>CM060305.1:9783208-10030708 GCA_030674185.1 Monoplex corrugatus
CCTCTTGTCATGTGTATTTTGTGTTTGTACTTCTGTGACTGTCATTGACTGTGAGAGTCTAGAGTGTGTGTCAGAGTATGCATACAAGAGTGTATATGAATGTACATGTTTACATTTCAAGGACATGTACATGAGTGTGTGAGTGCGTGTGTGTGTGTCTGTGTCTGTGTTGTGGTGTGTCTGTGTTGTGTGTGTGTCTGTGTCAGTGTGTGTATGTTTGTGTCTTGTGTCTGTATATGTGTATGTGTGTGTGTGTATGAGAGAGAGAGAGAGAGATTCATGCATGCTGTAGTGTTTCATGTTGTTAGGTAATGTGTTATGATCAGCATCAGTATTGTACAGGTTGACGTATTCTGAAGTTTACATTTACAAGAAAATTTGGTACCTTTAGTTGGTGCATTTCAAAATCTGACGTTTTCTATGTTTAATTTATTAGTTGTTTTTTTTTCTCTCACTTTTCAGTCATAATTTTTTCTTTACTGTAAAGTTCTTTTTATGTACTTGCACACGAGTTTACATTTACTACAAATACACTCATCAACCCTTTGACTCCCTCACCCTGTCTACGAGTATCCTGCAGTGTCAACCATGCTAGCAAAGCAAACACTTAACCCTTTGATTCCCTCAGCCAATCCACCAGCTTCCTGTAGAGTCTGTAGAGTTCATAACTGACGTAGTGTATAAGATTTTGCAGTTGGTGGATAGGGTGCGGAAGTCAAAGGATTAAGTACATGAGTAGTGAAACAATTTTTACAAGAAGCAGTAATTAATTATGTGCAGTTTATGTGATTTTTTTTTGTCGATCACAGCCGAGTGGTTTGCTGGGATACCTGGACTCACCAGATGATGTACCGGTCAGTGAGACGGACAGACTGCACGTCAGAGACAATGTCAAACTGGCACAGGTAACTATGATCAAGGGTTGTATGTAGACATGTGAGTGAAAACGTTCATACTCTTTTACTGGTATTTGTCCCACTGTATGTCTTATGACTACAGTGAAAAAGTTCATACTCTTTAAATGTTTTTTATTCCACTGTATGTCTTCTCACTACAGTGTAAAGTTCACACACTCTTGTCAGGTATTAAGCCCACTGTCTATCTTGTTATAGCAGTGAAAATATTCAGCAACATTTTTTCAGGTATTAGACCCTCTATCTGTCTTCTTCTTGTACTGTCTATAGAGTCATAACTGACATAGTGCACTGTCTGTAGAGTTCATAACTGACTAGTGTATGTCTGTAGAGTTCATAACTGACATAGTGCACTCTGTAGAGTTCATAACTGACATAGTGCACTGTCTGTAGAGTTCATAACTGACATAGTGCACTGTCTGTACAGTTCATAACTGACATAGTGTACTGTCTGTAGAGTTCATAACTGACATAGTGTACTGTCTGTCACAGTTCATACTGAATCAAGTGTACTGTCCTGACAGTTCATAACTGACGTAGTGTACTGTCTGTACAGTTCATAACTGACATTGCACTGTCTTAAGTTCATAACTGACATAGTGCACTGTTATCATAGAGTTCATAACTGACATAGTGCACTGTCTATAGATTATACTGAAGTAGTGACTGTCTAGTAGAGTTCTTAATCTGACATAGTTACATCTAGTCTATAAGGTATTAACGTGACATAATGACGTAGTACTGTCTTAGAGTTCATAACTATCATGATCATAGTGTACTGTCATACTGTCTGTAGTAAGTCTATAACTGACATAGATATACTGTCTGTAGAGTTCATAACTGACATAGTGCACTGTCTATAGAGTTCATAACTGACATAGTACTGTCTATTATACGAAATATGCAATGTTACTAGAGTCATAACGACATAACTGTCTAAGTCTAAGTTCATAACTGTCTAGTCATAACTACATAGTGTACTGTCTGTTAGAGTTCATAAACTGACATAGTGCACTGTCTGTAGATCTTCATAACTGACAGTTTACTGTCTGTAGAGTTCATAACTGACATAGTGCATGCTGTAGAGTTCATAACTGACATAGTGCACTGTCTGTAGAGTTCATAACTGACATAGTACTGTCTGTAGAGTTCATAACTACATAGTGCACTGTCTGTAGAGTTCAATAACTGACTGGCACTGTAGAGTCATAACTGACATAGTGTACTATCTGTAGAGTTCATAACTGACATAGTGACTGTCTGTAGTTATAACTGACAAGTGACTGTTAAGTTCATAACTACTAGGTGCACTGTCTATAGAGTTCATAACTGACAAGTGTACTGTCTAGAGTTCATAACTGACATAGTGTACTGTCTAACGATTATACTGACATAGTGTACTGTCTATGTAAGTCTCATAACTGACATAGTGACATGTTATAGAGTTCATAACTGACATAGTGTACTGTCTATAGGTATCATAACTACATAGTGTACTGTCTATAGAGTTCATAACTGAATTCAGTGACTGTTACTGTATGAGTTCAATGTATCTGAATAGTCACTGTACTTAGAGTTCATTAATGACATATGACATGTCCTATTAGAGTTCATAACTGACATAGTGTACTGTCTAAGAGTTCATAACTGTACATAGTGTACTGTCTGATGAGTTCATAACTGACTATAGTGCATAGTCTATAGAGTTCATACTGAATTAGTGACTGTCTGTTTAGAGTTCATAACTGACATATGTACTGTTTAGAGTTCATAACTGACATAGTAGTAACTGTCTTAGTATTCATCTGACATAGTGTCACTGTCTGTACAGTTCATAACTGACATAGTGTACTGTCTGTAGAGTTCATAACTGACATAGTGCACTGTCTGTAGAGTTCATAACTGACATAGTGTACTGTCTGTTCAGTTTATAACTGACAGTGTGCACTGTCTATAAGTTTATAACTGACATAGTGTACTGTCTGTATGAGTTTATAACTGACAGAGTGCACTGTCTATAGAGTTTATAACTGACATAGTGTACTGTCTGTTCAGTTTATAACTGACATAGTGTACTGTCTATAGAGTTTATAACTGACATAGTGTACTGTCTATAGAGTTTATAACTGACATAGTGTACTGTCTTAGTTTATACTGACAGTGTGACTGTCTATAGAGTTTTAACTGACATAGTGTACTGTCTTTGAGTTTATAACTGACATAGTGTACTGTCTGTTAGTTTATAACTGACATAGTGTACTGTCTATAGAGTTTATAACTGACATAGTGTACTGTCTGTTAGTTTATAACTGACATAGTGCACTGTCTATAGAGTTTATAACTGACATAGTGTACTGTCTGTTGAGTTTATAACTGACATAGTGTACTGTCTTAGAGTTTATAACTGACATAGTGTACTGTCTATAGAGTTTATAACTGACATAGTGTACTGTCTTAGAGTTATAACTGACATAGTGTACTGTCTATAGAGTTTATAACTGACATAGTGTACTGTCTTTAGTTCATAACTGACATAGTGCACTGTCTATAGAGTTTATAACTGACATAGTGTACTGTCTGTTCAGTTCATAACTGACATAGTGCACTGTCTTAGAGTTTATAACTGACATAGTGTACTGTCTGTTCAGTTTATAACTGACAAGTGCAGCTGTAGGTTTATAACTGACATAGTGTACTGTCTGAGAGTTATAACTGACATAGTGCTACTGTCTATGAGTTTATAACTGACATAGTGTACTGTCTGTGAGTTTATAACTGACATAGTGTACTGTCTATAGAGTTTATAACTGACATAGTGTACTGTCTATAGAGTTTATAACTGACATAGTGTACTGTCTATAGAGTTTATAACTGACATAGTGTACTGTCTATAGAGTTCTATAACTGACATAGTGTACTGTCTATAGAGTTATAACTGACATAGTGTACTGTCTATAGAGTTCATAACTGAATAGTGTACTGTCTATAGAGTTCATAACCATAGGACTGTTATAGATCTAACTGACATAGTACTGTCTATAGAGTTCATAACTGACATAGTACACTGTCTATAGAGTTCATAACTGACATAGTGCACTGTCTATAGAGTTCATAACTGACATAGTGCACTGTCTATAGAGTTCATAACTGACATAGTGCACTGTCTATAGAGTTTACTGACATAGTACTGTCTATAAGTATAATGACAATCACTGTCTATAGAGTTCATAACTGACATAGTGTACTGTCTATAGAGTTCATAACTGACATAGTGCACTGTCTATAGAGTTCATAACTGACATAGTGCACTGTCTATAGAGTTCATAACTGACATAGTGCACTGTCTATAGAGTTCATAACTGACATAGTGCACTGTGTAGTATCTTGCTCCACAGGATCACCTGAACAAGAACAAACGCAACATGCAGCTGCTGATGATTGAGAAGAAGATTGACAACATCCTTCAGCATTGGCGCTCACGCATCGGGCTGGAAAAGAAACAGATGGTGAGTAGTCTTTGAGTTTCTGTGATGATGTTAACATCATGTTTGTCTTTGTATTGTACCATGCTATACTGTTGTTGTTGTTGTTGTTGTTAGCAATTTATAGGTTTATCTTTACCAGGTTTAGGTTATAGTTTTTTTTTTCAGTGGATAGTTCATTGCATTCTGCTTTTCCCCTTTGACTCCTGCACCCTGTCCACCAGCTTCCTGCACTGTCAGTCATGGCAGTAAAGCAAAAAACTTAACCCTTTGACTCCCACACCCGATCCACCAGCTTCCTGCAGGAAGCTTGTGGATAGGTTGAGGGCGTCAAAAGAGTTAAATGTTTGCATTTGATGGATAGGGTGCAGGAGTCAAAGGGTTTTATTGTGGTGTTTCTCTGTTATGACATCAGGGTAATTTTGCAGCAGGAGGAAAAGGAAACAAATAGATGTTTTGTGGGATGTTAACATGAGCTCCCTTTGTGGTGTGGATTCCGGTTTATATTTGATGCATAAACTTTAAGTCAGAATCAGTTTCAGAACAACAGTTATAGTACTGTGCATTCCAACAGAACAGAGGTTATTGAAAGTAATATGTTAATATGATATCACTTACTTTTGATGGACTGCCTAGGATTGTTAGCGTCATAATTAGTGTCCAGGTGCACGACAACAAGCCATAAACTGAACTCATTACCATCTTGTATCTTTTGGGTGGAGGCTTCACAGTAGCAATGGTGGGATCTGAATCTTCAGCTCTGAAGAAAACAGTTTTAGGCACCAGTCTCTTTGGAAGCATAGGCTTCACAGTAGCAATGGTGGGATCTGAACCTTCAGCTCTGAAGAAAACAGTTTTAGGCACCAGTCTCTTTGGAAGCATAGGCTTCACAGTAGCAATGGTGGGATCTGAACCTTCAGCTCTGAAGAAAACAGTTTTAGGCACCAATCTCTTTGGAAGCATAGGCTTCACAGTGGCAATAGTGGAATCTGAACCTTCAGCTCTGAAGAAAGTAGTTTTTGGCACCAGTCTCTTTGGAAGCATAGATTTGATTCTTACCACTACCATCATGAACTGTTTGCTTGACAGATACAGTGCATGGAGGTAGGAAGAAGTTCAGTTTGTCAGTTTAATTGTGGTGAGTTTAATTCACTCGGTACGACGGAATGCTATAGCGGTCGTGAGGAAAGGCACTGTTCCGTACAACGGAACGCTATAGCGGTTTCGATAATTAAAAATTTTTAGACGCTCCCCTATAGATCCTGCACGCTACCATAGCCACACTGGTCACTGCAAACATGTCAAGGGTCAAAGGGAAAGTTACTTCGTGAGATTCCGTAGCCATACACTCGTCGGGAAACGATTGACTTCGGTACCCTACATGAATGGCTAATCTGCATTCGTGTCGAAAATGGCGTCGCAGGCGAGTAGGCCCCTACGAGTTTTCGAACAAAGTAGATCGCGACGGCGGCGTTTTACTGCTGCTGAAGTGATTGAAGTGCTTCAGACTGAAGGATTGGACATCGAGGAGTATGATAAAGATAATGGTGAAAGTGTATCAAGTGATGGAAGCTGCCAGCAAGGAGGAACTGACAGTGACCCAGTTTCAGATGACAGTGAAGTGGGAGAGGGTGGTGGGCGTACACGTCACGAGAGGCGAGCGGTCAGCGGGTCAAGCACAGTGAAACGCATGTCTGATGGAGGTTTTGTTCACTTTCCTATGCATGACTGGCACGAAGATTTTAGTTTTTCTCCCACTTTGCCTCTGTTCTCTGGATCTTGTGGCCTGCATGTCCCAGTTCAGTGCCACGCCCCCTTTGATTTCTTGAATCAGTTTGTGACAGTAGACTTTCTAAATTCCATTGTCATAACAGAAGGCATAAGAGAACTGAGTGGCAAGCAGAATGAGCGCTTCTCCTGACCTTCTCACCTTTGACTGTGTTATCATGGAGCTGATCAGAATGTGTGACTGTACAGTGATCCTGACCACAAAATTTGGGGTATTTTCAACATGGCACATGACGAAGAAAAATTCAAGGAAGAACTTCAATATTTTGGCATGAACTAACCCAGCATGTAAATATTCAGATCTGAAAGTTTCATTTTGTTCCTTTATGTTTTGTATTTTTTGTGATTTTTTTCCTAACCCTTCAAAATGGGCCGTCTCTGGGGAAACGCAAGGGGGAAAACTCTCCGTACCGAGTGAGTTAATTGTGGTGTCAACGACCAAAGCTTACCTTTTGGTAGTTAGCCCTTTGACTCCCGCGCCCTGTCCATCAACATCCTGCATTGCCAGCCATGCTAGCAAAGCAAAAACTTAACCCTTTGATTCCTTCACCCTGTCCATCAGCTTCCAGCAGGGAGCTGGTGGATAGGGTGAGAGAATCAAAGGGTTAAGTTATTGCAGTTGGTGGATGGGGTGTGGGAGCAAAGGGTTAATGTATGTACGTACTGTAAGTGAAAACATTCTTGTTTTTTATGCTAACATGCAACATGACAAAGAATTGTTGACTGAAAGTGGAGTGGTTGTGTTGTCAGCAAAATGACAAGCCCATTGTGTTACGGAAGCGGCGACAGAGGATAAAGAGTGAAGCCAACTGGCCACTGTTCTACTACTACTTCAACAGGGACCACGCTAAACCCAACCTGCTCTGGAACTACAAGGTCAGACACCTTTTTAATATACACAATTGTTGGAGCAGTTTTATAAGTGATCATTTTTATGTGCGTGTGGTGTGTTTGTGTGTATGTTTGTGTGTTTGTGTGTGTGTCTGTCTCTGTCTCTCTCTCTGTCTCTCTCTGTCTCTCTCTCTCTCTCTCTCTCTCTCTCTCTCTCTCTCTCTCTCTCTCTCTCTTTCTCTCTCCATCCACACTTCAACAGGGATCACACTTAACTGATTCTGCTCTGAAACTACAAGCTTGGATGTCCATTATTACAACTTATCCCCTCCCTCACCCTGTCATCAGCAGGAAGATGGAAGACAAGTTAGGGAGTGAAAGAGTAAAGTGTTGAGGGACTTTAACTCACTCGACCCTGAGTTACAGTAATTTAAAGGGAGTGGGTGATGGGATGGCCATTTTGAGAAAAGCAGAGTTAAAGAAGGACAACAAAATTCTCTGCTTTTTCCTTAGCAACCAGTATTCTATCTTCATCAAACTTAGTGAAGTGTTAGATAAAGTGGTTCTGCACTACATACTAGCTTTTTCGCGAACTGATTCCAACGGTATGCGATATGCTGAGGCCCTGTACGGTTTCATGGCCTAAATTAAAGCTCAAACACACGCATTTTCACGGAAAAAATCTGCACATTCTCGATGGGTTATCACTTTGAAATGTTATTTTAACACTCTTTCAGCCCAAATTTCACTTTAATCTTTGCCATAATTAATAGATTAATGGTCAGACAATGTGTAGGAACAAAAATCTCAAATCACCCAGATCGACCCTCACCACCTTTTCAGGCCCGTATCTCAGTTCACACGTTGCGACTTGTGACCCCGTTCGCAAGAACCAGTCACATTTTTTCCCTGTGTTTTCGCCAAGGACGGGCCATTTGTAAGGGTTAGTAAAAAAAATTACAAAAAAAAACGTTCTTGCAGTACAACATTGAAATTTTGTAAACTGTTTAATAAAAGGCTTAGGTAGTTTGTGACAAAAAATAAAGTTTCTTGCTTACATACAATGCCTTCTATGGATATGCAGAATTTCACCATAATTTTCAGTTCCGAAAATGCACACACACACACATTTTGAGTACTCCCAGGAAGCACAAGGAGATGGAAAAAGTCTTGAAATGTCCAGATTTGTGTCAACAAATGGTTAGACTGTACAAATATATACAAGCAAAGAAAAGGAGTGATGACATCATGCAAATATAGTCCACTAAAAGGAAAGCTGGAAGATGGAAAGTTGGAAGATGGAAAGTTGAAATTTCACTGTCACACACACACAGAATGTAGCATTATCCCTAAAAGTCAACATAGTTCTGCATTGTGTGGTATGCCTGAAAGCAGGTGATTGTTTTGTCAGGTTGGCACATTTTGTCACACAGTGGCACGCCACATTTCTGGCACCAGTTCTTGGTCTTCCTCATCTTGACATTGGCGTGTCGTTTGGAGCGAGCGGTGCACACATGGCAATGCCTGAAACCTGTCTTGCCACCTTTGGAAAGAGGTAGTGGGCAGGAAAAATGCTCAGTTCCCTTCCCACTGAGCCTGGTTATGGGGGACTGCCTGGGCATGGCTGTGCTGGTGGATGGAGTTGCAGGTGTGGCTTCAGCAGCTGACTGGTTGCAGGCAGCCACTCCCAGCTGGTACCTGTCACAATGACCACTGCCAACTGCCATGACAAAGTCCTTCAGTGGCAGCCTGGGACGGTTGTTCGCCTGCAGAAAGATGTTGTACAGGATGGAGCTTTGAATGAGGCTGAGGGTGAACAGGTGGAAGAACAGCTTCTTCCATCACTTCATCGTCTTGCGGTTGAGTGGCATGTAGGAAAGAAGCTGGTCACTCTTGTCCACCCCCGCCATATTCACAATGTAATCCTGCACAGCAGCTGGCTTCCTTACTTGTCCCCGCCGTGTGGTGACGTCCATCATCAGGAAGGGGTCGACCTTGGTGGTGATGATGTGGACCGGCTTCTTGTCCATCCAGCGGAGAACAGCCACAGCACCTGAAGCAACAGTCAGAACTAAGTCTCAACTCATACAGTGACTCAGAACTGTGTTCTGGTTTTACAGCCACAGCACTGAAGCAACAGTCAGAACTAAGTCTCAACTCATACAGTGACTCAGAACTGTGTTCTGGTTTTACAGCCACAGCACCTGAAGCAACAGTCAGAACTAAGTCTCAACTCATACAGTGACTCAGAACTGTGTTCTGGTTTTTTACCTGTCCATTCTGTTTCCTGAAAGAATAACATGTGTGCTAGTACTCTTATTTCACATCAATAATGACAGTAAATATGATGTTGGTGGTATTGATGATGATGATGCATCAATGATGATGATGATGATGATGATGATGGTGAATATGATCCAATCAGTCAGTATCAACTATGCTATGTATTGTTTACAACAAACAATAAGACAAAAACAGACATACCTTGCCTGAATGCTTGGACTTGACCCCTCTGAGGCAGCCGCTGTGTCTTCAGCTGAGGAGGCATCCCCTTGCGGTTGGGACGAACGGTGCCAACACAGTGGGTGTCTCGGGCAACAAGCAGATCAGCCAGCTCAGGACATGCATAATAATTGTCCACATAGACTGTCCTCCCCTCACCCAGTAGTGGCTCAGCCAGTCTCATTACCACGTCCACTGGTCTGTTGCTGACCCCTGGTTCAGTGGCAAAGATTTCAAAACTGTGAACATACCCTGTGTCTGATTCACACAGTTCATACAGTTTTATTCCCCATTTGATGGGCTTGTCTTTCATGTATACACGAAATTTGGCCTTGCCACGCCACGCACACATGGCCTCATCTACACAGATGTTATCCTTTGGCGTGTACAGAGACTTGAATTTGTCCTGCAGGTGTGTGTACACTGGCCGGATTTTGTGCAGAGGATCATGCCCTTCTTGGCCTTGTGGATGTACTCCTGGTTGTTGCTTACATGAAGCATGGCCAGGATGAGATAAAATTTATCTCTGCACATGATGTTGCTGGGGAAAAGATTGTGGAGAATTGGGTTTGTGCTCCAATAGTCTTTCACTCCTGGCTTGTGCACCAACCCCATGTGAACACAAACAGCAAAAAACCCAATCACATCATTCAATGTGATTCCATCCTCGGGCCAATTTCGAAAAATACTGCGTTCTTTTAGCTCCGTCTTCGCTGCTATACTTTCCTCTGCATATCTGTTTGTTTCTGTGACGATGTTGTTCAGAAATTCATCCCCGATTATTTCGCTGAAGAAATCAAGGGGGGTGTGGCATCTTTGTGGCACGTGCAATTTTGGTGACCCAGAAAAGGGTGGCACACAAGGAAAGAAACTGAAGTTCTGATGCCAGTCACCCATCAGAAAGTCTATGAATTGTTCCTGAGTCAGTTCGTCTGCGAGAAGCTGACCACCACTGCTCGCCGCGGCGTCTGCTTTGCCACCCCCCACCCCTTCCCCTTCACTGACCTGTGGCGAGTGGTCCTGCTGCGAAACGGATGAATCTTCACTTTCTTCCCTCTGAATCGTAGAAATCATCGTCACCACTGTCTTCTCCGATGTCCGAACCTTCGGTTAGAAGCATTTCGAGAACTTCAGACACATTGAAACGCTCCTTTCTCCTCCGTCTTTCACCGCCTTGTTGATACGAAGTGCTGGGCTGAGATGCCATTTTTGCATGTAATGACATGCAAGGGGACGGGTCAGTTAGACTCGTCTGGCACACACACAATACCCTCACATCACCTCTGATTGGTTGTAAATGAGAGAACAAAGTCATAGCAATACAGCCATGTGCTCACGCGTGATAGCGGTTTGACCGGTCAGCTGCAAAAATCTTGAAAGTCCGATTTCCCGATACGGAACGTTCGGGCGGAACGGTTGTGCGCAGCACATTCCAAAATGGGAACATTCGGGCGGAGTGAGTTAATGAAACAGGTGCTCTATCTTCATGGTTCAGCTGTACAAAAATTTTCTCACGGCACAAACATGAACCATATCATATGTGAAAAAAAAATTCATTGTGAAAAGAGAGCATGGTAGCTCTGTTCAAAACATAACAGTCAAATGAAAATCCCGTAATGATTAGTTTATGTCTCTCCAGGTGACTGCTTTGGTTTGATACATAACTGTTGTGGTGCTTTTTTTTTTTAATGACTTATTCTCTGTTCATCTCTTCTACTGTGTTCATCTCTCTCTTGACTCTGTCTGTTGTTCTGTCCCTCTTTGTACGCTCTCGTTGGAGGTGTCTCTTGTCTCTTGTTCTTTTCTTGGCTGTCTTCATTTGTTTGAGACAGAATGTATGTTTTAGAAAAACAAGACATGTAGATCACAGCATAAAGTTTCAAATTAGCCTGTAGAGATTCTTGTTGTATTCCTTGTGATTTTTTGCTGACAGTACATCAGCTTATAGATTATGGTACAGAAATGTGGTAGTGGGTTATTGTTTAATTTTGCGAGTTCTTTGTAAGTTCCGATTACATTTAATGGAAGTTTGTGAATGATGTTTTCCAGACAAGAGAAGAGCTGCGTGAGGCCTTTGAGAATGAGATGCGAGCGTTCACTGTGGACAAGGAGCTGGGCTCTAACTGCATCATTGCGTGGAACCACCAGGAGTTTGAGGTGCCCTACCACTGTCTGTCTGAGGAAATCAAAATTGGTAAGAGACGTTTAAAGCGATTGGATAAATGAATTGATCATGTAACAAATCAGAATTGGGAAAAGACGTTTATAGCAACTGGATAAATGAATTGATCATGTAAGAAATCAGAATTGGTAAGAGACATTTACAGCCATTGGATAAATGAACTGATCATTTAATGAATCAGAATTGATAACAGTCTTTTATAGCCTTTAGGAACTTGAAGGAAGCTAGGTATACAGTTTCAACTTTTCAACTTGACTGCTTCAGTTCCAGAATATGTAGACTATGCAGCAACATAATGGCTACATAGAACAAATTCAATACAGTGTTGCCAGGAACAACGAGGAAGAAGGCTGCTTGGGTTCTTGTTTAGCTCTAGGATATGTGGTGTATGCTGTTCATGGTGGAAGAAAATAAAAGAGCAGGAATGCAAACCACTCTCACAATGCTGGCCCATGGAAAAGCTGATGTCTACCAACTTACTCCCCTTTGACCACAAGGTTATGGGACAACTGTCCCTGTACATTTGACAGAGGCAGTTGGCATACTACAAAGAACAAACCAAAAACAATGTGTATTATGCAATGGAATGATGTAATAGGGAATGAACAGCAGTGTGCCAAGTTGAAACCAGCAGAAAACACATTCAGTAACCGATGTAATATATCTGTAAGAATTGCTTATACTCTTTGTTATCATTACCTTTGTTTCTCTTACAGGCACGGGCTGGTTGGTTTGTTCGAGAGTTGTGGACTCATAATCTGATATGTCGAGTTGAGTCTTAACCTGTGTGATACTAAAAAGTGTACTATTTACTGTTATCTTAATACTTCGTCATTGTGATGGTGTCAGCTTAGTGTTTTATTAGTTTCTGCACCCCTCCCTCTTTCGAGACCTTGCCAGTGCATATGTGTTTGCACAGACTCAGGGAGTGTACCAGGTAATTGGTGGCAGATTTGGGTGGAGCACATATGGAAATATGCGAATGGAATGAATTGCTCTTCCTCTTGAACAAAGTACAATCACTTAGAATGATGGACACATTTACATGTTTTCACAAATGCAGGCACAGAATAGATTGTGTCCCTTGGAATGATTCACTCAGTGACGGTTGTGTGTTGAGATGACAGGACAGACAATTGATAGAATTACAGCTAAAGTTACTTCTTTTGGAATTGTCTGCATCAAAAGTGTTGTGTTTTGGTCAAGAAGTAGAAGTTGTTGTCAAAATCCTTATGTGTTTATTGTGTGCAGGTGACTACTACCTTCGTCTACTGCTGGAAGAAGATGAAGAATCGGAAGAAACCAGTGCCATCAAAAAATCGTAGGTTTCTGATTTCGTCATAATCTTTATTAATTGTGTGTGTGTGTGTGTATATATGTGTGTGTGTGTGTGTGTGTGTGTGTGTGTGTGTGTGTGTGTTCTGGGATACTTTGAATGAATTGTAGCTTTGTCATCACAGCAGAATTTTTTCTGACTTAAGTGAGCATTAAAGAGCCTTGCCCAACAGTAAACCTGAAGACATATCACAGTTTTGTGGTCTCTCATTGTTAGGGATGTCTTATTTGATATTCAAAACAAATCTATGAATTCGTGAAGAGTGTTCAGCTTTTATGTATGACTTACTAATTTCAGTGGAGTGTATTTGAGGAGATACATCTGATATGATTACACTTATGGAAAGATTTTTATTTGCATTTTAGATTTGAAAGGATGATTGTAAGCTTGGTTTTTAACTATTATTTTTGAATTAAACTTAGAATTGATTTAAATATGGCATTAGTCCTGATATGGTTCTGGTAATCAATTGGACTTAATATGACCCTGAATCTGAATTCGTCACACTCAGACCCGTATGCACTCCCCCCAGATCAGCCAGCATTTATCTGGCAGACCTCTTGAGCCAACGCAAAAATGGGGAGAGGAAGAGGACCTATGAAAACTGACATCACCAGAATGATTGGAGTAGGAAGATGGGCAGTGAACAAGTCAACTTTTATGTTGTAGGGTGGGATTGAGCTCAAGACATGAATCTTGAGTCCATGGATTCATGAAAAGAGCCAGCCAGCCCATGTTGAATGAAAAAGAAGTCTTTGAAAACTGTTCATTTCTCATAAATCTGTCATTGCTGATAGCCTTTTCTGTGGGTGTAAGAAAATGAGGTGGATGTGAACTCCTGACCTACATGTACAGTATGTGGCTTCTATAAGTAAGAAAAAGACGAATTTTTAAATTTGAAAAAGTCCATAACTAGACAGTAATAAATTTTGAAGTAGAACATGTATGTAGCATTCCTGAGGAATTATTGCCAATCTGTTCTTGTTCCAGGTATGAGTTTTTCAATGATCTATACCATCGGTTCCTGCTGACGCCGAAAATCCCAATGAAATGTATGTGCCTTCAAGCTATGGCCATTGTCTACGGCCGCTGTCATGAGGAGATCGGTGCCTTCAATGACACACGCTATATCGTGGGCATGCTGGAGAGGGTTAGTTGTTCTGTTGTCGTGATTTTTTGTATCAGTCTACTCTCTCAAAATATACATCATTATCATCATCATTATTTTGTTATACTGACAAATTAGATGCTCTACAGTAAAAACACATGAACAGTGTACACTCAGGCTTTGTGATGTGTTATGTGTTTGTTATGTTGTGCAGTGTACAGACAAACTGGAGAGGGATCGTCTGATTGGCTTCCTCAACAAACTGATACTAAACAAACGCAATGTGAAGGAGATCATGGATGCCAATGGCATCAAGGTGCTGGTTGACCTCCTCACTCTGGCTCATTTACATACATCAAGGGCCACAGTGCCATTACAGGTAAATTTGACCCATATGAGTTGTGAGTCTTTGTTAGTAAATCATATTGTGAGCCTGTGGTTGATCTGCTGACCCGAGCTCATTTACATACTTAAGGGGCTATTGTACCTTTACAGGTTGTTTGAGTTGTGTGCATGTCTGAACCTGTTGTTAGTTGATATGAATTTTGTGTGTGTGTGTGTGTGTGTGTGTGTGTGTGTGTCTGTGTGTGTGTGTGTGTCTGTGTGTGTGTCTGTGTCTGTGCTGGCGTGCGTGCGTGTGGGGTTTTCTGTTTACTTTATACCACATATGTGTGGATGGTGTGAGGTATGTGTTTTGAGGTTTTTTTTCTGTTCTGTTTTCTTTTTTCCCTATCCCTTGCCTCTTTGTTTTTGACCAAGTAGTGAAGTTGGACATAGCGTAATATTAGTGACTTGTTAGGTAACATTTTATGATGGGGGATCAGCATGAAATAGTTTTTGATGAAAATAAAATTTTGTTTTTTATTCCCAGACCAATGTCATTGAAGCCTCACCAGACATGCAGAGAAGCAGTGAGAAGGAATGGTATTTCGGCAATGCAGAGAAGGAACGCCTGGGACCATACAGCTTTGAGGAGGTATGATGTTTACATAAACAAATTCAGTATTTGCTAGTTATAGACAATATTTTTTACTTAGTAACTGTAAATGAATTCTTATTGAATTCATGAAATTCTTTTTCTTCATCCGCTGTCTGCGTAGTCATACAACATCTAGCGATGAATGTTGTTGTTTTTCAGTTCTTTCTGACTGCCATGGAGCATAGTGGTCAGAGGAGTTGTAATCCCACAGCAGTTCAAAATCATGAAGAGCAGGGTATTATCTGGCTGCCTTGGTATAAAGTGTTGGAGAGATAGGTTGATTTCACAGGTCCCACACCTTGAAGACCAATAATCTTCTTGCCTTTTTGAAGTCTTGGTAAAAAAATTGTGAATATGAATTTAAAGCAAGGGAGAGGGGATGGGCGCTGCCGTCATGGTGCTGGCCAAGGGAAAGTTGAGGTCTCTACCACTTCACGCCTGTACTACCCGAGTTATGGAACTATCTAGGTAGAACCCCAGAACCTAGCCAGCTCATGGGTTTATGTGCAAGTTTAAGGCTTGTGCTGTGATCGTTCTGAATCTTCTCCATCACATGGCACCTGTGACGTTAGTGCATATGGAATTCATTTCAAGATGTCATCTTGAGAAATTGAAACTGAAAATAGAGGAGTTGTAGTCTGTCATGTCTGTTGCCACTACACTTCATAGAGATGATGTTGCTGCAGTCTGTATTCAGCTGTTTGGTCTTGACAGCAGGGGCAGGTTGATGAAGGCGACAGGTTGAACTTGCATTGATGCCAGTTGTGGTTGGTGCAGAGCGTCATGAGGACCACTTGCTGCTGTCTGGACAGGCAGTGATAGTTGTCCCTTTCTGTCCGTGGCTTTAGGAGTGATCTGATGATGCTCCATTTCTCTTGCTGTAGCTGATGGTGTTGCTTTACTGCAACCACAAGAAATGTTCGAACAGCGGCGAATATGACCAGGCATGATGCTCTAGACACAGCCCGTTTTGCTTTTCTTAACCCTGTAAGTGCCGCCAACGAAAAATTTACAGAGCTCTCGGAGCCTTCTGTGATGCATACAAACATAAAATGTATGGAGGTAGTTTGACGCTCGTTTCAGCCTATTGTAAATGGGAGAGAAGCACTGACTGATGTTGTCAATCTCAAAGAGGGTTCATAAAAGTGACTGGCTTCTCTTACATGACTTTTTGACCTATGCAACCCTCACCAGATTGGTTTTATTTATCTGAAAAGAGAAACTGGTTTTCAACAAAATGCTGACACCAGGACTGTCTTGCAATCCTGCGTGTTTTTGGTCTTTGAAAGCATGTGAGTTGAGTCAAGAACTTATAGATGACTATAGGATGATTCAGAAGACAATTCTGACTCAAGAAGAGGTTGAAAACAGCAGTAGTTACTCGCTGTTGAAATGTGCACCAAACTGACCTGACACTTAAAGTATTGATTTTACGAGCACATGACTCAAAGGGTTTGTGGCTGCAGGCAGTACTGGCAGCCAGCCAACACTTTCACACTGTTGAAATACACAGGACGGACATTGTAGAATAACCCACCACTTACAGTGAGAAGTATTAGAAGCAGCAAGGGGAGGACTAGGGTGATGGGAGTGGGAGTGGGGGGCACTGCGGCAGCAGAGACGTGACCGGATCAAGCCACTTTGTGCACTAGTACTTTCATGGTACACTGTGGCTCTTTGTAGCTTTTCAGCTGTCAGTGATCTGTCAGTAGGTGGTCATTCAAAGTCACAATTCTTTTAGATTTCATCAGGAGGGCCATATCTTCTATTTATTCCTAATTTTTTTTGGTTTTTATTGTGAGCAGTTAAAGAGTTTTTTTTATGGGAATTTCCACAATATATGACAAATATGTAGTAATTTCAAGAAATTACTACATAAATCATCTGAAAATATATTTAGTCATGCCTAATGCATCATTTTGTGTAATTTCATGCATAAATTCCCACAAATATGGAAGCAACAGTTGTTTCATTGCACATGGTAGTGATGCAACGTTTTTTCCGCGGCACTTGGAAAACACTTGTTGTCAAAAAACGTCGGCACTCAAGGGGTTAAAAATGTCTGTACTTATGTTGACGTTGGAGATAAGAAAAATCTCCACCCGTTACCCACCAAGTGGGAGATAACTCATGCAGGATTGAATCCAGACTCGCCAAACAGAAGTCTGACTTTACCCACTTGACTAACGTGCCTGTCTAATTGTGTTATGAACATTGTGGTGGACTGGTTCAGAGCATGTACAGTAATAAGCTTTGTTTCCCCCCCCCCCCCCCCACCACCACCACCACCAGATGAAGGAGTTTTGGGACCAGGGAGTGATTCACAACAAGACGCGGTGCTGGGCTCAAGGCATGGATGGGTGGCGCCCCCTGCACACAGTACCACAACTGAAGTGGACACTGATGGCGTCGGGCCAGGCAGTGCTGAATGAGAGTGACCTGGCCACCCTGGTCCTCAACATGCTCATCAAGATGGCGGAATACTACCCCAGCAAGTAGGTGTCTGTGTCAGCAGTGTGATATGTTTTAGAAGATTTTGTTGGAACTTTTTTTATGTGGGAAAATGTACTTCTGCAGCTAGTAGGTTTCTTTGTTTGCAGGTGTGTGTGTGTGTGTGTGTGTGTGTGTGTGTGTGTGTGTGTGTGTGTGTGTGTGTGTGTGTGTGTGTGTGTGTGTTTTAGGATTTAGGTAAGCAACTTTTTTTCTTCCATTTCCTCGGTTGACTTGTTTGATGCTGTCACAGATTTTCTGCCACCTAACTTGTGAAAACCTTATGAGTGAGCAAAAGCTGATATTGTGGGTGATGTTTTTATGTTGTTTTTGATAGCAAGATAAGAAGAAAACCGTTTTCAATCATGCTTTTTGTTTGTTCAGGGTTCTTTTTGTCTTTGATGAGAAAAAGCAGACAGACTTGTTTACATATACTTTAACTATGTATTTTGAAACTGGTGTGCTATGGGCATACCACCATTAGGCAGGGTTCTTTGTGTGTTTGCGTATGTGTGGGTATATGTTTGTGTGTGTACAGGTACATGTATCTGTTTGTCTGTCTGTCTGTATCTGTGTGGATGAGCTTGTCACATGCCTAAACAAGAATTTGGGAAGGAGGGTAAGGCTGTTGTGGATAAATGATCCATATTTTGGTCAAAGAGACAAATGCACACAATGGAATGTTCATGATCCATTTTGCTGGTGTGTCTTATAGTGACTGAAAATGCAAAAATAGTCCAAAATTTTCATTGTTTGTTGGCAGATTTTAGCAATCCAGTTTTTGGTCATACCTTTAGCTGCTGACAAGGAATCAGGCACACCAATGCGAGTTTGAAAGAAGTGGCATCAGCTGCCAGTTTCAGTCCTTGATTGGACAAAAACATTGCTAGTATGTTTTACTTTTATGTGTTGTGTTCTTTGTGACTTGTGTATGTATGTAGATATGCATAGGCACGTTACATTTGACTCCCATGGTAAGCGACAATGTTCAGTGTGATTTGTTTTCACAGAGACATAGATGGTGCTGTAGTTCGTCCACTGCCGCGAGTCAAACGCATTCTGTCAGACGCTACCTGTCTACCCCACATTGTGCAGGTAACTATTTTATCCCTGTCATTTTTACTGTCTTGTTTTTTTCCACCCTGGCTTCTTCCTCATTTTTTCTTTTTTGTTTTGTTTTGTTATTTTACATCATTGTATCCCTGTGGAAACAAAAGCCATGCTTGAAAGTGCAGTCTTTGATCAGAATTGACTTAACAGTGCCAGACATGGACTTAGATAGAAACCTTTGAGAAAAAGCACGACCTGTGAGATGATATGTCTCAGAAGAGGAAGGGGGTGGGGTGGGGGACCAGAAGAGACGTGATTAGAACTTAAGAGGTCCCTTTAAGTGGTTGGAACAACGCCTGTCAACCAGTACATCAGAAAACAGAGGATCAAATGGTTTTTGCCACCTGACCACTCTTTTGAATTGATACTTATATTGAAAACATGCAAATAAAAATTGGCATTCGAAACATCACAAATCTGTGATGGGTTGATGATACTGTACCGATGTCAGATAATGTCAGAAGCATGAAAAGAATTCTGTACAAAGTAAATGCAGCAGGTAAGAAGACAGGTCTGAATCCAAATGCTAAGAAGACAAAACTGATGCACCTAGGAGGAGAAGAAAGTCAAGCTGCCATCGAATTGGATGATGCCGACAGGTGACTATGGATGACTGTAAGACAAATGACACATATTTTCATGATATATCCAAGCATCAGCCAGTCCTGTTAGATACAGTCACCTGTGGTGTAGGTCAGGAATTTTGAGCAACATCCTCTGTGACATACCGTGAAGTGGACAAGACTAGACAGTCTTCCCATCGGGCCCATAATACTTTCAGCTCTGGGCAGAAGCCAATCTGGGAAATTCCACAATCGTTTTTTGGACTGATGGAGGTCTGAACTGTCAATGTCATAGTCCATAGTCTGTTGTGCCATTTGGTTTTGGATCACAGTTTATAGTCTCATCTGAAAAACTACACCCAAGTTACTGTGCAAGGCCTAGTATGAAAAAAAATCCAGGAGTCAAACCAGGACCCAGTAAGTCACAACCGCTGTATGAAGGGTTTTCCTCTGTACTGGGATTCTTGTAAATAACCTATCACTGAAGGAAAGAAAAGGATAAAGATGAGAGAGAGAACTATGAGATTGGGATCAGACAAGTGTGTAGTTAAGTGTAATGTTGTGTGGTCCAGTCCTGTAGTGTTGTCCTGTATCCACGGTGTGAGTGGGATTTTTGTTATGTGAGAAAGAAAAAGAGACATGAACATGCAAGTGCTACAAACTTCACGATCTTTTATTCCCACACAACTGTGATATGTGACAGGGTTCCTAATAAGCACTATGAACCAAGTATGTTAGTAATACATACAGCTTTTCTTGACCTTTGACTCAAGTACGTTGTGTTTGCATATTGCAGCTGTTGTTGACCTTTGACCCAGTGTTGGTGGAGAAGGTGGGCACATTGTTGTACCACGTGATGGAGAACAACCCAGGTCTGTCACGTCTCTATCTGTCTGGTGTCTTCTTCTTCATCATGATGTACACCGGCTCCAACGTCCTGCCCGTCGCTCGCTTCCTCAAGTACACACACCTCAAACAGGCCTTCAGGTCGGATGAGGTAAGTTGGAAGGGTTGTAGATTTAAACTGAATCATATCCACAGCTCTTCATGCACTGACACATACACACTGACAGAAATGCATATTGATGCTCGCATATGTGCGTGTATGCAATTTCATTCATCCTCACACATAAGTGCACATGCTCAAGCACTTATACTGCACAGTACAGAACTTCAGAGACATGACAGTCTCAGTTTCTCAAGATGCTGTCTCTGCGTTTGGAATAGATTCTATATGCACTGATGTCACAGATGCTATGTGGTGGATCTATTCCATATGCACTGATGTCACAGATGCTATGTGATGGATCTATTCCATATGCACTGATGTCACAGATGCTATGTGATGGATCTATTCCATATGCACTGATGTCACAGATGCTATGTGATGGATCTATTCCATATGCACTGATGTCACAGATGCTATGTGATGGATCTATTCCATATGCACTGATGTCACAGATGCTATGTGATGGATAAGATCAAAATATAGCCATGGCTTAAGCTATGTACCTGCACATATCCTGTATGTGTTTGCATGAAAAAAAATCGAACTTGAAAACACTTTATTACATAAAGATAAGAAATTGAAGAGTAACTACAGGTAGAACGAGAAATTGGTATGAAAAAGAAATGTACTGTATTCATCTTAGGACTTGAATACTGTTCAGTACAGATGTATACAAAATATCTACTGATTTCAGCCTTGGGATCCTCAACTGGGTACACACGCACGCACGCACGCACGCACGCACGCACGCACGCACGCACGCACGCACGCACGCACGCACGCACGACACACACACACACACACACACACACACACACACACACACACCACACACGCACACACGCGCGCGCATGTTTTATGTTAGACTACACTCATGCATGCATGCGCGCGCACACACATTTGTTCCAACAGAGCCTACTGTTGTGTTTCAGAACAAGACGTCAGACATCATGGTTCGCAGTGTGATGGGTCACATCCTACCAGAGGCCATGGTCTGCTACCTGGAAAACTACTCCCCTGAGAAATTCGCTGAGATCTTTCTGGGAGAGTTTGACACACCTGAGGCCATCTGGAATGCTGAGATGAGGTAGAAATAAATTTGCTGTTTCTTTTAAAAATGAATTATGTATGTATATGTGTGTGCATGTGGTAGAATTTAAGAAGAAATAAAAACACAGGGATTTAGCCGGGAGAAAACAGCAGTACATACAGAAAGCTGAATGGAGTGTAGCGAGTATGGTGTTGACATTTAGGTGTACTGTGCTTAAAGAGACGTGTCACTTGAACTGGAACCGGATATCAGGATAGGTGGATGATAATAGAAAAAAGAGCATCCTGTTTGATGATGTTTTCCACACCCATAAAGCAAGCTAAACTTCAAAAACAGATGTATGTTCATGTCTTGGTTTATTTCAGCCACAGTTTGCAAGTTAAATCGTGAGACTAAATCCAGTAAATTATTCGTGTTTTAATTACTTTCAGGCGGATGATGATAGAAAAGATAGCGTCCCACCTGGCAGACTTTTCCCCACGCCTGCAGAGCAACACACGGGCGTTGTACCAGTACTGCCCCATCCCGGTCATCAACTACCCGCAGCTGGAGAATGAACTGTTCTGCAACATCTACTACCTCAAACATCTGTGTGACACCACTCGCTTCCCTGACTGGCCCATCAAAGACCCGGTTAGTGATGATTTGTGATGATTGATCATTTCATTCCTTACTCTTCCCATCAGCTTTTGGCAGGAACCGGTTCATTCCCTCATCCTGTTGGTCAGCTTTCTTCAGTTTCTGCAGGAACCATTTCACTCTCTCGCCCTGTCTACCAGCTTTGTGCTGTTGGTGGTCTGAACACTTCATTCCCTCACTTTCATTCCCTTGCCAGCTATCTGCATTTTCTTGCAAGAACTCTCTTACTTCCTTGCCCTGTTCACCAGCTTCCTGCAGGAAACACACACACACAGACACACACACACATCTGCATAGCCACATACACACGCATGCACGTGCACACACACGCACGTATGCATATGCATAGCCCCTCCCCTCCCACACACACGCATTACATCACACAGATCACACACACACGCACGCACGCACGCACGCACGCACGCACGCACGCACACACACACACACACACACACACACACACACACACACACACACACACACACACACACACACACACACATGCACTCTTTTCTGTAGAAAGCAGACTTCATTTGATGAACAAACTACATGATCAGAAACAATAACAACAATGTCATGCCTGATGTGTGTTAGGTACGCCTGCTGAAAGACATCCTGGATGCCTGGAAGAGGGAAGTGGAGAAGAAGCCCCCCACCATGTCTATAGAGGACGCCTACAATGTGCTGAACCTCTCCAAGGGCTCTGGAGGGTGAGTCTGTTCAGTGTTCTTCATGACAGCTTTGTTGTTCATTACAATTTTGGTCTTCATTACAACTGTTCATTACAGCTGTTCTTTCATTACAGCTTTGTTCTTCATTACAGCGTTGTTCTTCGTTACAGCTTCTTCATTACAGCTGTTCTTTCGTTACAGCTTTGTTCTTCATTACAGCGTTGTTCTTCGTTACAGCTTTGTTCTTCATTACAGCTGTTCTTTCATTACAGCTTTGTTCTTCATTACAGCGTTGTTCTTCATTACAGCGTTGTTCTTCATTACAACTTTGTTCTTCATTACAACTTTGTTCTTCATTACAATTTTGGTCTTCATTACAACTTTGTTCTTCATTACAACTTTGGTCTTCATTACAACTTTGTTCTTCATTACAGCTTTGGTCTTCATTACAACTGTTCTTCATTACAACTGTTCTTCATTACAACTGTTCTTCATTACAACTGTTCTTCATTACAACTGTTCTTCATTACAGCTTTAGTCTTCATTACAATTTTGGTCTTCATTACAACTTTGTTCTTCATTACAGCTTTGGTCTTCATTACAGCTTTGTTCTTCATTACAGCTTTGGTCTTCATTACAATTTTGTTCTTCATTACAATTTTGGTCTTCATTACAGCTTTGTTCTTCATTACAGCTTTGGTCTTCATTACAATTTTGGTCTTCATTACAGCTTTGTTCTTCATTACAGCTTTGTTCTTCATTACAACTGTTCTTCATTACAACTGTTCTTCATTACAGCTTTGTTCTTCATTACAGCTTTGTTCTTCATTACAACTTTGGTCTTCATTACAATTTTGGTCTTCATTACAACTGTTCATTACAGCTGTTCTTTCATTACAGCTTTGTTCTTCATTACAGCGTTGTTCTTCATTACAGCTGTTCTTTTGTTACAGCTTTGTTCTTCATTACAGCTTTGTTCTTCATTACAGCTGTTCTTTTGTTACAGCTTTGTTCTTCATTACAGCTTTGTTCTTCATTACAGCTGTTCTTTTGTTACAGCTTTGTTCTTCATTACAGCTTTGTTCTTCATTACAGCTTTGTTCTTCATTACAACTTTGGTCTTCATTACAGCTTTGTTCTTCATTACAGCTTTGTTCTTCGTTACAGCTTTGTTCTTCATTACAACTTTGGTCTTCATTACAATTTTGGTCTTCATTACAACTGTTCATTACAGCTGTTCTTTCATTACAGCTGTTCTTTCATTACAGCTTTGTTCTTCATTACAGCTGTTCTTTTGTTACAGCTTTGTTCTTCATTACAGCGTTGTTCTTCGTTACAGCTTTGTTCTTACAACTTTGTTCGTCATTACAGCTTTGTTCTTCATTACAGCTGTTCTTTCGTTACAGCTTTGTTCTTCATTACAGCTTTGTTCTTCATTACAGCTTTGTCTCTTACGTATTGTTATGATCCCTTCACCAGTGTTTTATTGTTCTGTATGGTGGTAATGTCAAAGTGTTAACACCATGTTTTTTTTTCCTCCACCAGCGTTTTATTGTTCTTTGTATCGGTAACATCAAAGTGTTAATGAAGTTGTTTTTTGGGGTCTTTTTTAACCATTTGACTCCTGTGCCATATCCACCAACTGCAAAAACTTGACCCTTTGACTCCCTCACCATATCTGCCAGCTGCCTGCAAGAAGCTGGTCTTTGGGGTGAGGGAGTTAAAGGATTAGATTTTTGCTTCGCTAGCGTGGTTATCATTACAGGATGCTGGTGGACAGGGTGCAGGAGTCAAAGGGTTAAGGGATTTTATTGGATACATGTACGGACACTGTTTTTTCCTTCACCAGTGTTTTATTGTTCTTTGTATTGGTTATGGCAAAGTGTTTATGAAGTTATTGTTATTTTTTTAGGGGTTTTATTGCATACATGTTTGCACATAGTTTTTTTCCATGCTGCACAGTTTGCGTACTTTTGTGTTTGATGTGTGTGCTTCCTGGGTGTTTCCATGTTTCCATAAGTCAGCCACTGACATGACTCACAAGATCTTCAGTGTGCATTTCAAGGAATACCTGTCAAAATGATGTGTCACAAAAGGAATAAAGAAGACAGATACACCATTCTGGCGGGTAAACTCTGGCAACAAGGATCATATTGGTAGAAAAGCCTTGATGTCCAAAGGTTCAAACAGTGGTGAATCGAGCAGCACTGTTGAGCTGTTTGTAAAGTTTTCTTCAATCTCTTATCTTTTACATGTAGTTTATTTCATTTTATTTATTATTTATAAGTATTTGTTTGTTTGTCTATTTGTCTTAAAATCACAGCCAAGTCAAACAATTTGTAGGGAAAGTTATTTGATTGCACTTGCTTTTATTTGCTGCTAAATAGTTTGTTACATTATAAAGTTGGTGGGAATATGGGAGTGTATTTGTCAGCATTTCTTTGTCTTCTACTTATCATTGTAGAAAAAGTAAAGTATCCAGTGCAATGTAAGGATAAACATCTGTTTTCAGACATGAACAGCCATACCACACTCACAGCTGCACACATCTGTGCATACACATTCCCTTTACCCATGCCTTCTGCTATGAAAAAGCATTACTTTTGAGGGTACTGTTTCATTGAAATTCAACACTTCATCTGTGAAACAGTGTTAGAATGTTTTCTTTTATGATATTGAACTGAATGAAACTAAGCTTTTTTGTCTTTCCTTACAGCCACGATGAATCCAAAATCAGAAAGGCGTACTTCAAACTGGCCCAGAAGTATCACCCTGACAAGAACCCTGATGGACGAGTAAGTGGTTGTCTTCTTATCTCTTTCCTTGTACCATTATGTTTGTCGCAGGGAGAAAGAATAATTTCGCTCCGTTAGCTTGATTGCCATGCTGATTAGACAAGGGTTGCAAGTTTGACCCTAAGGCAGACCAAAGGGTTTAGTTTTACACAAGCTTGTATGGATCTACTGTCCTGATAGTGCTGTTGTACAAGAAAGTAATATGCCAGCAAACCTGCGAGAAAAGCCAGTACAACAAGCATTCTGTGTTTTGGAAGATCTGAGTCTTAAGGCAGATAAAAATCGTACTTTTGCAAACAAAATCTGGTCCTCATACTATTGATTATCTTAATTGGAACAGAGAAAATGGACGATAATCCACCGCGAAAAGGAAAAGCAAGAGCTATCATTAGTCAAACATTAGTTGTCATAAGAGTGGTGCTGCAGACTCCTGCAGTGTAGAATGGAAAGAGTGTGGGCTTTTCCAAAACCTGAATGGTCAGGGTGCTAGTCTTTCAGATGAGTTGATAAACTGTGCAGAGCATGCACTGATCACATGGAAAAATCCCATAGCAGTAAAAGAGTTATCTATGGCAAAATTTTGTACTGAAGTCAACTGTTGTTTTTTAATAATAATAATAATAATTACAATATTTATATAGCGCAAAATCTTGATAAAATCAAATCTAAGCGCTGAAACAGACATGCACGCAGGCACACGCACGCGCACGCACGCATGCACACACACACACACACACCACACACACACACACACACACACAAAACACACACACACACACACACACACACACCCACCACCACACACACACAAAACACATGTACACACACACACACACATATGGGAAGAAAGAATAAAAGCAATGGAAAATTATAGAGAGCATATTATATACAATTATATATTACAATGTGATTCCCCTCCGAGTGGAGACAGGCTGCAGAGGGGGTTGAGTGAGGTCAGGGTTTTATGCTGAGGAGAAAAGGTGAGTTTTGAGAGCGGACTTGAAGGAGACAAAAGTAGATTGCTGACAGACTGAGAGAGGAAGTTTGTTTCAGGAGAGTGGACCAGAAACAGAGAAGGCTCGTGGACCATAGGTATTGAGCTTAGCGCGTGGAAAGCGAAAAGTCAGAGGATCGGAGGCAGAGCATGCACAGAGGGAGGAAAAGAAGAAAATCACATGCTTTTCTGAGGAACAATGGCCTGCATTTCATGCAGAAAAGTTCTATTGTGACCCAAATATGAGTCAAATCCATTCAACATCATACACTGTACCATATCCAACTAATGCGGAGTGGCACATGATCAATATATTTCCTACCATTTCTGTCCTCATCCACACTATTCTTGGCCAGACCCTGTCCAGATTTCACAGAGAATTTGTTCAGAAGATGCCTCCTAGTAGTGCCCACCCCGTCTGACAGCACAGCTTGCGTGAGAATGGGAATACACTTCTCTTTTTCTGGCCACATGCAGCGAGCTGATGCGCTGTTCTCAGTGCTAACCTACAGAAACAAAAGTAGCCTACTCTTGTAATCGGCACATTTCTGTAACACATAGGTGTTAGTGGGAAAGGACCTTTGTTTCCAAAGTACGTACACGGCTGCATTTTCCCAGCCATTCTGCCACCCTTTAGTTGCGAGCCGGCGTCGCCTGCGTGTGCTATTTTTAGCCAGGCAGGGTCGACCAAAGTCCGTCAGTGTAGCGCGTCTTTGTGCTCCTGCACTAGTGATAAAGGGACGGATGAAAAGGGTGTGGGGAGTGGAAGGGAAGGGGTGCGCTATTAATAGCCGGCAGAAAGTGGCCAACTAAAGTATCTCGGATTTGTGCGCCATGGGTAACACATTTTGTTCTGTGTAGAACTTGTCAGACTTGCTGTCTGGGATGACAAGAGGAGAGGGGCATTCACAGGCAGCAGGTTTGAATACTTGTACACAGCTCTGTGAAAGTCTTCTGGACTACTTCCTTGCCACCGGCAGTTTTGTGTGTGTGTGTGTGTGTGTGTGTGTGTGTGTGTGTGTGTGTGTGTGTGTGTGTGGTGTGTGTGGTGTGTGTTTGCATTGTCTTCCCAGGGGTGCTACTCTGCCGGGAATTCCCGGAATTCCGGTTTTTATTAATCAATTTTCCCGGCACTGCCGGTTTTTGAGAATTTGAGAAGCAACGATTTTCCAAACCGATTGCGCTGGGACTGATATTCTGCTTCGCGCCGAGTCCGGTCCGACTTTTAACGCTCGTTTCTGTGCCGATCCAAGTTTTTGTTGCCGCTAACCAGTTTCAACACTTCCGCTCCCCGCGAAGCGTGATTGTTGGCGATTGTGGGCAGTGAGTGAAAGCGAGACGAACAATGCCCGTTTCTTTCGGACAGTAAGGGGGACGCCCGGCGGCTACAGGAGGTGGAGAAAGGAGTACGGAACATGAAGTGGATTGTGTCGAGAAGACGAAGCAATAAGTTGCGTTGTGAAATGGCAAGCCAGGTTGCATTGCTCTGTTCCCAAAACGGCAGACAGTAAGAATCTAGGACTCTGCTGGTAAAACAGAACGAATTGTGGCTACGTAAAGCGACGAGGGGGAAGTGCTTGCACGTAAGTTGGGTGGCTTGACGGTAAGTTGGTGTGCTGACGTTGTTGTGACGGTAAGTTGAAGTGTGCTTGACGTAAGTGGAAGTTAGGTGTGCTTGACGGTAAAGTGGACGTAAGTGGTGTGCTTGACGGTAAGTTGGTGGCTTGACGTAGTTGGTGTGCTTGACGGTAAGTTAGGTGTGCTGCGTAATTGCTGACGGTAAGTTAGGTGTGCTTGACGGTAAGTTGGTGTGCTTGACGGTAAGTTGGTGTGCTTGACGGTAAGTTGGGTGTGCTTGACGGTAAGTTGGTGTGCTTGACGGTAAGTTAGGGTGTGCTTGACGGTAAGTTGGGTGTGCTTGACGGTAAGTTGGTGTGCTTGACGGTAAGTTGGTGTGCTTGACGGTAATTGTCTTGAGTGTTGGTGTGACGAGTTGGTGTGCTTACGGTAAGTTGGTGTGCTTGACGGTAAGTTGGGTGTGCTTGACGGTAAGTTGGGTGTGCTTGACGGTAAGTTGGTGTGCTTGACGGTAATTGGTGTGCTTGACGGTAAGTTGGTGTGCTTGACGGTATTGGGTTTACGTATGGGTTGCTTGCGGTAAGTTGGGTGTGCTTGACGTAATTGGGTGTGCTTGACGGTAATTGGTGTGCTTGACGGTAAGTTGTGTGCTTGACGTAAGTTGGGTGTGCTTACGTAGTTGGGTGTGCTACGGTATTGGGTGTGCTTGACGTAAGTTGGGTGTGCTTGACGGTAAGTTGGGTTGCTTGACGTAAGTTGGTGTCTTGACGTAAGTTGGGTGTGCTGACGTAATTGGTGTGCTTGACGTAGTTGGTGTGCTTGACGTAAGTTGGTGTGCTGACGGAAGTTGGTGTGCTTGACGGTAAGTGGGTTCTTACGTAAGTTGGTTGCTGCGTATTGGGTGTGCTTGACGGTAAGTTGGGTGTGCTTGACGGTAAGTTGGGTGTGCTACGGTTAAGTTGGGTGTGCTTGACGGTAAGTTGGGTGTGCTTGACGTAAGTTGGTGTGCTTGACGGTAAGTTGGGTTGTGCTTGACGGTAAGTTGGGTGTGCTTGACGGTAAGTTGGGTGTGCTTGACGGTAAGTTGGGTGTGCTTGACGGTAAGTTGGGTGTGCTTGACGGTAAGTTGGGTGTGCTTGACGGTAAGTTGGGTGTGCTTGACGGTAAGTTGGGTGTGCTTGACGGTAAGTTGGGTGTGCTTGACGGTAAGTTGGGTGTGCTTGACGGTAAGTTGGGTGTGCTTGACGGTAAGTTGGGTGTGCTTGACGGTAAGTTGGTGTTGGGTGTGCTTGACGGTAAGTTGTGGGTGTGCTTTGACGGTAATGTTGGGTGTGCTTGACGGTAAGTTGGGTGTGCTTGACGCTTGACGGTAAGTTGGGTGTGCTTGACGGTAAGTTGGGTGTGCTTGACGGTAAGTTGGGTGTGCTTGACGGTAAGTTGGGTGTGCTTGACGGTAAGTTGGGTGTGCTTGACGTAAGTTGGTGTGCTTGACGGTAAGTTGGGTGTGCTTGACGGTAAGTTGGGTGTGCTTGACGGTAAGTTGGGTGTGCTTGACGGTAAGTATGGGTGTGCTTGACGGTAAGTTGGGGTGCTTGACGGTAAGTTGGGTGTGCTTGACGGTAAGTTGGGTGTGCTTGACGGTAAGTTGGGTGTGCTTGACGGTAAGTTGGGTGTGCTTGACGGTAAGTTGGGTGTGCTTGACGGTAAGTTGGGTGTGCTTGACGGTAAGTTGGGTGTGCTTGACGGTAAGTTGGGTGTGCTTGACGGTAAGTTGGGTGTGCTTGACGGTAAGTTGGGTGTGCTTGACGGTAAGTTGGGTGTGCTTGACGGTAAGTTGGGTGTGCTTGACGGTAAGTTGGGTGTGCTTGACGGTAAGTTGGGTGTGCTTGACGGTAAGTTGGGTGTGCTTGACGGTAAGTTGGGTGTGCTTGACGGTAAGTTGGGTGTGCTTGACGGTAAGTTGGGTGTGCTTGACGGTAAGTTGGGTGTGCTTGACGGTAAGTTGGGTGTGCTTGACGGTAAGTTGGGTGTGCTTGACGGTAAGTTGGGTGTGCTTGACGGTAAGTTGGGTGTGCTTGACGGTAAGTTGGGTGTGCTTGACGGTAAGTGGGTCTTGAGAGTTGGGTGTGCTTGACGGTAAGTTGGGTGTGCTTGACGGTAAGTTGGGTGTGCTTGACGGTAAGTTGGGTGTGCTTGACGGTAAGTTGGGTGTGCTTGACGGTAAGTTGGGTGTGCTTGACGGTAAGTTGGGCTAGTAAGTGTGGCTTGACGGTAAGTTGGGTGTGCTTGACGGTAAGTTGGGTGTGCTTGACGGTAAGTTGGGTGTGCTTGACGGTAAGTTGGGTGTGCTTGACGGTAAGTTAGGTGTGCTTGACGGTAAGTTAGGTGTGCTTGAAGTTTTTGTGTCATTTGACATGGCAAACCATCACTTGATATTTTTCTCTCACTTTTCTGCTGATGTACAGTGGTGGTAGTACTAGTAGGCCTATGAAAGTAATCTGGTCATGAATACTCATAACTGAAGACAGTAGACTTCATGCTCATTGTAGCTTTTTCCCCTTAGCCCACACTTGCACCTTTTCCACAACAGTTGATTGGCATCTCAGATACATTCACAATTCCATATATTCTGTGTGGGGTCTTAATGTCCAATATACAGTCCAGTAAAATTGTTTGGAAAGAATGTAGCAGCTTGAGATTTTCAGCCTTTCAGAGAAGAATGGTTAAAAGAAGATAAATAATTGATTGATTGAATGTTGTTTAAGGTCCCGTAAACTACAACTGTCAAACCAGGACCCCATTAATAATAATTTAAATATTTCATAAAATGGTAAAGAGATAAATGAACACCGCCCGACATGTTGAAATCAAATTTTTAATACTAATAATAGAAAGTCAAGTAAATGTAATAGGTATATAATCTTCTGTTACAGATACTCGAGACTTGTGAACCGGTCATCGATCTTGGAGTGTCCAGTCGGATGCCTGATGTGAAGACAGTAGGGGATCGCGTTGCTGAAGTCAAGGCAAAGCTGGTAGGATTTGTTGCTGAGCATCAGTTGCCTTTCGCAATTGTCCCAGACTTGGTGGATTTGTGTCAGGACTTGGGTAAAGACAAGACAGCTCTCAAAAATGTTCACATGAACAGAATGTGTGGAACATACACACTTTCACATGGTGTGGCTGCATGTATGAGGGATGAGCTGCGGGAAAAGCTGCAGAATGGCTTTTATTCCTTAAATATTGATGAATCCACAAACAGTGGGATGGACAAAGTCCTGAACATCCTCCTTAGATACTTTGATGAAGATGATGAAGAACTGAGAACCATCCACTTTGCAGCAAGAATTGTCAATCAGGCCACATCGGACAATGTTCACACAGCAGTATTGGAGGCCCTTGCTGATTCAGCAGTGAAAGAAAGGAAAGTAGACATTTCCCCAACAAGGATGATTTCTTGTTTAATGGATAACTGTGCTACCATGCGCGGCATCAGAAATGGTGTTGAGACCCAACTTCGCAAAGACAACCCCAGTCTGCTGGACATCAGTGGTGACAGTGTTCACATAGTAGCGAATGCTGCAAAAGAGGTTTTCAAACCATTTGAAAACTATCTGGAGGACATAGCTTCAGACATCTTCTATGATCTGGAAAAATCTCCAAAAGCAAAGGATCTGTTTTGTGAAATACAAGTCCTCCTGGGGCGTGAAAAAGCATTGCAAGTTGTGCGACCTTGTCCAAGTCGTTTCTTACAAATGTTGGATGTAGCCAACCGTCTTACAGAACTGCAAGCGGCACTTCGTGTCTACTACTATGCATTCCTGTCAGAACCAGAACAAAGGCAATTCAAGTGAGTAATTTTTTTAAATATATCATGCAGACATTTACCAAAAAAAATGCTCTCATCAAGTTTTGTTACTCTACTTTTTGGAAAAAAAATAAATAAAGGGGGGTTGGGGAGGAAAATTAAATTCATTACACAATACAAGTGTATGTGAATATTAAGTATTAAATTAATGATGAAGACTTCTGCAAACTCACTCAATAATAAAACATAACAGTGAATACTTTGACTACAGATACATCATAAATTTTAACTCTCTCTTTTTTCATCACATAATTTGGTGGGGTTGGGGGCTGTCTGTGACATGTGGCACATTTTTAGTTTTTAAATTTTTGTATTTCTTTCCTACTCATATCTCCCTCCTCCTTATCAATTCCTCATGAATTTATTGATGATCTGTTATTTTATATAATGAAATTTTAGACAATGGTGTTATTTTTCATGTTTCAGGAAAATTATTGAAAGCATCGAGGACAAGGCTGGTGTAAGCCCTGAAGCAGCAGCAAGGATAACAGTCATCCAGCAGACGCAGTCCAAGCAGGCCAAGTCATCCACCAGCTCCTTAAGAAAAGACAGGCTGCTGACTGCACTTTTCAGGGACTTCATCAAGTTTCGACTGATTGTGGATCTTCACCGTGGTGTGCTTGAAAAGCTCCAAGGCTACACCAAACTCCTTCAGTCTGACAAACCTATTATGCATAAACTGCATGTGGAGATGTTTACTGTGGTCAAAAAGGTCATCAAGCTGTTTATGCATAATGATGTTGTTCCATCTCACAGCATCATGGAGTTAATGAAGCTGAAGGAGAAGCTGGATGACCACAGTCTTCAGGTTGCTGATCGTCAGCTATGTGTTGGAGAGTATGCTTTCTTGGCTTTTTCCAAGGCATTGGATAAAAAGCCTGCTCCATACTGGGCAACTGACATTGCTAAGAAGCTTCGTTGTGGCTACAGTAATGCTGCTAAATTTCTACTGAAGAATCTGCCCTTGTCCAATGTCACCCTCATCAGGCTGAGCTGCATGGACCCTGCTGCTGTTTCAGACCGCAAGTTTGTAGTTTCATTCATGAAACTGGCAACATCACTGCCAAATGTTGTGGATGAAGCTGAGCTGGGCAAACTTGACTCTGAACTCAGAGACTTCACAGATGACGAGGATGTGAAGAAGCTGGCATCCAACTTCACCTCTGAGTCCCACCTTGACAAGGATTTTTGGGTGAAAGTTTTCAGATTGAAGACTGGAGGTGTTCAACGGTACCCTCATCTGTCAAAGCTTGTGAAGGCCCTTCTTACCATCTTTTGTGGGCCTCTGGTTGAGGGTACCTTCAACATCATGGATGACATAGTCAGAGCAGACAGGTCTAAAATGGAGCCTGAGAACTATGAAGCTGCAGCTTTGGTCAGGTCAGTTATCAAAGCCAAGTACAAGTCTGCTACACAGATGCCAGTAAACAGAAAGATGGCCATACATTAAAGGCAGTAGAGCCTTGTACCACAAGCATCTGCAAGAGAAGAAGAGAAGGCGAGCTGCTCAGCTAAAGCAAAAAATGGACAGGGCTATTGAGCTTCTCAACAAAAAGAAGACCAGAAGAACCATCAGATGTGTGCCCAGGCCTCCTGTGTCTTCAGCATCTTCAAATGTCACAAATTCTGCTACTTCCTCTCTTCCACAGCCTGTTGTCAATGTTGTGTCTGCAGCATCTTCAGCTGCCACTCCTACTGCTACTTCAACTATATCATCTGCTTCATCATCTTCTAGATCTAGTAGGTTGGTCTCTACCCTTCCTATTGGAGGGAAAAGAGCAGCACTGAAGGGAACTGGAGACCTCAATGTACTTTAGTAAGAAGCAACGGATAGCCTAAAGGAAAAGGCTAACACCAAGTAAATTGTACAGTACATCTGTTTGTTCCTGCAGTACTCTTACTGTTGCACACTTAAATTAAGACTTAACTTTCAGAATAAGACTAGGGAACATTGGACATTTTCTGCAGAAGATAGCATTTATGAACTGAGCCAGATGATGTGACTTGAAACTGAGCATTTATGAACTGAGCCAGATGATGTGACTTGAAACTGTTCCATGAAGATGGTGGCCATTATCATTATAAAGGCAACTTGAGCTTCAGATTTTCTATACATGTAAGTATGCTTTGCTCCCTAAGTGATAAGTTGAGTTCTGTGTTCTGTGTTGAGCCTGAAAAATAGCTTTAAAAATGTAAATTCTTCTCTGATTTGTTCTGTGTTCATGTTTGATGCTTCTGCTTTTCTACACTTACTTTTTTGTGTTTAAAACTTACCTCAGCTCACGGGAGAGCCTCAAAAATAGCTTTAAAAATGCAAATTCTTCTCAGCTTCAGGGGGGCAGCGCCCTCCTGACCCCCCGACAGGGCAGTGCCCCTGGACCCCAACTTCAGGTTTTTCAAAACTTGGGAGTAGCACTCCTGTCTTCCTTGAAGGTTTCTGGTTTATTTTGTGTTTCAGACCAGACAGTCTGTTCTGTTGAGCGAAAAGTCTGTTTCATTTGTTTGTTTATGTCTGTTTTTACCTTTTCATGGGAGACAAGCTTGCTTTCCCTCTCCTGAAGTGGTAATGATATGTTCACTTTACTTGATAATATGGTCCGTGGCTGTCATTGTCATCTTGTTTTTTGAGGGTTACAGCTTGATTGGCCATTCTATTTTTTCCAAGTACCAAAGTTATTCGTTTTTTTTAGAGTAAGAGATAGTGATATGTATTGACTGTAGAAAGAGAAAGTGATCTGACGTTTGACTTCTCTTTTATTTTTCTTGCAGGAAATGTTTGAGCAAGTGAACAAAGCCTACGAGTTTCTGTGTAGCAAGTCAAATATCAAGGATGGACCTGACCCACAGAACATTGTGCTGATCTTGAAGGCTCAGTCCATCCTCTTCTCCAGGCATAAAGAAGGTAACACTTATTTCTTTCTTGTCTTTGCCTGTCTGTTTGTTGATTTGCTGTGTGTTTTTGTGTGACTTTAATATTGTACGGGATCAGGCAGGATGGCAGCTTATAAATGTCATTATTATTATCATTATTATTATTCCAAGTCCCCAACACACAGCCAACCCCAGGTTCATTCAGTGCCAGGAAACCCTCAAAGTCAGCAACATCAAGCTGCTCCATGAGGCCACCCACCAGAGCAGACTGCATTGCTGCTGGGTCACGTTATTGGAGTTCAGTAGTGCCTGTTCTGATCAGTTTCATAAGGACATTCCCTTCAAAGCCACTTACTACCAACAGCAGTTGCAGAGTCAGACAAAGTGAGTAACGCCCTCGCACCTTCTGTTAAGGAGACCATCAACACTTTCCTCCACAGACAGCCCCCATGAACCATAGACATCAAAGACCCCTACTTAAATTCACTTTAAGTGTAAAAGCAGTCATCATCATTATCATCATGTGCCTTGCTGCATGGCATTGGCGATCATGGCCCTCCATACAAATCTGTCTTTTGTCGATGCAAATATATTTCCTACCCTTTCTGTCCTCATCCACTCTGCAAATGTGTCTAATATTTTTATTTTCTCCCTAAAGCTGAAATTTCTCTTACTCATAAAATGTCCTGTAAATGCTGCTTGTCTTTTGTCTGGAAGCAATAGATGAGACTCAAAATGAGATCAGGGCATGAAAGGCCACAGAATCTGGGACATGTTTGTGATGCAGTGATGATTGATGTTAATGGGGATGATGATGTGGATACTATAGAAATTCTTTTAGGATTGAGACTGCATGACAGATTTGTGCTATAGGGTTGCTTTCATAACATATTTGTCATCAGCCAGGCTCAAGAGATACAGACATCTGCAGTGTTGGCCAAGAAATTTGAATAACACCATCAGTGGTGCATGTATAAAGTGGTTGAGACTTAATGGTGTGGTGCCATTCTTCCCAGAGAACACATAGCATGTTCAACTCTGTGTGGGAGCCGGGTCAGGCCAAAAAATACCTTAATAACTTTTTTGTACAGGGGTTCAAACCCACACCTTCCCAGTCAGATATCCATTGCGCTAACTGGTGCTGCCCAAAATTCACTATGACAACCAATTATTACACTGCACTACACTGCACTGCACTACACTACAATACAATAGAATACAATATACTGCACTGCACTGCACTGCACTGCATTGCATTGCACTGCACTGCACTGCACTGCACTGCACTGCACTGCACTACACTACACTACACTACACTACACTACACTACACTACACTACAATTCAGTTAGGAATGAAACCATCGGTTTTGAAGTGAACATAGATTTTTAGCATTATTCCCCCATTATGATGATTGTTACAGACCTCCAGCCGTACAAGTACGCAGGTTACCCCATGCTTATCAAGACCATACAGATGGAGACAAACGACGATCAGTTGTTTTCCAAGACAGCTCCACTCTTGTCTGCTGCCGCTGAAGTGGCTTACCACACTGTCAACTGCTCCGCTCTTAACGCAGAGGAACTGAGGAGAGAAAATGGCATTCAGGTTTGTGTGAATGAGTGTGTTTGTGCTTGTATTTTGTATTTGTGTGCAAATGAGTGGGTACATGTGTGTAAGAGAGTGAGTGTGTGGGTGTGTGCACATGTGCGCATGCATACACATGTATACATGTACAGCAACTCTGAATTCTTTCAGTCTGTATAATATCTGAGTTTGCATTCTGTATTGGCCATCATTGAAGATGGATGGTGTATTATAGAAGACAATGAAAGTGATGTTTATTGCATTTTGTTGTGTGCAACAGGTGTTACATGACGCCTTCACCAGGTGTGTCAGTGTCTTGAGCCATTCCAGCAAACCAGACGACCTTGCTGTGCAGGTAAGTACAGTCATTTAAAACCTTTTTTCACTTTGTATGCAAAATTAAAAGCTGAAAGTAACCCAACCAGCTTAGATTTTTGTCACTGGCTAAAATTTATTTAGCCGCCCATGGTTCTCACCTGATCAGCATGTGATCTGCTTTACAGTCAGTGTATCTCCCACTCAGCAAGTGCTGAATTTTGGCTGATTTATTCATTCTCTTGCCAACACTCCTCTGAATGGACACACACTTTTCCTTTAGAGTAAAAATGTAAACATGCACTGTCACAAAATGATAGAGAGATCTTTCTGTTCTGAGGCCATCTAGTTTTTCAGTTATGTTTATATTGTATGTAGTTTTTGGATTACATTTAGGTTTGACTTAGTTTTTTTTTATTACACTTTGTGTTCGAGTCCATTCTTACGATAGAGCCATGGACTCACAATCTGATATCTCAGATTCTGCCCCAGTCCAAAACATTAAAAATGGCCTGTTCACTGCCTGTGTTAGTGTTTCCATCATTCTGGCAGTGCCAGCTTAGTGTTTCTCAAATCCAGTCCACCCCCCACCCACCCACCACCACCTCATTTCAAGACCTTGCCAGCACATAGGGTTTTGCGTAGGCTCAGGGAGTCTGCCAGATAACTGTGATCAGATTTTGGTGAAGCATGTATGGAATTGTCCAAGTGCGATGAATCATCCTTGAACAGACTCCAAATTCTGAGGCTAGCTACATTTTCGGTGACATTTGTATTGGATCTAGCTTTTGAATTACACTTAGGTTTGATTTTAGTCTTCTGTTGAACCCTTTGATTTCTGCATTCTATCCACCTGCTGCAGAATTTGACCTTCTGACTCCATCATCCTATCCACCACTTTCCTGCAAGAAACTGGTGGATAGGGTGAGGGAGCCAGAGGGTTAAGTTTTTGCTTTGCTAGTATGGTTGACAGTGAAGGATGCTGATGGACTAGGTGTAGGAGTCAAAGGGTAAACTGCACATACATAATTATTGATTACAGTTGTGTGGGTGCATTTTTTAATAACGCCCATGTTTGTTTGCTCATGTGCCAGGTGTGTGTGAACGTATCCAAGTGTTACGCTGTGGCAGCTCAGTTTGAGGGATGTCGGGAAAAGATCCAGGAATGTTCTGGCATCATCAGGGATCTGTGCAGGATCCTCTATTTCAAGGTAATTGTCATGTAGTGTGTGTGTGTGTGTATGCGTGTGTGCATGCATGTGTGTGTGTGCATGCTCATGTGTATGTCTCACCTATCGGTGTCAGCGGGTTCGGTGTTAGTTCTACACAGTTGATAAAACAGAACCGGCACAGCTGCATTTTCCCAGTCATTCTGACACCCTTTAGTTGCAAGCCAGCATTGGCCGGCTGCGAGTGCTATTTTTAGCCAGGCAGGGTCGACCAGTCTTATCTCTGTAGCGCGCCTTTGTACTCAAGCACTAATGATAAAGAAGGAAGCTGAGTGTGCTATACACAGCAGCGGGACGGGTGAAAAGGGTGTGGGGAGTGGAAGGGAAGGGGAAAGATGCACGCTATTAATAGCCGGCAGTAATAACCGGGAAGGGCAGAGCCAACTAAAGTATCTCAGATTTGTGCGCTGTGAACCTGACATAGCTTTTTCAGTTATGATGGAACATGTGAGTGCCTTCTGTGTGGACCTGTGTCTACAGACCAACTTCTTTGATTGATTGATAGTTTATTTACTTAGTTAGTTAGTGTTTATCTATTTCGCAAAATGTGGCGTAAATGTGCATGCTGGTGACAGAATGTGTGAATACCTTCTGTGTAGACTCCTGATTGCAGACCAACCTGTTTATCTATCTGTCTAGGTATCTGTCTATCGATCTGATTGTCTGTCTCTGTCTGTCTATCTATCTATATATCTATCTATATATCTATCTATCAGTCTATCTATCTATCTATCTATCAGTCTATCTATCTATCTATCTATCTATCTATCTATCTATCTATCTACTATCTATCTATCTATCTATCTATCAATCTATCTGTCTGTCTGTCTGTCTCTCTATATATATATGTCTGTCTGTCTGTCTGTCTACCTATCTGTCTATATGTCAAACTATCTGTCTATCTATCTAGCTATCTGTCTCTGTCTTGTCTGTCATGTCTTTCTGTCTAGCTGTCTGTCTGTCTAGGTTTCTGTCTCTGTCTGTCTGTCTGTCATTCTATCTGTCTGTCTATCTGTCATTCTGTCTGTCTGTTTTTTTATCTGTCTGTTTATCTATCTATCTATCTATCTATATGTATATCTATATATCTACCAATCTATCTGTCTGTCTATCCAGTTTTTATTTATTTGTTTATGTATTGTATATTTTGCAGAACCTGGCACGACTGTGCACGGTGGTGACAGAGTGTGTGAGTGCCTTCTGTGTGGACTTCTGGCTACAGACCAACCTGTTTGAGTCAGGTGTGCTCTGGCACCTGTTGCCCAACCTCTTCAAATACGACTTCACCCTTGAAGAGGGCGGTGTGGAGAAGAGCGAAGAAAGCAACCAGCAGGTATGGTGACTGTTTTTCTTTTCTTTAGTTTGTTTGCTTCCAAAGTTTCTGCACAGCCAAAAAAATCTGTCATACTGATGGGATTTCATCCTACAGCTTTCCAGTTATCAGTCCATCGCACTGACAGTACACCAAGGCTGCTGGTGAATATAGATATGTTGGTTTGGTGAAACAAAAGTGGTTGGTACGCTTTATAAAAATGTGTTTATTTTCAAGTTGTAATGATATCATGCTGAACTTAGGGAAGTCTCACCTGTTCTCACCTGTCAGCGCCACCAGGTTTGGTGTTGGCCGCTGCACACCTGGATACCACCATCTCCCTCCAGGCTGCTCTGTCTGGACTTTAGTGGACACTTTCTTGAATATTTTGGCCATTGATGTCAGTTTTGTTCTCGATGTTTGAGATTGAAGGTCTACCTTTCTTTTGTTTTTCCATGAAAGATAGTTCTATTAGTTGCCATGAGGTCCGTGTTCTTATTGCGTGACACATGGCCGATGTATTTTAGTTTTCTCTTAGGGAAGTACAGTAAAATAAGACATGCATTTAATATAACAAATAATAAAACAAGACAGGTGCAGTTTTTGGCCATCCGGCCTTTGTCCAGCGTACACAAAAGACAACAAGGAATAAAGAGTCAAAAGTTAACTCACTCGCTGCTGGGCATTTTTCACTAAGCGATCCTCTGTATACTGGCCATTTGTATAGGTAAGTAAAAAATTCATTACTCAATATCTACTTAACTCAGCATAATGAAAATTTCAGATGATATCATCTATATATTGAAGTACTACAGTGCAAATTTGAAGTGTCTGAGATGAAATTTTGTTGTGAACATAGGACGGATATTTTTGCCTTTTTTTTTTTGACCCCGAAATCAACAAAACACATAATTCACTTTACACAATAAGGAATAAACTCCTAAAGAGGATGGAAATTGTTCTCAAATGCACACATTCATTCATTAGGAAACATATGCATTCATTCTGCACATAAATAAAAGAAATAAAAGACATTCTATCTATGTAAAACACGAGGGGGGCGTGGTCTTCCATAAATCCAAGGCGCTGTAATGTAGCACACAGGGAAAAAGTGTGAAATCCTGGTGCCAATCCTTTGCTAACACCTCCACAATTCTCTCTGCTGTCATTTCCCCGTCCTCACCTTCGATAGATTCCTCACTCGACGAAGTATCACTATCACCATCCTCCAAATTTTCGTCTGCTACACGCTCGCCGTTGTCGTCACTACTGCTGACTCACTTGACTCCGGTTCCGACATATCTTCACTCTCATAATCATCGTCTTCCTCTTCTATATCGGAGCCAGCTGTTTGTAGCATTTCAAGCACTTCGTGGGCGTTGTATAGCAGTCGTCTCTGCTGGCTACCACGACCAGTTTCATCGCTTGATGCCATCTTTGTTTACACAGATTCTACACAGAGCCAGTGGGTGCGAAATTAAACCTGGTTGAGCCAAACAATACACTGGAAACTGAAAGTACCAGTTTTTGGGAGCAGTCGATTGGTCAATCTTCAGAGCTAGCCCTTCGATTTTCGTACGAGAGTTGACCTCATCAGGCAAATAAAATCCAAAGGTCAATCCTGCGATCGCAGTGCTCAGTAGGCAAGCAGTGTAAGGGCGAGCACTGCGATCCAGTGCTCAGCACGGAATGAGTTAAATGAGGAAGAGAACAGTAGCAAGACTCCCTGATGTTTCACTGAACAGGAGAAAAATGGTGGATCAATTTATTCTTTACATTTATAGGATGTTTTTTTATGAGGCAAGAGAAATTAGAGCACCTAGTCACAACAGGAAAGCTGGAGGGAAAGAAAGCACCAGGTAGACCCAGGGAGAAAATATTGGACAGATTTGCAGAGTGGCTGAGGACAGACAGGGTGAGAGACGTACTTGCAGTGACAAGGGATAGATTTGTATGGAGGGTCATGATTGCCAATGCCGTGTGACAGAACGCATGATGATAATGAGTGTATTCTTTGTATATCTTTTACACATGCTTGACAAAGGCCAAAGCCAAAATTTTGGGTCGGTCTTGTTTTATCATATCAAACAGACATTCTGTTTTGGTGTATTTCTGGTTCTTGTTTGCTTCAATACTGGCGGTCACATTGAGTTAGATTCCTGTTAGTATTCATGTTGTTGTGCTGACTCACAGGAAGTGGCCAACCAGTTAGCAAAGCAGAGCATCTTTGCTTGTGCCCGACTGGCAGGTTACCATAGCAACGAGGAGGCAGAGGGGGCGCCACCAGACAACCCTTCGGTGAAGAAGTCGCTGATGGCCATGTTGACGCCATATCTGGCCCGCAAACTGGCCAACCCTGACCCAGCTGAGGTAAGCAGTGAGGCGTTGTGTGTCGGTTGTACTAATTTCTTGTGTGTGCTTGCTTCTGTGCATGCTGGCTTGTGTGTGTGTGTGGTGTGTGGGGTGTGTGGGTAGTGTGTGTGTGTAGTGTGTGTGTGTGTGGCGTGTATGTGTTTGTGTGTGTGTGTGTTGTTTGTGTGTCTGTTTGTGTGTGTGTTTGTGTGTGTATGTCTGTGTGTGTGTGTGTGTGTGTGTATGTGTGTCGTGTGTGTGTGTGTGAGTGTGTGTTTGTTTGTGTGTGTGTGTGTGGTGTAAAAAAAGTTCATATGTGTAAAACTCCATTTGTATAGTGGAGTACACATGATAGCTGCTGCCCTTGAACGAAAAACAAAATGTTCATATGTACGTACTTTTTTTTTTTTGCAGCTGCTGAAGATCCTGAACAGCAACACAGAGAACCCGTATCTGATCTGGGACAATGCCACCAGGGCCCAGCTCAATGAGTTCCTTGGAGACAACCAGCAGAGGATGATCCGCAGTGTAAGACCTTCCATTGGTATTTGTCGTACACAGTTTTGTTACTTTATAGAGATGACAGGAACTGTATATTTTCACTTTGAAAGAAATTGTATAATTTCATCCTGTAGATCTGTCAGAATGTGTGTGTATGAGAGTTGTGGGGGAAGGGAGGATCATGTCGTTTTGTATGTATATTGGTTGGGGTGGGATTGAAGACTTTTGAATCAAAATACTCTGTTCTAGCTAGTCATTAAAAACTAGTAGAATGTGAGTCTAGCATATGTTTGTGTGTGTGAGAGAGAGAACGAAAGTGGGGAGAACAGTCTTGTTATTGTTGTGTAGAAGGGAGAATTAAGGGAGAGAGGATTAATGCATTATAGTGCTATGTGAGCAAGTCTTGTTAGAATTTGGCAATATGTATTTGTTGCTTGCTGTTAGAGCAGATCTTGTGAAAACTTTGCAGTATATATTTGTTACTTTTGTGGTGACTTTATGCATTCATTTCGTTTTCAGGGTGAATGTGATCCCAGCTTTGGGGCAGAATTTGAATTTGAGATCCACTCCAGAGAGCTGATTGTGGGAGAAATCTTTGTCAGGATATACAACGAACAACCCACATTTCCTTTGGAGGTAATTTTGTCTTCAGAGCTTTGTTATACAAGTATATTCAGCACATAATCAGTCTTAATTTTGTATGTGTTGGAAGAGGAAAATATGGAATGGGTTTTGTGGGAACATTGCTTCCATATTTCCCAAAGTCAGAGGTGTTACAATGAATCCCAGCCCCTCCATGATTATGGTATTATAACTGATGGCTGTCCCATTATGCAAGATTTTATGGGACTTGGCAGTCCACTTGAGAGAGCTGATTGTGGGAGAAATCTTTGTTGTGATATACAGTGAACAACCCACAGTGTGTGTGTGTGTGTGTGTGTTCTGTATGTGTGTATTTTTCAGCTGCATATAGTTGTTGGGAAATGGGATGTTAGATACTTTATGCCTTGTCTTCAAAACAAGTTTATGAAAATAATTTTATTGTCAAGACATCTTTCTTGCTGCTTTGTGTTCCCTGTTCCTGAATAGGGTTTGGTACTACCTAGATGGTGTGGAGGCAGCTTGAATGCATCATTTTTGTTCGTGGCCTACCTCTTTTGATAGAGCCCTGAATGCAAGGTTACATGTCTAGAATTCAATCCTATCCTGCAGCATAAAAATTGGTTTGTTTGCTACCCATTATGATGCTTCAGTCATTTTGGTGCTGTCAGTGTTGAATAAGTTCCCTTCTGTCCTGGAGTGCTAGAGTACTAAGTTATCCTCCCCAGTCAAGACATTGCCAAAGTATGGAGGTTTGGGCGTGATCAGGGAGTTTTCCAGATGATTGCTGGCCAGTTTGGGTGGAGCACAAATGAAATTGTCCAAGTATGATGAATGCCTCTTGAACAAACCCCAGACATGTTTACATCAGAATGGAACGCAAACTGTGGTATGCTGGTGTGGGCTTGTTGTTAGCATTGTTTGATTTTGCGCTCAGGCCCATTATTGTGTTGGAAGGTAACAGTGGATCAGAAGGTAACAGTGTTGTTAAAGCACATGCTGATATTGCCTTGAATTGATTACAGACACACCATTGTGACTTGACTTTACTGTTTCACCATATTATTTTTCTGTCTTTTACACAGAATCCCAAAGGCTTCACCATTGAACTGCTGGATTTCCTTGGATCACAAGCTCAGGTACAGTTGAAGCATGGACTTTTGCTTTTGTTCTTTATTTGTATTTTTCTTTGTTGGGAAAAGCAGTGCATTATAAAATGCTAAAAAAAAAAAGATAGTAATGTTACTGCTGCTAAGTGTTTTCTCCTTTGATAGTTTCTTTCTTTTTAAATAACTCCACAGCATTGCCAAGAAGATCATCTGAGTAACTGGCTGTCATTTTGAGATTTTTTTTTGTTTTTTTCCTATAAAATATTGTTTAAATGTTATGTAATCGAATGACCTGAGTATGCTCATTGAATTTTTAAATGGTTTTAAATTTTGTGTGAATTCTTGTTGATGATGATGATGATGAAGACAGTGATTTGTGATGCTGCTGTTGATAAAGAAATGTTGATACTGATGATAATGTTCATGCAACAACAGTCAGGAGGAAGAGGGAGATTACATTGATAATGATGTTATTGTCATGATGTTTGTTGTAATTGTGATGATGCTGATGAGGAGGAGGATATGATAATGAAGATGATGATGATACTCATACTAATGATGATGATAATGATGATGATGTTTACAGCAATGATATGATGAAGATGATGTTATGTTGCAGTACCTACACTCCATGATGATGCTGCAGCAACAAGGCAAACCCACCACCAGCGACCAGACTCAGCGCATGTCAAGGATTGAAATGGCTCTGGAGGGGCTGCGCAATGTCATAAAAAATAATCCTGGTACTGTGTGTGTTGTCTGTGTGCATGCATGTGTGTGTGTGCTTGCATGCAAGCCTGCGTGCGTACGTGAGTGTATGTGTGTTTGTGTGTGTGAAAGGGAATTGGGCCATGTGTGTGTAAGTGCATGTCCAGGTGTGTGAGCGTGTTTTTGAAGGGTTTATTTCTGTTCTTATAGAAAATTGTTAGCACTGTTCACAGCATGCAAGGTACTTATCAATGTGCTTGAATATAGTTCAAAACATGCTCCCAGAAATATGAAAAAATGAGTATCACAGGCACACAATAATCCTCAGTAACAATACAGTAATCCACAGGTACAACACAGTAATCCTCAGTTACAACACAGTAATCCACAGGTACAACACAGTAATTCACAGGTTTCAACACAGTAATCCACAGTATACAACACAGTAATCCACAGTTACAACACAGTAATCCTCAGTTACAACACAGTAATCCACAGGTACAACACAGTAATCCACAGGTACAACACAGTAATCCACAGGTACAACACAGTAATCCTCAGGTACAACACAGTAACCCTCAGTTACAACACAATGATCCTCAGTTACAACACAGTAATCCACAGGTACAACACAGTAAGCCACAGGTACAACACAGTAATCCACAGGTACAACACAGTAATCCACAGGTACAACACAGTGATCCACAGGTATAACACAGTAATCCTCAGGTACAACACAGTAACCCTCAGTTACAACACTTTACCTGTTGACTATCCATTAAGAAAGTCAGTTCTGGTGTTTGTTGATACTAAGAATAATCCATAGTATCTCCATATTATCTGCAACAAATCTGCATTGTATTGGGTGTGAGTTTTTCCTTTGAAGCTAACAACAACACCATCTCCACGCTGAGAATAAATTGTGTTTGCGCTGATGCTACTGATGCTGTGTGATGAAAAAGATCCAACATGATAATGGCATAATCCTTAAGCCTGCATATAAGCTTTAATTATTGGCAAGGTCTTGAGTGAATAAAACCATGGCCTGCCCAAGGACTGAACTCACAACTCCTGTGTTATATGAGTATGGCGCTCTAACCACTGAACTGATGGGCCACTTACGAGCCACACATAGATAAATAGAAACATGGCGCTGAATAAATCCAGAAATGTGTCATTGCTGTGGGACACAAACTTGCCCGCCAGTGCCAAACATTTTCAGTCTTGCAGCAGTCGTTTACTTTTTACGGTTTATTGCTTTATGAAAGTGCTGACAACATTTTCAGTCTTGCAGCAGTTGTGTCCTTTTTACAATTCATTGCTTCATGAAAGTGCTGACAACATTTTCAGCCTTGCAACAGTCGTTTCCTTTTTACAATTTATTGATCATAAAAGTGCTGACAACATGTGGTTGGCATGTTGTGAAAGTTATTATTGATCAAGTTGACTTGAATATTCTTGCTTATCTTGTGCTGTTGGTGTTCAGGTGTGGAGATTCAGTGCATTGGTCACTTCAAGCTGCTGTTTGCCTTGCTTCGTCTGGAGAACTGTGGCAGTATGCAGCAGTTTACACTGGAGGTAGTCTTCTGTTTCTTGTGTCTCACTTCATTTGTCTGGATATTGTCCAAGTCTGTGTTTGTTTGGCTATGCATCTGTCTCAATATCTGCTTCTCCGTCTCTCTCTCTCTCTCTCTCTCTCTCTCTCTCTCTCTCTCTGTCTCTCTCTCTGCCCTTTTTTTTTTCCCTGTCTCTCTCTCTGTCTTTTTTTTCCCTGTCTCTCTCTTTTTTCCTCTGTCTCTCTGTCTGTCTCTCTCTCCATCTTTTTTCCTGTCTTTCTGTCTATCTTTCTCTCTCTCTGTGTCTCTGTCCCTGTCCCTGTCTCTGTCCCTGTCTCTGTCTGTCTGTCTCTCTCTCTCTCTCTCTCTCTCTTCTCTCTCTCTCTCCTCTCTCTCTCTCTCTCTCTCTCTCTCTCTCTCTTCTCTCATCATGATTGCTTATTAGATATTGCTGTTGTTGGCGGGGAATATGGATGTGTTGTTTGTGTACAGGTGCTGAACTGTGTGACAGTGAACCAGGAGTGTGTGAAGGACATTGCTGCGGCAGAAGTGTTGGGCTATCTGCTGTTTGCCCTGTACAGCGTCCAGCAATGTAAGTATACACTCTGTCCTCGCTCATACGTATGGCCACTCGGCTTTAGCCACTGTTACATAGTGCACAAACACAGACGCATTCTAGAAAAATGTTTACAAAAATGTGTGGAAATGTACAAAATCTAAATCAAATTGACTACCAGTGTTCAAGCTGATGGAAACCAGAAACACCAAAAGTAGAATGATATTGCATACTTAACCCTTTGACTCCCAAACCCTGTCCACCAACTGCGAAAAGTTAACCCTTTGACTCCCTTACCCTACCCACCAACTGCAGGAAGCTGGTGGATAGGATGAGGGAGTCAAAGGGTTAAGTTTTTGCTTTGCTAACATGACTGACAATGCAGGATGCTAGTGGTCAGGGTGGGGGAGTCAAAAGGTTAATCATCAAAACAGCACAGGCTTAAATTTCCTTGACCTTTGTCAAGCGTACGCAAAAAAAAATTTCTCTGAGTTCTGTGTAGTAGTTCTTTATTGTCTTTTATGTACACTTGACAAAGGCCAACAGGTTAAAAATTTGTGCCTGGCTTGTTTTGTGTACTGAGTATCCATTCACATTATATTTGCGTGTGTTTGTGGAAATGTACAAAGTAAAGGTTGTTCTGTAACTTGAGATTGTCGAGGGGAGTGAAGTGGTAGAGTCCTCAAATTCTTATAGGGCTGGCATCATGAAAATGGTGCCTGTCTCCTTTCCATGGCTGCTTCACCTTCCCTAACCCGAACTGGATCAGGTACCTGTTCATTGTGTTTGACTGGAGGCTACATAACACATTTTCTCTCAAATGGTTACATTGAAGCTGAAATGCAAATGCAGCTTGCAGTGTGTACACTCGTTTTAACTGCAACAGGACCTTTTTTGTTTTGGTTCATGGATGCCTGCAGATGGACATCTGTCTCGTTAACAGTCACATCGTGTCTTTATTTGTTATAAATTGTTATGGTCATTTCTACTGCACCATATACTTGGGAACTTTGCATACTGTACAGGATCCACACGTACATATTTCAGCACAAATACAGTTACATCAAGGAGGAACAGATTTGACTGTACAAACTAAGCGTTTGTGTTTCGAGTTTGTGCACAAATGAAATTGTGGCTTTACACTGTGCTTTGTGCTGTCTCTCTTCTGCACTGTAGGATGTTGGTTTGTTTCTTTGTTTTGTTTTGTTTTGTTTTTTCTTTGCTGTAGTCATGTCAGGAGGTTGGTCTCCTGTTGTCTTCTGGGTGGTACAGCTGTGATGGACATGTGTGATTCTGTTTTTGGCTTTTCACTCATTTTGTTTTGTTTTGTTTTTTTCTGTGTGACTGTAAGTTCATTGCTTTGTTTATTTGTTAGTTTCACCAAGGTTTGAATAAAGTAACCTAGCATTCAAGAAAAGTGACTTAGAATAGCTTTCTTTTTAGATCTCTGAGCTTGTCTCTTTCTCTGTTGCTGCAGTATTTCATTACAATAACTTAGAATTGAGGGGAAGTGATTCTCCTAGTTTGTTCTTTCCTTCTCTACTTACATAAGGAGGTGGAGGCCATGGTTTAGATCCTCCATATTGGTCAGTTTTACTTTACCAGGCTGGCCAGCCTTGCATAGAGCCATGGACTCTTATCTAATGCCTTGTGTTCAATCCCAACCTGCAACATAATAAATGGTCTGTCTTTGTCAGTCTGTCTGCTTCATTTATTCTGGTGGGGATCAGCTTAGTATTTCTCAGTTCCTTATGCCCACCTCATCCTTCCATTTCAAGACCTTACCAGCACACAGTGTTTTGCACAGGCTTAGATAATGGATCTGAAAGTGAATAGGGTATGAATGTAAGCAAAGTGATCCTCATGAAAAGGCTAAGGATTGAATGATGGACGACTTCTATCCAACATATCCCCCCACCCCCTGGAAATTTTTGATGGGTGTGAACAGAATCACAAATAGGTAAAGAAGAGTGTGAGAAAAGTTGTCTCTTTGCTAAAAAAGATGGAAGACGAACACAGTAAAAGACTTAATATTTATTTCTAAGATATGGTAAATATTTTTGTTAAAAGTCGATTTGCATTAAAATCACCTGATCACTGACTGGGTGACATGCGTATATGGCATTGTCTGAGTGTGACGGATTGTGTTGAATATACTCCAGACATTTGAAATCATTCTGACAAACTTGTTATCACTTGTCTGTGATTACTACAGTTATGATCTATTACCTCATTTCAGTTTATTGCTAATACATATATCATAATGTGGAAAAAAGGTTTATGGAATGGTCCACTACTCAAATTATTTGCAGATTCAGGCCTGAAGTTGGTAGCAGGATGTTACAAAATGAGACGCAATCATTGTTGGTGCCAAATTGTTTTTGTTTGTTTGTTTGTTTGTTTGTTTTTGTTTGTTTGTTTGTTTTTCTTTATCATTTAGTCCTGTTGGCATTGTGCTCTTTATCCAGTGATTATGGTGTTTGTCATTTTAAAAGTTGATTTGTTGTATGCTACTGTTGATGTTTTCTTTTACCATTTTAAGTTTTTGCACTTTACCCATTTTTGTTTACGACAGTTAAGTTGCTTGATCAGTTAAAAATTTGATTCCTGTATCTTGTGGGGTTTATGTAATGATCTAAGTGGATTCGATTGGATTGTGGAATTTTGCATGGCATAATTTGGATTTTGACTTTTTCTCTTGAGATCATCATCGTTATGTGATGAACAAATTATTTTAAATATTAACTGTAGGATTTCATCTTGAATTGTTCGTAAATAACAGTATTTTCAAACTACAAAATCCAGAGGAGAATACTTTCAGCTCATGATACTAATGATTTTATAATTTGATCCAATAGCAATTGGACCAACTTGCTTTTCAGATTTTTCTCCAGATATCTGTGAGTCTAAATAGCATGGAGTGTTGTGTTGTTTATTGATAGCCATTGTAGATACATTTATATGTGAGTCTAAAAGGCATGTTGCATCAGTTTTTGAATAGCATTGTGAGTCTTCAAGCATGAGCTGGTGTATTTAGGAATCTGACAGTCTGAAGTGAGTTATTCTGTTCATAACTGATGTACATAGAGCTGGGTCTAAACCTTTTCACCCCCACACCCTCTGCCCCCGTACCCACCAGCTTCCTGCTAAAATCTGGAAAGACAAAATGATGGATGAAAGTGTTAAATCTTTTAACTCTGTCAGTCTATCCACTACTATAACCTTTCGACTCCCTCACCCTGTCCACCAGCTTCCTTAGGATGAAGGAGTCAGAGGGTTAAGTTTGCTAAGTTATTATCACTGATAACGCGGAAAGCTGGCAGATAGGATAAGGGAGTGAGAGGAAGTGAAGCATGGACTGTATTATGTCATTCTGTTGACACATCGTCTGCTTATTCCGTCAATTTGGTTGCATGCCATCTCCTTTTTTGACCATTTCATTTGTTTCATTTGTGCTTTTTCCTTTTTGTTTTTCTGTAAATATATCAAGCTTACACACAAGGTAAGACATGTTTCTTGACAATTACATTTGTCTGGTTCTCCCTGCCATGTAGCCACTAACCTTGTAGCCTGCCCAGACATGTCTGCTGCCTTTTGGATAAAGAAAATTATCAAAACTTTAATTACCACCGTACTTTTCAGGCTATGAGTACTAAATGATAATAAGTAGATAGAAAGTAGATAAATCAGCTTCAGTTTCAGTTTCAGCTTCTCAAGATGACATCTCCTCGCTCAGAATGAATTCCATATATTAAGTACTAAATAATAAATAGATAGAAAGTATATAAATGCATAAATCATTCATCTTTAAATGAATAGTGAATGAAATGATAGAAAGTAGATAAATACATAAATCATGCATCTTAAGATGAATGGTAAATGATAATAAGTATACCGGAAACAGACAGATGCATGAATCGTTCACATTGAATTATTTTGAATCTTAATTCCACCATCTTACGTATGTTAAAGGTACTATGCAGTCCTTTATCTCTCCAGAAATAAGTAGTTTGTTTTATTTTGGATTATCTTAAATGATAAAAAAAACAAACCCTGTCTTTATGGTGTTTATGCTCAACATTTTGACTTTCGTTACTTTCTGTCGTGAGTGAAACCATAGGTCAGCATGGGGGGAGGGGGTGGGGGAGGGAAACCCTCAGAAACTTGAAGCCTGAAAGGTGTGGTAATTGTCTGTAAATATGATGAAAAGAAGAAACAGGAACATTCTTCTAGTTAACCTTTTGACCCCCACATCCTGTCCACCAGCATCCTACGTTGTCAGTCATGTGAGCACAGCAAAAACATGACCCTTGGAGCCAAAGGGTAAAGTTTTTGCAGTTGGTGGATAGGGTATGGGAGTCAAAGGGTTACAGTATTTCTCTTCAGATTTGTTTCAGAGTGGAAACAAGTGTGAGGTGGATTGTAAGAAAAGGTATTGCCTTAGACATGTCTGGATTTATTCATGTACTGTAGACATGAGGTTGCAAGCAGGCATCGGGAATGTGAGATGAACACAACAGAGGTTTGTGGGGTGTGCTTTGTGAATGTATGACAATACTGCATATTATGTAACACCATTGGGCTGTGGGTGTGTGACATATGTACAGCAGCGTCTAAATGGTGGAAATGTCAGTTGTCGTGTGGGGCCTGAGGATTGTTCTGCTTACCTGCATTTTGGTAAAACTTATTTTTGCACATTGGCTGCTGCTTATGAGGAGAGTGTTTATGATGATGTTGATGGTGATGATGGTGATGGTGATGATGTGATGGTGATGATTTATAAGAAGAATGATAAGAATCATAACAATGATGATAATGATTGTAATATTGACTACTTGAAATGCACTTCTTCTCTCGAGAGCCTTAAGCGCTTCACTAAAATGTGAGAGATACAGACGCTCATAAAGCAGATACATTTCAACTCCTACTATCATGATGAAAACAGAATAACCATAATAATTCTGTGTTTAAGAAGCAATGAAAATAAATGGTAATATCAGCCTTATTATTATGTCATTTGATTAAAAAAAAATAACACACACACACACACACACACACACACACACACACACACACACACACACACACACACACACACACACACACACACACACACACACACACACACACATCTAAACGCACATACACTATCTGTTGTACAGTCTGACAGCAGATGTGTTACAGTAGTATTCAGATCAGTACTTATCAAGCTGGCTTACACATAATAAAAGAGCCCAAATGTTTTGACATCATCTCTTATCTATCAGATGCTGAAACTTAACACTTTCACCCCCACACCCTACCAGCCAGATTCCTGCAGGAAGCTGGCTGATAGGGTGAGGGAATGAAAGGGTTAAGTTTGTGCTTTTCTGTATTGGCTGACAATGCAGAAAGCTGACAGACAGGGTGAGGGGATAAAAACATTAATTTGACCAGGCCCAGTTATTTTCTCAAAAGTGATGTATAGGATGGAGAAAAAAATCATATGATAGTTATCAACTGTTTGTGGACAGGTCTTTCTGTTAACAAATTTGTGTTAGATTTTTTTTCTTTCTTTATTTTACCCTTGACATAACTTTGTAAAATGTGTTAAGAGTCTGATAAGTGGACTTCAGTCCCCAACTCACAATAGTGGTATGGGCCTGTTCATTGCTCCTCACAATGTGCTGACCGTACTACTTGACATCAGCAAACACTTAACATGTGAAATGAAATCCAGGTCTCTTCTCACATCTATTTCAAGACTTTTTCACACTCATGTCAGATTTGGTGTAGGCTCCAGAAATCTGCCACATCATGTTCCTAGAGGTCTATACAGCCATTACTGTTCAAATGTAATGAGTCTTTCCAGTCACACATCCAGAAAGAGAAAATGTTGAAATAGCTGATTGTAATTTTATATACTGGTTTTCTGAACTGCAGAAAAATATTTTTATTGGATGCCATGGTCAACAAGAACCCTTTGCTGTAGTATTAAACAAGGCCCTGTTTGCATGCATCATGTATGAATGAGTTGCCTGCTTCTTCATATTTGGTACATATTAATACAGGTGTGAAGGTGGGAGATTTTTTTTTTTTTTTTGACGGACTGCAAATTAAACTTAAACGAGTCTTATAATGCTGTGAACATTGGGATGCTGGTTTCTTTGACTTGTGAAAGAAAAAAATGGTTAACTCACAGAATATCGTCATTGGTGTGAATGTTTCGACCATTATGGTTAATGTTGTTATTTTGGACAGTAAACAAGCTTTGAGCTGTGTCTGTAAACAAGCTTTGAGCTGTGTCTGTAAACAAGCTTTGAGCTGTGTCTGTATTTGGTTAATGGTAGAAAGAAACTCTAGGGAGAGCTAGACAACAGAAGGTCTTCAGAGAAGTAACCCCCTTTAGACAAGTGTTTCGGCCCTGAATTCCTTACACTTTCGGGGGGCCGGGCCACATCCAGGTCATGACTCCTGGATGCCCTTCTGCTGTTGTCTTTTTTTTTTTTTTTTTTTTTTTTTTTTTTTTTTTCCACACCGGGGATCGAACCTGGGCGATTCTGCGCTTCAGAACTGCGGTACGCGGTTTTACCAATGTGCTAACGGGACACACATCATCTGTAGGGAATTTAATCCTTATGAAGTTCACTTTTTTCGTTCCTCCTTGCCCAGATCCAGCTTGAGCTCCTTTCTGCTGCCTCTGCCATCGCTTTAAGGGCTCTAGTCCTCTTCTTCCCAGAAATGGCGAGTTGTTTCATGAGATCATAAGCGGAGGTGCCCACAAACCCTCTTGCCCCGACCTCTATGGCGAAGATTTTGACCCGCAGACCTGCTTTCTTCAGGGTGCTGGCAAGACCGGCGTTTTTTCGGTCTTGTAGATATGTGCTTGTTCCATTCTGCTTTCGTATGGCACAGTGAGTTCTATCAGAATCACTTGTTTCGAGGAGTCAGAGTGGAGAGCGATGTCTGGTCTCATGCCTGTCTTGCTGATGACATCTGGGTAATTTCTCCACTCTGGGAGGTCTGCTGTACACTCCCAGTCGACTGCTCCATCCAGAAGACCCTTTGGCAATGTGCTGTTTGTCATAGCACTTTCGGGCCAGACCTGTTTCCCTCCTGCTTTGTAGAACGTTGTCATAGCAATTGGTGCGTTTGGGGTCATGGCTTTTTCGCTAACCACATCTGTGATCACTTTCAGAACTTGGTTGTGCCTCCATGTATACCTTCCTTGGGCTAGCGCTACTTTGCAAGAGCTTAGGACATGTTCCACTGTTTGTTTCTTCTGACAGAGCGGACATGCTGGGTCGTCTGATTTCCCCCATTTCACTAAGTTTGCATTCGAGGGGAGCAGGTCATATACAGATCTGAGGAGGAAGCTTATCCTTAGAGGAGCCATGTGCCACATATCGTTCCAGCTGAGACTTCTTTGGAGTGCACTGTCCCATGTTGTCCATTGCCCCTGTTGACCTTGCTGGACTGCCTTCTGCACTCTTTTGACATCTTCTTCTTCCTTCAACTCCTGTATGATCATGTCTCTTTTTTCCTTCCCTTTGGCTTTGGACCACCACTGCATTTTTGTTGCTCCCAGTCCCTGTCTGTTGGTTTGCGTGTGTCCAATTATTTCTTTGATGCTGAGGTTTCTCTTGGCATTGTTTACAGCCTCTTGGACTTTCCACTTTCTGCCAGTTCTCAGCTTTGGATGAACTGATCTCACGATATTGTCTTCCGATTCCTCCAGCATGCTCAACAGTCTTGCTTTTCCAACTTTGTATTCCTCCACTATGGATTTGAGAGGTAGCTTCAGCATTGCTTGACGACAGTAGAATGCAACATCAGTGAGACCAGGTGGGACACCGAGCCATTTTCTTGTGTATTTGTTGATTTTGGCTTCCATTGCTTCGACTGTGCTGGTGCAAATGTCATAGATTAGCAGTGGCCACAGCAGCTTTGGTATCAGCATGAACTGTAGACACCAGACTTTGTATTTGCCTGGCAGTCCGCAGTTATCTATTTTCTTCAGGCCTTCTTCTGCTGTTTGCTTGGTTTCACATCCCCTTTGTGTGTCTTTCAGGGAGTCATCATACCATCTTCCGAGACTTTTTACTGGCTCTTCTGTGACAGTGGGATGGCTTGGTTGGCTACCATGAATTTGACTGAATCTGCCACTTTTCCTTTTCGCAGTGAGAGACTTCGGGATTTCTTAGGTTTGAACCTCATTCTTGAAGAGGCCACCAGCTCATCCAGCTGCTTTAAGATTTGGTGTGTCTCTTCCTCATCCGTGGACAAGACTGTTGTGTCATCCATGAAAGCTTTCAGAGGAGGCATCTGGTATCCATCTCCCAGATTCACTGGACCTGAACTCTTCATTGCAGCTTTCAAGATGACTTCCATTGCCAACACGAACAGTATGGGAGAGATTGCACAGCCCATTGCAATGCCCACCTCTAGGTCTATCCAGTCCGTGGTGTATTCTTTGGTAGAGAACCGCATTGAGAACCCTTGGAAATACTTCCTCAGCATTGTTCGGATGTTTTCTGGGATGTGATACATTTCAAGAGCCAGCTGGATCATATCGTGTGGAACTGATCCATATGCATTCGCCAGATCAAGCCAAACTACGTCAATGTCTCTCTTCTCTGTTCTTGCTTTTTGGATGGCATCCCAAATCAACGTGGCATGTTCCAAGCATCCAGGCATTCCTGGTATGCCTCCCTTTTGGACTGACATATCCAGATACTTGTTTTCAGTCAGGTATTTTGTCAATCTTGCTGCCATAACAGAGAAGAAGATTTTCCCCTCGACGTTCAGAAGTGATATTGGCCTGAACTGATTGATGCTGCTGGAGTTCTGCTCCTTCGGAATGTACACTCCTTCAGCTCTCATCCATTGGTCGCTGATCTTCTGGTTCCTCCATGCTGATCGAATCATCTTGTGGAGCCACTCGAGCACTTTTGGGCATTTCTTGTAGAGCAGGTATGGTATTCCGTTTGGTCCAGGTGCTGACTTGGCTCTGGCTTTCTTTACTACGTTCTTCACTTCATCCAGTGTTGGTGGTTTGTTATTGAATTTTCCTTCTGGCGCTGCAGGCCAAACCAGATTCTGGATTTCAAGTGGTGCCTCGCGCTGAGAATCGGAATATGTTTCCCTGAGATGCTGCTCTAGGGTTTCCTTGCCCACTGTGAGAGTCCCTGATTTGGGTTGTTCAAACAGCTTTCTTGCAAAGTCAAAGGGATCTTTGAAGAAACGATCTTGAGTCTTCTTCTTTTTGCTCTTTCTTCACCTTGCTGATTCCACTTTGCTGAGAGCATTGTGTTTGGCCTTCAGATCTTTCCAGAGTTCCAGGAGCCCTTGCTTCTCGAATTCTGAGGCAGTTTTCATTCGCTTTTTAAGCTTCCTTTTCTCCCTCCGGATGCTCTCCATCTGTTGCTGTCTTCTGGATTTCTGGGGAGGCGTTTTTGTCTTTGGCTGCTTCACTCCATAAGTGTCCCTGCAGATAGAGTATATGATGTCTCCGTATGTGTCAAGTTTGTGTTCCAGCGTACTGTTCCCTATTAGCGCATTCAGCTTAAGGACAAGTTCCTCATCTAATTTCTCCCATTGTTCTTTTGCACCGGCAGGCGGCAAATTGAGTTTTCCACGTTTGGCGTTAAGAGCTTGTGCAAAATCCGCATCAGAACGTGTGAAAAGTAAATATGTGACCCACTCTCATAAGAGTACATATGTTGATATTTTGGTATTATTGAAAAGGGCATTAAAGTTCCTTTCTGTGATACATAAGTGAAATCCCTGGGACAAACACTGTAGGAGTTGTGGCCAGATGAAAAGTCACATTTGTGTAATTCTTGTTTTGAGAAAACGGCAAAGAAAGTAAGAAAGTTTGAGAACATTCGCTATCAGGTTTTCCTTAAGAGCAAAAAACAAAACAAGAAAAAAACAAAAACAAAACAAAAAAGAAAAAAAAAAGAAAAGAAAAAAGAAAGGAAAAAAAAGCAGTAGCGGTCTCTTGTGAATTGTGACATGGTTATTTTAAAGTAACGTTTGTAGTGTTCATAAGTTGATACCATAAGGTTTAAAATGGTGTATGAAATGTTGAAACTGTATGAGGGATTGAGTTGTGGTGGTGGTATGAAAACTACCAGTATCTGGTAATTACAACAAAACCTGAAGGATGTCCCCATAATTGTTAGATTCTAGTGTTGTTTTTAGGGTGAATTTCACAGTGAAACATATCGCATACCTGAAGAAAGATGAAAAACAAAAACAAAAAACCCTCTCCATTTTGTAGCTAGTATCTCCAGGTTCACCCAGATAAGACAGTCACCACCTTTCTAAAGCTGTATCATGGGGGTTGTTTTTTTCATCACCTTCAGGTTACTGTTCCTGTTTGTGAGAAGTCACAAATAAGCCTGATGAATGTGAAAATGTTATCACCCAGAGATTACGTGAGCATACCTTCACTCACTCCTCCGAGACTATGAGCACAGTTTATAGCATGCGCTGAGGCATGTTGTGCACAGCAAGAAAAGACTTGTGCACACATTGTGTTGGTCAGATCTACACACCTCTCACCTGTCTCACCTGTCGGCGTCACCGGGAACAGTGTTGGCCGCTGCACATGATGTCCTCACAAGTTGCCTCCAGCACTCTCGATCTTGGCTAAGTCTGACCACCTCCTGGAGTTTCTTGCCACTGATGTTTGTGATGTTTCTAGCAAGTGATGCAGGTGGCCGTCCTCTGTTTCTCTTTCCTTCCACTTTACCTTGGAGGACAGTGGACATCAAGTCTGTTCTCTCATTACGGATTGCGTGTCCAACATATTTCAGTTTCCTCCGTTGTATGAGTACTAGAAGCTTGCGTGTAGTACCCAACTCATTCAGTATGCTTTCATTTGAGCGCCTATCCGTCCATTTGACCCTCAGCAGTCTTCGGTAAAACCACAGATCTACACACACACACATATATATATATATAGCATGCATGCATGCACGCACATGCTCGCTCTCTCTTTCTCTCTTTGTTTCTCTCTCTCTCTCTCTCTTTCTTTGTCTCTCAATCTCTCTCTCTCTCTCTCTCTCTCACTCACTCTCTCTCACTCACTCACTCACTCAAGGAAAGGTACTCAGAAAGTGCATTGAATTCTCTTCATTTCCAATATTTTGACCCTTGGCCGTCCTCAGGGTGCTGCAATGAAATGGTGCAATATATATGTTTTGACCTGGAAGATAAAAAAAATTTCTACCCTTTACCTACCATTTCATAATTCATATTAGTATAAAATAGAAAGGGGGGAAAACCTTTACTTGCCTTCAGCTTACTTTATTGTTGATGCTCAAGATAGGACCCCCAGCTAGTGGACACAAGCAAAGTGCAGATATTGCTAAGTAACAAAAAGCAACTGTTTTTTTTATTTCTGTAGATCTGTGTAAAGTTAGATAGTCCATGTAGATATGTTTCACCCTGTATCATGTGAAGCCCCATCATGTAAGTTTTGTCTTGCGCTGTTCTTCTCCAATCTGCTTCCATCCCCACTCCCCCTTCATCATTCATCCTTACTTGTGTGACCAGTTCACAGCATACAATGTATATAGAGATCAGGGTATTGTGAAATAAAATGTGTGTGTTATGTGTGTGTGTTTGTGTGGAATGCATGTGTTATGTGTGTGTGTCTGGTATGAGTGTGTGTGTCAGTCTGTCTGATGTGTGTGCATGTGTATGTGCGTGTGTGTGTGTTATGTGTGTGTGTGTGGGAATGCATGTGTTATGTGTGTGTCTGGTATGAGTGTGTGTCAGTCTGTCTGATGTGTGTGCATGTGTATGTGCGTGTGTGTGTATAAGATATAAAACCCGTAGACTTGCTGTGACCTCAGGACCTGGTCAGCTCATGGGTTTATGTGCGGGCTTAAGGCTTGTGCCATGATCAGTTTGGATCTGATCCATCACATGGCACCAGTGGCGTCAGTGTATAAGGAATTCTTTCGAGCACAGAGACGTCATCTTGAGAAACTGAAACTGAATATGTGTGTTTGTAGACTTCCCCTTCTCACATTAGCAAACTACAGACATTGTAGAGTAATGAAAAGCTGGGGTTTTTTCCTTTCCTGTCAACATGATTAGTGATGTATGTTTAGACATTCTTCATTATGTGTCATGTGCGGTCCCATCATGTAAGTTTTGTTTTGCACTTCCCAACCTGCTTCCTTCCCTATGTTCCCTTCATTCTTTCTTACCTGTCTGACCCTCTCACAGCATATAGTGATCAGTGTATTTTGAAACAAAATGTGTATATGTGTGTTTGTGTGTGTGTGTGTGTGTGTGTGTGTGTGTGTGTGTGTGTGTGTGTTAGAGAGAGAGAGAGAGAGAGAGAGCGAATTAGCTGTGAGTAGCTCGATTTGAGACTGAGCATGTCCATTCGTAATGGTTCTTGTGGGACTTTATGGATTATTACAGGTAAAGAGACACATATCACTGCAGTGTAACCCTTAGTCTGATTCAATGGTAGATTGATACAAGGATCGACAAAAATAAAAGTTTTGTAAAAGTAACCCCTTACCAGCACATTGTGTTTACATACAGGCTTTCGACATATATCATGTTAGTGCATATGTAAAATTGTTGAGACGCTGAGATTGGCCCAAACTGATTAAATATGATATTTGTGTGAGTGTGAGGGTGCCTACATACACATGCGAGAGAATGTAATTCTCTGTATGGGTGGCATGTTACCTGTAGAAATGGTCTGAACTTTTTTCATTTCTTTACAAATGTGATTCTTTTCTGTCAGATTCGCAAATTCCATCACAAACAAATTGCATGCAGATGTAGGCTGACTACATTACACAGACATTCACAACAACAGTAACAAAATGGTCTGACCTTTGCCAACAGCACAAAAGAAAGGTAAGTAAAGAAAGTAATGTGGACTGTTAAATATTATGTGTGTATGTTTATATGCAACAGGTCAACTGCTGACCCTGGAGACACTGTTTGCTCTGATGTCCAACACCAAGATCGTCAAGGAGGCGCTGGTCAAAGGTTTGTCCATTTGTATTTGTGTCTGTAGTTCTTCCTGGTCATGCAGATTTCATGTGTGAAACAGTGGCTGCTCTCCCTTACAGAGTATTGGCTACATGAAAAATAACATAAGCATAATGATAATGATGTAAATTCCATTTGTATACTTAACACATTCTGTACTGCGTCACGACATCCTCATGACTCAGCTTTCTCTCTCCGTGGACTGCGTCATGAGGATTTCATGCCCTGAATGGTAGTTTCAGTTTTGAGTATATAAATAGAGAATGACCGCATTGCTGACGTGAATCCTTTTCCGGCAAAGGGAGTATACTCTTGTCATTTCCTTTCTGCGTTTACATGACGTTTGAAGTGGCAAAAATGGCAAGATATACCTTGTTTTCTGACAATACCCCCTCCGGCCTTTCTCTCTCCTAACATTACTTGGTCAATAGTTAGTACAGTGACCTATTTTCTTGGTAGGAAAAGGGTTAAACGATCCTATCAAAGCATACTCATTGCACCTTACATAGTAACAGATCACTTGAAAAAAGAAAAGGAGTGGGTGGGTTAGGATTTACCAGGTCAATACACTACTATATCATAAACGTAGTCAGATTTACTACATTAGTGCAGTAAAAACATAGTTCATCAAGATTAAGGACAGGTAATAATGTGAAGTGAGAAATAAGTAATAGTACTACTAGTCCACAAAGAAGACATATAGGAAAAAAACATATAGATCAGTTGATCATTATCATAATGCAAGTCTTTATACATATGTACATGAAAGAAACACACACATACATGTGCATGCACTCACAAACACATGTGGATGCATGCGTACACACACACATGCATGCACACATGCACAATGCAAGTTTGGCATGGAATTGTCATGAATATACACGGATAAGCTTTCACTGTTTCAATTTCCAGTATCCATTCAGTTATTAGGTGGTTATGATCATTTTGATGCTGTGAAGTGGATAAACATCAGACATCCAGTAATAAAGTGCTGGGTTCAGTCTGCCAAGACACCTCCACTTTGTGGGTAAAGGGTGGAGATTTTGCCAGATTTCCCAGGTCAACATGAAAAATGAGTTATACCCTCTCCTTGTAGAGGGACTGGGTGGACATGAAGCACATTATACAGGTCTGGAGGAATCTCTGGCTGCTGATGGAAGAGATGTGGCTGAGGCCCTTTGAGAAGAAACTTTGTGGGCCTGTGAATACTTTGCAGACAACAGCCAGCTTTATCTTGACAGCTGGTGAAAAGGTGTAACAGCAGTGAGAAGAACAGAAGAAGAAGAACATGTGAGCAGACCTGCAATGCCTAAACCACTGACTTGTATAAATGTATGCAGAATATCAAATATGCATGCTAAAGATCATGGAAGTCTTGTCAGTGACTCACTCACCTGTCTCACCTGTCAGCGTCAGCTGGACACCATCTCCCTGCAGGCCACTCTGTATGATATGTATATATCTGACGGCTGCTGTGGGAAGCATACTTGTAGAGACTGTACAAAAAAGTAACAACAAACAGAAAAAAAAGGGCTCATGTCAGTGACTGGCTGATGGAAGAATGGAAACACTCAGCATGCGCACCCACCAAAGATGCACTCTTTGTAACGACATAGTGGACAATGATCCACTCGTACAACAGACTGAGTTCTCCATGTTCCACAAAAAAGTCTGATTATGTGTAAAATGCAGTGAGTCCAAATGATTTTGGAGAACAGCGCCGTAAAAGAAGAATCCATAACATGAAATGATGTTGGCTGATTCCCAGGTGCCTTGATCTACCTGCTGGATTTGTTCTGCAATGCCACCAACCCTGGTGTGCGTGAAAAGACTGCAGAACTGCTGGCCAAGATGTTGGCTGACAAACTGGTGGGACCCAAGGTTCGAATCATCCTCACCAAGTTTCTGCCTAGCATCTTCATGGATGCCATGAGAGATTCTGCCGAGGCCAGCGTCCACATGTTTGAGGGTCAGTGCTGTTTGTGTGGGAGAGAGGGTGGGACAGTGTGTGTGTGTGTTGTGTGTGTGTGTGTAGTTATGCATGGAAGTATTTCACAGTTGTACCATTTATTTTGTGTGTGTGTGTGTGTGTAGTTATGCATGGAAGTATTTCACAGTTGTACCATTTAGTGTGTGTGTGTGTGTGTGTGTGTGTGTGTGTGTGTGTGGTTATACATGGAAATATTTCTCAAATTGTACCATTTAATTTGTTTTTTATATCAGTGTATTTGTAATTTTGGGCTTTATGTAGGATTATTTTCTCTGTGTCTACGTTTGTGTATTTATGTGTGTGTGTCTGTGTGTGTGTGTCTGTGTGTTCTATATTTCAAGCATGTTATGTTGATGTTTTCAGGTTCCCATGAGAATCCAGAACTGATTTGGAATGACGAAGCCAGAGGAAAAGTCTGTGATACTGTTAAAAAGTTAAGGAAAAGGTAAACACTGCATTTCTTTTATGCTTCATCCCTGTTCCTTTCTCTTCAGCAGTTCGAAGTCTCGGTGTGACCCTTGACCAGTCTCTTTGCTTCCAACAACATATCTCTAATGTCTGTAAGGCTGCCTATTTGGAACTGCGCAGGATTAGTTCAATTCGTCAGTACCTCTCCAGTGAGGCAACGAAGACACTTGTATGTGCTTTTGTTCTGTCTAGGATAGACTACTGTAATTCACTCCTGGCAGGGATTCCAAAATATTTGTTAGACCGACTCCAGCGAATCCAAAACAATGCTGCTAGGCTCGTCTGTAAAGCTTCTAGATCTGAACATATCACTCCTCTTCTTCGCTCTCTCCATTGGCTTCCTGTACCTGATCGTATATCGTACAAAGTATCTACTTTGACCTTTTCTGCTGTTTGTGGTTCTGGCCCAGAATATCTTTCTGAACTACTCCCAGTGTATACTCCATCCCGCCAACTGCGTTCCTCTTCTGACACTCGACTTCTCACGATACCATCTGCAAGAACTAAGACTTATGGTGAAAGGTCCTTCTCTTTCCAAGGTCCCAAAATATGGAACAAACTCCCTGGCAGCCTTCGTCACTCTGACTCCCTCGTCTCTTTCAAATCTGGTCTAAAGTCACATCTCTTCTCGAAGAGCTCGGATACGACTTAACAGAAGACATGTCTGTGAGTCACTATCACATGTGCATAAGCGAGTGTGTGCATGCATGTCAGTGTGTATGTGGGGGGGAGGAGGGGGGATAAATGTAGCTGTGTGCACGTGCGTGTATATTGTGTGAGTGGAAAACTTGGACATTGCTTAGTCTGTTAGTGACCGTACTTAGAATGTGTGTAAGTAAGTGGGAATGTATTTTATGTGCTTGTGTGTATAGGATGCTGACGTATGTGCGCATGTTAAACACGGTATTTTGTATCGGTTTGCTACCCTCTGTTGTCTAATGACTAGAGTGTTTGTGTCGATTTTGTAATGCAATACTATTTTGTATGTTATTGCTCATGTCATGTTTCTTTTTGTCTACAATGCCATGTCTATGTCCACGTAATGTGCTACAATTGTGTATAGATCTAGCATCGATTTGTGAAGCACCTTGAGCAGTTTGTCTGGATAGTGTGCTCAAAAAGTACCCATTATTATTATTATTATTATTAAATGCACAAGCTACAAGGCACTGAACAAGAAATATGGATATTTAGTAAAACCAACTTTAGAAGTGTTATGACATTCTCATAATTGGCTGAAAACACTTATTAATAAACAAGTAATTAATTATGCATTCTTTTCTTCCCTTTTGTAAAGAATGTTCTTTAAATGTATGAAGATGGACTTACAAAATGGGCATTACACATCAGTGTGAATTTTAGGTGAATTAGTAATATTTGAGCAGTATTATGATATATGATAATTATTCTCTACATTACACATCAGTGTGAATTTTAGGTGAATTAGTAATATTTGAGCAGTATTATGATATATGATAATTATTCTCTACATTACACATCAGTGTGAATTTCAAATGAAATAGTAATATTTGAGCAGTATTATGATATATGATAATTATTCTCTACATTACACATCAGTGTGAATTTCAGATGAAATAGTAATATTTGAGCAGTATTATGATATATGATAATTATTCTCTACATTACACATCAGTGTGAATTTCAAATGAATTAGTAATATTTGAGCAGTATTATGATATATGATAATTATTCTCTACATTACACATCGGCATGAATTTCAGGTGAAATAGTAATATTTGAGCAGTATTATGATATATGATAATTATTCTCTACATTACACATCAGTGTGAATTTCAGGTGAAATAGTAATATTTGAGCAGTATTATGGTATGATAATTATTCTCTACATTACACATTGGCATGAATTTCAGGTGAATTAGTAATATTTGAGCAGTATTATGATATGATAATTATTCTCTACATTACACATCAGTGTGAATTTCAGGTGAATTAGTAATATTTGAGCAGTATTATGATATGATAATTATTCTCTACATTACACATCAGTGTGAATTTCAAATGAATTAGTAATATTTGAGCAGTATTATGATATATGATAATTATTCTCTACATTACACATCAGTGTGAATTTCAGGTGAATTAGTAATATTTGAGCAGTATTATGATGTGATAATTATTCTCTACATTACACATCAGTGTGAATTTTAGTGAAATAGTAATATTTGAGCAGTATTATGATATATGATAATTATTCTCTACATTACACATCAGTGTGAATTTCAGGTGAATTAGTAATATTTGAGCAGTATTATGATATATGATAATTATTCTCTACATTACACAATGGCATGAATTTCAGATGAATTAGTAATATTTGAGCAGTATTATGATATGATAATTATTCTCTACATTACACGTTAGTGTGAATTTCAGGTGAATTAGTAATATTTGAACAGTTTTATGATATATGATAATTATTCTCTACATTACATATCGGCGTGAATTTCAGGTGAATTAGTAATATTTGACCAGTAATGCTAAGAAATGATAATGTATTCTTACATGAGGTACGACTTTTTATTCATTTGTTTGTTTTGAACGGTGATTTAAAGAAGATAGTTATATTAATGTATGTGTTTGTATATGTGATTTAAAGAAGATAGTTATATTAATGTATGTGTTTGTACATGTGATTTAAAGAAGATAGTTATATTAATGTATGTGTTTGTACATGTGATTTAAAGAAGATAGTTATATTAATGTATGTGTTTGTACATGTGATCTAAAGAAGATAGTTATATTAATGTATGTGTTTGTACATGTGATTTAAAGAAGATAGTTATATTAATGTATGTGTTTGTACATGTTTTCTTCAGTCATTTTCAACTGCAGAGGGAGAGTACAGAAGCGAAGTGGTCTTTCAAGGACGATTTTGCGGTGGTCTACGCGGACGCTCAGGGAGAGTTGGTTATTGGGGGCGTATTCCTACGCCTATTTATATCTAACCCAGGCTGGGTGTTACGCCGACCCAAAGAGTTCCTGACAGAGCTACTGGAGAAATGGTCCCAACTGACCAGTATCATGAACCCTGATGTGAGTCCTCTCTGTGCGTGCGTACAGTTCCACATAGTTTAACCCTTTTGACTCCCGCACCCTATCCACCAACTGCAAAAACTTAACTCTTTGATTCCCTCACCCTATCCACCAGATTCCTGCAGGAATCTGGTGGATAGGGTGAGGAATCTGGTGGATAGGGTGAGGGAATTAAAGAGTTACGTTTTTGCTTTGTCAGCATGGTTGGTAACACAGGATGCTAGTGGACAGGGTGCAGGAGTCAAAGGGTTAAGAAGAGTTTGTGGCCTGATGGTTAAAGCACCTGTCTTGGACATATGGAACCAGGGTTTGGATCATTGATTGTACAGGGCTTTTTCTCCCCTTCCACCAGGTTTTAAGTGGTCTTCTTGGTGCCAGTCTTTTGGATGATATGATTATTCATTGTCCTGTTTGCAGCACACACTCAGTACATATGAAAGATCTCATGGCAACTAAGTAGTCCCTGGCAAAATTCTGTAACAAAATTCACTTTCATAGGTAAACAGAAATACTTGCATGCAGGGGACAGGGGAAGAAAATCAAAGAACTGGGTGGTAGCACTGTGTTTTAGCAATGGAGAGAACAGTTCAAATTTCACATACTAAATCCATTATGACAAACAACAACAACAAAATAAGATAGGAAGATTGCATTAGCAGCTGATGATTCTGCATTGTAAAAGAAAGAAAAGTGTGTACCTATCTAAAAAGCTTAACATATTTTTTAAAACCTATTTTGAGCTACCAGATTTGTTTTTATTTTTATTTGTGTAATAGGTTATAGGCGTGGACAGTCCACAAGCAAAGCCAGAACAAGATTGAGGCTGCCGAGATGTGGTTTCTAAGAAGAATGTCGAGAGTTCCATGGACAGCAAAGAAAACAAACGAGACAGTCTTGATGGAGGCAGACACAAGAAGATCATTCATAAGGAAGATTAGAAAAAGACAGGCAACATTTATAGGCCATTTTATGAGGAAAAGGGAATTGGAGCACCTAGTCACAATGGGAAAGCTGGAGGGAAAGAGAGCACCAGGTAGACCCAGGGAGAAGATATTAGATGGACTTGCAGAGTGGCTGAGGACAAAGTGGGTAGAAGAGATGCTTGAGGCAACAAGAGATGGAAGTCCGTGATTGCCAGTGCCATGCGGCAAGGCACCTGATAATTATGAATAGGTTATAGGCAAGGGATGGTCAGATTCTTCCCGCTGATATTATTTAATCTGTTCTCTTTCCGCTTCTCTGAAGATTTCATTTAGTGCAAGATGTTTTTGTTATTTTGGGGCATATATATCTGAATCTCCTCTTTCAGTTGTTTGCTTTGGTTTGTTTTATTTTGTTTTTGTTGTTGTTGGGTTTTTTCATATGGGTGGATATAATCTGTCCTAACCATTTTTCTTCAATAATGATCGAGTCTTAATTTCCATTTGTCCTGTGTTAAGCTAGATATTGTTTACATTTTCAGGGTGAGACATTAGAAACGGTGACAATGGCCTTGGTGTGCCTGTGTTCGGCCCAGCAGTCCCTGCTGGACTACCTGCCCCAGCTTGGTTACATCAACAAGGTGTTTGGTGTCATGTCCTCACAGAATAACGCCATTCCCAAGGCCGCCATTCAACTGGCCCATCAGTTCTCTTACAATGAGGTAGGCACAGATTTTTCACTTGCTTTATGTAGCAATGCCGTGCGAACCGAAACGCGACGTCAAATTTGTGGTACCAAAAACTGGGGAAAACCGGGGCCGGCCGCAAAACTGGGGGGGTCTTCGGTTCAATCAAGTATTACTGCCTCTTTAATCGGTGTTTCATTCTTATTTTTTGTCTTATGTGAATAAGAAATGAATAAAGATTTGAATGATTGCCTTTTTATATACTTAGAGCGAAAATGGAATTAGTTATTTGATGAGAAAGTCGAAAATCCGCGCTTCGGGCGCAATCGCGGATATGGTATGCGTTTAGAATTGAAGTTTGTTCGGGATGCTTCACTATTTCGGTCGGTACGGCTATATTTGTGAACCAATCACATTGTAATTTTGCAGCCAATGAGAATTAATGTAACAGAATGATATATCCCGACGACACCTGTGTGTGCCAGTTTCGAACAGAGATCGACGCTTCCAAAGTTTTGCTTTTTTTCATCGGAAAAGTTTGCAGGCAAGTCGCCATTTTTGGAACTTGTCGTCGGCGGGATTCGATTTTACATGCTTTTTTCTATATGCATGTGTAATATGAAATCAATTTGATTTAAAATACGGCCGTACGCCAACTTTTTACATGAGGATCTGTACCAGATCAACGTCGGAATGTGCCGACGCCAGTAGCCTGAGTAGGCCTACAACGTGAAACAGAACGCTGTGCAAGTTTCAGCTCGGCAAGTTTTGTGCTGTCAAAGACTAGATCTAGATCTAGCAATCAACAGATCAAGTTCTGTTTTATCTGTAACATTGTATTTTTCAAGAAAAAGACTACTGCGTTTGAACTCGATTCGGAGTTGTTAGCCGAAGCTTGATTTGTCAACCATTTCCTTCCCGAGGTCATGCTAATTCGCATGTCGCTGTGTAGACTTGCTCACCCCATGACGGGCGAGCTTACTACTAAAAATACAATGTGATCGACGGGCTTCCCGGGGCCGTGGAAAATGGGTTTGCCCAAACAGAGGGGTAACCCGCGTCCTCCAACTCTCTCTCTCTCTCTCTCACTCAAATTTTAAATGAATGAATAAACAGATCTAAATAATTTTTTTTTCAAATCAACAAACAATTCTGTGCAAGTCAATGTACTTTCCTTGACATGAATCTCTCTCTCTCTCTCTGTCTCTCTCTCTCTCTCAGAGAACAAAAAATGAATAAATAACAAAAAATGAATAAATAAGTAAATAGGCCCCAGTACATTCATATCCAAGTCATTGTTAACAGGCATGATCCTCTCTCTTTCTCTCTCTCTCTTTCTCTGACAACACACACACACACTAATACACATAGAGATTTAGAATGTCACAAAACAAAATCTTCTGTTCATTGTTTATTGTTATAATATTCTTTATTTAGGTTTTGAAACTGAATAGAAGGCTGTGAGTTGTATTATTTGTAAAGTAGGCCATCCCATTAGCTTACGTAGTTGTTTCAATTTGTTGTCAGTATCTGGAAAGGATATGCCTATTGTCATTAATTTGTTTTAACAGGAAGATTGCATCTTATTTAGTGGTAGCCTATTATTGATTCGTATTAAAGGGCAAGAGTACACTGGAAACACTTAGCAGGATTGCTCTGCTTTGATGGATTTTTACCAGTAATATGCTAAAAATCAAAGTCGCGAGTTTGGGCTTAATGTTAAAGTAATACATGTATTGATGTGGTGACTATGCATTATGGTTTCCTTTCCTTTCCAGTCTCTCAATGAATAGTATATATTATGCAGAAATTCATATATTTCTCTATTGTAGGACTAGGAGTTAAGTGACCTGTTCTTGAATGGCGAGTGGTCCCATATCCTCCCAGAAGTTTTCTTTGAACGCTGGCTGTGCTAAGTGTTCGGGGACTTGACTCATCCACAGTCAGTCAGTCAGTTTTCTAAACACTGATGAATAAAATAAAAATCAAATGTACTGTGCAAAAATCTTGTCTGATAAGTGATATGTTTTCCTCTGTGTGTGTGTATGTGTATGTGTTGTATGTGTATGTGTGTGTTTACTTTTTAGTAGAATATTGATCAGATGATATTTTTGGATAGCCTGCAGCATAAAAGCATGCAGTAATTTTTAATATTTCAACTATTTAAGTGATTCCAGAAGTCATTGATTCTCAGATTTCCTTTTATATGTACAGAAACTGATGAAATATTACAAATTATTCATAAGACTACTGAAGTAGCGAGTCGTGACTTTTTTGGTTTAATTTGCAGTAATAAGACACTTGAACGATGAGCAAAATGATTTTATATCTATCTCATGAAATGATTATATATCCTTGTTTTGTTTCTAGCTTCATTTTTGTCTGTTATTAATACAATATGGGCAATTATTAATGAAAAACAGATAAAACATGCCAAATATCACATGTTTCCTGTAATAAGACAAAAATGGCTCGTCGCAGAGTTACGATAATGGTTTCATTCAATTCGGCATACAAAAATACATCAACGATCAAAATTTTATGACATTTGGTCCTGTCTGTCTCTCACAATTACAAAATGAATGTCATTTCCAGCAAAATCAGCATACCATGCCATTTGATGGGTTTGTTCTGTAACAGCTGGTCCTTCTTTGTCCCACTAAGACGTGGTACCAAAATTTAAGAAATTGTTTACGCTTCAAATTCGAATATCTCGTGAACTAATAGTCCGATCTGAAAAATTTAAACTGCTTTTTACTCAGAACAACAATATCTTCAAAACCATATAAATCTTTTAACTCAAAACCCAATTTCAATTTTTCATGCGGCATTGCTACTTTATGTACTGTCTTTTGTGTGAAAATGTCAACAACAAAACAAAAAAGAGAAATTTAGGGGTCATTTTTCGTTTGACAGTATAACTACATAAGAGTCAGTTAAGAGGCTTGTTTAGATCCATTCAGCATTCTGCAGATGCCCTGGTGGATAGGGTGAGGGCTTGAAAGGGATAATGTGTTCCAGGAAGCTGGTGGATAGGGTGAGGGATTGAGAGGATTAACTGTCATTTTGTTTGTTACCCATGTCAGTGTGTCAGTCATTCTGGTGGTGTCAGTCATTCTGGTGGTGTCAGCTTATTGTTTCATATATCGCTCTCCGCAAAAGGTTTTTGGGCAGGCTCAAGGAGTGTGCCAGATAATCACTGGCAGATTTAGGTGGTGCACGTATGGAATTGTCTGAATGCGATGAATCCCTTTTGAACAAACTCCTAACTTCAGATTGGTGCCATGTCTCACATGATAATGTATTCATGTCGTGCCTAATTGGCTGTTTGTTTTCAGCAATGTGTACAAAGCCTGGTGACTTTTGACCATGTCACATGATATGTTCATGTCATGCCTAATTGGCTGTTTGTTTTCAGCAATGTGTACAAAGCCTGGTGACTTTTGACCATGTCTCATGATAATATGTTCATGTCATGCCTAATTGGCTGTTTGTTTTCAGCAATGTGTACAAAGCCTGGTGACTTTTGACCATGTCACATGATAATATGTTCATGTCGTGCCTAATTGGCTGTTTGTTTTCAGCAATGTGTACAAAGCCTGGTGACTTTTGACCATGTCACATGATAATATGTTCATGTCGTGCCTAATTGGCTGTTTGTTTTCAGCAATGTGTACAAAGCCTGGTGACTTTTGACCATGTCACATGATAATATGTTCATGTCATGCCTAATTGGTTGTTTGTTTTCAGCAATGTGTACGAAGCCTGGCGACGTTTGACTGTATTGGTCCTCTGAAGATGGGCATGAAGGCACGACGTGACATGATCGCTTTGGCTGCTGAACTGATGGCCAGGATGTTTGACCGGGGGGAGGAGGATCTGGTGCAACAGGTCTGTACAACATACTGTTGATTGTCTTGCCTTCCTTGTACTTCTGTCTGTCTTTTCGTTAATCTGTTTCTTTTCAGTCTTTTTTTTTTCTTTATTGTCTCTTCTCTCTTTCCACATGGGGATGCCAGGGGGCTCTTTCAGTATGAATAATATTTGCACCTTCTGGAAATCCTGTACTAAAATTTTTCTCTTTTTTGTCACTCTCTTTGTTTCTGACTTGCTCCTTTGCTTTCTGTTATCTCTTCCTCTCTTGTTTTCTGCTTTCTGTCTTCCTTTCCTTTCACACTTTCTGCCATGCTGATTCCTTCACCTGGATGTTTTCCACAAACCCTTATACATTGTCTATTATGATTAACTCTTTGGCGTCTTGACGGCAGTCTGCTGCCGCCCATCTATACCGCGATCTTAGTCGTGACGGCAGGCTGGTGCCGTCGGAAAATGTCATTTTTTTATTTATAACATGAGCAGTATTCGAGGGAGAAAACTCCTGAAAGTCAAAGTATAATCATCTATGCATCGATTGCTTCCCTTAGACCATATCTAATCATCATACAGTCTTTGTTTTAATGAAGTTTCTAGAGTCAGTAAGCGAATCTGTATTCACCTATTTTCAAAATGGCGGCAAGGCGACTTCGAAACCGGCGTATGTTTTCTGTGCAAGAGGCGATCGATATCATCCAAGCTGAAGGATCTGATGATGAATTAGATATTGTTGGTGAATTATCTGTCGAAGATAGGGATGATTTGTTGGATTCAGATACGAGTTTGTCCCTAGCATTGGCTTAAGTGACATCGCTATGTGGTCGATCATGTGGTTCAAAACTTTTGTTCGGAATGCTGTTTGGATACCCTAATTGGAGTAATTTCTACATTCAAGTGGGAAATCAGCACACAAATTGTGAGTAGAATCTAATGTAGCAAGCTTCTGCCTTTCTCTTGCACTTTACTGTTTGTTTCTATCTTGTTTGGTTATTTTGTAATATTTTTTTTTTTAAATGGCCGAAAACATGTGATTTCAGGGGTCGACAAGCACTATTTGACTGTAACTCCATTGAGTTAATAACTAGGTACATGTATTAATTACATTTTTAGCTCTGAGGAAATGTGAACTGCTTTGTGGCAATTTTAGGTGCTGTATATAAGTTCTTATTTGTGTTTTTGTGTACGTTGTATTCAGGTTTGTGTACTGTAGATCAGTTTTTATGTATGTTTTTGTGTACATTGTATTCAGGTTTGTGTACTTGTGTACTGTAGATCAGTTTTTATGTATGTTTTTGTGTACATTGTATTCAGGTTTGTGTACTTGTGTACTGTAGATCAGTTTTTATGTATGTTTTTGTGTACATTGTATTCAGGTTTGTGTACTTGTGTACTGTAGATCAGTTTTTATGTATGTTTTTGTGTACATTGTATTCAGGTTTGTGTACTTGTGTACTGTAGATCAGTTTTTATGTATGTTTTTGTGTACATTGTATTCAGGTTTGTGTACTTGTGTACTGTAGATCAGTTTTTATGTTTGTTTTTGTGTACTTTGTATTCAGGTTTGTGTACTTGTGTACTGTAGATCAGTTTTTATGTTTGTTTTTGTGTACGTTGTATTCAGGTTTGTGTGCTTGTGTACTGTAGATCAGTTTTTATGTATGTTTTTGTGTACGTTGTATTCAGGTTTGTGTGCTTGTGTACTGTAGATCAGTTTTTATGTTTGTTTTTGTGTACGTTGTATTCAGGTTTGTGTGCTTGTGTACTGTAGATCAATTTTTATGTTTGTTTTTTGTGTACGTTGTATTCAGGTTTGTGTACTTGTGTACTGTAGATCAATTTTTATGTTTGTTTTTGTGTACGTTGTATTCAGGTTTGTGTGCTTGTGTACTGTAGATCAGTTTTTATGTTTTTGTGTACGTTGTATTCAGGTTTGTGTGCTTGTGTACTGTAGATCAGTTTTTATGTATGTTTTTGTGTACGTTGTATTCAGGTTTGTGTACTTGTGTACTGTAGATCAGTTTTTATGTTTTTATGTACGTTGTATTCAGGTTTGTGTACTGTAGATCAGTTTTTATGTTTTTGTGTACATTGTATTCAGGTTTGTGTACTGTAGATCAGTTTTTATGTTTGTTTTTGTGTACGTTGTATTCAGGTTTGTGTACTTGTGTACTGTAGATCAATTTATATGTTTTTGTGTACGTTGTATTCAGGTTTGTGTACTTGTGTACTGTAGATCAGTTTTTATGTATGTTTTTGTGTACGTTGTATTCAGGTTTGTGTGCTTGTGTACTGTAGATCAGTTTTTATGTATGTTTTTGTGTACGTTGTATTCAGGTTTGTGTACTTGTGTACTGTAGATCAGTTTTTATGTGTGTTTTTGTGTACGTTGTATTCAGGTTTGTGTGCTTGTGTACTGTAGATAAATGTTTATGTATGTTTTTGTGTACGTTGTATTCAGGTTTGTGTGCTTGTGTACTGTAGATCAATTTTTATGTTTTTGTGTACGTTGTATTCAGGTTTGTGTACTTGTGTACTGTAGATCAGTTTTTATGTATGTTTTTGTGTACGTTGTATTCAGGTTTGTGTACTTGTGTACTGTAGATCAGTTTTTATGTTTTTGTGTACGTTGTATTCAGGTTTGTGTACTTGTGTACTGTAGATCAGTTTTTATGTATGTTTTTGTGTACGTTGTATTCAGGTTTGTGTGCTTGTGTACTGTAGATCAGTTTTTATGTTTTTGTGTACGTTGTATTCAGGTTTGTGTGCTTGTGTACTGTAGATCAGTTTTTATGTTTGTTTTTGTGTACGTTGTATTCAGGTTTGTGTGCTTGTGTACTGTAGATCAATTTATATGTTTTTGTGTACGTTGTATTCAGGTTTGTGTGCTTGTGTACTGTAGATCAGTTTTTATGTTTTTGTGTACGTTGTATTCAGGTTTGTGTACTTGTGTACTGTAGATCAGTTTTTTATGTGTGTTTTTGTGTACGTTGTATTCAGGTTTGTGTACTGTAGATCAGTTTTTATGTATGTTTTTGTGTACGTTGTATTCAGGTTTGTGTACTTGTGTACTGTAGATCAGTTTTTATGTGTGTTTTTGTGTACGTTGTATTCAGGTTTGTGTACTTGTGTACTGTAGATCAGTTTTTATGTTTTTGTGTACGTTGTATTCAGGTTTGTGTACTTGTGTACTGTAGATCAGTTTTTATGTTTTTGTGTACATTGTATTCAGGTTTGTGTACTTGTGTACTGTAGATCAGTTTTTATGTATGTTTTTGTGTACGTTGTATTCAGGTTTGTGTACTTGTGTACTGTAGATCAGTTTTTATGTATGTTTTTGTGTACGTTGTATTCAGGTTTGTGTACTTGTGTACTGTAGATCAGTTTTTATGTATGTTTTTGTGTACTTTGTATTCAGGTTTGTGTACTTGTGTACTGTAGATCAGTTTTTATGTATGTTTTTGTGTACTTTGTATTCAGGTTTGTGTGCTTGTGTACTGTAGATCAGTTTTTATGTATGTTTTTGTGTACGTTGTATTCAGGTTTGTGTACTTGTGTACTGTAGATCAATTTTTATGTTTGTTTTTGTGTACGTTGTATTCAGGTTTGTGTGCTTGTGTACTGTAGATCAATTTTTATGTATGTTTTTGTGTACGTTGTATTCAGGTTTGTGTGCTTGTGTACTGTAGATCAGTTTTTATGTATGTTTTTGTGTACGTTGTATTCAGGTTTGTGTGCTTGTGTACTGTAGATCAGTTTTTATGTTTTTGTGTACGTTGTATTCAGGTTTGTGTGCTTGTGTACTGTAGATCAGTTTTTATGTATGTTTTTGTGTACGTTGTATTCAGGTTTGTGTACTTGTGTACTGTAGATCAATTTTTATGTTTTTTGTGTACGTTGTATTCAGGTTTGTGTACTTGTGTACTGTAGATCAATTTTTATGTATGTTTTTGTGTACGTTGTATTCAGGTTTGTGTACTTGTGTACTGTAGATCAATTTTTATGTTTTTGTGTACGTTGTATTCAGGTTTGTGTACTTGTGTACTGTACATCAGTTTTTATGTTTTTGTGTACATTGTATTCAGGTTTGTTTACTTTAAACCCCCTGGTGATAAATTTGGCGAAATGGCCAATGTCATGGTCTTGCCTTAGGTTATTTGCCTGAATTATTTTTTTCCAGAGTCGTTGTGTTTAGATGTGTGAGTTGTTTGTGATTGTTATGGCCCTGCTGACTGTTCAGATAATAATAAAATAATGATACCTTTCTGCCTTCAAAGTTTCTATTGTACTTTCTGCCAGTTTCATACATTCATTCTTTCTTTCTTTATGTTTTTTTTTTTTTTTTGGGCTGATAAGTTTTTCAGCATGGTGGGTTGAGGGGGGTTGGTCTTTTGTCAGGAGCTGGGGAGGTGATTGTCTTGAGGGTTGCGGGGCATTGGTGGTCCGAGTCACTTCCACACCCTCATGGTGTTTCTTTCAGCAGGGTGTTGACTGGTGGGGGAGGGGGGGGGGGGGAGGATGTCTTCTTGATTTTTCTTTGTTTTTTGTGTCATTATTTTTTATTCATGGTGGTAAGAGGGTTTTGTTGTTGTTGTAGTTGAACTTTTTTGAGTTCAAGGTTCTTTAGCATTATGTGAGTGTATATATGTATGCAGGCATTGAAGGCTGATCTGGTCCCCTTCCTGCTGCGACTGTTGGAGGGAGGCCTGGAGGCAGTGGAAAGTCCAGCAGCCACCAAGGCCCAGATTGTTAAAGCCTTGAAGGCCATGCAGCGCAGTTTACAACACGGGGAACAGGTGAGTGTGCTGCAGTCTCACATTGTACTGTATAATTACGATGGCAGAAATGGTATATATGTGTGTGCACAAGCACGTGAGAAGAGTGATTTTGTCAAAATATGCAGAACAGATGAAAATAAGATTGTGAGAAAGGTGTAGGAGTGAGTTTGTACATATATGCAAAACAGATGAAAACAAGATAGTGACGGAAAGAATGTGTTCAGGTATGATGTATAAAAAAAAAAATGGTGAAAATGTCAAGTTTTGAATTTGTTCAAAAGGGATTTTCATCACAGTAGGACAATTCCATATGTGCTGCACCCAAATCCGCCAGATTATCTGGTGGCCATCCTTAGCTTGTGCAAAACCTATGCATTGGCAAGGTATTGAAATGGGGTGTAAAGGGACCTTTGAAACACTAAGCTGATACCACCAGAATGATGGAAACTTTAATATGGGCAGTGAACAGGCCAATTGGTAATGTTGAGGGCTGGGATTTAACTCAAGATATAGTCCTTGGCGCCATCAAAAGAAGTAACCAACCATCTTAGAAGAAAAAGAAATTACCCGCCTCAAGAGCATGGCGCTGTAAGTGTAACAAGTAAGCTAATGGAGCTATTAGGAAAAAAAGTCGTTTGCCTGACTGTTGACCCCACAACCCTTGCATTATGAGCATTGCACTCTAACAGCGGAGTAAGAGCCACTAACAGTACAACAAGAATGTTAGCCATCAGTGTCTGCGTACATTCAGTCACATACACACAGATGTCAGGGAGAGTGCAGAACTCAAGTACTTTGTACACACACAGGTGACCCAGATACTGGACAAGTCCCCGGTGTGGAGGGAGTACAAAGATCAGCGTCACGACCTGTTCATCACGGACACCAACACCGCCGGCTATCTCACAGGTAGGGGTCTTCACTGCATGTGTATAGTTCTACCTGTCACACAGTCTGTTACATGTCGTCATCAATCTTTCATTGCACATTGTGTACTTTTATAGAATCTGTCACTTTTCCCATCTCCCTGTTGTGCATTGACTGGTACTCCACAGTTAAACTTTTGTCAGTGTCAATCAGTGTCAGTGTAATTTTACAAATCAGAAAGATCTACAGGCAGATAAAGTCTGGATAATTCTTTGTTTTCAGAAGTCTAGATGCTTCTATGCTTCTGTCATATATATATATATATATATATATATATATATATATATATATATATATATAATGTATGTCTATATCTATATATATGTATATATATCAATTCAGTTATAACCCATGTAGATATTTCTAAATCTGAGTGTTGTTTTTTGTTAGTCTTTTCCTACATTCTAGTACCGATCAGTGTGTTGTTCTGTGTTGTGTGTGTCCTTTTTTAACAGCATCACTGTATATTCTGGTCAAATTCCTGATCCTTTTTCTGTCTACTTATTTAAATACAAGAGGTTGATTTAGACACGCCCAGCGTGTGGCGTGTATGAATGCGATGCAAGACAAAAATGTGTCAGTAAAGATCTTGGCTGTTTACAAATTTTGTTTACAAATTAAGGCTGACAGGCACAGTGGCCTGAGTGGTTAGGGCACAGATCTTCCTGCAGGAAGGTCTGGTTTCGAACCTCCTTGCGTACTGCCAGTTGGGTACAGGGTAGAGTTTTTGCAGTCTCTCGGGTCAGCATATGTGCAGACCTCTGTGCCTGAACTCCCCCTTACACCTGCAGAACATCAAATCTTTCCTGTTGAATCGTAAGCCATGTCAGTGTTTGGAGGCTTATGAAAATAAAACGGAAAAAAAATCAGCGTCCACGCTGCTTAAAACAGTATATGACTGCTTTGTGGCGTGAGCTATCTGTGAAAGCTCTCATATTATATTTTGATGCATATGGGAGCCGCAGCCTATGAACGAAATAAAAACGGAAAAGGTGGTTTCCAGATTTTGATAGGTGTGGAAAGTTACAGATGCAAAGTTTGAATGGGAGATAACCATTTTTGTGGTCACAGAGATTCAGATGTGAAAATTATCAGCCATTATTTCTGCTCTTGTTTCACTGAAGATCTTGATTAAACGCTTTGAAAAATCAGTGAAGAAAGAAAGAATAAAAGACGCAGTAATTTCATTCCGTGTGTTCCAAGGTGCAGATTAACTCTTGACTTTCGCACTCTGTCCATCAGCATCCTGCTTTGTCAATCATGCTAGCAGTGCAGAATCTTAACCCTTTGACTCCCTCACCCTGTCCACCAGCTTCCTGCAGGAAGCTGGTGGCTAGGGTGAGGGAGTCAAAGGGTAAAGTTTTTGCATTTGGTGGATAGGGTGCGGGAGTCAAAGGGATAAGAATATTAAGATCGTTAGTATGACTTGACCAGCTTGATGTTTGTATGAAACCATAGTTGCTTGTGACTTGTGCCCACCGCTGTCAGAGCACATCTTTGTCTGTTTACCTGTTGTACCGAATGTTGCTGAATGTGGTCTGATTACTGAAACTGAATGCTGTGGTTCTTCTGCCTGTTGTACTGTACTGGATGTGATCTGTTTACTGGCTGTATGATATCCGTGAGATGTGGCCTTGTGACTTGTCTTCTGTATGCACATACATAAGGTCCTCGTCTTCCATATATGTGAGATGTGATCTTATGACCTTATCTTCTATATATGTGATGTGATCTTATGCCATCTTCCATATATGTGATGTGATCTTAGCATCTCCCATATATGTGAGATGTGACCTTAGACTTGTCTTCCATATATGTGAGATGTGCTTTTATGACCTTATCTTCCATACATGTGAGATGTGATCGTATGTTACATTAATGTGAGATATGATCTCATGATGTTGTCTTCCATATATGTGAGATGTGATCTTATGTCCTTATCTTCTATATATGTGAGATGTCTGTATCTTCCATATATGTGAGATGTGACCTTATGACCTTATCTTCCATATATGAGATGTGATCTTATGTCCTAATCTTTTGTATGTGAGATGTGATCTTATGACTTAATCTTTCGTATATGTGACCTTATAACCTGATTTTTCACCTGTTGTATGTTGTCAAGCGTGATCTGATCACCTGTTCTTTTCCCTCTTGTATCTGTGTAGAATATGCCTCCAGCACAGGTAAATGTGGCATGCCGCCAGTCTGCACCTGTATTGATGTGCTGACAGTTACTCCCCTTTAACTCCTCACCATCTTTTCTTCTTTTTCCTTTTTTCTGCTCCTCCAATTTTCTTTCACAGAGTTTCAGATAATTTTTGTGATGTGATTTCTGGAGTGTTCATTAATGCTTTGTTGCCATGATTAATTTAACCCTTTCATTCCATCTCTCTGTCCACCAATTTAATGCAGGTGGATAGGGTGAGAGAGTGAAAGTGTTAAGTCAGAGCTTTTGTAATGCATCCCATTAGTATTCAGGTACTGGGTTGATTAGAGGTGGGGGTATGGAAGGGACAGTTATTCCTGATAAATGTCTGGTTGTATTTTTGGTATGTATTTGGAAAATAACTATCTGACCTTGCTTGTTCAGTGTTTGCAAAGTCAGTATTATTGGGATGACTGCATTTGTAGTCTCTGTATGTACAACCCCATTATCTAATTTTTTTTTCTTGATTCTGTGTATTGGGCTTTAAAAAAATTTTTTTAATTATGCTACATCAGAAAGTGTGTTTGGGGTGTGTACCAGAGACAGGTTATGTGTGTATGAGAGAGAGAAGGAGCATGTGTGTGTTTGTGTGTGTGGTGTGTGTGTGTGTGTGTTTGTGTGTGTTGTGGTGTTGTGTGTGTGTTGTGTGTGTTGTTTCTCTGATTATGTTCTGAATGTGTGTTGCAGTGTTTGTTTCACTTTCGTGTGTGTGTGTGTCAGGACTTCTGAATGCATGTTCCAGTGTTTCCTCCTGTGGAAATAGTTAGAATGAATCTTTGTTTGCTATTCAAATATAAATCAGATTTTAACCACAGCTTGGGTGTAGGTTTATATTGGCATTGAGGAGTCAGGATTGTATCATTTATTTTCAGTGCTCCAGCAGTCACAGAGTATGTAGAGTTTAAATTTATTTAAGAGGGTATCTTTGCTTTCACACAAGTACATATGTGTTCTACTTAGTCTACTTTCTTGTACAAATGCCATTGTGCTGGCAAAGTCTTGAAATGGAAAAGGATGGGGGGAGGTGGGTTGAGATGGAATATTTGAAGCACTGAATGGACACCACCAGAATTGGAGCGTTATAATAGATGGAAAACAGGCCAGTTTTTATAGTGCGTGCTTAAATTGAACTCCAGATTTAAGATGTTAAGTCCATAGTTCTATAAAAAGTGCCACGCAGCCAAAAGCAAAAAAATTCCCGCAAAACAAAGAAAAAAAATGATATTTAATAGATCTTGATCATCTATGTGTGTTTGTGAAAATTCCAGCAAAGCAAAGAAAATTTCAGATAATTGATAGGTCTTGATCATCTTTCTTTGTGTGTATGTAAAACTTCCAACAAAGCAAAGAAAAAACAGATAATTGATTGGTCATGATCATCTTTCTTTGTGTGTTTGTTTGGTTATTTTTATTCTAAGTTAGTTTTGAGATTTTTGTGACTGGCATGAAGTTTTATCTTTCAAGTTAAAGTTTTAACCTTGTTCATGGCACATTGTTTTGTTGTTCAAGTCACCCAGAGATTTTACTAGCATTTCTGTCTCATTGATCATTTACTACAAAATCTGAAGTTGTTTTGACAGCATTAAAGTTCTTTCCTGAATTGGCCAATGTAAACAATCAAATTATCCTGTCTGTAAAGATTGATTGTGAAGTCCATCTGTTGTGCAGGAGAGCTGTCATTTAAGCATGCTAACATTTCTTAGGCTTAACTTTTGTTTCCCCATGTTCCAGTTTTGATTGTTTCTTTGTGGTACAAGATTTTTGTGAATTTAATTTTTTTTTTTTAATATACTTAATCTGTTTATTTATTCACATTACATTTGTGAGAATCAGACATGGATTGGTCATAATTGTGAAACTGTAAGCATGATTTACCCTTTCACCTTTTGTTTATCATTAAGCAGTGCTTTTTCTCTATTAAGAGATCTGGAGAAACAGACCATAATCATTCTTGTCTGTGTTATGTGATACTAATAATATATGATAACTTGAGACCTAGTTGGTGTAGAGGTAGAACTCTGACTTCCAGTCTGACTGCAACGGGCACATTAGTCAAGTGGGTAAGACATCAAAGTTCTAACTGGAAGGTCTAGGATTCAGCCCTGCTTTGGTACCTCCCAACTGGTGCGTAAAAGACGGAATTGTTCTGGTATGTCAGGTCAACAGATGTGCAGATCAGTTTGTGCCTAAACCCCCTTCATGTACACAGAACATGAAATATGCTCATTGAAGATTCTGTGTCATCCTGGTGACTCATGGAGACATGAAAACACACGGCTTGCATTGCTAACAAAACATGAAGAATGCAGACTGTGCAGCAACATGCCACCAGTGGGCAAGATAACATGCGTACATACATCAAAAAAAATATAGAATGCTTTTTTTAAAAAAAAGGAAAAACTGACAGCACTAGTTCAGCACTGGAAAAATTGGTTTAAAATAATATTTTCATTCATTTTATGTGTTTCTGAACACAGTATGATTTATGTTGTGCTCCTTGTTCGTCAGCCATATCTGAAAATTGGAAACAAAAAGAGAAAAGAAAAATGAAGAGACCAAGAAAAGAGAGGGAAGAGAGAACAAAAATGCAAGGTCTTTATGAAGAAGAAAAGAATTATTCATTTACGTGCATGCTACTAAGGTCTATTGGGGGGAAATAAAAACTTGAAAATAACAGTATGGACTGGGTGTTAATCCTTTGACTTTCTTTAGTTTATCCACCAGCTTCCATAAGATTTCTGCAGACAGTGGTGGATATGCTGAGGGTATCAAACAGTTAAGCTTCTGCCTGACTCAGTTATCTTGAAATCATGCTGATGTTTGTGATGTGGAGTGCTGACACAATTTAGTGGATGTCTTTTGCAGAGTTTGAGAGTTTGCCATTTTGCTATGTACGCATCAGTCTCATGCATTTGCTGGCTTCCATTTGACATGCTGTTAATGTTGTGTTTGGTTTTGCTGAGAATTAGTTGACTGTGAGCTGTGTCTGTTGTTGACAGTTGTCGTTGCAGGCAAACTGATTTACTTGTGTTGCAGCAAAGTATGTGTGGTATTTTCTTTTTATCCTTTCTTCTTATACCTAAAACACGTCAGTCTGTGCCACAGAAGTAGTCTGTTTTTGTCTGTTACTGCCATAGAAACAAAATCAGTAGTCATTTTTTAACCTTAGAAAAGATTCTGTTGGTGCCATAGAAATAAATAGTCTGTTACTTGTAACTTTAAAAAACAATCTTTTGATACCATAGATATAGATAGTGACATAGATGAGTCACTCAGTGAAATAATGATCTCCGTTGCTTCTGTGTGGATTCCATCTTGATTATCACCTTTACACCTCAAAACAAAGTTGAGGCATTCAAGTAAACGATTGCCAAGGATGGCACAGACAAAACAGTAAATTGATGTACACGTGTGTAGTTCCAAGTTTAAGGTCATTCCCCATTGTTGTTAGAGACCACCCTATCTTCTTATGGGGCTACGGATAAATTCCTTCATTTACTGTTCAGTGTTGAGACAAGTCAAAGATTATTGCTTGATGAACAATTTTGTATTCATGTACATATGGTGGTAATTTGGCTAAGTTGTGTATTACTGACTAAGATGGAAGCTTTTTTCTCAAGACTTGTTTTCTGTTTTAATTTTTGGCATTTTCTTCTATTGTAAACATCTTTGTTCAGAGCAGTTTGTAAGGTGAAGGCTTATAGTCTTCTGTTTTCATATAACAGAAATTTGACACAACATAGAATTGAAGCGAGTTGAATGGCACAGTTATTTTTAGCTCTATATGCTGGCAAGCTAGGGGCATAGTGAGGGATCATATCACAGAGTGACAGAGCTAGGTGTCTGTCTTCCTATCCATGTGTATGATCATATCACAGAGCGTGAAGAGTTAGTTGTCTCTCTGCCTATCAGTGTGTGTCATCACAGCATGTGACAGAGCTAGTTGTCTGTCTCCCTATCCATGTCTATGATTGTATCACAGAGTGTGACAGAGCTTGTTGCCCGACTCCCTATCTGTGTATGTGATCACAGAATGTGACAGAACTAATTGTCTGTCGTGCAAGCTTGTTTTGGAGACTCAGAGAGGAACTTTTTTGGTTGTTGTACTGTGTGTGTGTGTGTGTGTGTGTGTGTGTGTGTGTGTGTGTGTGTGCGTGTGCGTGTATGTGTGTGTGTGTGTGTGTGTGTGACATGAGCGCACATGCACACATGCTATTGTGTGGGTACATGCCTGTGTGTGTGTGTGTGTGTGTGAGCATTTTAACTTGCATGTGCTGTATAAGCTGACTATTGTACAGCTCCTGGACTACGTATATCAGTTTGGAAGAGGACAGTTGTCTGCTTGTCTGGAAAAAAAATGGTATCTGCTGTAGGGTTGCTTTCAAATGTATTACATGTGTGGTACTGCTTTAAACACATATATTCATATTGTTACAGTCTTTGTATTATTCTGTTGTACACAGGAATAAAAATATTTACTGTTGTTAAGAAACTTAAGCTGGAGAAAGGAAGCAAAACAAGAACAAGAAAATGATGAGAAAGAAACAGGCCACAGCTGCTTTAATTACATATGTTCATATTGTTACTGTCTTTTATTGATCCATTGTACATGGGAATAAAATGTTGTTATGAATTTTGAGCTGGAGAGGACACACAATACCAAAATAACAGTAATGAGAGAAAAACAGATCAGAGGGGTCACTAAGGAAAGCCAAAAGAAAAGAGTATGTTTGGGGGGGGGGGGGGGGGGGGGTGTGAAACTAAAGATGGTCACAGGATTTGTCAAATTTTTTTCCAGTGATAACCAATGGTGATTTTGTGATTGGTTTTTGTGTCAACTGTCGTACATTTGGATACCAGTCCACACTATCATCAGTATCACCAAGAGAAATTGGAATTCAGTATGTATGTAGGTGAGGTCTCACAAAACAAAAAACATGTACATACATATGATTTTATACATGTACATGTATCAGTTTGTGTTATGTCTATTTTACATATTTACATATATAGCCTACTGATTTGTCTGGGTCTCAAGTTCAGTGCCAGCTGACAACATAAAAATGGCCTGTTCGCCGACCATCTTAGTGCTCTTCAATTATTGTGATGGTATCAGTTTAAGATCCATTGCCAAGTCCCTCCCCATTTCAGGACCTTGTCAGCGCATAGGGTTTATAGGGTTTTGCACAGACTCAAGGAGTTGTCCAGATCATTACTGGCATATTTGAGAGGAGTTAAGTGCATATGGAGTTACCTGAGTGCGATGAATCTTTCTTGAACAAACTGAAGACTCTTGCAGTGTCTGTTTCTAAGAGGCAGCAAGAGTAGCATAGTACTCAGTAAAAAGTTTTATTTCCTAGGTTCACACATAAATGTATGTCCTGTGAGGCCAGGTTGGTGTACAGGTAGAGCACTTGCCTTCCAGTCTGCCTGCATGAGTTTGTATGGGTGCAGAAGACACCTATGAGAACTTCATATGTGTATATCCTGTCTCCAGTCCACCCAGGTGTGAATGGATACCTGACTTTCTTCAGAGTTGGGGAAAGGTTTAGCAGTGAGGGAGGGGAGATGGGCACCACCCTCATAATTATGGCCCTCATGAAAGTTGAGGTCTCTACCACCTCACTCCTGTATGACGTTAGGTTTGTGGGACAACCTTAACCTTTCCTGTATGTCCAGTTAGTATTGTGTATACATACAGTCTGTCATGAATATATTCATGTCATCAAAATAACGATTGAATATTGATATTGGTTTTATTTTACTGGTGCTACGTCATATGACTTCCAGTCTGCTAAAATTTGTGTTGGCGTGATTTGTATGTTGTTGTCTTGATTTTGTGGAATTTGGTCTTAAAGTTGTTCTCTTTTTCAGGATATGTGAATGGTCAAGATGTTTGTCAAATATCTGATAATGATGGGAGATCAGAATTGCAGAGCCCTGGCCTCGTGTGTGGTGGTGTGTGTGTGTGTGTGTGTGTGTGTGTGTGTGTGTGTGTGTGTGTGTGACAGACAAGCAGGCAGGCAGGCAGGCAGATATAGAGACAGAAGACTAATTGTTTTATACTTAATAAAACTTCATTTGTTGTAGTACACACATTTTCCATGTCTGATATGACATGTGAGTATATAATTATAAAGTATAAATACACATGCAAGAATAATAAATGAATAAATAAGTAAATACATGAGACTTGGTTAAGTAAACTGATTCTGAAATCAAGTGAATATGTTTGTGTTTGACAGGTCCAACAGGTCCCAGTGTGGCAGGCTACCTGACGGCAGGTACCATGCGCTCCACCATGCCGGACGCCCCACCTCCACTAGACCCTGATGCTCCACACGACTGAAACTTTCCCCTTCTACTGCTGCTGCTGCTTTATGTTGGTGTATCTTCTTCGTGGCTGTGTGTGTGCTGAGGAGTTCTGCCAGCGATACTAACTTTCTACAGTGTGTGTGCTGAAGGAGCTCTGCCCATGATAATAACTTTCTACAGTGTGTGTGCTGAAGGAATTCTGGCAGTGGTTACTAACTTACTACAGTGTGGTCAGACTGGTGGTCAGGCCTTAGGCATCAACCACAGCTGTGTGGTCAGGTGTTGAACTCTGCAGTGTGATGGGTTTTGTGGTGAGGTGTTAAGCAGTATCCAAAGTGGTGGGACAAAGGTGATGAACTGTACATTGTGATAAACAGAACTGGCGACCACAGCATGGAAGTGGTGTTCGGACTTGACCATTCAGATTGATTAAAATATTGCACATGCGTGGCTTGTGAAGTTGACGGTCAAGGTGGTGATTGCAGTTGTGGACTTTGACTGTCTGCAAGCTTTCGGTCACATCTTTTTTGAATGGAGTGAGTGTTCTCATCCGCCTGTGGAAGCAAGGCCTGTGTCATAGACCTTTGCATGAAGAAATGGGAAAAGCATTAAAATAGAATGAGTGCATGTGTAAGATAAAATGGGAAACGCATCAAAATAGAATGAGTGCATGTATATGATAAACGAATCAAGGCAGGTGTAAATTTTCAGCCAACAGGCTTTTGTCAAGTATACGCAGACAACAACAAAGAAGCAGATTTACTGAATTTATTACTGAATTTAAGATTAAGAAAAAAAAGAAGTGATGGAGCAGAGAATTCCCTGATGGATACATTCTGGTTTGTTGAGCTGGAGAAGATAGACATGATCTGTTCTTTTTGTCCAAAAAGTTTTTTCCTTTGTTGTCTTTTGTGTTGACTGACAAAGGTTGGTCGACCGAAAATTTACACCTGTCTTGTTTCTTCAGTTAGATACGCAGTCTCATCCTATCTTCATGTGCTTCTGGTTTCTTTTTTCTTGAACATTGGCAATCACTTTGATTCAAACCTTTGTGGGTAAAAGTTTCGAATGTGGGGTTGTTGTGGTCAATGGACATATGTGGTATTGTGTCAGGAATGTCTGAAATTGTGTGTAGGGAGTGTGTGAAACTGTGTGTAGGGAGTGTGTGAAATTGGGTGTAGGAAGTGTGTGAAATTGTGTCGGGAGTGTGTGGAATTGTGTGTAGGGAGTGTGTGAAATCATGTGTGTAAGGAGTGTGTGAAATTGTGTAGGGAGTGTGTGAAATTGTGTGTCGGGAATGTGTAAAATTGTGTGTAGGGAATGTGTAAAATTGTGTGTAGGGAGTGTGTAAAATTGTGTAGGGAGTGTGTGAAATTGTGTGTAGGAGGTGTGTAAAATTGTGTGTAGGGAGTGTGTGAAATCGTGTGTAAGGGGTGTGTGAAATTGTGTAGGGAGTGTGTGAAATTGTGTGTAGGGAGTGTGTGAAATTGTGTGTAGGGAGTGTGTGAAACTGTGTAGGGAGTGTGTGAAATCGTGTGTAAGGAGTGTGAAATTGTGTGTAGGGAGTGTGTGAAATTGTGTGTAGGGAGTGTGTGAAATTGTGTGTAGGGAGTGTGTGAAATTGTGTGTAGGGAGTGTGTGAAATTGTGTAGGGAACGTGTGGGAAGTGCGAGGTATGTTGTGTTGATTAGCAGTGTGTGAAGACTGAAGTGATAGCGACAGGAAGAATATGCAAGAACCAGTCTGTGTGGAAAGAGAGTGCAAGTCTCTGGTCCACGAGTGCAAGAGCAGTTGTTCAGCTGTGGGGTTACAAGTCTGCTCACACCATCTCTACAAGAGCAAAGAGCAGTCATTCAGGTGTAGGGTTACAAATCTTCTGGCACCATCACCACATTTAGATGGAAGTATCCCTACACTTTTCTAGAGGTATCTTGGTGCAAACACTCCATAGCAGGAGGTCTGGGAGTCATTCTAACACTGTGTTCTAATGCTGTAAGGGTGCAAGTGTACTTTACCTTACAGGCCACAGGTTCCCTTCATGCTGTGCTCTAGAACTTAGTGGGTGCAAGAGTACTTTAGCTGATGTACATGTCTCTTCACACTGTTTTGGAGCTTTGTGGGTGCAAGGACACTTACTGGTGCAAGAGCACTATATCTGGCCAGCTGCATGTTTCTTTATACTGTGTTCTGGAACTGTATTAGTACAGATGTACTTAAGCTGAGAGGTTACAAGTCTTCACAGTGTGTTCTGGATCTGTGTGGGTGTGAGATTCGATGGACTACATCTCCGTAGTGTTCAAGAGTTGTATGGGTGCAGGCGTACTTCAGATCGTGTGCTCAGTGTTTTGAGCTGTGTGGGTGCTATGCTTGCAAGAGTACTGCAGCCATGGGTTTCACCAGCCACTGTCTAGAAAAGTCATGTCCTGATGCACTTGATGTATTTTTGAGAAGTGTGAGTGCATGTGCACCAACGTGTGAGTACATATGTATACAAGTGCGTGTGCACTTGGACACAAGTGTGAGTGCAGACAGGAGAAGTTTTTTTGCCTTTATGTGACCCCCTACCCCCTCCACCCATCAAGTCCTCTGTGATTTCCTACCGTTTTTCCCTTCCCAGTGATACATAGCAGCACTGCTGTGGCAGAGTGAACAAAGAATACCTGTTATTTCTGTTAACCCTTTCACTCCCTCACAAATTCTTTCACTCCCTTACCCTGTCCACCCCATGAACCTGTTTGCTTCTGAAGGGTTTGCAGGAAGCTGGTAGATGGATAGGAAGCGGGTAGATGGGGTGGAAAGCTGGTGGATGGGTTGAGGAAGCTGTCTGCAGAAAGCTTGTGGATTGGTAGGTCTACATGGTGAGGGATTGAAAGTATTAATAAAGACGTATAGTGCTACTCATCAAAAGCATCCCACAGAAGTCATGAACGGCTGGTATGTGTGTACTGAGGTTTGCATAGCTTGAGTATAAAAGTGTTACATTCTCTGTTCATTTATGAAGTTATAGTGGGGGTATAAGAGAATTGTATCATGTACTTATTTACAAAGAGTTATGGCTGGTGTTCTGATATTAAAAAGTTGCATTCTCTGTTTATTTGCCAGGAGTTTTGCTGTGCAAGTGAAGATATGTAATACATGAAAGAATGGGAAAGGATCAGCAAATCTTTTGTGTACAGTTCATGTGAAGAACAGAAAGGGTGTGAAAGGGGGGGGGGGGGGGGAGGAGGAAAATGGAGAGGGGTCATTAACAGCGACAATGATGCTTTGTTTTCCAGTGGTAAAAGGTATTGACAAAGACCGTTTTTCAAACTTGCCATTGATCTAAATAACTGCTTATCACTACAAATACAGAAATTGAATTATCTTGACAAATCAAATGATAAAAGACATAATGCATAAGAAAGTCAAATAGCAGCATATGGACAGTTTGTGAGGGAGGGACAATGAAAGGAATCAACAGCATCATGTCAAAACCCTTACATCGCCGATCTTTCATATTGCATGTGCTGAATTTTACACTTAACCATTTTCAGATGTACATTTCTAGACAACTAATGATACAATTACTTTGCTGTTTTTTGTGAAGTAAAGAGAAAAGGTTGAAGTATTTGTCTATCATAATCATTTACTTATTGTTTTGGGAAAAAATTCTGAATTTTTGATTAATTTGGGGGAAAAAATTATATCATAAAACGTATAGTGGGTTAAGGGTTTAAATTTATGAATGATTTGCTACTGGTTAATGTTTTTTGCTGTTGTTTGTACATTTCTGCTTCAGCATCTGTGAACCGTGATATAAAGAGAGATTTTTCTGCTGTTGTTATCACAATTAAGATTTATAACTTGTGTGTGTTGATTGTGTGATGAAGATTCATAAAGTACCCCATCTCCACTCCCACCCCTATCTTATACCACCCCAAAATGTCCTTTTATGGCCAGATTTCAAAATGAATACAAATTTATGAGCTTGCAGTATAAAAACTTTGAATTCTAAGGGAATATAAACAGGACAGTGTAACATTGCTGTCAAGACAGTGCAACTTTACGGTTAAATTGCCTAAAGTGACTGGACAGGCCAAATCATCTTAGACACCTTATTGCATACTTTTCTTCCTCTCTGAGCTGAGCCAGCTAACAGGCCACTGTGGACTGACTGACTTACAATAGAGCTGAGGACTCAAGTTCAGTTCCACTCTGCAGTATAATTATGCTGGCTTGTTTATTGACTCTAGTAATACTCCAATCATTCTGGTGGTGTCACTGTTTCTAAAGTCCTGACCCCCCCCCCTCCCCTCCCTCCATTTGGAGACCTTGCCAATGTGCAGGCTTGAGGAGTCTGCCAGATAAATGTTGGCATGTAAATGTTTAGAGTAGAGCATATCTGGAATTGTCTGAGTGCAATCAATCCCTCTTGAACAAACTCCAGAATCAGAACTCATAAAAATCCTTGTATATAAAACGTGCTTGTTTGTAGATGTGTTAAAAAATATAGACTATGTTCACCAAAATTTGTGCTTGTTTTAGTGTCATAATATTAACCTTTTGACTCCCGCACCCTGTCCACCAGCATCCTGCATTGCCAGCCATGCTACCAAAGCAAAAACTTAACCCTTTGACTCCCTCACGCTACCTATCAGCTCCCTGCAGGAAGCTGGTGGATAGGGTGAGGGAGTCAAAGGATTATGTTTTTGCAGTTGGTGGATAGGGTGCGGGAGTCAAAAGGTTAACCTTCAGTTTCATTGTGTTCCAATACTGTAATTTTTAGATACCAGGTTTAGTGATGTTGGTGTGTTATTTGTAATGCTTTTTTACATGTAAAACAGTTAAATCCGATGTTTACAAGATGTCTTGAATATTGTGTCAGTTTGTTCTTTCATGCAATTTATTCATGCTGTTAAGTTCATGATCAAATGTACGATACACAGTTGACATTGTGTAAGCAGCAGTTGTGTTTGAACGTTTCCTTCGCAGATTTAGTTTTAATTCTGGTTTTATAATACTCAGAATGCCTGCCTGGTTATACAAGAAAGCTACAGAGTATGGTAAATGGTGCAAGTGGTTTCAGAATAATAACGCAGTGTACTTACTATTTAATAAAATCAGTGTCAATTTGAAAGATTGAGAAGAATTTATTTCATATTCCAGGCATACTTTTAGTTGATGGTTTATTCTTTTGATAGATGTATACATGTATAAGATGATGTATAACACATGTCAGCAATGTAATTTTTTTTATTGCTTTTTGCTATATAGTTACTAATCAAAGCAGCTTTTTTTTTTTAAAGCAGATAATTCACCATCATTTTCGTGGGTTTATCAATACAACATTAGTCAGTTTGACATAAATGATATTTGAATAGTGAAATGTGTGACAGTCTGCACCTCAGCACTGAGGTGGTCTGTATGTTCAGCTGGGTAGTAAGCAACACATATTAAATTGACAGTCACTACTCTTTAATGTAAGTGGGTTGGGGAGGGGGGGGGGGATTATGGAGTTGGTCAGATCACTTAATCCCAAAAGCCAAATAAAAGCATGATCTAGCAAGGTTGCCAGTGGCAAGGGGATCCAGTTTGTGCCCTGCCTTGAACACAATGTCTCGTCTACCCAGTTGTATTTTTCGCCATATGGAGAGCTGGCTGGCTGGCTTTGTTGACGGAACTATGGACTCGAGATCTGATGATTCGAGTTCAATCCCAGCCCACAACATAAAAAACTGGCCCTTTGGCTCCTGCACCCTGTCCACCAGTATCCTGTACTGTCAACCATGGTAACAAAGCAAAATTTAATGCTCAGTTTCCTCACCCTATCCACCAGTTTCTTGCTGGTAGCTGGTGGATAGTGTGAGGGAGACAAAGGATTAAGTTTTTACAGTTGATGGATAGGGCGTGGGAGTGAAAGGGTTAATGTTTCCATCATTCTGGTGGTGTCAGCTTAGAGTTTTAGAGGTGCTGTTCTTTCTCTTCCCCTCCTCCTCCACTTTCCTCCCCATTTCAAGGCTTTGTCAGTGCATAGCTTTGCGCGGGACTCCAGGAGTCTGCCTGATAAATACTGGCAGATTTGAGTGGAGTGGATGAATCCTTGAACAGCGTAAACTTTAAACTGAGCTCCACATTGGGGAAAAAGAAACTAAAGCAGGGAGGGAGAGGAGTTGGGCTGTGCCTGCATACTGCTGGTACTGAGAGAAGTTTAGGTCTCCACCACCTCACTCCCCAACCACCATTCAGATTTAGGAGAATATGTATCGTTGTTTGTGAACCTGATTTTTTATTTCATTGGTGAAATATTCAACATCGTATTTATCAGCATAAACATAGAAAAGATGTTTACTCTGACTGAAACTACGTTTATGTTCTTCTGGTAAATAAGCAATGACCAACATTTCTTTTTAATAACCAACAACCATGTAATGGTCCCAGTTTCTGTTTTTGTGTGATTCATTTAACATTGACTTTATTATGCATTGTGTCTGCGTGAAGCAAGCTTTTGCTTTCAGAATTATGGACAAGCTGTCCATATGAATGGACAGTTCGTGTTGGAAAGCAGAAGCATAAGAAGAAAAATGCAAACTGCTTTGCATCACCGAGTTAAATTGCAATGAGGGTTTGTTCGGGGTTTTTTGTTGTTGTTTTTTTCTTAGGTATGCTTGCCTGTGTTGATATTGTCCAGTAAATGTGTGCCATTATTATAACTTGCAGTTTCAGTGTGTGTTGCTTAAATGTCAGGTATTTAGAAATGTAGTGAGTTTATTGTATATATATATATATGCAACTGTTACCCATCTGTAGGAAGCACATAAAGCCATATTCATTCCTACTTGCACTGTATCGTTGTCAGTTCATCACCATTTGAAGCCTTGATATCTCTACAAGTATGCTGTATGATTGTGTGTGGGTGTGGTCTGTTGGTAGCGTGTGTAAAGTTGCATACCAAAAATCTTGTATCTGTCGCCCTGGAGGACAAACTAAGAAAGTGAATTAGCAGAACTTCTGTTGCTAAATGAATACAATAGACAGAATGTGAAATCAGCAATTTGACGTTTATGAAATATTCAGCAGTGTGGATATTCAGTGTTTTCTGGTCAACCAGTGCATAATGTGTGTGTGTGCGTCTGTGTGTGTGTGTGTGTGTTTTTATGTGTGTGCACATTCTTGTGTTTTCATATGTACATTATCTTATGTTTTCATGTGTGTTTGTGCACGTATGTAGGCGTGTTTGTTCATGACTAGTGCATGCATGTGTGAAAGGTGTGTGTGTGTGTGTGTGGGTGTGTGTGTGTGTGTGTGTGTGTGTGTGTGTGTGTGTGTGTGTGTGTGTGTGTGTGTGTGTGTGTGTGTGTGTGTGTGTGTTTCCTGGCTTTGTTTGATCATTGCTGTATTTTTTACTTGATTTGGTTGGTTTACGTTTTTTTTAGTCTTTCTGCTTCTGTCAATAAATGTCATGGCAATATATTTTTATTCAGAGTTTCTGCTGCCTGTGGATGTGCAAGATATTTGTATTATTAATTACATCATAAACTTTCTGTGTCGCTTGTATTAGTCTTCTCATGTGGAAATATGGCAATATTGTGCAATTTGTGAACCTTCATAGTGGTGTAATTCTGTGTGTGTTTGTATGTTTTAGGTGAGCCAAGTCTGATGGTATTTTCAGGAAGGAATGTAACGTTTATTATAGTAAGCGATTAACTTCAGATGTTAGCTACATTCATATTGGCCATAACTTCACATGTTAGCTACATTCATATTGGCCATAACTTCACATGTTAGCTACATTTCATATTGGCCATAACTTCAGATGTCAGCTACATTCATATTGGCCATAACTTCAGATGTTAGCTACATTCATTTTGGCCAATTCATTAACAATGATTAACAACATCACAGCAACATGTATCCTACAAATGTTCATCTGAGCTATCTGCAGTTCTCTTGCAATTTCACTTGCTTAAGTTGTTCACACACATATATTTTGTACTGAAATGGAATCATGGGAAGTATGCAAATTAGCATTCAGAATTGAAATAGAATCATCCATGAATGCAGAAAAACAAAAAGAAAATTTGAAAGCAAAAACTAGTCAAGTTACTATCATGAGAAATGTGTGTAGTTTTGAGTCTCAGCCCATTCTCTCACTGATTATTTGTTTTGAAGTGTTGACTTAAAGAGCAATATTATTCATTGTTAACTGCACATAGTTTTCTCTGTGTTTGTCTTCATCCTGAAACAAGTACACTGCGTTGTTTCAGATATCGTGGGTCATGTTGTGTTTCATGAATTGAGTGTGCTGTTACTGGGAAAGTAGTGTTTATTGCTTGTTGGAACTGAATAAGATGTTGCCATGTAAGTACGCACGTTGTATGGCTTTGTGGCCATAGGTGTCTGATGTGTCCATCAAGACAATACTGTAGTCCTGTGTTTATCAGTTTGTACATTGGAATGTTTGTCTCTTGTATATCAAAAAACCTTTTCACTCTCACTCTTATCCACCAGGATGAAAGCAGTTGGAAAGGGTGAGAGTGAAAGGGTTTTTGTGCAGTCATACCTTGTGGTCAAACATTCATTTATGGAGCATGCATCAGCTTAAAATGCTGAAACAAATGATATCAGCCCACCTGCTCATTATGAATGAAAAGTGTTGTTGAATGGTGCGGCAGAGGATCAGGTGGACGTGTGGTTATTGAATGATTCTGAACTGTTATCTCGGCACTTGTCGTATGTGTACATAACAGTATCTCACTGTCATCACATTCATGTGTACAGTTGTACCATCATCCACCATGTTTGTCTACCTGAGCAGTGTGTGTTACGTGGTCAACCTGAGTGTGTACATATGCTAGGTACACAGTGCCAGGTAAATGATTCTGATGCTGAATAATAAAACATTGATGATACCGTTGTCTGTGTTCCTCTTTCTATGCTGAATGAAAATGGTGAGGGGTGCTGACGACTTGGAACTGTGGTGTTTGGAACACCGGACTGGTAAGAGTAGAAATAATTAGAATTTGTAAAGTTCAAAAGGAATTCTCTTGAGCATTTCCATATGAGCTCCACTCAAATCTGCCAGAGATGTTCTGGTAGACTCCTTGACCTTTCTCAGAACTGTGTGCTGGCAGAGTTTTGAAATATGAGGGGGACCTGTATGCATGCTGGTAAAGTTTTGAAATATGAGAGGGACCTGTCTGCAGACCTGCCAACCAGTACGATTTTGGCGTATTATTTTACGATCATAATTAAATAATACTAAATTACGATCGAGTAAAAAATGATACGATGCAAAAAAACAAAAACAAAAAAAAAAAAACGATTATAGGTCTAGTAGTGACTTTGAGCCGAGAGCGCCACTGAGAAGACAATCACGATCGGTAAACAAGTGGACTATGGGCGCAGCCATGTTTGTTATTATAAATGAGAATCTCGTCAAACGAGAGTCTCGTACTGGGTCAAACGAAAGTCTCGTACCGACTGTGAGACTTCCGTTTTTGCAAAAAGAAAATGGCGACACGAGGTAGACCGCGTGGTAGTGGCAAAGGAAAACGTGGTGGTGAAGCTGCTTTGGGCACCGGACAGTGAAAGTGTACAGAAAAAGGCAAAAAGAGAACAAAAGTTCATCCAGTCGTACTCACAAGAGTACCCATGCATCACTGCATCGAAAGTGGGAAGCACATATGCAAGGTGCAGTGCTTGTGAGTTCGATTTTCTAGTTTCGCATGGCGGGATCGACGATGTAAAAAAGCACGTGACTTCGTTGAGGCACATTGCAAAGGCATCAGCCTTAAGAAACACCTCTTCTCTTGTTGATTATATTCAAAGAACTGAAGATACTGATCTCCAGCCCATTCGTGCAGAGGCATATTTCACGGCGTTTTTGGTGGAACACAACGTGCCACTTTCAGCCTCTGACCATGCTGGACAGTTGTTTAAGAAGATGTTTCCTGACAGCAACATAGCAGATACCTACAGTTCTGCAAGAACAAAAACCACATCCATTGTGAAGGAATGTGCTGAAGATAGTAAGGCTGAACTTGTGCAGTGCATGAAGGGACCCTTTGTGTTAGGTACTGATGGTAGTCAGGAGGGGGAAGACAAGTTCTTTCCCATTGTTGTGAGAGCTGTGGATCCCCATGGAACTATCAAAACTGAACTGCTCAGTGTCCCCACATGTGAGACGTCAGCCACTGGAGAACACATCTTTCAGTTGTTGGACTCTGAGCTAAGGGCTTACCAGATAGACTGGAGGAACTGCCTGGCATTTGTAACCGACAATGCCAATGTCATGATTGGGGTCAACAAAGGTGTCATCTCGTTCATCAGAGACAAGCATCCAGAGACCTTCTTGGCCAGATGTGTATGCCATCTCCTTAGTCTGACTGTGAAGAAAGCCATGAAGGAGTCTAGCAAGTTTGACCTTGATGACACAATGCGTCAACTGGCCTGGTATTTCTCCAAGAGCACTGGCAGACAGCAACGCCTGAAGCAGATCCAGAAGGAACTAGGCTTGCCAGAGCACAAGGTTGTTGAGCATGTTCCCACCCGATGGCTCTCTCTTGGGGCTGCCTTGGACAGAGCAGTTGAGCAGTGGAACGCTTTGGACAAATTCTTCAAGGAAGAATGCAGTGTGAAGACATCACATGCTTCAAGTACATCTAGTTCTGACCCACCTATGAGGCAAAAACTCGGGGATTTCTTCCAGCGCAAGACCACCAAATTGTATGTCTTGTTCTATGCAACAGTCTTGGAGGTGTTCAACCAAGTCAACAAACTTGAACAGACCGACAGCGCCAGAATCCATCTGATCAAGAGAGACATGGAACGACTGTACAGACGCCTGCTTGTCAGTTATCTGAAGCCAGCTGCTCTGAACAATGGGGCCCTGATGGATGTGGACTTCAAATCCTCATACAACATGAAGCGTGATGAAGACATCTTCATTGGTAGCACCACCCGAGAACACCTGGACTGTGTGGAAAGTAAGCAGCAGCAGATCTTCATGGAGAATGTGAAGACATTCTACAAGGAGGCATGCAAGTACATGAAAGAGAAGCTGAACCCGGCCGAGGAAACTCTATGGAAACATGCAGAGCTTGCGGATGTGAACCTGCAGAAGTCAGTTCAAGCATCTTCTTTGAAATACTTCTTGAAGAAGTTCCCATGCACTCTGCCACCTAACACAACCCCTGATGAGCTGGAGGGAGAGTTTCTGGAGTACCAGGCAGCAGAACTTCCACCTGTGGTGTTGAACCAGCCATCAGCAGAACTGCAGTGGAAGGAGATTGGTGCCATGAAAGATCACAATGGTGCCACTAGACTGAAACATCTGTCCCAGTTTATGCTGTCAATTCTCCTCATCCCTGTGTCCAACTGTGGGTGTGAGAGAATCTTCAGTCAAGTGCGAAGAAACAAGACTGACTTTCGGGGATCCATAGGGGCAAAGACATTGGATGCTCTCATGGTTCTGAAGTCCAAGAAAGGGGGCCCATGCTACAAAGCAGTGTTCTCTGATGAGCTCTTGAAAAAGTGCAAGTCAGCTACCAAAAGGCAGCACACTGAGCACAGTGCAACAAGCTCTACCGACACAACTCAGTAACTTTCAAAGTGTGCCTTGTTGGCTTCAAATTGTCATTTTGACAATGCAGTTTGTAGCGAAGCAGACATTAGAATTTATGTTTTTTGAGTGAATCATATGTGATTGTGCCTCAGTGGAGACAGACACTGGAACTCATAGTGATCAATATATGTGGAAAACAGACACTTGAACTCAGAATTTGTGATGCATGTGAAAAAAGACATTAGAAGTGATACATGTGAAAATATGTGTTCCTGGAGCCACAAATGACGAGACGAATCTACTTTATAATGAGGTATATAATTCTTTGTATACTTGGAATACTACTGTTTTTGAAAAAATACTATAAAAAATTTATAAAGGTACTATTGCAGGCTTAGAGGGGTTGGCAGGTCTGTGTCTGTGTGCTGGTGAAGTTTTGAAATATATGGGGGGAGGGGGACCTGTGAAACGGTTGATTCCAACAGAATATTTGCAGCACTAACTAAGATGGACATCTCAGAAACCAGTTTTTATGTACACAGACTGGAACTGAACAAGACACTGTGAGTACACTGCTGTACCATTTCCGTCTTATTGTATGAACATGTCCCATATATATCAGCCATACATTCAGGATCTGAAGCTTGCCAGTGGATTTTTTTTTCTTAATCCCGTTTTATTGTATGAACATGTCCCATATTAGCCACACATCCAGGGAGGACGTTAAACATATATACTACACGTCATTATTGAAGGGCCAGGAACGTTTTTGAGTCAATTTTTGAAAGGAGAAATAACCTATTTTCTCTTACTCTTTTCTCCAATTCGTTGCCGTAACTGAATGGATAAGAGCTCAGACAACATTGCAGTTTCCTTTTGGCACGTGTTTGGGGATTTGCAATGGGCGGCCCAAGGAAGACAATTTCCACACGAAATTGTCGAATCTTCAGCAGGGTCTCTCTGACGACGCAGGCAAGGTAGCGACAAAATTCGCTTTGCACGTGCAAGGCAAGCCCTTTTTGAACACTACTCCAGCCAAAGTTGCCCGCAGACGAGGATAAAAAGGACCCGTTCTTGGTTCGTTTTAACCATGCTTGCAAGACGACGGATGACGGATGAGCAGCGGGGGAGAGCCCTCGCTCTGCTTGATGAAGGCCTAGCGCAGCGGGAAGTTGCTAGACGACTTGAAGTGTCGCATTCCACAATCCAGAGACTGCTGGAGCGCTTCAATGAGACTGGAGCAGTCCAGGAAAGGCGTCACACGGGTCGACCCAGAGTAACGACAAGACAGCAAGACCGCTACCTTGCCCTCTCCGTCCTGAGGGAAAGGGCATCCACTGCGGTGACCTTGAGGGGTCAGCTGAGGGACGCAACAGGTGCTAACATCAGCTGCAGCACGGTGAGAAGACGGCTACATGAGGCAAACTTGAGGTCACGGAGACCGGCCGTCCGACCCGTGCTGTCACCGGTCAACAGAGTGCGCCGCATGACCTGGGGCCAGGGAGCACGTGACCTGGACAAGGCAACAGTGGCCCGGGTCTTGTTTTCGGATGAGTCCAGGTTCACCCTGACCTTTAACGTGGCCGGGCTCGGGTGTGGCGACGTCAAGGGGAGAGGTTCGCTGACGCCACTGTCCAAGAGCATAACCGGTACGGCGGCGGGTCGGTGATGGTGTGGGGTGGCATGAGCCGTGGTACCCGGACCCCCCTGCTCCCCATTGACGGCATCCTGAACGGGGTCTGGTACCGGGACGAGGTTCTGGCGGCCGTGGCACTGCCTGCGCTTGTGGACCTTGGTCAAGGCGCCATCTTCCAGGACAACAATGCACCTGCGCATCGAGCACGCCTTGTGACCGACTTCCTGGAGCAGCATGAAGTCGTCCGTATGGCCTGGCCAGCGTGCTCACCTGACCTGAACCCAATTGAACACCTCTGGGATGTGCTCGGGAGGCGCATCAGGGACAACCACCCCCCACCGGGCACCCTGGCCAGGCTGGTCGACATCCTGCAGATCGAGTGGGCGGCCATCCCTCAGGACACACTCCGTACCCTTGTGGGGTCGATGCATCGGCGCTGTGAAGCATGCATCCAGGCTCGGGGCGGACACACGCGATATTGAAAACAGATTGGCCAAATCTGACACTTTTGTTTTTGAAAAGGGGGGGATGTTCCTTTAAATGCATGTGCTGTTCACTAATGGGTCATTGTGCTAATTTCTTTTTCCAAAACAGGTGTGGAAATGATGAAATAAAACATAGAATCAATTCTAAACATTGTCAATTATTTCAACTTAAAATTAGAGAGGAAGGAAGAAGTGGCCCTTAAATTATGATTAGGAGTATAATTATATATAGTCACCACTGAAGCAGTGCAGAAGAATGGCATCCCCCCCCTCCCCTTACACACCCTTGCATTTCACCCAGCCCCAAAATAAAAGAGCAAGAGATCTGAATGAGAGTTGATTTATCTTGGAATTCAGTATTTTAATTTAGTAAGAGCAAGCATGGATCTTCAATATTCTATAGTAAACACGCACACACACACGCGCACATAAATATACACACACTCTGGTATACATAATAATCAGTATAATATCTTTTAATCCCATCTCCTTGAATGAAAATAAAGTGGGTACAAGAAGCATTCATACCAGAGATTACAAACAACATGAGGGAACATAACGATAAAAAGTAAATATGGCAAGACAGCTTCCATGCTGAGGTTACAATAAACAGAAAATGCATCAGACGATTATGACACTCATAAAAATTCACTTGCCAAAATTAAAAAAATCCTGACGAGATAAAGCTGTGAACAGCGATAAACGAAAAAGGAAATGCAGCAGATGGAGTGGTGGCTCAGTGGTCAAACACCCTAAGAAGTCCTGGGTTCAAAACCTAAGTGAAGCTACAGCAGATGTGGTGGCTTAATGGTCAAAGCACCATGTCTACAAAGTCCTGGTTTGAACAGGGATTCTATCTCCTCCAACAGACACTGAGGACTAGTGTGAGTGCTAATCTTTAGAGGGAGCAGAAGTCCTGCGTGCTGTATGCACTAAGCACATACTAAGGAACTCAGGACAGAAGTCCTATGTGCTGTACGCACTAAGCACACAGTAAAGAATTCAGGACAGATGTCCTATGTGCTGCACGCACTAAGCACACAGTAAAGAACTCAGGACAGATGTCCTATGTGCTGCACGCACTAAGCACACAGTAAAGAACTCAGGACAGAAGTCCTATGTGCTGTACACACTAAGCACATAGTAAAGAACTCAGGACAGAAGTCCTATGTGCTGTACGCACTAAGCACATAGTAAAGAACTCAGGACAGAAGTCCTAAGTGCTTACGCACTAAGCACATAGTAAAGAACTCAAGACAGAAGTCCTATGTGCTGTACGCACTAAGCACATAGCAAAGAACTCAGGACACAAGTCCTATGTGCTGTACGCACTAAGCACATAGCAAAGAACTCAGGACAAAGTCCTATGTGCTGTACGCACTAAGCACATAGTAAAGAACTCAGGACAGAAGTCCTATGTGCTGTACGCACTAAGCACATACTAAAGAGCTCAGGACACAAGTCCTATGTGCTGTACGCACTAAGCACATAGCAAAGAACTCAGGACACAAGTCCTATGTGCTGTACGCACTAAGCACATAGCAAAGAACTCAGGACACAAGTCCTATGTGCTGTACGCACTAAGCACATAGTAAAGAACTCAGGACAGAAGTCCTAAGTGCTGTACGCACTAAGCACATAGCAAAGAACTCAGGACACAAGTCCTATGTGCTGTACGCACTAAGCACATAGCAAAGACTCAGGACACAAGTCCTATGTGCTGTTACGCACTAAGCACATAGTAAAGACTCAGGACAGAAGTTCCTATGTGCTGTACGCACTAAGCACATACTAAAGAGCTCAGGACACAAGTCCTATGTGCTGTACGCACTAAGCACATAGCAAAGAACTCAGGACACAAGTCCTATGTGCTGTACGCACTAAGCACATACTGACTTGGGACAGAGGTCCCATTTGCAGCTTAGTCACTGTGTCGTCGTTTTTGCGATCTTATGAACGCTACCTGTTTTGGTCCGGTGGCTAAGCTGGACTGGCTGGTGCGTGTTGCATGGCAATGTTCCGGGGGTTTGTCATCTCCCCACATTGCCATTCGGTTTGTAAACAAGGTAGCTGATGACCAGGTCCAGACGGGTCATGTAGAGCATGGACAGCCGTCTTCACCTGGTGAAATGGCTACCTTGAGGTGATGGGAACTGTGAGGTGATTGCCTGGTCAGTGGTGAGGCATTGTTGCTTGGGCTCCCATCCAGCACCTTCAGGTGTTTCTTGTTAACTTTTTGAACTGTTAACATACTGATAACATGTTTAACCCTTTGACTCCCGCATTCTGTCCAGCAGCATCCTGTATTGTCGACCATGCTTGCAAAGCAAAAACTTAACCCTTTGACTCCCTCACCCTATCCACCAGCTTCCTACAGGAAGCTGGTGGATAGGGTGAGGGAGGCAAAGGGTTAAGTTTTTGCAGTTGGTGGACAGAATGCAGGAATCAAAGGGTTAAAGAACTGAAGCGAGGGATCCTGTATGCAACATGGACTCAACAGTAAAGAATTCACAGTAACAAAGGAGTTATCCCCGACAAAATTACGTGGAAAATATCCATGTTCATAAGTAACGAAAACACGGGACACAAAAAGAGAAAAAAAACAAAGTTGGTGATGCTGCAACACAGCAACATGTTCTCCTCATGTACAGCCGTCTAAATTTCACACAGTGTTGTGCCCACCCACCCCCCACCCCCTCCACTAAATTAATAATAATACTAACAAACAAACAAACAAAAAAGCAATGAATACAAACATCATTTACAAGAAATATGGAAGACCAGGTGGAGCAGAACACGAAACAATGGAACTCCACTGGTTATGTAAACATATTTCATAATGAACACAATCAGCCTCCACAAGTAATGTAAACAATACGACACATTACCAGTCACGAGTCAAATAACCATAAACACGTGAACTGAAAACAAAAATACATGTTTTGATACTGACACAACAAGATACATCTCTCTATAAATTTGACTAGAAAAAGCAAGATTCACTGGGGAGACATTAGTCAAAACAAAATTAATACCATGACACTAGTGTGTGTGACAGACTACCAGAGTCACAAGATACACAAAAGAATGACAATGGTGAAAGCCAAGAGGATGCTAGAAGACTTGAGGCCCTGAAACACATCTGGGGTAGTCTACCATACAAAGACTGGTCCACAACAGTCGGAAACACACAGGTTACCATACAAAGACTGGTGCACAACAGTCGGAAACACACAGGTTACCATACAAAGACTGGTGCACAACAGTCGGAAAAACACAGGTTCCATACAAAGACTGGTGCACAACAGTCGGAAACACACAGGTTACCATACAAAGACTGGTGCACAACAGTCGGAAACACACAGGTTACCATACAAAGACTGGTGCACAACAGTCGGAAACACACAGGTTACCATACAAAGACTGGTGCACAACAGTCGAAACACACAGGTTACCATAAAAAGACTGGTGCACAACAGTCGAAACACACAGTTACCATACAAAGGCCAGCCTACAACAGTTGAAACACACAGGTTACCATACAAAGGCCGGCCTACAACAGTTGAAACACACAGGTTACCATACAAAGGCCGGCCTACAACAGTTGAAACACACAGGTTACCATACAAAGGCCTGCCTACAACAGTTGAAACACACAGGTTACCATACAAAGGCCGGCCTACAACAGTTGAAACACACAGGTTACCATACAAAGACTGGCCCACAATAGTCTCAAGGTCTGCAACAGTCTGAAACACACAGGTTACCATACAACCATACAAAGGCCGGCCTACAACAGTCTGAAACACACAGGTTACCATACAAAGACTGGCCCACAGCAGTCTCAAGGTCTGCAACAGTCTGAAACACATGTGGGGTAGACAACCACACAAAGACCAGCCAACAACAGTGACCATAACAATTTGACTAGAAAAAGTAAGAATCATCAGGGAGACACCTGTCAAATAACCACAACAGTAAAGTGGTAAGAACAAACATACAATCAAGTGTTTAAACAGTTAATACCGTTACACTTGTGCTCCATCAGATCTAAACATTACCATCCCATTATCATTTGTATATCTGAAAACAAGAGGCAATTAAAACATTATAGAAATACATCTCACATTCAGTAAAGAAAAACAATATGGCAGTCGGCAGTGTAGTTTAAGTTGGATAAAACTAGAAAATATATCAGAGAAGGGAGAGTTAAAATGAAAATTAAACATAAATGCTGGGCAAATGTGAATACACATTTAAAAAATGAAAAAGATCTGTTGATAAAAACCTGCTTTTACAACAAAAAATTACATTTAGCATCAATTACAATCAATAAATAAAAGCTGAACAAAATCTGTTCTATATATATATATTACGATTTAAAAGAAAAAGCCAAACAAGATCTGTTAACAAAAATAACCAGTAAAATAGGATTTTTAAAACATATTTTAACCCAAACCAGAAAAACACAAAAACAGAATCAGAACGTGTAATTAACACAACCAGACAAGACAGGCGCAAATTTTCTGCCAACTGGCCTTTGTCAAGCGTGAATGTAAGATCACAAACAAACACCAAATACAAAAATCAGGAGAAAAAGACTGAACCCTTCCTGCTGCTTCATCCAGTGGTGTTTGTTTGTTTGTGATCTGACATTCACGCTTGACAAAGGCCAGTTGGCCAAAAATTTGCGCCTGTCTTGTCTGGTTGTATTAAATACATGTTCTGATTCTATTTTCGTGTTTTTGTGGTTCCTATTTGCTTGAACGCGGGCAGTCACACTTGTTTTGGATTACATATTTTAGTTGTTCATCAGCAGATGGCACCGTCATCTGCAGGAACACTGCACACAGCACTGTGTCCCTGATCTCTGACACAGTCTGTCACATGTCATCAGGACCTGCACGGTAGTCAGGCAGGCAACTGTCACATTTCCACACCAAATATCCTGGATTTAATCTGTCTAGACACCTCTGCCTACGGGTTAAAGAGTTGAAATTTTTTTATGTCCTGGGTCAACATGCATTCAGAAAAGCTGGTGCCTAAACCCCCTTCATGTGTGTATACATGCAGAATATCAAATACGCATGTTAAAGATCCTGGAAGCGGGCCTCAATAGCTTAGTTGCTTGAGCGTCGGATTCACATGCTAAAGGTTGTGAATTTGAATCATGGTGTGCACTTTATTAAAACTGACCTTCTCAATATTAGAACTGGCCTTCTCATTGTCCCATCTTAACATCATTGTTGTTCTGGTGGTGTCAGTATAGGATTAGATAAGTCCCCCTTCCTCCACTTCCCTGGGATGGTTATCCCCGTTGGCTAGATCACCTGAGGTGGGTGTCGATGTAAACACTGAACCACATCAAAAGATCATGGAAGTCATGTCAGTGGCTGGCTTATAAAAACATGAAAACACCCAGCATGCACGTCCACCAAAGATGACGACTGTACAACAACACAGTCGAATGTGACCAGGTCGTCCAACAGTTCGAGTTCAACTTGCTCAACTAAAAAGAAAAGTGTGAATGGGTGAAATGCACAGGGAGTTCACATAAGCCTCGGAGATAGTGCTTTGTAAAAACCATTTACAATAATGCTAACACCCTAATCTGTCTGTTTTGACAGGTAAGATCAGAGTCATTAGGATAGAGGTAATCTGTCTGTTTTGACAGGTACGATCAGAGTCATTAGGATAGAGGTAATCTGTTTTGACAGGTACGATCAGAGTCATTAGGATAGAGGTAATCTGTCTGTTTTGACAGGTACGATCAGAGTCATTAGGATAGAGGTAATCTGTTTTGACAGGTACGATCAGAGTCATTAGGATAGAGGTAATCTGTCTGTTTTGACAGGTATGATCAGAGTCATTAGGATAGAGGTAATCTGTCTGTTTTGACAGGTATGATCAGAGTCATTAGGATAGAGGTAATCTGTCTGTTTTGACAGGTACGATCAGTCATTAGGATAGAGGTAATCTGTTTTGACAGGTACGATCAGAGTCATTAGGATAGAGGTAATCTGTCTGTTTTGACAGGTAAGATCAGAGTCATTAGGATAGAGGTAATCTGTCTGTTTTGACAGGTATGATCAGAGTCATTAGGATAGAGGTAATCTGTTTTGACAGGTACGATCAGAGTCATTAGGATAGAGGTAATCTGTTTTGACAGGTATGATCAGAGTCATTAGGATAGAGATAATCTGTTTTGACAGGTACGATCAGTCATTAGGATAGAGGTAATCTGTTTTGACAGGTATGATCAGAGTCATTAGGATAGAGGTAATCTGTCTGTTTTGACAGGTACGATCAGAGTCATTAGGATAGAGGTAATCTGTTTTGACAGGTACGATCAGAGTCATTAGGATAGAGGTAATCTGTCTGTTTGACAGGTACGATCAGAGTCATTAGGATAGAGGTAATCTGTCTGTTTTGACAGGTAAGATCAGAGTCATTAGGATAGAGGTAATCTGTTTTGACAGGTACGATCAGAGTCATTAGGATAGAGGTAATCTGTCTGTTTTGACAGGTACGATCAGAGTCATTAGGATAGAGGTAATCTGTCTGTTTTGACAGGTAAGATCAGAGTCATTAGGATAGAGGTAATCTGTCTGTTTTGACAGGTAAGATCAGAGTCATTAGGATAGAGGTAATCTGTTTTGACAGGTACGATCAGAGTAATTAGGATAGAGGTAATCTGTTTTGACAGGTACGATCAGAGTCATTAGGATAGAGGTAATCTGTCTGTTTTGACAGGTAAGATCAGTCATTAGGATAGAGGTAATCTGTCTGTTTGACAGGTACGATCAGAGTCATTAGGATAGAGGTAATCTGTTTTGACAGGTATGATCAGAGTCATTAGGATAGAGGTAATCTGTCTGTTTTGACAGGTAAGATCAGTCATTAGGATAGAGGTAATCTGTCTGTTTTGACAGGTACGATCAGAGTCATTAGGATAGAGGTAATCTGTTTTGACAGGTATGATCAGAGTCATTAGGATAGAGGTAATCTGTCTGTTTTGACAGGTAAGATCAGTCATTAGGATAGAGGTAATCTGTCTGTTTTGACAGGTACGATCAGAGTCATTAGGATAGAGGTAATCTGTTTTGACAGGTATGATCAGAGTCATTAGGATAGAGGTAATCTGTCTGTTTTGACAGGTAAGATCAGTCATTAGGATAGAGGTAATCTGTCTGTTTTGACAGGTACGATCAGAGTCATTAGGATAGAGGTAATCTGTTTTGACAGGTATGATCAGAGTCATTAGGATAGAGGTAATCTGTCTGTTTTGACAGGTACGATCAGAGTCATTAGGATAGAGGTAATCTGTTTTGACAGGTACGATCAGAGTCATTAGGATAGAGGTAATCTGTTTTGACAGGTATGATCAGAGTCATTAGGATAGAGGTAATCTGTCTGTTTTGACAGGTAAGATCAGAGTCATTAGGATAGAGGTAATCTGTTTTGACAGGTACGATCAGAGTCATTAGGATAGAGGTAATCTGTCTGTTTTGACAGGTAAGATCAGAGTCATTAGGAATAGAGGTAATCTGTTTTGACAGGTATGATCAGAGTCATTAGGATAGAGGTAATCTGTCTGTTTTGACAGGTACGATCAGAGTCATTAGGATAGAGGTAATCTGTTTTGACAGGTACGATCAGAGTCATTAGGATAGAGGTAATCTGTCTGTTTTGACAGGTAAGATCAGAGTCATTAGGATAGAGGTAATCTGTCTGTTTTGACAGGTACGATCAGAGTCATTAGGATAGAGGTAATCTGTCTGTTTTGACAGGTACGATCAGAGTCATTAGGATAGAGGTAATCTGTCTGTTTTGACAGGTAAGATCAGAGTCATTAGGATAGAGGTAATCTGTCTGTTTTGACAGGTACGATCAGAGTCATTAGGATAGAGGTAATCTGTCTGTTTTGACAGGTACGATCAGAGTCATTAGGATAGAGGTAATCTGTCTGTTTTGACAGGTATGATCAGAGTCATTAGGATAGAGGTAATCTGTCTGTTTTGACAGGTACGATCAGTCATTAGGATAGAGGTAATCTGTCTGTTTTGACAGGTAAGATCAGAGTCATTAGGATAGAGGTAATCTGTTTTGACAGGTACGATCAGAGTCATTAGGATAGAGGTAATCTGTCTGTTTTGACAGGTAAGATCAGAGTCATTAGGATAGAGGTAATCTTTTTGACAGGTACGATCAGAGTCATTAGGATAGAGGTAATCTGTCTGTTTTGACAGGTACGATCAGAGTCATTAGGATAGAGGTAATCTGTTTTGACAGGTACGATCAGAGTCATTAGGATAGAGGTAATCTGTTTTGACAGGTAAGATCAGAGTCATTAGGATAGAGGTAATCTGTTTTGACAGGTACGATCAGTCATTAGGATAGAGGTAATCTGTCTGTTTTGACAGGTACGATCAGAGTCATTAGGATAGAGGTAATCTGTTTTGACAGGTACGATCAGAGTCATTAGGATAGAGGTAATCTGTTTTGACAGGTAAGATCAGAGTCATTAGGATAGAGGTAATCTGTTTTGACAGGTAAGATCAGAGTCATTAGGATAGAGGTAATCTGTTTTTGACAGGTACGATCAGTCATTAGGATAGAGGTAATCTGTCTGTTTTGACAGGTACGATCAGAGTCATTAGGATAGAGGTAATCTGTTTTGACAGGTACGATCAGAGTCATCAGGATAGAGGTAATCTGTCTGTTTTGACAGGTAGATCAGAGTCATTAGGATAGAGGTAATCTGTTTTGACAGGTACGATCAGAGTCATTAGGATAGAGGTAATCTGTCTGTTTTGACAGGTATGATCAGATCATTAGGATAGAGGTAATCTGTCTGTTTTGACAGGTAAGATCAGAGTCATTAGGATAGAGGTAATCTGTCTGTTTTGACAGGTACGATCAGAGTCATTAGGATAGAGGTAATCTGTCTGTTTTGACAGGTATGATCAGAGTCATTAGGATAGAGGTAATCTGTCTGTTTTGACAGGTACGATCAGAGTCATTAGGATAGAGGTAATCTGTCTGTTTTGACAGGTACGATCAGAGTCATTAGGATAGAGGTAATCTGTTTGTTTTGACAGGTACGATCAGAGTCATTAGGATAGAGGTAATCTGTCTGTTTTGACAGGTACGATCAAGTCATTAGGATAGAGGTAATCTGTCTGTTTTGACAGGTACGATCAGATTCATTAGGATAGAGGTAATCTGTCTGTTTTGACAGGTCCGATCAGTCATTACGATAGAGGCCTTCCAATTGGAGGGAGTGGGTTCCAACCTTATTGAGAACTGTGTAAAGGGTAAAAGGTGCAGATTGTTTCCAATTTCCTACATCAACATAAGCACAATACTGTTAGTTCTTGAACCCGCTTCATCTGTCCACGCACGCTGAACATTAAACACGTACGTTAACCCTTTTACTTCTGCAACCTATCCACCAACTGCAAAAATTTAACTCTTTGACTACCTCGCCCTATCCACCAGCTTCCAGCAAGTTTTTGCTTTGCTGGCATGGTTGGCAATGCAGGATGCTGGTGGACAGGATGTGGGAGTCAACATGACAAAGATCCTGTAAGAGCCATGTCAGTGCTGAGTGGCTTACAGAAACACAAAAATACCCAGAGCACACATCCCTGAAAACAGAATATGACTGCCTGAAAGGCATGGTAACAAAAACAGCTATGTGTGTAAAAGCCAACTCATATCATCGAGTACACATGGAAGCTGCAGCTCAAAATAGAACAAGGACATAAAAAAACCTGTTTCGACATTCATCCCATACGATGCAATAACAAGATAAATACAGCCTTCAAGCGCAAAAACCAGTAATGTTATAATAATTTCAAACACTACGACACAATCAGCACTTACAAAACTGACAACTCAACAAAGTTAAAAGTCTTCACAGCCATTGTGGATTTCAAATATGAAACAACATGGTCAAGCCATTCTTCTCATCTCTTTTTCAGCACAGTTGCCTTTTTTGAATAAACAATGTCATCGAAACTCATACTGTTTCAATCACTGAGCTGTACATATAACACAAATTTCGAAACAGAGAACGAAGATCCATCCACAAACCCACAAAATTTAATCAGAGACTAAAAAAGTCTTTATTACACATTCAACATGAACACAAAAGTGTACATGAAAACCTTAATTACAAAAAAAAAATCTATAGTAAATATAACATGGAATGAGTAAACTTTATAGCGGGGAGCCTGAAAAAGCATGGAATGCTCAAACATGTATTCAATGACTAACTGAATAAAAATCTATATATAAATCAAATATATTGCACATAATTGAGGAATTCACATAAAAATCTGAAAAAATGGGGGGGAAAAATTGATACTAGTCTACACATACGCACAAGCTCAAGTGAAAAAAATGGAATGAATGTTGATGGAATGATCACATCTTTGAGGCCAAGGAACACAGGGCTCTGACAAGGTATTACAACAAACAGGTCTTGTGGTTATCGTTATTGTTATTGTTATTTTTGTTTAAAGCCCAGCCGACTGCGCAGAGCCATATCAGGGCTATAAACGTTTCAAAACGTACGCAATACTGCAACTTGCTCAAAGTCAGCATACATTGTTACAACCAGGGAGGGGGGAATCAATGACACCGAGCAACAACCATTAATTGCACACTCAAATCATCCACAGCTGTGAAGAGAAAAAGACTCTTCAAAGTAAACTGACAATATAATCACAAGTCAATAAACAACTGGTACACTGAAAAAAACAGTCAACAACAACTGGTACACTGAAAAAACTAGTCAAAAATCACTAGATCAACATGGCTGAAATTATCAAACTGACTGTAGTCAATTTAGCTACAATGAAGAGTACTCAATAATGAAAAAGTTAACTGTAATCAATACAGCTAAACTTAATTGAAGCCAATATAGCTAAAGTGAAGTAAATAAGGCTAAACTCAATTAAGTCCGCTAAAGATAACTAAAGTCAACACATCTAAAATTAAGTTGAATTAAGTTAACTGAAATCAAAATGGCTGAAGTTAGCTGAAGTCAATACGCTAAAAATCAATTAAGTCAGCTAAAGTCAACAGGACAGAAGTAAAAGGCCCACAATGACATAAACATCTATCTGCGAGCTGCAAGCAGCTACCAAAATTTTAATATCTTAACACAAAAATCTGCAACAAATGCCATCCCTGATTAGGTCTTTTTACTGGACCATGATAAGCAACAATAATTTGTTTTAAACAAATATAACCCAATACTTCTGAAGATACAACAACAATAGTAGTTTTCAAGACTAACACAGTTCTGAACTTCAACATGCATCTTTTACTAAACAATGATCACAATCTGCATTTGAGAAACAGTATGCCAAAATCTCACAAGTTCCACTAATGAGGAAGTAGGAAATCTTGGGGTTCTGCCCTGAACAAATACTACTGAATATCAACAGATGTCTCAAAAGACATCAAAGATAAAGAAGAAATGTAAAAAGTCTTGTTTTCTTGCATCTTAACCCTTTCGCATTTGCACTGCTAGATGTAAAGCTAGCTCCTAGTATTCACATTCAAATGTGGCAGTACGAAGTCTTTCAGTAGTGAATGGAAAGTTCCTTGCATCCCAGAATGCTTGTACTATTTTTAGAACATTCAACGTGAGACTGACCAAGATTCTAACCACATGCGCGATAAGACAGCAAGGCCAGTAGTGACGGAAATTCCCCACACATGTGCCAGAAAAGGTCGGGCGATCTCAACCGCTACGAACGGATTGGCACATTCTTCCGCAGGGCGGTTACCAGCTTTGTGAACAGCTAAGGGTTAAGTTTCTGATCCATGAACTGTTTTCAGAGTCTCAGTATAACTATAATGAAATACTTACTGATTGTTCACTCACAAGACTGTAGATCATTCTTTTTCCCCCTATTTCCTACATATTCAGTTTCTAACAGTCTAACTTTAGTGACAGTGCTGTTATTGCTAACATCAACAAGAAAAGATTATGTATATCAAACGTTCTTTTAACGTCATTATGTATGCAGGGGATCTGCATTGATCAAACACTATAAAAGATACATGATGACCATATTTTAATTTCTCACATAAGATAATCAAGTATCCTTGATTTGATGAACATCAAATGATATCACACTAAGAGATAATCAAGTTTACTTCATGAAAATCAAATGATGTCTCATTTAGAAGTAATCAAGTTTACTTCACGAAAATCAAATGATGTCAAACACTTCACAACAGACACCTTGATAGACATCATGCTAAATAAACTCACAGCCCCATTAGTTTTAACGCACAAGTCATACATAATTTCCACACAACGAAATTGACAATACTGTGTATAGTGTTTTCATTCTCAAACACTTCTAAATGACAATAATGTCCATATCTTACTCCTCATACACTTATAACCAACAGTGATGTCCATATCTTCATCCTCAAACACTTATAACTGACAATAATGTCCATATCTTACTCCTCATACACTTATAACCAACAGTGATGTCCATGATATCTTCATCCTCAAACACTTATAACTGACAATAATGTCCATAATATCTTCACACTTCAAATGTCATATACAACAGACTCTTCATACATCATAAAATATATTTTATATTCTTTGAATTATTCATATCCATAATGTTGTCTTTGACTACCAGAAAAGGAAAAGGAAAGACAAAGAAGAGGAAAGGACACAGACTAGGATGGAAAGAAAGACTAGGAAAGGAAACATACTAGGATGGAAAGAAAGACTAGGACAGGAAACATACTAGGATGGAAAGAAAGACTAGGACAGGAAACAGACTAGGATGGAAAAAAGACTAGGAAAGAAAACATACTAGGATGGAAAGAAAGACTAGGAAAGAAAACATACTAGGATGGAAAAAAGACTAGGAAAGGAAACATACTAGGATGGAAAGAAAGACTAGGACAGGAAACAGACTAGGATGGAAAAAAGACTAGGACAGGAAACAGACTAGGATGGAAAGACAAAGACTAGGAAAGGAAACAGACTAGGATGGAAAGACAAAGACTAGGAAAGGAAACAGACTAGGATGGAAAGACAAAGACTAGGAAAGAAGGAAAAAGATTAGGAAACACAAGAAAAGATTAAGAACAAAGAAAGCAGAACTGGAAGAAAGGAAGGAAATAGACTAGGAAAGAAGAAACGTTACAGTGGGAAAGACGAGCAAAAGAAGAAGACAGAGAACGTTCAGAACAAAATAACTGACAGAAACTGTACGCTAGTACAACAACTCACAACATGTGGCTGTAGAATAGCATATGTTAACTCTTTCACTCCATAAAATGGGAGGTAAAGGTATACACACAATGGACATACCTGCAGAACATCCAGCATGCACATTAAAGATCTCGTAAGTCATGTCACTGGTAACTACTGGAAACTTGAAGACATCTAACATGCATGTCCAACAAAGGAATATGTAGACTGTGCAGCAACATATTCCCTGCACAGTGAGAGCAAAACAACATGCATACACGCATCCAAGAAAAATCAGAATGCTTAAAAAAGAAAAAAGATAGTTCACAGCCATATATTCACCATGTCGTTTTCATAGATCTGTTCAGAGCCAGACATTTTCAGAGTCCTCATTTGGTTTACAAGGGATTCACTGCGTCCGCACTATTCCACTAGTGCTCCACTCAAATCTGCCAGTATTTATCTGGCAGACTTTATGCACTGGTATCTGCCAGTATTTATCTGGCAGACTTAATACACTGGTATCTGCCAGTATTTATCTGGCAGACTTAATACACTGGTATCTGCCAGTATTTATCTGGCAGACTTTATGCACTGGCATCTGCCAGTATTTATCTGGCAGACTTTATGCACTGGCATCTGCCAGTATTTATCTGGCAGACTTTATGCACTGGCATCTGCCAGTATTTATCTGGCAGACTTTATGCACAGGTATCTGCCAGTATTTATCTGGCAGATTTTATGCACTGGCAAAGTCCAGAAATGGGGAGGGGTGGGGGGAGAACGGGACCAAAGCTGACTCCACCAGAATGATTGAAGTATAAAGATGGAGCAACAAATGGCCAGTTTTCATGTTGCACGTAGGGATTGAACCTGAGACATCAGATCATGAGTCCTCAGTTGTATCAAATACAAAACAAAACAAAAAACAAAAACAAAAAAAGCACCAGCCTTCATAAACCTTCAGAAAAAATAATTACAATATAAACATACACTCTATGGTGTGGTCCAACAAATTACAAAAGTTGGCTGAAGAACAGCATACATATGATTTATATAAATTGTTTTTCTGTTGCCCTGTTCTCTAAACTCAACTGGACCTACTGCGCATTATACACAGTCAAACTGTTTATGGAGTACAGAGAACTCAAGCTGTTAGGTGAGCTGACCACATTCTACTGTGTTAATGTACAGTCTGTATTTTAAGTGTGCATGCATGCATACAGCTGAGTTTGCTGCCCCTGGACCAACTGATATTGACTTGCGGTCTACACTGTAGGCTGCATCACAGAAATCCCCTTATATGCAACTTTCTGAACAGATCTGCTTCACATTTGTGAAACTATGTAAAGATAACTGTTTGATATATCATGCAACTGTCTACTGTATTGCAAAAAAAAAAAAGGATTACTGAATATCAAGGCATTACGAATTGTTATTCATTGCTGTTTCTCATGTTCACAAAAATTGTATCAAGGCTCACGAATGTTTTCATTGCTGTTTCTCATGTTCACAAAAATTGAATAATCACAAACATCTCAGCCATCTGACACATCACTGTCACTAACTTTGAAAATATTCTTTTTGGAATTGTCACCAAAAATCACTGTCAGAACCATCCCTTGAATCTTCATTATTCGCAGCATTAAGTTCGTCCATCCATGAAGATTTCATCAAGCATGTGCTTGGCGGTATAAACAAATTCGCTTTCCCTTAAATGAAAACGAACAAAAAGATGTTACACTTACAAGAAGTTCAAAGAGTGGTTTCCCCTGAAACTCTTGCATGGTGATATCCCGCCTTGACTTGTCTGGTTGTGCTAAACATGCGTTCTGATTCTATTTTTGTGTTTTTTCTGGTTCCCGATTGCTTGAACGCAGGCGGTCTCATTTTTTTGGATTTGTAACTTCTTTTGTTGTCCTCAGCAACAGCCAAATTTGAAAGTGATGGTCATGACTGGCAATTTGTTGCTTGTGATTAGAAATGTGTTATACAGCTCTGTAAACATCTCTTGATGGGTACACAAGTAAAGAGGGTAAGCAATGGACTTTCAATCAGAAGGTCCTGGGTTTGATCTGCCTAGACACCTCCAGCTGGTGGGAAAAGGGTGGACATTTTTCTTATCCCCTGGCCAACATGTGTGCAAACCTGTCAGTGCCTAAACCCCCTTCACGTGTTTACACACATGCAGAATATCAAATGTACGTGTTAAAGATCCTGTAAGTTATGTCAGTAGCTGACAGAGAAACATGGAAACATCCAACATGTACACCCACAAAAGAAGCAGACTGTGCAACATCACAGTGGAATGTGGAGAGTTTACCTGCCAGTTTGAGTTCTCTGTGCTACACTAAAAACATTACCTGTACTAGAGTCCAAATTTTTGAGAAAAGTGCTATGCAATAACAATTTATAACAATAATTTGATATAATAATCTTGTTCACAGATCCGTCTGCAACTATATGTTATTAGAACAATACACAGGGGACTAGACATAAAAGCAGTTCCATAGGACATTGTGAGAATTATAATAAATAGTTATGCTACACGTAACATCACAACATTCACAGCGTATCCATCACATCCTTGGTGTCTCGACCAACAGCATCAGGGTTGGACAAGGGGTCAAGGTCAGCAAAGAGGTTGAACCAAGCTGACATGTCTGTCTTCTGGCCCTGTCAAAGAGACAATGCATTTTTTATATTTCATGAACACTCTAGCAAATTACTGGATACATCTGGCATCAGCATGCAAGTTTATACCAATGATAACATATTTAACCATTAAATGAACTTCAATGGAATCTAGATTTAGGTTTTAAAAAAATCAATTCCACTTAAGTTAAGCATTTTACCACCATTTTGTTGGTGTAAACTTACCTGCTTGTGTAAGATGCACCATGATCCAAAACTTCCGAGATCAGACAAATGGTGGGAGCAACACCAGTCCACCATCATATTCAACAGACGGCAATAACGTGGTCTGTTCACCTGACTAGAATGCAATCCCACTACCTGGCTCAACAAGCATTAAAGTAGAACGAAAAGATACGTGGGTTTGAATATACAGACATGTGGATTTCAGCAAGAGACAAACCAAGGTAGACCTGGATCCAAAATGTGAAAGAGGTTAACAAGAAAAATCACTAGGATGTGAATGGGATCCAGAGCACTGATACCTCGCTACTCTTTGGAGAATCACCTCCCAAGCTCCCAATACCCCTCAACAGTCGTTTCATCAAGCAAAGGGAGGCTGTGCATGTGTCGCATGACCTTGTTTATAAACCGAATGGCAAGGTGGGGAGATGACAAACCCGGGATATAGCCACTCAACGCACACCAACCAGGTCCAGCCCTGTCTCTGGACCAAGAGAGAATAGAAAACCCCTCTCTCGCCACTCTTGTCTTCATCTCTCTTTCGGGCAGCCCTGCCTACCACCAACTCTCATATAGCTGCCAGCTCCTTTCCCTTTACTGTAGTCTCGACACTTAGCAGTCGGAAGCTCCAACATTGCCTTACTCCAACCACAGGGGTTGTTTGAATGGCTGTAAAAGCAGCCAGGCATGATGCTCCAGACACAGCCCATTTTGCTGTTCAGCAAAATCTGACATGCCCTGAACAGGATCCCAAGTTTGCCGTCTTTCTGAACAGCCAACAGGTCTTTCCCGGCAGTCATCAGGCCTGATTCCCTGAAGTCAGTGGCCAAGCCACAAGCTGAAGTCAACAAGAAACACCACAAGGGTGCAGATGGGACCTAGAGCACAAAAGTGACCCGCTCTGACTAAAGGCACAATAAGTCGGGTGAGCCCTTCTGCTGCTGTGGGCTGAAAACTCTGAACAGGGACAATAAGTCGATATTGAGTTTTCTGCATTTTCATACTTTATAACCACTTTTACACCATGTCCTAACACAATAAAGTCAAATTCAATCGATAAGTATCATTTTTTTGTGTTTAAATGTTTTCTTCTCCTTTCAAAATATTCACAAGTTCCATAACATTTTGGTGATTAAAGTACGCTTTTCTTAAATTTATTTTTCTTTTTGTAGTTTTGGATGGATGGACAATTAAGTAAACAAGGGAAGTATGGAATTTCAGCTGATTTGGTTGATATTTGATGCTTGTTGCTAAGGAGTTTCTGACAATACCTTTTCAGTTCAGGCCTATTCTCTTCCAACAGTTTTTCTCAAAATGGCTGACTTGACCCCTCTCATCTTTGAAAACCCATACCTTTTTTGTTTTTTTAGCCTGAAACTCAACTTTACTGCCATTTGAAAGCTGAGATTCTAAACTTTATCGTGATACCAAAACCTAAAAATGCCCAAACTGAGACTTATTGTTCTTTTAGTGAGAATGGGTCACAAATGCCTCGCCACTTTCCAGACAGTCATCAACATTTCATCACATCATACTTTCCAGCTCTCTACTAACCGTCAGCTCCATCTCCCTAAGACACCCTGAAGGCACAAGTGGACACATACAAGAAAAAGACAGAAGTGACCTGGATTTTGACTTCCCTCAAGAGACATTAACTGTACCGAGTTCTGCATGTATTCCATTCAAATCTGCTAGCAAATATCTGGTAGACTCCTTAAGCCTGTGCAAAACCCTATAAACTGGCTTGGTCTTGAAATGACAGTTTCGGGAGTGGAGGTGGGGGTCAAGTCAGGCAGCCTGCTTAAAAGTAAACATTACGCTAGCCAGTATTCCAATGAGTAAAGTTACACTACTAAGGAAAGTCACATACATTTAATCCTGATTACTGTTTCAAACAAATTACAAAAGTAAATTATCTCTCTTTTACATCTATGTTAAAAGTTTCCAATACAATTGGAATGAAGTACAGTCATGATCACAGATACTACATCTGACATGCAAAGTAGCAGTAGCAGCCTTGAGTACTAAATAAATCAAATTTAGCAAATATATGTATAACTTTGCTTCTAGAATTTACAGGACACAATGAAAACGAGAAAGAAGACGAACTGACAAAAACAGGAACCCTGGAAGACCAACCAGACAACACCATCAGCTGTATGAGAACTCCCACTCTATAAAACACCACTTCTATGCTGATGACACCCAACTTCAAGACAGTGACTCACCTGATAATATACAGCGCCTGTTGACTCGCACCACTGAGTGTTACTCGGACATTAAGAACTGGATGACACACAATAGACTTCAGCTTAATGACGACAAGACAGAAGCTATCCTCATTGGCACCCGTCAGAAACTTTCCCAGCTGCCTCCTCTTTCTCTCCCATTATGTAACACATCAGTCCCAATTTCTGATTCAGCTAAAAACCTTGGTGTCTGCATTGACTCTACCCTCTCCATGAACAACTTTGTTTCTCAAACTGCCAGATCTTGCTACTATCATCTCCATCGTATAAGCCTGATCAGGAAGTATCTCTCTGTCGAAACAACTGCAAAACTCGTTCTCTCCTTCATAATGTCTCGCATTGACTATTGCAATTCACTCCTGTCTGGTCTTCCTGCCTCCACCATTCACATCCTACAGCGCATTCAAAACAATGCTGTACGCCTTGTACTCAAAAAGAAAAAAGCTGACCACATATCTCCTCTCCTGGCACAACTTCACTGGCTCCCTGTATCAAAGCGCATACAGTACAAACTAGACACCATGTGCTACAAAAGCCTCAATAACGCAGCCCCCGATTACCTGTCAAGCCTACTTGAGATCTATGTTCCCTCGTGTACCCTCCGCTCTGCCTCCGATCCTCTGACTTTTTGTTTTCCACGCACTAAGCTCAATACCTATGGTCCACGAGCCTTCTCTGTTTCTGGTCCACTCTCCTGGAACAAACTTCCTCTCTCAGTCCGTCAGCAACCTACTTTTGCCTCCTTCAAGTCCGCTCTCAAAACTCACCTTTTCTCCTCTGCATAAAATCCTAACCTCACTCAACCCCCCTCTGCAGCCTGTCTCCGCTCGGAGGGGAATCACTTTGTTTTAATATATAATTGTATATGATGTGCACTCTGTGGTTTTCCATTGCTTTTATTCTTGCTTTTATTGCTTTTATTCTTTCTCCCCATTTGTGGCCATGCGTGTGTGTGTGTGTGTGTGTGTGTGTGTGTGTGTGTGTGTGTGTGTGTGTGTGTGTGCGTGTGTGTGCGTGCGTGCGTGCGTGCGTGTGTGTCTTTTCGGCGCTTGGATTTGATTTTGTCGAGATTGTGGTTATTATGTATGCATGTGCGTACGTATATATGTATGTATGTATGTATGTATGTATGTATGTATACGCTTAGATTTATGTATGTATGTATGTATGCATGTATACGCTCAGCTTAGATTTATGTATGTAAGTAAGTATGCATGTATGTATGCATGTATACGCTCATATGTATGTAGGTATGTATGCATGTATACGCTCAGCGCTTAGATTTGATTTTATCAAGATTTTGCGCTATATAAATAAAATATATTATTATTATTATTATAGAAGCATCATCACAGTTATTTTTTAAGCCATGATCAGTTTCCATTTCTCAAGATGATGTCTCTGTGCTTGGAATGAGTTCCATATGCACTAACGTCACAGGCGCCATGTGTATGGTGATAATGGCACAAACCTTAAACCTTTAACTCCTACATCCTGTCCAACATCAACCAGCATTGTCAACCATGCCAGCAAAGCAAAAACTTAACCCTTTGACCCCTCACCCTATGCACCAACTTCCTGCAGGAAGCTGGTGGATACGGTGAGGGAGTCAAAGGGTTAAGTTTTTGCACTTGGTAGATAGGGTGCGGAGTCAAAGGATTAAGCCTGAACATAAACCCATGAGCTGGCATGATCAGACATGGACAACTATCTTTTTATATCCAACAGCAGCAAGTAGCCCTGATGAGGTTCCACAGCAGCAATGACCAGCTCACTGAACATGAACAGCAAGTTCAAACTGACGCCTTCACCAAACTGATCCTGCCTTCAAGAAGACCACACAGCTGAACACATACTGCAGCAATGTTGTCTCTCTCAAGTGGAGTGACATGATATGTTGCTGACAGCAACTCTGGAAAGAGAAGACTTGTTTCTCACAACCCTCCTCTCCCTCTCTGTGCTTATCCACCACAATTCACTTTTGTCAGTTTTCCAGAAATATGTGAAATATCCTTCACATGACACTGAATCCACGCTAAAATCTTTTTTTTCCCCCCTGAAAATCACATAATTCATATGCATCATAAAGTTCATGTGGATCCAACGAATTGATTTTCAAAACAACACAATATTTTGTATACTCAATCCAAAACACACACAAACAAAAACACATGCACATGCTTGCATGCACACACTCACACACACGCGTGCGCGCACGCACACACACACACACATGCGTGCGCGCGCCCACACACACACACACACACTCTCTCTCTCTCTAACACACACACACACACACACACCACACACACACACACACACACACACACACACACACACACACACACAACATACCTTAGCAGGAGGTGGAGGTTGTTTTGATTGTGAAGGGGCAGTAGGAGGTTGTGAGGTTGGTGATGGTGTTTGTCGGTCAGTTTGTTCACACACAGCACCTCCCAGCACCATGTCCAGTTCTCTCCCTTCTCCACCTGTGTGCACAATGCATGCAACATAGTATTAGGATTATACTGATATAGTCACCCCTCAACATAGTGTTACAGTTGTTCTGATACAGTCACCCCTCAACATAGTGTTACAGTTGTTCTGATACAGTCACCCCTCAACATAGTGTTACAGTTGTTCTGATACAGCCACCCCTCAACATAGTGTTACAGTTGTTCTGATATAGTCACCCCTCAACATATTGTTACAGTTGTTCTGATACAGTCACCCCTCAACACAGTGTTACAGTTGTTCTGATATAGTCACCCCTCAATATAGTGTTACAGTTGTTCTGATACAGTCACCCCTCAACATAGTGTTACAGTTGTTCTGATACAGTCACCCCTCAACACAATGTTACAGTTGTTCTGATATAGTCACCCCTCAACACAATGTTACAGTTGTTCTGATACAGTCACCCCTCAACACAATGTTACAGTTGTTCTGATAGTCACCCCTCAACACAATGTTACAGTTGTTCTGATACAGCCACCCCTCAACACAGTGTTACAGTTGTTCTGATACAGTCACCCCTCAACACAGTGTTACAGTTGTTCTGATATAGTCACCTCTCAACATAGTGTTACAGTTGTTCTGATAGTCACCCCTCAACATAGTGTTACAGTTGTTCTGATACAGCCACCCCACAACACAGTGTTACAGTTGTTCTGATACAGTCACCCCTCAACACAGTGTTACAGTTGTTCTGATACAGTCACCCCTCAACACAGTGTTACAGTTGTTCTGATATAGTCACCTCTCAACATAGTGTTACAGTTGTTCTGATAGTCACCCCTCAACATAGTGTTACAGTTGTTCTGATACAGCCACCCCTCAACATAGTGTTACAATTGTTCTGATACAGCCACCCTTCAACATATTGTTACAGTTGTTCTGATACAGCCACCCCTCAACATATTGTTACAGTTGTTCTGATACAGCCACCCTTCAACATATTGTTACAGTTGTTCTGATACAGCCACCCCTCAACATATTGTTACAGTTGTTCTGATACAGCCACCCTTCAACATATTGTTACAGTTGTTCTGATACAGCCACCCTCAACATATTGTTACAGTTGTTCTGATACAGCCACCCCTCAACATATTGTTACAGTTGTTCTGATACAGCCACCCCTCAACATATTGTTACAGTTGTTCTGATACAGCCACCCCTCAACATATTGTTACAGTTTTTCTGATACAGCCACCCCTCAACATAGTGTTACAGTTGTTCTGATACAGCCACCCCTCAACACAGTGTAAAAATAATGCTGATTATACAGCCATTCCTCATCATAGTGTTGAAATTATACATCAATTCCATGTCAATACGACTGAACTGTCTTTTTTTTTCTTTACAGCAATATCTTAGAGCATCACGAGCTGACTGATTCTTCTGACAGCCACAGACTCAAGATCTGATATCTCAAGTTCAATTCCAGCCTGGCAGCCGATCCGATGGATCGGGTAAGAAGAGCTAGTTCACAGATTTTCATCCCCACATATGCGCTGTGCTCATGTTATTGCAGAGTGAGGCACACGCACATAGGTAGGCCTTATAATTATAATTTGGTCAAGCTGAAACTAAAAATGACATGCCTGCAGCCCTACTGCGGCCACAGACCTAAACATTTATTTTCAGGTCCGTGGTGCCAAGCAAGACACGCATGCCAGACACTAGCTCCACCCATCATAGTTCAAATCTGCCCTGATTTGAATAGTTTCTAATGATTTTCTATGACATTTTCCTTTAGTTTAAATACTTTAATGCAACATTATATTTAATGAAGTATTAGGAGTTAATAATATCTACCATTCTACCAAACATGAAACTGTGATTTTGCTTCAACATCGAACTACTTGAGAAAACGTTGGAGAGATGATGTCTGCTGTTACAAGGGTTAGAAATAAAGCTGACATAGGGCACACAGTGCTTTCCATAGTCCTGCAATGGCTTTAAACATTGGCCTGTTTGCTGACCATCTTAATGTTTCCATCGTTCAGGTGGTGTCAGCTTAGTGTTTAAGAAGTCCTCCCCCATTCCCCCCCCCCCCCCCCCCAATTCAAAATCCTTGTCAGCGTACAGGGCCTTGCGCAAGCTAGGGGTGTCTGCTAGATAACTGCTGGCAGTTTTGGGTGGAGCGCATATGGAACATCTGAGTGAAATGAATCCCTCTTGAACAAACTTTACACACCAAAGCATGCTCTAAACTAATCTTCAAATCTGTTGTTTACTTTTTCCAATGAAACCTTTCAAGGGATTTTCATCTTGCACTAAGTTGGCCAAGTCTCTGAGAGCTTAAAGCAGGATTGATCAGAAACTAGATTTGTAGATCTTTGGGCCTGGTTGACACCAGGATATACTATGATAGTAAGCACAGTTACAGTTTGGTCAAGCTGAAACTGACAGCCCTGTCATGCAGTCTCAATCCTAGATGGAACTCCATAGCATCATGATTATCATCCTCACTGCCATCATCATAATAATAATAATAATAATAAAGAGCATTTATATAGCGCCTAATCTGATGAAAACAAGAGCCCTAAGCGCTTACAGGTATCACGCAGACACAACCAAACACACACACACACACACACACACACACACACACACACACACACACACACACACACACACACACACACACACACACACACACACACCACACAACACGCACACACACACCAGCCGACATTCAAGGCTCAAAAGACAACAAGGGGGGATTTGGGGAAGTTAGGTGGTAGAGTCTTTATAAGTATCATGAGAGGGACTGGAAGAGATGGGTTTTCAGAGAGGACCTGAAAGAAGTGAGAGTTGCAGAGTGGCGAACAGAGACAGGGAGCCGATTCCAGATTACAGGGGCCTGATAGGAAAAGGAGCGTTGACCATAGGTTTTAGTGCGACAGGATGGTATGCGGAAGGTACGAGTATCAGCCGAGGAACGAAGTTGACGAGAGGGGGTGTACAGATGGAGGAGGTCAGAGATGTAAGGGGGTGCAAGACTGTTGAGAGACTTACATTTGTAAAAACTGTGCCAGTTTCTGTGGCCATAATGGTGGCATAGAAAATGGGACCAAAAAACAACAACAAAAAAAGATTTTAGATCTTCAGCAATACTTTGAAATAGATACAAATATAACTACAAGTAATCAACAAACAAATGTCCACACAAGCAGCCTCACCCTGACTATGATTGAAGGACGATGAGAGCTGTGTATCCAAAAGACAGGACGGCATAAACTCGGCCTGGCGTCTTGACGCATCACGTTCTGCTGGCACAGTGTCAGGTGTGATGTTCATGGGGGCACCAAACACAGCCTGCCACTCCTGCGTGAACTCATCTTCACCTGTGGACGGTGCGTTCAGGATCTCGTTCAGCAAGGCCAGGTCATCCTTGTCAGCATCAGTCTCCTGTTCTGGTGTGTCTGTCAGCAGGTCTTTGTTGCCTGCAAACATATGGGTTATACACCATCTTTAATGATAAGAAGTCAATGATTTGTGCAACTCTCTGTGTGTGTGTGTGTGGGGTGTGTGTGTGTGTGTGTGTGTGTGTGTGTGTGTGTGTGTGTGTGTGTGTGTGTGTGTGTGTGTGTGTGTGTGTGTGTGTGTGTGTGTGTGGTGTGTGTGGTGTGTGTGGTGTGTGTGCATGTGTGTGTATGGTGTGTGTATGCAGCCATGTGTGTGTGTGTGTGTGTGTGTGTGTGTGTGTGTGTGTGTGTGTGTGTGTATGTGTGTGTGTGTGTTGTGTGTGTGTGTGTCTGTGTGTCTGTGTGTCTGTGTCTGTGTGTTCATGTGTGTAGTGTGTCTGTCTTGTGTGTGTTCTTTTGTTTAAAACGCTTCAGTTTAGTAGCTGGGTGTTCAATTCTTTTTCTTCTTCGTTACTCTAGGAAATACAAATCTATTATTTTAGCTTTATCAAGCATATTTTAGCATCAGCAGACATGCAAAGAACATCGTTTTACTGTGTCAACATTTTTATCACTGGAATATTAAGAACCAATCAATCATCCTACTGTTCCTCTTCCTTTTTTCTGAAATGTGTCTTTCTCTCTTTCAGCAGATGACACCATGATCTGACAAATCACCACTGTACTGACTGAACCTGTCTGATGACAGAGGCATGATTGCTGTGGACAAACACTGTACATACACAATAGCTGCCTCTGTCAATGCACACCCAACAACACAGTCATTCTGCACAGTAAGTGGTCAGTGCCTGTTGGCTACTTTATCACAGGGACAACACTGTTTAAATATGGTGTCAATTAAATCTTTACACAATACAAATACAAAAGAAAGAGAGAAAGAAAAAGTAGCAGAATTTGTTCAAGATAAATTTATTGCACTCAGACAATCCCATATGCGCTCCACCCAAATCTGGCAGACTCCCTGACCCTGTGCAAAACCCTATGCGCTGGCAATGCCTTGAAATGGAGAGGGGGGGGGGTAGATGGGATCTTTGAAACACTAAGCTGGCACCATGAGAGTGAAAGAAACTTTAAAGCCCGGTATTCCATCTGGCGGACCCGGTGAGAAGGGCTAGTTCACATATTTTCATCCCTGTGCTCGTGTTGTTGCAGAGTGGGGCACTATAAGAGATCCACACATATTCACATATGCACATGGGTAGGCCCTACAGTTATAGTATGGTCAAGCTGAAACTGACAGTGATATGCCTGTAGTCCTACTGTGGCCCCAGAAAAATGCCACAGACCTAACCCTTTATTTTTAGATCCATAGTGCCAGGCGGGACAAGTGTGCCAAACACTAGCTCCACCCAGCATAGTTCAAGTCTGCCCTGATCTGAAATGTTTCTATCAATTCCCGGTAACATTTTCCGTTATGCCACATTTTTTTAATCCAAGTATTAGGAGGCAATAATAGCTACCATTCTACCAAATCTGTTGTGTTGTTGCTCCTGTACTGAACTACTTGAGAAAACGGAGAGATGTGATGCCTGCTGTTACAAGGGATAGAAATGAAGCAGACAGCTCAGGCACACGGCACTTTATATAGTCCTGCCATGGCTTTAAGAAGCTAACAGGCCAGTTCCATATGTCTTGGGCGTGGACTGAACTTGAGATATCTGACCACACGAGTCCATGGTTCTATGAACAGAACCAACCAGCCCGCATAAATTTATAGATATGTATATAAGGAGTAAGATGTCAGATGTTTACTGAATGATTAACAGAAATGCACATATATGCAAGTGAAAATGAAAGAGAAAGACAGGGTTGAGAGAAAGGAGGAAGATAAATACAGAAGGAGAGAGAAAGAGAAAGAGAAAAAGACAGTAACACACAGACACAGCGTGTAGGTCTGTATCTATACATATAGGTGTGCACGCATACAATCGTTTCTGTAGGTAAGTGTGTGTAGGTCTGTATCTATACATATAGGTGTGCACGCATACAGTCGTTTCTGTAGGTAAGTGTGTGTAGGTCTGTATCTATACATATAGGTGTGCACGCATACAGTCGTTTCTGTAGGTAAGTGTGTGTAGGTCTGTATCTATACATATAGGTGTGCACGCATACAGTCGTTTCTGTAGGTAAGTGTGTGTAGGTCTGTATCTATACATATAGGTGTGCACGCATACAATCGTTTCTGTAGGTAAGTGTGTGTAGGTCTGTATCTATACATATAGGTGTGCACGCATACAATCGTTTCTGTAGGTAAGTGTGTGTAGGTCTGTATCTATACATATAGGTGTGCACGCATACAGTCGTTTCTGTAGGTAAGTGTGTGTAGGTCTGTATCTATACATATAGGTGTGCACGCATACAATCGTTTCTGTAGGTAAGTGTGTGTAGGTCTGTATCTATACATATAGGTGTGCACGCATACAATCGTTTCTGTAGGTAAGTGTGTGTAGGTCTGTATCTATACATATAGGTGTGCACGCATACAGTCGTTTCTGTAGGTAAGTGTGTGTAGGTCTGTATCTATACATATAGGTGTGCACGCATACAATCGTTTCTGTAGGTAAGTGTGTGTAGGTCTGTATCTATACATATAGGTGTGCACGCATACAGTCGTTTCTGTAGGTAAGTGTGTGTAGGTCTGTATCTATACATATAGGTGTGCACGCATACAATCGTTTCTGTAGGTAAGTGTGTGTAGGTCTGTATCTATACATATAGGTGTGCACGCATACAATCGTTTCTGTAGGTAAGTGTGTGTAGGTCTGTATCTATACATATAGGTGTGCACGCATACAGTCGTTTCTGTAGGTAAGTGTGTGTAGGTCTGTATCTATACATATAGGTGTGCACGCATACAATCGTTTCTGTAGGTAAGTGTGTGTAGGTCTGTATCTATACATATAGGTGTGCACGCATACAGTCGTTTCTGTAGGTAAGTGTGTGTAGGTCTGTATCTATACATATAGGTGTGCACGCATACAATCGTTTCTGTAGGTAAGTGTGTGTAGGTCTGTATCTATACATATAGGTGTGCACGCATACAGTCGTTTCTGTAGGTAAGTGTGTGTAGGTCTGTATCTATACATATAGGTGTGCACGCATACAATCGTTTCTGTAGGTAAGTGTGTGTAGGTCTGTATCTATACATATAGGTGTGCACGCATACAGTCGTTTCTGTAGGTAAGTGTGTGTAGGTCTGTATCTATACATATAGGTGTGCACGCATACAATCGTTTCTGTAGGTAAGTGTGTGTAGGTCTGTATCTATACATATAGGTGTGCACGCATACAATCGTTTCTGTAGGTAAGTGTGTGTAGGTCTGTATCTATACATATAGGTGTGCACGCATACAGTCGTTTCTGTAGGTAAGTGTGTGTAGGTCTATATCTATACATATAGGTGTGCACGCATACAGTCGTTTCTGTAGGTAAGTGTGTGTAGGTCTGTATCTATACATATAGGTGTGCACGCATACAATCGTTTCTGTAGGTAAGTGTGTGTAGGTCTGTATCTATACATATAGGTGTGCACGCATACAATCGTTTCTGTAGGTAAGTGTGTGTAGGTCTGTATCTATACATATAGGTGTGCACGCATACAATCGTTTCTGTAGGTAAGTGTGTGTAGGTCTGTATCTATACATATAGGTGTGCATGCAAGCAATCGTTTCTGTAGGCAAGTGCCCATACTGATTAAGTGATTTACTGTTGTCTAAGGCTGATTATCCTCATCTCCATTTTCAGGATTTCGCCCATTACAACACACAAACCTTTCAATGTCTCAGCAGGTGACATGTCTCTAAACAAACTTAACACCTAGAAACATGATACGCATGAACTGACAATCACAACAGCACCCATGCACCATACCATAAACACCAATAATGAATAAATCAACTGACTGCACAGAACATGTCTAACCAACGCCTTCTTGAGTTTACCGAACTAAAAACACCAAAACTGAATAAATCAAAAGACTGCACGGAACATGTCTAACCAACGCCTTCTTGAGTTTACCATACTATAAACACCAAAAATGATGCATCGAACCTGTCTAACCAAAAGCCCTCTTGAGTTTCATCAAAGCAAAATAAATGAGAAAATTAAAAAAAAGGAAAACACTATGCTGTCTGCTTTTGTGGGACTGAAGTCTATTATCCTTTTAAAAAGGTATGGTAAAGGTTATTCCATAACTCTGAATTTGTAGGAAAATGAAGTGGTAGATATCTCGCTTTTCTTGGGGTCATCATTATGAGGGGGGTGCCCATTTCCTCTTCTTAACTGTTTTACCTTTCCCTAACTTTGAAGAAAGACAGGTACCTATTCACAGCTGGAAAGACTGGAGCCACACGGACACATAACATTCCCTGGGAGGTGCAAACTCAAACAGGCAGACTGGAAGGTTGATGATGCCTTACTTCTGAGCCATCCGGGCCTTTTAACCCTTTTTGCGAGTTTTACTGTTCTCTACAAACCTGCAACATTAACCCTTTGACTCCCGCACCCTGTCCATCAGCATCCTGCATTGTCAACCACACTAGCAAAGCAAAAAACTTAACCCTTTGATTCCCTCACCCTATCCACCGGCTTCCTGCATACCAAACACTGGCCTGTTTGCTGCCTATCTTAATGTTTCCATCATCCTGGTGATGTCAGCTTACTGTTTCAAAGGTCTTTCCCCCTCCCTCTCCCCTTTCTGCCAGCGCATAGGGTTTTGTGCAGGCTAAGGGACTCTGCGGCAGATTCTGGCAAAGCGCATATGGAATTGTCCAACTGCAATGAATTCTATTTGAACAAACTCCAAACTCCAAACTTCTACAAGCAGCCATTGGGTGTCACTTCCCTTCAGAACTGACAAAGCCAAAATCAAGCATTACACGGTTCCACACAGTTATAAAGATCGTTGGTGGGTTTCTCCTAAACACAGATCATATCAGTCTGTCTCCCATGGACACAGCCAGTCAGTTGCCCAACAATTTAAAAAAAAAAAAAAAAATCTCCGTTAGAAACTTGTCAACGTCAGAGCTACATTCACCCATACATTTTCAATGACATCAATCAAATCAAACGGAGAAATAGAAGCGCTCAAGCATAAGTTTGGTGAAAGAAGGGCACATGGTAAGGTTTCCGCTAAGAGCTTATTGATGATCCTGGCAGGGATTATATTATGCTTGACGAGATATTGGTGGGCTGTATGATTCACTTCCACAATAGGGCAAAACCTGACAGGAGGTTTTACTTGTCTCATTACAATCACAGAATAACTATGCGCGGTAAGGGGCAGGTTTCACGTCTCAATACGACCATGACTACTGTATATTAGACTTTAAAAAAAATATTTCCTATTACAAATGATTTATCGTTGGAAATTCAGGGTGATTTTCCCAGGAACAGCACACAGCCATACTGCAGCCTCCCCTCCCCACCACCTTCTTGTTCCTTATTTTCTGTCCTGTGCACATGTCTTTTAACTAATGTCATTTCCTGTCATTTTTTGTCTAAAGCCCAGCTGACTGTGCAGAGCTATAACCGTTTCAAGACACATACAATAAAACAACAACAACAACAAAAAGGGGGGGGGGGAAAGAAAATCAAGTAAACATATCAATGCATTAGTGCACATAATCTAAAAGGCAATGCCCCTGGCGTTGACCACTCCATCCAATTTATCACTCAAGGGATTTAAAAGACATACCTGAATATAAATTTAAACATACTAAGGACACCAATGAAAGCAGACTTTTCAACAGATTTTTGTCCAAAACAAAACTAACTCATTCTTACAGCAGGTTACAGTATGACATGAACTAAGTGCATGATGCTGGTGGGTCTCTGGTTTATAAACATGGCAGCACAAAACAAACAACTGTAAAGGTGAGACTTCTATGTCAATAAAACCATGAATGTTGCTGTAGTGTATCAATACAACATCTGTCTATCTGTCTGCCTGCCTACCTGCTGCCTGCCTGCCTGTCTATCTGTATGCATGCATGCATGTATGTATGTATGTGTGTATGTATGTGCGTGTGTGTGTGTGTGTGTGTGTGTGCGTGTGTGTGTGTGTGTGTGTGTGTGTGTGTGTGGTGTGTGTGTGTGTGTGTGTGTGTTGTGTGTGTGTGTGTGTGTGTGTGTGTGTGTGTGTGTTGTGTCGTGTGTGTGTGTGTGTGTGTGTATGTATGTATGTATGTATGTATGTGTGTGTGTATGTATGTGTTTATGTTGTATGTCTGTATGTTGATGTATGTATGTATGTATGTATGTATGTATGTATGTATGTATGTATGTATGTATGTATGTATGTATGTATGTAGTATGTATGTATGTATGTATGTATGTATGTCATGTATGTATGTATGTATGTACATGTATGTATGTAGTATGTATGTATGTTATGGTTTGTGTTTGTTTCATGATTGTTTTGTTATCTGTTTATGTTTGTAATTTTTAAGTCACATATTGTAAAACAGTGTATGCATTCAAAGTTTAATACAATCTGTGTTTGAAATGTTTGAAATGAATACTTTTTGACAGCAGGACGGGGGACGGGCATCACCCTTATAATGCAGAGCACAGGTAAAGTTTGAGGTCTTTACCACTTCATTCTCCAATAACCTCAGGGTTATGGGGCAACCTTTACCTTCACATTAACATGAAATGCTAGTACTTACCATTCCAACAATCATCCTTTGAATAAAAAAAAATGTGAAACACACACACACACACACACACACACACACACACACACACACACACCACAAATAACTTTTGGAGACAATTTTATAACTGAGGTTTGATAATTAAGATCCCTTCTTTTAGTTCTTATCAAGTTTCAGACCACTTGTCCGCACCTGTGTACAGTATGACCCAAATATGTACATCCAGCTCTTTCAAAAATGGGATTTCACAAATGTGTATATAATCCTACCACAAATCTGCGCGACCTGGTTGAAATACAGGTACAGTTCAACCTAACTGCATGGTGTAAGCACAACTTGTGAAAAACTGCACGCAACCTCCTGTCCACCCTGCTGTGAATGGGTACCTGGCCCTCTTGAGGGCTGGGGAAGGTAAAACATTGGGGGAGAGGAGAAGGGCACAGCCCTCATAATGCTGACCCTGGGAAAATTGAATCTTTACAACATGAGACCTCTACAACCACGAGGTTAAAGCATGACCATTATTTTTACCTTACTGTAACATGCTGAGTAACAAAAAGCCACACTATGTAATCCTGTAGCAACCACCCCGCTTACCGAACAACAGTGTCATTAAACGACGACTTTGGACAGCTTATACCCAGAAAAGTAAGGAGCTAAGTAAACAACTCTCAGAGACAATTTTATGACTGGAGGTTTGACAACGAAAGACGATAGGTTCCTCCTTATCAGATTTAAGCCGATCTGACTGCACTTGATAAAACATGACTGAACTGTGTACACCCAGTAACTTTCAATGAAGGGATTTCGCAATTATGTGTATCCTAACCCACTTGGTGTAGTGGTATAGATCCTGCCTTCCAATCTGATTATACAGACTTGAGTTTGGTTTACAAATAAAATACATGTGTGCTTGGTGTCCTGTCCACCAGCTGTGAATGGGTACCTTACCCTGTTCTGAGTTGGGAAAGGTAAAGCAGCAAGGAAGGAGGACAGCATCACTCATTATGCTGGCCATGGGAAAAATCATGGTCACAACCAAATGCTTCCTCCACAACATTTCTGTTAAGGAACATTTCCCTTTGAACCAGAAAAAAAAACACAAAAAAAGAATAAGCATGCATATTTAATACAACAAGACAAGACAGGCGCAAATTTTCAGCCAACTGGCCTTTGTTATCTGGGTTTGTTTGTTTGTGATCTTACGCTTGACAAAGGCCGGTTGGCCAAAAATTTGCGCCTGTCTTGTCTTTTGTATTAAATACACGTTCTTGTTCTTCTTTCGTGTTTTTTCTGATTCCTGTTTGCTTGAACGTGGGCAGTCACACTTGTTTTGGATAACATTTCTCTTCACTATGAAATGCCAGTCTTCCCTGAATATTCAGTCCAAAGGTACTGTGCAATAACACAAAACCAACACTATATCAACTTAGTCACATAACAACCACACTGCTTACTGGCCAACAGTTACTCTAAACATGGTCCAGGGGTAGGATTGTACCCTGAAAACCAAGGCCAGCTAGGTCCGTCTCCAGAAAACTAAGAAGAAACGCAAACAACTCCCAGAGACTTTTTTATGACTGGTGGTTTGTCAAACAAGGAAGGGAGGTCACTCCCTATCAGAAATCAACCCTTTTGTCAGCGCTCATGTTAACAGTAACCCAGCAGTGTATACCAAGCAACTTACGATGAAGGAATTTTACAACTATGCCTATCCTGCCTGCCCCCAAATCCATTATAAATTGTTCTTAAATATCGCTGTTTCTCAAACTCATTTGGACTCATTGTCAAATATATACAATCACATTTTTAGCAGAGCATAGAGAACTCAAGCTGTGACAGTCCACTATGCTGTCGCACATTCCGCATCTTTGGTGGACATGCATGCTGGGCATTGTTACGTTTCTGTAACCAACCAGTAACATGACTTATAGGATCTTTAACATGCAAATTTTATATTCTACATGTGTATACATATGGCTGGGTTAACCCTCTGACTCCCACATTCTGTCCATTACGCATCTCCCATTGTCAACCATACTAGCAAAGTAAAAACCTAACCCCTTGACTCCCTTATCCTACCCACCAGCTTTCTGCAGGAAGCTAGTGGACAGGGTGAGGGAGTCGAAGGGTTGAGGGAGTCGAAGGGTTAAGTTTTTGCGGTTGGTGGATGGGGTGGATAATGGCCTGAAAGTTAGACTTTTAAAATGTTTGATCATGATTTATGGCTGTAAAGCCTGGATTCTGAGAAAACCTGAGAGCAGAAGAGTTGAGGCAGCAGAGATGTGGTTTTATTGGAGACTACTATGTGTCAAATGGACAGACAGAAGAACTAATGAAAGTATCCTGGAAGAACTTGACACCACCAGAAAACTAATAGCAAACACCAACAAGAGAAGACTAAAATACATTGGCCATGTGTCACGCAGCAAGAACACGAACCTCATGGCACCCATCTTTCAAGGAAAAATAGTAATAATAATAATAATTACAATATTTATATAGCGCAAAATCTTGATAAAATCAAATCTAAGCGGCAAAAAGAAAGAAAGGCAGACCTCCAATCTCATGCATGGAGAACATAACCAACATCAGTGGCCTAAACATTCAAGAATTGGCCACAAAAGTCAAGACAAAGTGACCTGGATGGAGATGGTGGTGTCCAGATGTGCAGAGACCAACACCGAACCCAGTGACACTGACAAGTGAGACAAGTGAGGATAGGGTGCAGGAGTCAAAGGGTTAAGGCTATGGTAGGTGGTTGACCCAGGAGATCAGAAAAAAAATGTCCACCCTTTACCCACCAGGGCAGGGTGTATGGGTACACCAACCCAGGATCTTCTCAGTGAAAGTCTGATGTTTACCCACTTGACTACTGTGCCTATCAAACGTATAGCACAGGCCTGTTTGGAGCAGAGTACACTTGTTATTAATACTGTTGGTGGTTATTGCCCAGCCAACTGCCCAAAAACATTTCAGAGCTATACCATTTCAAAATGTAGGCCTACATAATAACTCACTGGGGCAAAAACTGCAAAAGAAAAATAAATACACATATCAATGCGTCCACACACATATCTAAGGATATGCCCCTGGCAGTGACCACTCTGTCCAACTTATCATGAAGGGATATAAACAACCAAAACTGATCACAAATGTAAATATAACTAAGGACACTAAAACATAAAACAGGCCTAATTACCTAAAACTGCTTCTGCACATCACATTTCAGTACAGCCAACTGCACCTTAATATGTGTCTCCAACTATCAACCCTCAGAAAAAATATTTAAGACTTTACAGAACACATACAGGTGAACCAGCAAGGCAGAAAATGATAGGAAGAGATGACAGAAAGCAAACGAACAAGGCAGAAACAAAGAGAGTGACAGAAAAAAGGAAATTTCTAGCACAGAATTTCCAGAAAGTGGAGATATTATTTATACTGAAAGAGCTCCCAGCAAAGTTCGAGCTTTAACAAAGCCCTAGAGATATACCTTGGCATTAACAAATCATGAGAGATATCTTAAGATTAACAAAGGCTGAGATATATCTTGGGCGTAACAAAGCCTGAGAGATATATCTTGGCATAAACAAAGCCTGAGATACTTATCTTGGCATTAACAAAGCCTGAGAGATGCATCTTACTCATTCTTAGCATTAACAAAGCCTGAGAGATGTATCTTGGCATTAACAAAGCCTGAGAGATATATCTTGGCATTAACAAAGCCTGAGAGATATATTGTGGCATTAACAAAAGCCTGAGATATATCTTGGCATTAACAATGCCTGAGATATATCTTGGCATTAACAAACCTGTGAGAAATATCTTGGCATTAACAAAGCCTGAGAGATATATCTTGGCATTAACAAAGCCTGAGAGATATATTGTGGCATTAACAAAAGCCTGAGATATATCTTGGCATTAACAATGCCTGAGATATATTGTGGCATTAACAAACCTGAGAGAAATATCTTGGCATTAACAAAGCCTGAGAGAAATATCTTGGCATTAACAAAGCCTGAGAGATATATCTTGGCATTAACAAAGCCTGAGAGAAATATCTTGGCATTAACAAAGCCTGAGAGAAATATCTTGGCATTAACAAAGCCTGAGAGATATATCTTGGCATTAACAAAGCCTGAGAGAAATTATCTTGGCATTAACAAAGCCTGAGAGAAATATCTTGGCATTAACAAAGCCTGAGAGAAATATCTTGGCATTAACAAAGCCTGAGAGATATATCTTGACATTAACAAAGCCTGAAGAATAAAGATATCTCCAATGTTGGTCAAGAAATTTGAGCAACACAGTCACGTGATTCATCCATAAAGTGGATGAGACTCCACTGTGAGGTCCCAGTCTTCCCAATGAGCTCTGCCCGGTTGGGTCAGAAAAATCCCACAATATCTTTCTGGACTGAAAAAGATTCAAACCCAAGATGTTCCGTCTGTAGTCTCTTGCGTAACAACTTCGCCATGCTGATACCGGTGCAGACGTACAAGTCTGATTTCTTCGTGCAGGTGAGGTTTTGGAGTGGCCTCCAGCTGTGAGAATGGTGAGTGTCCACTTCAGAAGGGACGAGATAAGTGAAGCTGTGTGACAACCCCACGATCAGAACATAACAGGGACACTCATGATTGCCTCTTTCAGAGAGGCACTCCTTACAACTAAGCTTTCTCAACTCCCTCTTACTACCCCATCTAACCTTTTTGAAAACATGGCCCATACGTATCCGTTTTCAGATTCCCCCCGCTTTTTTTTTTCTTTCCCACTTCACCTTTTCTCTACTTAAAGTTATTCTCTCTCTCTCTCTGTATCTATCTATCTATCTGTCTCTTCCTATCTATCTATATCTACCTCCATTTTCAGATTTCCTCCTGTCTTTCTCTTTCTCACTTCACTCTCTCTACTTAAAGGGCTTCTCTCTCTCTCTCTGTTAGCTTAATTTTAGTATTCAACATGTATCTTCATGTATCTCTTGTACTTGTTACTGTAAACAAATGTCATATATACAGAATAGCAACGGCAAGTTTGAAAAATGGTTTCTAGTCAATAACTTTTATCGTTGGAAAATAAAGCATCATTGTCATTGTCATTGTCATTGTCTCTCTCTCTCTCCTCTCTCTCCCCTCCTCCCTCTTTCTCCCTTTCTCTCTAGATCCTCTATGGGCGAGGGCTGGTGTAAAAAAACTTTAATGTGCTTATGCCTTTACTTCCAAAATGTAAGTCTGTTGTCCTTGTGTTCTAATCCCAGATCTGAAAAAATACATAACTATGATACGACTGCTTCTTTTGTGGGATTACACAGCACCATCATCACTCCCCATACTACCTCTGTTTTGCCTTTTTTAAGAATTTAAAACTGAAACACACATGTTCTTTTTACGATCCCTCGTCTGTTTTGCTTTGCTGTTCTCTCCCTCTCCCCTTCCCTTGCCTTGTCGTTTTCCTTGTCTTTCTTTCTCTATCGTCATCAAGTGCCCTGCTGCATGGCACTGGCGATCATGACCCTCCATATGCATCTATCCCTTGTCGTCTCAAGTACATCTTCCACCCTCTCTGTCCTCAGCCACCCTGCAAGTCCGTCCAGTATTTTCTCCCTGGGTCTACATGGTGCTCTCCTTCCCGCCAGCTTTCCTGTTGTGACCAGGCGCTCTAATTCCCCTTTCCTAATGAAATTGCCTATATATGTTGCCTGTCTTTTCCTAATCTTCCTATGAATGATCTTCTTGTGTCTGCCTCCATCAAGACTGTCTCGTTTGTTTTCTTTGCTGTCCATGGAACTCTCAACATTCTTCTTAGAAACCACATCTCGGCTGCCTCAATCTTGTTCTGGCTTTGTTCTATCACTCCCCCAAAATATCTCTTTTTCACTTTCTACAGCAGGCTGGGGCTGGTTCTTGTTATGAAGCTGTGGAGTCAGGATCCTTAGTCTCAAGTTCAATCCAAACCCACAACACAAAACCTAGTCTGCTGCCCACCTTAGTGCTCCATTCATTCTGATGGTGTCAGATTAGTGTTTTCATGGGTCTCTGCCCCCCCCCCCCCCCATCCATTTCAAGACCTTGCCACTGCATAGGGTTCTGCGCAGGCTCAAGGAGTCTCTCACATAACAGATCGAGAGGAAATATGGAATTGTCCGAGTGCAATGAATTCCTCTTCAATAAACACCAAACCCTTCCCCTGACAGCCCAAGGTTATGTCTTGAATAACAACGATACTCATGACCGCTTCTTTTCACAGTTCACACAGACACCCTCCCCTACCCCCTACACCCACCCGCATAAATCTCTTCCGGGATTCACTCTCTAAAAACTTTATTTACACATTCATTTTGAGATCTCTCTCTCTCTCTCTCTCTTCTCTCTCTCTCTCTCTTGGTTCTAAATGTAACAGAGGAAAACTAAGCGTTATTATGCTGTCATTGTCTTTACCCCTGGGAAATAAAACGTCATTCTTTCTCGACTTTTTCTCACCCACAACCCAACTCCACCCGTACCCCACCCACACATCCCTCCCCCCCCCCCCTCTCTCTGTTTTTTTTCCGACCCTTTCCCCAATTTCTGTCGTTCTCCTTCTGTCCTCTCTCCCCCCCCCCCCCCCCTCTCTCTCTCTCTCCTCCCTAGGCACTACAATCAAATCACGACCAGGTTGCCTGTCACAAAGTGCCTGAACTTCCAACCCCACTACCTCCCCCCTCCGCCCCTCTCCACCCCCACCCCCATCCCCCTCACTAGTGGAAAACGAATATGTTTTGTTGAGGCGCGCAAATCACCGTCATATACTGGGTGTCTTTCTGCATGGCTGATCCGAAATAGCCACAAAGTACGTCTGATGGACGCAACAGTCAAACTGGTCAGGACACCAGATCTGCAATCAAAAGGTTTCAGTTTGAACCTGTCTGGCTAGTCTTTCAGCCATCGGAAGTCCGTTATTGGACGTAGGCCTTTCCTAGCTGCTTCCATTCACTTCCTTCCAGCGCTTTTCCTCTCCCGTTCTTGTCAAATCCATCTAGGTCATCTCTCCATCTAATTTTCTGTTTCCTCTATTGCGAATGCCGTCTCTTGGTATCCAGAATGTAGTTTTTGTTGTCCAACGATTGTCCATTCTCCGGGTGAGATGCCCTGCCCAATCCCATTTCAGTTTGTTGATGGTTTCCAGGATGTCTCGCGCTTTTGTTCTTTCTCTAATCCACTGATCTTTCCGGCTGATACCAAGCACGATTCTTTCGTGTGCTGGCTGCATGGTTCTTAGTTTCAAAGCGTGTTTTTTTTTCGTTAGATTTCACGTTTCTGCACCGTAGATGACCGTGGGCAGAATGTGTTGGTCGTAAACTTTTGTCATTCTTGACAACTGAACTTGCTCTTCCAAACGCTTGCCAGCCAAGGGTTACCTACCCTGTTTGATTTCTTCCTCTTGTCTGGCTAGTGCTTGGTAGTTAAATGTACCGACACAAGAGCCATTTCCACCTAACATTTTGAGAGGACAGGGTGAAACGGACCCAAAACAGATCGTCTGTCACTGTAAGCGTATTCTCAAATGGCCTCTGGCATCAGGCTAAACCTGACTCTTCGCAACATGGTTGGATAGGTGTTTTTACGTCTCCACCCATCTCGAGTAATATGGCCGACGGGGATAACCATCCCAGGGAAGTGGGGGAAGGGGGACTTATCTAATCCTACACTGACACCACCAGAACACCAATGATGTTAAGACGGGACAGTGAGAAGACCAGTTTTAATGTAGCGCACCCTGGGATTCGAACCCACAACCATTAGTATGTGAATCCGACGCTCAAACCATCTGAGCAACTGGGACCCGCAAACCTGTCTGGCTAATGCTTGGTAGTCAAAGGTACTGACACATGAGCCATTTCCACCTTACATTTTGAGAGGACTGGTGAAACGGACCCAAAACGGATCGTCTTTCATAGTAAACGTACATGTACTCTCAAACAGCCGTTGGTATCGGGCTGAACCTAACCCTTTGCAAGAGCTTGTGATCGATTCGGCTCAGCATCCTCTAGCCAAAGCTCAGCATTGAACCAACACCCATTTGGGATAGTAACACTTAAAAAATCAAATCAAATCAAATCAAAACGGCGGAATTTTTCGTCCATGTTTCAAGATTTTATCCAGCAGTTTTTTGTTTGTTTGATTTTCGTTGTTGTTTTGTTATTGTTTTTCTTTTGCTTTGTTTGTCTGTCGTTTTGTTTTTCTCGGCTTGACTCGCTCAAAATCCATGCTGTAAGACCAGAAAGTAGAAGGTATAGGGGCCTACCTCTGAACCAACCAAGTCTCTTCCTTCAAAGGCGGTCGAACTGTAAAGGTTCCACAGTCACACCTCTCTCCTCCCCTACCCCCCCCCCCCCCACACACACACACACAGCCAATATCACCAAGGTGTAACGTGCAGCCTTGGCAGTGTCTGGAAGAGCCAGTACTCACGACTCACAGTTTGCCAAAGAAAGTACAGCACACGTTGACTTTAGTCTTATCCTGCTAACTTGCCGACCCCGTCAGCAGGGGGGACACTTTTCAGTGATTGGTGAGAAGTGTTCTTCTTTTGTTTGGCTGTAAACTGTGTGGTTCGTGTCTTACCGTATTGCTGTTCTTTACTACAAGCTGTACGCACTATGGCTTAATAAATTAATACCTAGTTTATTTCCAGCATATCTCATCTGTGTTCAATTTCTATTGTCCACTTCTTTGAAGGCATTTCAAATGGTAAGTCTGTTCACGATGTGTTGTTTTGTAGTAATGAGAAATGACGCTTATATTTACTAACAATATTTGTTTTACATTTCGTTTTTGTTCAGATAACATTATTGTTTTATTTTATGCATAATCTATGAGTTGAATTTCTGACAGTGTTAACTAAGGAATCATTAATTCCTTGATCTTCCATCTGCAACTGAAATGTATCTACAATAAAAAAAATTTTTTTTTAAATGTTAGCATTTTATACAATTCTCCATTTTCAATCAATCATTCATTACATTAATGCCCTTTTCCTCCCCCTCCCCCCTCCCCCTAACTTCTCCAATTTTAACCAGAAGAACAAGAAAATCAATGTAAGCGCATCTCCAACAAGACAACACAAAACAAAACAAGCGCAAATTTTCGGCCAACTAGCCTTTGTCAAGCGCGAACGCACGGTCACAGACAAATCACAGACACCAAACAATGGATAATAAAAACGGGACTAAAAACTTCCCTGCCGCCTCGTCCAGTGGGTAAGAGATAATTTGCGCTTGTTTTGTTTTGTGTTGTCTTGTTGGAGATGCGCTTACATTGATTTTCTTGTTCTTCTGGTTTGTGTTTGCTTGGGCGCAGGCAGTCACTCTTGTTTTTGATTCTCCAATTTTGTTAAGAAGTACCTGTTTGTTTCTAGCTTCTGGTGTTACATATTGTCGGATGGTGGTGACAATGGTGGGTGTGTGCGAATTTTATTGGCTGCTTGGTTGGTAGATCTGTTCTGTGTGTGTGTGTGTGTGTGTGTGTGTGTGTGTGTGTGTGTGTGTGTGTGTGTATGTCTGTCTGTCTGTCTGTCTGTCTGCCTGTCTGCCTGCCTGCCTGCCTGTCTGCCTGCCTGTCTGTGTCCATCTATCTGTCTCTCTGTGTGTCTGTGTCTGTGTGCATCTTTGTCTTCTTTAATTTAATGGCCATTCACATAAGTGCTATCTGACGAAGTTATACGTAATGGAATCCCAGACATATTTGGTATTAACAATCTTTAACTTGACATTTTAAAAAAAAAAAAAATGACATGAATGTAGATATTCTTCTCACCTCAAAAGCACTGAATATATTTGCTTTATTTTGCTTGGACTGCATTTAGCTTTGATTAACCTATAAATTGTTCTATATTTTCATCAAAGTTGCAGTCACAATCATGACATATCTGCTTTTCTAAATCTTTTTTAAATGCTTAAGTTCACAAGTAAAAAGGAATGTAGATAATCTGTTGTTGTTGTTGTTGTTTGATTGGTTAGTTGGTTGGTTGGGTTTTTAACCCTTTTCTTTTCTTTCATTTTATTTTATCTATTTTTCATTTCTTTCTATCTTCCTTCATTTGACTCTAACATGATTTCGGGGGGGGGGATAGACAAATTGCAGATGCACTCGTTACGTCTAAATTTAAGATACATGGTATATAGGCCTTCTTGCCACGTTTTTTCTTTTCAGGATAGTTTTTGTTTGTTTATTTACTGTTGTTGTTGTTAAGTTTATTATTGGCAGAAAGGAGTGTAGATAAATAATCCTTTTATAAGTCCATAGGTGGAACTGGGGAAGGAATTACCACTTTTTCTACATCTACAGAGTTAACATTCATGGCTATAAAACCATTTCAAACTCCAATTTCTTAGTCACAAAAACATGTGTCTGTTCATCCACTCAACTCTTTGTTGCTTTGTTAGCTTGTTTGTCCAGTCTGTTTAGGTTGTTTTTAACTCAAACCCTCTGACAGTGCTCCACAGAAGAGTTTTTACCTAGTTTGAGAACAAATTTGATTCTTTCCTTTGTTCTTGATCCTCTCTGTCCACGTCAAGTCTGTCCAGTAGCCAGCTAAGCCCCACAAGCCCCTGTCGTGCCTTATCCACTAACCCCATACAACTCTATTCTCTTTTGATGAATACTGCCATGTACCCTCACTGCCTTGCTACCTGTTCTGCAGGATTCATTAACCCATTGCCACTTCCACCCGCTTCACCACATTGCGCTTAGGCAAAGCCATATGCACTCCACTCAACTCTGCCAGGAATTACCTGGAAGACCCCTTGGGAGTGCACAAAACATTAAATACTGGCAAGATCTTGACATAGGAGGTGGTGGGTGGTGGGAGAGAAGTGACCTAAGAATCACAAAGCGGTCACCACCAAAATAACTGAAGCATTAAGACGGGCTGCGAACAAGTCACTTTTCATGTCACAGGCTGTAATTAAACTTGTGACACAAATTTTGCGTCTGTGGCTCCAATCAAAGGAACCAGCCAGCCCACATAAAAAAAAATTCGGATCACCTGAGGGTCAAACCTCTGACCCCTGTGTTATCAGCATAGCACTTTAACCAACTGAGCTATTGGGGTCACACTAAAAATTATCCACATCCACAGCAGGACTGAGGGAATGAAAGGGTTAATCACTTGAAATAGAACAAATATTGCTGATTCAGTGACTGATTGATTTATTGATCTTGATTTTCTAATGGTAAAGAATGACGCAAGTGTTCAGTTGACCGAAGAGGAGATACATGATATTGCACTTCACTGTGATTTCGCCCTGAAACCTGTGTACAGCTCCCTAGTTTATATCCCCCTGACTACACATACAACACCTGCTTGGTGAGGACACTGGACACTCAGACTTTAAGGTGAGAGACTGAGCACTCAGATTTTAAGGTGAGAGACTGAACACTCAAACTTTATGGTGAGAGACTGGACACTCACACTTTATGGTGAGAGACTGAGCACTCAGATTTTAAGGTGAGAGACTGAGCACTCAGATTTTAAGGTGAGAGACTGAGCACTCAGATTTTAAGGTGAGAGACTGGACACTCACACTTTATGGTGAGAGACTGAGCACTCAGATTTTAAGGTGAGAGACTGGACACTCACACTTTATGGTGAGAGACTGAGCACTCAGATTTTAAGGTGAGAGACTGAACACTCAAACTTTAAGATGAGAGACTGGACACTCACACTGTAAGATGAGACACTGGACACTAACACTTTAACCCTTTGACTCCTGCAGCCTATCCACCAGCTGCAAAAACTTAATCTGTGACTCCTTCACCCTATCCACCAGTAAGAAAGTCAAAGGGTTAAGTTTTTGCTTTGCTAGTATGGTGGACAACACATGATGCTGATGTAAGCTGAGAGACTGAGCACTCAGACTTCAAACACTGTAAGCTGAGAGACTGAGCACTCAGATTTTAAGCACTGTAAGGTGAGAGACTGGGCACTCAGACTTCAAACACTGTAAGGTGAGAGACTGAGCACTCAGACTTTAAGCACTGTAAGGTGAGAGACTGAGCACTCAGACTTCAAACACTGTAAGCTGAGAGACTGAGCACTCAGATTTTAAGCACTGTAAGCTGAGAGACTGAACACTCAGATTTTAAGCACTGTAAGCTGAGAGACTGAGCACTCAGACTTTATTAAGCACTGTCAGCTGAGAGACTGAGCACTCAGACTTTATTAAGCACTGTAAGCTGAGAGACTGAGCACTCAGACTTTAATGTGAGAGACTGAGCACTCAGACTTCAAGCGCTGTAAGGTGAGAGACTGAGCACTCAGACTTTAAGCACCGTAAAGTGAGAGACTGAGCACTCAGACTTTAAGGAGAGAGACTGAGCACTCAGACTTTAAGCACTGTAAGGTGAGAGACTGAGCACTCAGACTTTAAGCGCTGTAAGGTAAGAGACTGAGCACTCAGACTATACATGTAAGTGCTGTAAGGTAAGATACTGAGCACTCAGACTTTATGCACTGTAAGGTGATAGACTGAGCACTCAGACTTTATGCACTGTAAGGTGATAGACTGAGCACTCAGACTTTAAGGAGAGAGACTGAGCACTCAGACTTTAAGCACTGTAAGGTGAGAGACTGAGCACTCAGACTTTAAGCGCTGTAAGGTGAGAGACTGAGCACTCAGACTTTAAGTGCTGTAAGGTGAGAGACTGAGCACTCAGACTTTAAACACTGTAAGGTGATAGACTGAGCACTCAGACTTTAGGCACTGTAAGGTGAGAGACTGAGCACTCAGACTTTAAGGAGAGAGACTGAGCACTCAGACTTTAAGCACTGTAAGGTGAGAGGACTGAGCACTCAGACTTTAAGGAGAGAGACTGAGCACTCAGACTTTAAGCACTGTAAGGTGAGAGACTGAGCACTCAGACTTTAAGGAGAGAGACTGAGCACTCAGACTTTAAGCACTGTAAGCTGAGAGACTGAGCACTCAGACTTTAAGGAGAGAGACTGAGTACTCAGACTTTAAGGAGAGAGACTGAGCACTCAGACTTTAAGCACTGTAAGGTGAGATACTGAGCACTCAGACTTTAAGGAGAGAGACTGAGCACTCAGACTTTAAGCACTAGAAAGTGAGAGACTGAGCACTCAAACTTTAAGGAGAAAGACTGAGCACTCAGACTTTAAGCACTGGAAAGTGAGAGACTGAGCACTCAAACTTTGAGGGGTGAGAGACTGAGCATTCAGACTTTAAGCACTGTGAGGTGGAGAGACTGAGCACTCAAACCTTAAGGTGAGAGACTGAGCACATAAACTTTGAGGTGGAGACTGAGCACTCAGACTTTAAGCACTGTGAGGTGAGAGACTGAACACTCAGACTTTATGCATTGTAGGTGAGAGACTGAGCACTCAGACTTTAGGCACTGTAAGGTGAGAGACTGAGCACTCAGACTTTATGCACTGTAAGGCGAGATACTGATCACTCAGACTTTAAGGAGAGAGACTGAGCACTCAGACTTTAAGGAGAAAGACTGAGCACTCAGACTTTAAGCACTGGAAAGTGAGAGACTGAGCACTCAAACTTTAAGGAGAAAGACTGAGCACTCAGACTTAAAGGTGAGAGACTGAGCACTCAGACTTAAAGGTGAGAGACTAAGCCCTCAGACTTTAAGGTGAAAGACTGAGCACTCAAATCTTAAGGTGAGAGACTGAGCACTTAAACTTTGAGGTGAGAGACTGAGCATTCATACTTTAAGCACTGTGAGGTGAGAGACTGAGCACTCAGACTTTAAGCACTGTGAGGTGAGAGACTGAGCACTCAGACTTTAAGCATTGTAAGGTGAGAGACTGAGCACTCAGACTTTAAGCATTGTGAGGTGAGAGACTGAGCACTGAGACTTTATGCATTGTAAGGTGAGAGACTGAGCACTCAGACTTTAAGCACTGTGAGGTGAGACTGAGAGACTGAGCACTCAGACTTTAAGCACTGTGAGGTGAGAGACTGAGCACTGAGACTTTATGCATTGTAAGGTGAGAGACTGAGCACTCAGACTTTAAGATGAGAGCTCCTTTCCTACAGCAACCAGGGCTTAACTCCATATTGCATCGCTTCATATATATATATATATATATATATATTATATATATAATATATATATATATATATATATATATATATAATATATATATATATATATATATATATCAGGTAAAACTGCCAGTGTGAAACAGTGCGAGGAGTGCAAAGTATTGTGTGGGTCGTGGGATATTGATCATCTGTTGCTGCCCGGCAATGTAAAGAACGGCTGATTGTAATGTTCTTTATTCCTGTCCTCCACCTCTTCATCCCCCATTGCCTTATTGATTGTCACCTTGATCTCTCTCTTTCTCTTTTCTGTGTAACTATGGGTGTACATTGTGGGCTGTGTGTGTAGGTGTGTGTGTGTGTGTGTGTGTGTGTGGTGTGTGTGTGTGTGTGTGTGTGTGTGTGTGTGTGTGTGTGTGTGTGTGTGTGTGTGTGTGTGTGTGTGTGTGTGCATGTGCATGTGTCTGTGTGACTGCGAATCTGTGTGTGATTGTGTGTGTGTGCATGTGTGTGTGTGTGCATGTGTGTGTGTGTCTGTCTGTCTGTCCGTCGTCCGTGAATGTGTGTGTGCGCGCGTATGTGTGTGTGCATATGCGTGCATGTGCATGTGTGTGTACAGATGTGCGTGTGTGTGTACATGTGTGTGTGTGTGTATGTGTGTGTGTGTGTGTGTGTGTGTGTGTGTGTGTGTGTGTGTGTGTGTGTGTGTACATGCATGTGTGTGTGTGTGTGTGTGTGTGTGTGTGTGTGTGTGTGAGAGAGAGAGAGTGTGAGAGTGTGCACATGTGCATGTGTGTGTGTGTGTGTGCAGTGTGCATGTGCACATGCATGTGGGCGCATGTGTAAGTGATAACAAGTTTGTGTCTATAGCCAGTTTTATCTCTCTCAACGAACAATTAGCACAAGTACAATTCACATTCTTTCACAGCCTCTTACACCCTATCAATCTGACAACAGCTAGGCAAGCAAATATTCTGATGACTGACTGACAAGCAAATATTCTGATGACTGACTGAAAAGCAAATATTCTGATGACTGACTGAAAAGCAAATATTCTGATGACTGACTGACAAGCAAATATTCTGATGACTGACTGAAAAGCAAATATTCTGATGACTGACTGACAAGCAAATATTCTGATGACTGACTGAAAAGCAATATTTGATGACTGACTGACAAGCAAATATTCTGATGACTGACAAGCAAATATTCTGATGACTGACTGACAAGCAAATATTCTGAGGGACTGACTGAAAAGCAAATTTCTGATGACTGACAAGCAAATATTCTGATGACTGACAAGCAATATTCTGATGACTGACTGACAAGCAAATATTCTGATGACTGACAAGCAAATATTTGATGACTGACTGACAAGCAAATATTCTGATGACTGACTGACAAGCAAATATTCTGATGACTGACAAGCAAATATTCTGATGACTGACTGACAAGCAAATTTCTGATGACTGACTGACAAGCAAATATTCTGATGACTGACTAACAAGCAAATATTCTGATGACTGACTGACAAGCAAATATTCTGATGACTGACTGACAAGCAAATATTCTGATGACTGATAACAAGCAAATATTCTGATGACTGACTGACAAGCAATATTCTGATGACTGACAAGCAAATTTCTGATGACTGACTGACAAGCAATATTCTGATGATGACTGACAAGCAATATTCTGATGACTGACAAGCAATATTCTGATGACTGACTGACAAGCAAATATTCTGATGACTGGCAAGCAAATATTCTGATGACTGACTGACAAGCAAATATTCTGATGACTGACAGTCAATGCTGAAACAAGCTTTGATCTAGTTGTGTGTCGCGCTTGCCTTAAGACACCAGATATCTAATGGTGCTAGTCCCTGAGTTGTACAGCCACCAAATAAGACCAAATGCTGACAAATATGTATTCAGACAAAGATACAAGATTACTATGCCAAACCAAGAATCTCTTTTTTTTTTCTGAGTGTGTAAACTGTGACCTACCTTCGAGTCATACTCATTGTTACTGTTATTTTGTTTAAAGCCCAACCAACTGCGTAGAGCTATATCAGGGTTATAACCATTTCAATACAGAACACAATATCTCACTGAGGGAAAAAAACTGGAAAAGAAAATAAGTAATCATATCAATGCATTTGTGCACATAATCTAATGATATAACCCTGGCATTGACCACTCTGTCCAATTTATCACCAGGGGTTTAAAAAAACAAACCTGAATACAAATGTAAACATAACTATGGTATTAAAACATATAAAACCCCATTTAAATTACCTAAAATTGCTTCTGCAAGTCACATTTCCTCAGAGCCAAAAATGCACTTAATATATGTACCCAATTATCTTAATGCACTTAATATATGTACCCAATTATCAATCCTAAGAAAATGCATGTAAGACTTTATAGAACACATACAGGTGAATGGACCAGCGAGGTAGAAAATGACAGGAAGAAATGACAGAAAGCAAAGGAGCAAGACAGTGACAGAAAAGCAGAAATTTTTAGCACTGAGTTTCCAGAAGGTGGGGATAGTACTTCTATTGAAAGAGCCCCTAGCATCTCCACAGGTCACACCCATGAACCCTGAGTTATCAAAATGGCACTGAATCTAACTGAGCTGACTGGTCCACTTTAAATGCCTACCCAGTATGGATGGGGCTTGAAACCCAGGACCCTGCCTTAACCAAACTTGGAAGAAAGTCTTAAATTTTTCCCCACAAGGTCAAATACAGCACAGTGAAAAAAACCTTCTAATCACAAAGCCTGAAAATGTGTGTGAATGAGAATAAATTTGACAGAAAACAAAAAAACAGACGCTAGCCTTCACTATCTCAGATACCCTACCCACCAACTTTCTGCATAAAACCCCTTTAAGCCCCTATCTCAGAGGGAAGCTGGTGGACAGTGAGGGTGTGAAAAGGTCAAATATGAACAATGAGACACAGACATACAGAAACAGACAAAAGACACACTGTTCTCATTTTGTGACCCTTATGTCAAAACTAAAAGTCCCCAATAACAAAGTATGGACCACAGTATTGTCCCTGTCTCTCAGCAGTAGCACTATTAAAATAATGCCCTTAGAGCGTGTGTGTGTGTGTGTGTGTTGGCACACCCAATGCCACTTAGCCTACCCATACACTGACAAGAACAGGCTGGTTTTTTTTCACTGCAGAAACCACAGACATGGATAGGGAGACAGGCAACAACTGTCACATGCTGTGCCATTATTACCTTGCAATGCTTATGACGCCACCGACATGGATAGGGAGACAGGCAATAACTGTCACATGCTGTGCCATTATTACCTTGCAATGCCTATGACACCACAGACATGGATAGGGAGACAGGCAATAACTGTCACATGCTGTGCCATTATTACCTTGCAATGCCTATGACACCACAGACATGGATAGGGAGACAGGCAATAACTGTCACATGCTGTGCCATTATTACCTTGCTATGCTATGACGCCACAGACATGGATAGGGAGACAGGCAATAACTGTCACATGCTGTGCCATTATTACCTTGCAATGCCTATGACACCACAGACATGGATAGGGAGACAGGCAATAACTGTCACATGCTGTGCCATTATTACCTTGCAATGCCTATGTCACCACAGACATTAATGGAGACAGGATATAACTGTCGCATGCGCGCCATTACCACCTTGCTATGCCTATGTCACCACAGACATGGATACGGAGACAGGATATAACTATCACATGCTGTGCTATTATTACGTTGCTATGTCTTGCCGCCAGCCATGGGTTTCATGAGCATGAAGTGCTAAATATCATAGGAGTGTCACTTTACTTGCTTCAATTCAAATTTGTGCCATAAGTAGAAAAACAGAAGATGAAAAACAACCAAATCACAAATTAACAAAAACAAATACAAACCAGAAACATGTGATAATAAAATGAGAACGCATACCTAGTTAACTGAACATGACAGGTGCAAATTTTCAGCCACCTGGTCCTTGACAAGCCTATACAGGGCAACAAAGAAACAAATTTTATAAATTTAGGACAAACACAAGAACACATTAGCTAACTTCCCTGTCGTAAATGGAAACAGAAAAAAACTAAGATGAGTAAAAATTCCACATATAAGAGCAAATTACCACCCTATAAGTCTAATATTATCTATCAAGTAACAATCTTCAACTGTCTTCATGCTATGAGGCACAAAGACGATAATCTGACTGAACAAACAGAGGTCAAGCTGAGTCTAGAACAGGCCATGAATCCATATATCTGTACCAACACAATATCTGTACCAACGCAATATCTGTACTAACACAGTAGCAACACACTTGGGGGACAGATTCATACAGGAAGATCCTTAGAGGAGCAGCCCCCATCAAACAAGTATTTCGGCCCTAAACTCCTTACACTCTAAGAAGGCCGCGCCACATCCCAGTCATGACTTTTGGATGTCATTCTGCAGTCGCCAATATTTTTTCTCCACCTGGATTCAAACCTGGCCTCCAAGGTGGTCAGATGCTTCAAGTCACCTTGTGATGAATGTCTTTACCACTTAGCTATCGAACACCTGCCATACACAGGGACATTTTAAGCCTCATGAAGTTCAGGAACCATAAAAATCACGAAAAGAGAACAACCAGAACGCATATTTAATATAACCAGACAAGACAGGCGCAAATTTTCGGCTAATTTAGTCCTTTTCTCACACTGGACGAAGTTCACTCTTGTTCCTCCTCGACTAGATCCAGCTAGAACTCTTTTCAACCGCTTCTGCCATTGCCTTTAGGGCTCTAGTCCTCTCCGTACCCCAAATCGAGAGCTGTTTCATGAGGTCATAGGTAGATGTGCCCATCACCCCCCCCCCCCTCCCCTTGCTCCATTCTTTAAGGCAAAGACTTCGGCTTGAAAGCCACACGTCCTGAAGTTGCTGTGACTAGACTGGCATACTTCTCAGTCTTGTAGAAACAGCTTCCTCCATTCCTCTTTCATACCATAGAGCGAGTTTGATCAGAATCATGTTTTGATGGGTGGCAGTGGTGTACTATATCCGGACTCACGCCACGCTTACTGATAAAAGACACAGCAATCAATTTCTATCTATCTATGCCAACACAATATCTGCGCCAATCTACAATCTCTTTCTCCCTTGGCATATGACTTACCCAAGTTACCACCCTGAATGTTTCATAGAAAGTAAGTGAACCGTACCTAAATAACATGAAATGATTCATGAATATGAATAAAGTACAGAAACAAAGTCCTTGTGTAGCCAATGTTTGTGTAAGGCTCAGGGCATTCCCCATGCAGTTGTACTAACTCGGAACTCAGAACATAGTTAAGTCTCATAAGAAGCCAAAATAAAGATATTACACTGTAATAATTTGACAAAAAAGTAAATTAGTTCAATTGTCACTGACTCCAAATTTCACATTATAAATTATTTTATCAATGTAATATAAATTTTGTATGAGAAGTGCTTAAGAATCTTAGTTTTTGAAAATACAAGGAATCACAGATATAGTCTTTAACACATCTGTAAAGTATTTGTATTTTTGTGATGCATGTGTGTGTGTGTCATCTGTGTGTGTGTGTGTGTGTGTGTGTGTTGTGTGTGTGTGTGTGTGTTGTGTGTGTGTGGCGTGCGTGTGTTTACTTGTGTGTGTGCATGTGTGTGTGTGCATGTGTGTGTGGTGTGTGTGTGTGTGTGTGTGTGTGTGTGTGTGTGTGTGTGCGTGTGCGTGTGTGTGTTTACTTGTGTGTGTGCATGTGTGTGTGTGTGTGTGTGTGTGTGGTGTGTGTGTGTGTGTGTTGTGTGTGTGTGTGTGTGTGTGTGTGTGTGTGTGTGTGTGTGTGTGTGTGTATGTGTGTGGTGTGTGTTTGTGTGTGTGTGTGTGTGTGTGTGGGGTGTGTGTTGTGTGTGTGTGTGTGTGTGTGTGTGTTGTGTGTGTGTGTGTGTGTGTGGTGTGTGTGTGTGTGTGTATGCGTGCGTGCGCACATGTGTGCATGCGTGTGTGTTTGTGTGACACAAATGGAATCACTGATACACAGTGACAGCTTTGCTCCTTAATTCCTAGGATTTAAACCATGTCAACAACAAAGACGGTCTAAGAAACAATGAATTTGGGGGTGTTTCTTTCTTCTTCTTTTCTTTTGCTGTTGTTGTTTGCAGTGTTTTGTTTTTTTGTTTTTGTTTTGTTTTGTTGATACAGGTAAGTCATTTGATCTTCAAAGCAAAATAAGAATAACAGCAAAGATATGCGAAGAAAACAGAAAATAGAAACATGAACAGAAAAGAGGAACATTAAAAATCCAGCTGAGATTCTTAAGACAAATGGGGTCTTTAATTTCACAATTCACATTACTCAACTGTACATTAGAAAAAACAGGGTGCAAAATTACAAAACAAACAAAACAAATTGGAGGGGAGTGGTTCATGAATAGGGGGTGGGGTGAGTGTCAATGTATATTACAAAACAAATACAAGGGGAGAAGGATCAGATGACTTTAAAACTGCAGTAAGTCTGGGAAACACCACAAAGCGCACCATTTACACATAGTATTGTATCTAAAAAAACTTAAAAGACTGCTCTTAAAACATTCACTGAATTTTGAATCTGTTCTTTTTGGCATCTACACACATTTGTTTGAACGTTAACCCTTTGACTCTTGCACTGTCCACCAGCATCCTGCATTGTCAACCATGCTAGCAAAGCAAAAACTTAACCCTCTGACTCCCTCACCCTGTCAACCAGCTTCCTGCAGGCAGCTGATGGATTGGGTGAGCAGGACACTGGTGGATAGGGTGAGGGAGTCAAAGGGTTAAGTTTCTGCAGTAGGGTGCAGGAGTCAAGGGTTAATGCTTTAGTTTATGATATTACACACTGAAAATTAGTTAAAACTTTTCAAACAAACATGAATGCAGAGAAAAAAATATGGTGCTGTTGGGGAACTAAAAATCAAAAGATTTCTGTTCGCTCTGCATTTCACACGCTCTGCATTTCACAGAACAAAGACACCCACCCGCTGGTGTATGATTATCTGTAACTGTATACAATGACAAGACTTTTACCTGATGGTAAATGTATGTTTGTGTGTCTGCAAGGGGATAGCAAAAAAATGTGCGCCTCTCCATGTACTAACAAATTCAACCTTCCTATTGAGCCACAACTTTCTGTCAGAAAGCGAAGTTTGTTTTATAAAATGCATTATACTGTGCTACATTCTGTTTGGCTTGTTTGTCTTCAGAGTCTTGAGATGATGTGTAGCTATGCAGATGTGCAGCTATTTTGAAGATCTCTGTAATGGTTATTGTGACTGTTGTAATTTTTCCTGTGTTACAAAATTTCTAAATTACTTGTAAATTTGAAAGTAAACTTTCTTTACAAGGTGAAAAAAAAATCTATCTGCCATGGTATAGATTCTCAAAATCTGATAATAACGAATTAGACTGCTAAAAAAAATCAAAAGATTAAAAAATTGCTATTCACAAAATCAGATTATAGAAATTGAATGAATATATCAAATACTTGACAAAGAAGAATCATACACTGCCCCACTTATTCAAACAGATAAAATATCTGCATGCCTGAGTACAAATCTCCTGCATGTGTTTGTCCACACACATATGCATGTCCGCCAGCATATGTATCAAGAATGCAGTGTGAGTTCATAAAACTGCACAGAAGAATGCGTGCACACAAGAGGTCATACAAATGTCAGAAAGACAGAAGATGACTGATCTGAAACCTCAAAAAGTACAAATATTCTGAATCTGAACTGCAAATCTGAAAATTCAATAAGTACAATTATATATCATATATGTGATGTCTCATTCACACCAAATAGTGAGATCTCAATGAAACAAAATGACATTTCAGGTGACCGAGAGAGAAAAAGTGATTTGTAACTTAGCAGCCTTAATCTCATTCATTCCGCTCCTGCTCCTCTATCCACAAGAAAAGGTCATAGCGTTTTACACTGCCAGCAATATTGACACAGGAGATAAGGTCCGAGACTGAACGTGGTGTAAAGTGCATTCAACGACACTGCTCGGGTGCCTACAGCACTGATTAAACAATCAGCCACCCAGACACCCAGACAGCATTTTATACACAGGGTCCTGCCTAGGATGAATAATCAATCAATACAACACAGCCCTAATCTCCGTACCCGCTGGAAATATGCTTTCACTTTCCCAACACCAGCGTCAACCCTGCGTGGATTTAACCCTTTCATTCTCTCTTCCTACTCAACATCTGCCTATGGGAAGCTGGTGGATAGGGTGAGAGAGTGAAAAGATTTTTCCTTACTATGTCGTATAGGCTGCACAAAATCAATGCATTATGCTACTAGTGTATCAATGGTACTACACCTATTTATCTCTGTGACCACCTCCAAATGTACGCCCCTACCCGACCTTTTCGTTCTGCTTTGATACAACTTGTTTACAAATTCCTTGATACAAATGTTCCACAGTCGGCTGCTGCTCTTTTCTTGTGTCCGGTCCGTTAAAGTGGACAGACCTTTCACCGTCTATTCCACAGTCACATACTCTTGTCTTCCTTCAACTGTAACGTGAATACAAACCTGTTTGTCCATCATTGAGTTTCCCCTATAGACATACCTGTTTGTTCAGTAGTGAGTTTCCCCTATAGACATACCTGTTGTCCAGCACTGAGTTTCCCAAACAGACACACCTGTTTGTCCAGCACTGAGTTTCCCCTACAGACAACACCTGTTTGTCCAGCAGTGAGTTTCCTCTATAGACATACCTGTTTGTCCAGCAGTGATTATCCCCTACAGACACACCTGTTTGTCCGGCAGTGAGTTTCCCCTACAGACAACACCTGTTTGTCCAGCAGCGAGTTTCCCCTATAGACATACCTGTTTGTCCAGCAGTGAGTTTCCCCTACAGACATACCTGTTTGTCCAGCAGTGAGTTTCCCCTATAGACATACCTGTTTGTCCAGCACTGAGTTTCCCCTATAGACAAACCTGTTTGTCCAGCAGTGATTTTCCCCTATAGACATACCTGTTTGTCCAGCAGTGATTATCCCCTATAGACATACCTGTTGTCCAGTAGTGAGTTCCCCTATAGACATACCTGTTGTCCAGTAGTGAGTTCCCCTATAGACATACCTGTTGTCCAGCAGTGAGTTCCCCTATAGACATACCTGTTGTCCAGCAGTGAGTTTCCCCTATAGACATACCTGTTTGTCCAGCAGTGATTATCCCCTATAGACATACCTGTTGTCCAGTAGTGAGTTCCCCTATAGACATACCTGTTGTCCAGTAGTGAGTTCCCCTATAGACATACCTGTTGTCCAGCAGTGAGTTTCCCCTATAGACATACCTGTTTGTCCAGTAGTGAGTTTCCCCTATAGACATACATGTTGTCCAGTAGTGAGTTCCCCTATAGACATACCTGTTGTCCAGTAGTGAGTTCCCCTATAGACATACCTGTTTGTCTGGCAGTGAGTTTCCCCTATAGACATACCTGTTGTCCAGTAGTGATTATCCCCTACAGACATACCTGTTTGTCCAGTAGTGAGTTTCCCCTATAGACATACCTGTTTGTCCAGCAGTGAGTTTCCCCTATAGACATACCTGTTGTCCAGTAGTGAGTTTCCCCTATAGACATACCTGTTTGTCCAGCAGTGAGTTTCCCCTATAGACATACCTGTCTGTCCAGTAGTGAGTTCCCCTATAGACATACCTGTTTGTCTGGCAGTGAGTTTCCCCTATAGACATACCTGTTTGTCCAGCAGTGAGTTTCCCCTATAGACATACCTGTTTGTCCAGCAGTGAGTTTCCCCTATAGACATACCTGTTGTCCAGTAGTGAGTTCCCCCTACAGACATACCTGTTGTCCAGTAGTGAGTTCCCCTATAGACATACCTGTTATCCAGTAGTGAGTTCCCAATAGACATACCTGTTTGTCCAGCAGTGAGTTTCCCCTATAGACATACCTGTTGTCCAGTAGTGAGTTCCCCTATAGACATACCTGTTGTCCAGTAGTGAGTTACCCTATAGACATACCTGTTTGTCCAGCAGTGAGTTTCCCCTATAGACATACCTGTTGTCCAGTAGTGAGTTCCCCTATAGACATACCTGTTTGTCCAGCAGTGAGTTTCCTCTATATGTGCCTACCCTTTCGTCCTACTCCCCCCATCCTGCCCTCCCAGTTTTGTACCCTTGAGTTTATGTTGGTGCAAGTGGGTACTTTGGTGAATGATGTGACTTATATGAAGATTTGGTGCCACATAAATGTCACTACTTTCACTTCTCATGTACATTTGTGTATAATATACATACAAGAGAGGGCTTTTACGTGTTTGGCCATTTTTCAACCAATCATGAAGGCAGCCATACTTTGTTTTCAGGACTGTGCATTCTGGCTGTGTTTCTATAAGTCACCAAACAATACAAGGCTTACCAGATCTTAAACATGCATATTTGGTGTTCTGCATGTGTATATACATAGAGGGCTTGTGCACTACCAAATATGCACATATTCTGACCTGGGAGATCATGAAAATCTCCAACATTAACCCACCAGGAAATAGGCTACTGTTATTACTAGCGTTTAAAGCTGAACCAACTGCTGTGAGCCATATCAGGTCTACAACCATCTCAAACAAAACACACACGTCTAAAGACATTGATGACCCTGGAAAAAAGAAAATCCGGAAAAGAAAATTAGGTACAAATATCACTGCAGTCACAAAATTAATCCAGTAATATGCCCCTAGCATTGGCTATTTCACCAACTATATCACCACAGGGGATTTAAATTGAAGCGAATATAAATGCATAAATATAACTGAGCACACTAAAACACAAACATTGGTCCACAGTACCTAAGAGGTTCACATTTCCTTAGAGCTAAAACTGCAATGAATCTACACACCCGATTATCAGACAGAAAGTATGTCAGGAATATAGGAAAGAAAAGGTGAATGAGGGCAGAAATCAAGAAACAAAGAGAAGACAGAAAGCAAAAAGCAAGACAGAAACAAAGAGAGTGACAAAAAAAGAGGAAATTTCAAGCATAGTATTTCCAGAGGGTGGGGATACTATTTACACTAAAACAGCCCCCAGTATCCAAATGGGGAAGGTGAAACAGGCACTTACAGGAAGTCAAATTCAAACCTTTCAACACAAAATCAGGCATCCTACCCACTTGGCTGAAGTACCCATTGAGAGAAGGGGTTAATGTAATTCTGATGCAAGGGGGAAAATGAGCGGTGTTAATGACGCTGTTGGTTGCTAGCGCAGGCTGACTGCCAGGTAAATATTTTTACCGTCTGATAAATTGTCATTGCAGGGACTGGCGGAATGCTGAAAGCGTTAAGCACAAATCAGTGAATGCGTCAACGGGCAGAAAGTTACAACAGGACGGTCACTGGTAAGTATTTTTATACTGCATTGTGTTTTTGTACACTGCAAGCTTTTGCTTTTCTTTTGTTTACCTTGCATTGAAGGTTTTTCCTTTGAAATCAAATACAGGTTTATGAGATAAACAGATCTGCATCGTACTAATGAGTTAACATTAGACATATTGTACCAACACTCTAGTTAACTATTTATCAAACAGCAATGTGAACTGATACAAATCAGGAAATTTCTGTATAAAATTAGCCAAGGACTCTCTCTCTCTCTCTCTCTCTCTCTTTATGTGTGTGTGTGCGTGTGCATGCGTGTGTTCATTTGTTAATTCTTTTAAAGTCTATTCACATCGTGCTTTTAAACAATGTGTGTGTGTGTGTGTGTGTGTGTGTGTGTGTGTGTGTGTGTGTGTTGTGTGTATGTGTATGTGTTGTGTGTGTGTGTGTGTGTGTGTGTGTGTGTGTGTGTGTGTGTGTGTGTGTGTGTGCATGTGTGTGCTGGGAGCCATGTAGCCAGTTGCACCTGTCTTGTGTTATTGATTCGAACAAGTGTGTGTGTGTGTGTGTGTGTGTGTGTGTGTGTGTGTGTGTGTGTGTGTGTGTGTGTGTGTGTATGTGTGTACACATGTGTGTGTGCATGCATGCATGCACATGTGTGTGTGCATACGTGCATATGTTTGTCAGAACTTTTATGTTAATCCGACAATAAATGTTCATGGTGTGTGTGTGTGTGTGTGTGTGTGTGTGTGTGTGTGTGTGTGTGTGTGTGTGTGTGTGTGTGTGTGTGTGTGTGTGTGTGTGTGTTGTGTGTGTGTGTGTGTGTGTGTGTGTGTGTGTGTGTGTGTGTGTGTGTGGTCTTTCATTTAATGTCTATTCACTTAAGTGATTTTAGACAAAAACAAAAACAAAACAAAAATTCATGGGGAGTGAAGAGTATACTTGGAAATGGTTAATCTTCAGGAAAAAGAAATGAACCAGAAAACAACTGTGCCGAAGACGAGAAGGAACAAAATCACAAGATGTTATCATAATTAACGATTGAAACAATAAAATTGGCTAACCATAACATTGAACATGTGAAATAACGGCGTGTTAAAGATAATTTGCTATAGGACTTTTTGACAGGCTAACAAAAAATTCGTATGTTAAGGATGGTGAGGCAAATATATCAGAAACTGTCTTAGATAGTGTAGGAATATGTCGTTTCACCCGAACGCATGAAAGAATATGACTATGTGTTATCTTTTTTCCACACAGACATACTATATTCCTGGTGTATTTTGTTTTAAATGCATCAAGTTTCCACCTATACATAAGGGATTGTATACTTCTGCTGGCAGGAAACCGCTTAATGTTTTGCTAATTTCAAAGTTCATATAACAGTTTTCATACTTTTTCTGTTTATCTTGAAACTGCTTCCATACATAGGAGTCCACTAAGGTACAACACTCATGCAATGAGAGGGAAAGTTGTACATTATTTGAATCTGGGGAGCTCTTTGCCCCCCGTTTGGCAGCCCTATCAACCATATCGTTATAATGAAAATAACTATGAGATGGTATCCAGCAGAAAGTAATATCAATGCCTCTTAAGGATAAACTATTAATCAAGTGAGTAATTTCCATTATCATTTCAGATCTTGTTTGTAATTTTGATAATTCAAGAGCTTGAAGTACAGATTTTGAATCAACGCAAAAAAGTATTTTGGGAAGTGTCCTAGAAAAATTTATCATATAATTCAAAGCCATTAAGATTGCAAAGAGTTCAGCGGTAAAGACACATTTATTAAGTCCTATATAGAAGGATTTCTCAATTTTGAGAGTAGGTATTAAAAACGCTGAGTCTGCTTGTCTATCAATTATTGATCCATCAGTGTAAACTTTCAAGTGATCAGAATAAAAATCTTCTATATGACATTTAACTTGACTTGCCAGTAAGTTGATATTATCTTCTTTTTTTAAGTCAGTGTGACGTATGTCAAATCGTGCTCTTTGAAGTTCCCAACTGGGTACAGGTAAAAGGAAGGTCTTGAAGTGACAGGATCTGCTTCTAGATCAATTCCAGAGCCTTTCATAGCATCAGTTGTATATGTTGCTAGTGTGACCTGTGAGGATATTGATTTAGCTCTTTTGGAAAGTCGGAGTCTGATCATATTTTTGTCTCTGTTTCGATGCTGTTTTCTATGGTGGTGTTTCTTAAGGTAAGGTCGATAGCTGTGGGTCTGTGGGTTGGTATATCAGGGACACGGGTAACGTGTCCGTTGTTAAGTAAGTATAAATTGGAATCTATAATATTTTCAGTCAACCTGTTGCTATTTGTCCCAAAATGGGGCATGTGCATTAAAATCGCCACCAATGATCCATTTGTCACGTTGATCATGGAAATGTTTCAGCCACTCAGTATTCACAGAATCGGGACCTCTTGGTAGATACACAGAGACCAAATTCAAAACTAATGATGATGAAAATTTTATAATAATTGCACATGAAGAAATAGATGAGCACGATTTTAGTACTGGCGATGTTCTTTCACAGTAGATTAGACCTTCTCGAACATATATAGCTGTTTGTATTCGGCCACCGTCATTTTTAGAGTCATATAGGCTATTGGTGGATAATAAAACCCCGATATTTTAGGTATATTAGTCTTGGTGGTATTCAGCGATTGTAGAAGCAAGACTTGGATGTTTCTAGAAGATAGTTACTCAAATAGGAAATGTTTTTAACAAGGGAACGTGTGTTCCACTGAACAACGCTGATATCACGGACTTCACACTTCTTCATGATGAACAGTTGAATAAGCTTGGAGTACTATCCTATATTTAGATAATTAGATAATCAAATAACGTTCAAGTAAAATTTACACGTATCATAAGTAAACAAATAAGTAGAGAAGTAAGTAAAACAATATAGTTGAGCACTGAACAGAGAGGAACTGAATCTGGGCTGAATCTAAAACGACCAGGGAGGGAAGAAAAACTGAGGGTGAAAGCCGGGTCTTGTTTGGCGGCGTTGATGGGTTGATTTCCGCTTCGGTTTTTCCCAAAAAAGCTGATGAATATGCCTCCCTAAGTTTCTGGCCAAAACGCTCGCCCCTCTGGTGGTTGGATGTACGTCGTCCTGGCTGACTTGGGTGTAGCTGCTTGTTTGTAGATTATTGTGGCTGATGTATTCGACATTCGCTGCATTGAGGAGTCTCTCTTTGGTCAGGGCATTTAGGAGCTCCCTTTTCACATTTTGGTGCTTATTTCTCACAGGAGCGACCTGACTTAGCACTACCTTGGCTTTCGGAAATTGGGTGTTGATAGATTTTACGCAGAGATCTAGATTTGTAGAACATACTTTTGGCTCCTTTGATTTTTAGATCTATTATCCCCACGTGTAGAAGAACGCAGTCAGGTTCAGGTGTCAGTTCTTCTTTAGATTTTTCAATACTTCTCTTACAGTCCTCGATGGTGCGGATCTTCCTCGTCGCCACCTGGAAACCGTAGGACGAACCTAATCTCTGTCCATCCACTTTATTCAAGACGGAGTCGTGAATGACGAGGACACGTGGCAGAATACTGGACTTAGATCTGGGATGTGTAGACACAGCAGTTTTGACGTCACGTTTAGTTTGTGGTAAAGACGTCAGATTTTTGCCCGATCTTCTGCTTTGGGCGGTTGAGCTGCGCATTCCGCATATGATGAGAATTTGTCCATCGGTGATGTGGTGGTCCACTGGTTGTGAGTATCGTGCACTTTTTGTCTTCCCGTAACTCTTGTAACGTTTTGTTGTTTGCTTGTAGAAGTTTTCTGTCTGATCGAATCATATCTGTGAGGCTGTTGATTTGTATGGACATTTGGTGGATTGTATTTTTCAGACTGTCTATTTCTCTTACAAACTCATGACAGTGACAGCCACATGATGTTACTGACTGTGGTTGTGGAACTGGTGGCTGACTCGTGGACGGCAAGCCTGTCGGAGCAGATCTCTTATTTACAGAAAGATTGTCAGCATCCGGGGTGTTGGAACTTGATGGTATCTGACTATCTCAGATGTGGTGTTGTTTGACCTGGTGGTGGTGTTCTTTCCTTTCTCTTTGGTGAGACAAGTTTCGAGCGAGTCATTTTCAGCTCAGTTGATTCCTCTCCATCTGGAGTACGCATCTTCCGTCTGGGACCCCCATACAGAGAAAAACATAACTAAAATAGAAGAGGTACAAAGACGAGCTGCACGATTCGTCCTCAACAGATATAGGAACACTTCTAGTGTTAGCAGCATGCTGGTCACACTGGGCTGGCCCTCATTGGAGAAACGACGGCAAGTAGCAAGACTGTATGCTGTTCAAAGTGCACCAAGGCCTTGTTGAGTTGTTCACTGTCCCGGCCTACAAGCAAAACTAGTCCCTCTACCTGACCGTAAGCGACGTGGCCATGACAGACAGTTCCACTTGATCACATCAAGGACCCAGTATAGAGCTGCTTCATTTCTGCCAAGAACTATCAGGAACTGGAACAGTCTCCAACAAGGAACGGTTGATGCCACAACACTTGACACATTCGTGTCAAGGGCCTCCAAAATCCCAGACTAGACCGACCCCCTTCCCTCCCCCCACTTCCACTCAGAGCCCCTGCCCCACCCACCTTGCTGCCCTCTTCACCCACCCCACCCCTCTTGCCCTCTTGACCCCCCTACCTCCTCACCCCACCACCCTCATTCCCCCCACCCCACCATCATCATGATTAAAACTGAACTGAACTGAACTCTTAAGACATGTCCACTGCTCCAGATTTATCTGCTGCAAACCCCCCCGTTATAGGCGCCAGAATAATCAAGTTTGATTGTGGGCCCTCAACACTGAAGAAGAAGAATGTTCAGTTAATAAGCGGCCATCTTGGTGTGTGTGTGTGTGTGTGTGTGTGTGTGTGTGTGTGTGTGTGTGTGTGTGTGTGTGTGTGAATGTATGCATGCATTCACGCATGTGAGCATGCACACACAAATGTGTTTCTAGTTCTACACATTTGTAAGACTGTAGTAAGGTGTGCTGACTAGCTCTTCAAACACAGTAGAAGGAACATCCGTGTGTGAAATACGGCGATTAAGTAGCAATACCAACACCGGCTGAAGGGTCATCAGCGTGTTTGATAAGAGTGAATTACCCTCTCTCTTCAGTCCTAAATCATTCGCAACAACAGGGAAGCCATTGCTCCTCCTCTTATCACAAGCTGATCATGAACAGCATGATTTACCAACCGAGCGTCAACACGACGGATATACGTCACCTTGTACCGTGTCAACACCTTCTGATCTCCGTGATACTCAAATCCCGATATGACAAATCTTCAAAAAAGGGAGAGAATATCCCGTAATCTGTTGGCTCTTTTGATAGAGATATGGGTTCAAGATCTGATGTGTCAAATTCAATCCCAGCCCCCCCAAACCCAAAACTGCCCATGTTTCTTGCCAATCTTAATGCTTTTTTGCATGGCATCGATGGCATCAGTGCGTTTATTCTGAGCACAGAGACGCCATCGTGGAAAATAATATAATATAATATAATATACAATATTTTATATAGCGCAAAATCTTGATAAAATCAAATCTAAGCGCTAAAACAGACACACACGCACGCAAACACACGCATGCACGCACACACACACGCACACGCACACGGCTATAAATGGGGAGAAAGAATAAAAGCAATGGAAAATTATAGAGAGCACTGAAACTGAAATCTTAATTTGCTCCTGTTTTGTCTGGTTATATCAAATACGCGTTCTGATTCTATTTTGGTGTTTCGCTGGTTCCTGTTTGCTTGAAGTTGAACGTGGGCAGCTGCACTTGTTTCGGATTTGAAATCTTCATGCTTTAATCATTCCGGTAGTGTCAGCTTAGAGTTTTACAAGTGCCTTCACACATACATCCTCCCCAGTTCAAGATACTGCCAGCTCAAAGGGTTCTGTGCAGGTTTATGGTGTCTGTCAGATAACTGCTGGCAGATTTAGGGTGAGCGCATATGGAATTGTCTGAGAGCAATGATTTCCTCTGAAACAAAATGTAAGTTCCATAATCTGAGCAGTTCCTGAGGAACCAGGTGCTGGGAACTCAACTTCTCTTGTGGCAGGCATTATGGGGGCAGTAGCTGTGTGTGTGTCTCTTAATGCTCCACCTTGCCCTTCCCTAAAGAGGGGCAGGTATCCATTCACAGCTGGTCTGGCTGTAGTGGTATGATCAATTTAAGGCACAAAACCTACTCACCCATCCTTAGGTAACTATGCAGAATAGTGCTTAACTTCAACTTTTATTAGTTTTAAGATCAAAGGCCATCCATGAGTGTGTGTTGGGTGTTACATGACTGTGCATGCATGCACATGCTTGTGTGTTTGTGGAGTGAGTGTGTTGTGTGTGTGGTGTGCATGCGTGTCTGTCTGTCTGTGTGCATGTCTGTGTTTGAGTCTGTCTGTGTGTTTGTATCCAAGTCTATATGTGCGTATATATGCATGTGTGTGTGTTTGGGGGGAGGTGTGCACATGTGCACTTGTATTCATGTATATACATAATATGCAAGTTTGTGTGTGTGAATGCTGCAAATATAGACACAACTATACACAGATAATAAATGTCAAAACCTTACTTATTCATGTCTTTTTCTGCAACAGGTGCAGATGCAGTTCAACTTCACTTTGACAGTGTGACCAAACACAGTAACAATCCACAATGGACAGACAGACATAATCCCAAATCATAACCCCAGGAAAAGTATATCTGACAACAGAAAAGTGACTGATAACCGATCTATTAACAACAAGATCAGTCAAACCAACAAAACACATAGTGACAATGGCAGAGGCAGACAGACAACAGGTGACTCTGGCCGAGCTGATAGAAACAGACTTTCTCCAGTGTACACAATGTCACAAACACTTCACCTCTCCCACACTTCTCCCTTGTCTCCACACTTTCTGTGCCGACTGCCTTGATGCTCTGCCCTGCCAGGATGTAACCAACGGCAACAAAACCAAGATGGTGCGGCTCTCTTGTCCTCTGTGCCATTCCACCATCACTATACCAAGAGTGATGTCCTCTGACCCTTTCCTGCAATCTCTGTGTCAGCTATACAGTTTTAAACAGAAGACAAGTCGGGTCTGCAGCTACTGCACGTTCGATGGGAAAAGTGAACCTGCTGATTCCATGTGTCTGGACTGTGCGGATGATATGTGTGACCCCTGTGCGAAAGCGCATCGCAAAACTCGTGTCACACGCGACCATGTCATCGCCCCCTACGCCCAGATCCAGAACGGACTGTATGACCACGACATCCGCGCCAGACATGCGTTAAAATGTACCAAACATTCCACACCATTTGTTCAATTCTGCTGTGACTGCACGCAGCTCATCTGCAAGAGCTGCCAGGCAGAAGGTCACAGAGGTCATTCTACCGAGCCCATGGACGCCGCCCTGGCCAGACTACAGCCTGAGGCACAAAGCTTCGTGCAGGGTCTGAGAAAAAGGGTGCCTGCCCTGTCAGAGTATCAGGCATTCCTTCAGTCACAGCTACCCAAGCTGGAGGACAAAAAATCACAGCTGATGGAAAACATCAAACAGCACGCTGAGACCATCCACAAGCTGGTGGATCAGTACCAGGATTCCATGATAGAGGAGTTGGAGGCTGCCTTCTGCAAGGAATCAGCAGACATCAAGTCACGCAGCAAGGACCTGGACACAGCCAAACAGTCCCTGCAGAGTAACGCCGAGTTTCTCAGTCACCTGCTGGCGCTGGGCTCCCCGTGTGAAGTACTACAGCTTCACCCCGTGGTCATGACACGCCTGAAGCAGCTCATCCACATGCAGACCAACACCATGACCAAACGCCTGGCCGCAACCTTCCATGCAGGTCCCGCCAACCCGCAAAACATGCACATCATGTTCGGACAGATGGACCTTCAGCGTGTGCCGATTGACCAAGAAGAGGAGGCAGTCCCCAAAGCCCGGCTGTCCGTGTCCACTCTGCTGCCTGAGCCCCTGGACCCCCCTGTCCTTGTGTGCTCCGTGAGGGTCAAGCAAGACACGGAGTCAAAAAAAGTGTGGCCCTGTGGACTGTTTATCCGCAAAGAGAAAATGCTGGTGGTGGACAGGGACAACAAGAAGGTGAAGATCTTTGACTGCACATCCACCCCACCAACACTCAAGTTCCAGTTCTCCGGCAAAGCTGAACACCAACTCATTAACCCCTTTGATGCCGTTCTCCTGGAAAATGGAGTGGTAGTTGTCTCCGACCACGGGGCGGAAAAGGTGAAGGTGTTTGACATCACAGGACGCTGGATAGGAGACTTAGCAGGAGAATTCCGACATCCTCGTGGCGTCGGCGTCACCAGAGATGGACATATCGTGGTGTTGGACGGACTGCTCCTCCAGCTGACAGTGCATGACCCTGAGAGTGGAAAACTGCTGTACACCATCCCCCCCAAAGACAGCAAGGATACCTGTCCACTGGTGGACCCCTTCTACGTGGCTGTCACTGAGGAGGATCATTTTGTGGTGACTGACCACGCAGCCCCCAACATCAAGGTGTTCAGTAAGGATGGTCATAACCTGACCACTTATGGAACGTACGGGACCAGCGCCAGTGAGGTGCTCAAACCTTATGGTGTCTGTATAGACAGGTCAGTAAAATGTATCTTTCTTTCACACAGTTTCTTACGGTAATATCTTTCAACAATATAAAATAATGATAACGATAAACGGTAATCTTTCCACAAAATAAAATAACAACAATTATCATAATTCATCATTATAACAGTGATACGATGATATGTGCAGTTGATAACGAGATGATGCATGTGCATGTATGGTATGTGTCATATTGTTAGCATAGGTGCATTCCCATGACTGTGTCTATTTGTCTGTGTGCATGCCTTGCTTGTATTTATGTGTATACGCATCTGATATGGATGACTGCTGATACTTGCATTAATTCTCATGTAAACATTATTTGCTAAAAGATGCCAGTGGCCTTATACCTAACTCACATGTAGATTTTTGTAGGGGTACAAGCTCTTACTCATGGCAAAAACCTACCCTGTGAGCACTGGGCAAAGCTTAGGCAACCTTATCTACCTGATGGCTCTTACATCAGGACAAAGAGTATTTCTCAGGACAGCTTATTCATCAGAGCACTTCATCATCTTCATATCTGACGGCCATCTGTCATCTACCACCTAAGACTCACTGGGTTAGGGGATGATCACCCCACTATCGAGTTGGAAGGAGTGTTTTCCAGGTAAGAATGGAAAAGATCAACACCATCAGACAATGGTAAAATTATGCAAGCTTGCAAGATCTGAGATGGCTGAAACAATACCTGTCAACCACTGCATCACACAGCAGTGGATCATGTGCTTTGGCCACCTGACCAATATGTCAGTCAAACCAACGAACCTTTCGAACTTACAACACCAGATGCTCAGACTTCAAAGCCAAAGGTAGACTGTAATAGTGTTGGATAAAGGGAGAGGAAGATATATTTCATATTTTTTACAATATGATTCTACACCTAACTTCCCATTTTATTGCAAACACGGCACTGACAACAGTGCATACGGAATTCACTCCATGCATGTAGGCGTCATCTTGGGAAACTGAAATACTGCAAACTGCCAGCTTCTTCTCCCCACCTGGTACAGTTACAAGTGAACAGAAAAAGTAAAAGTAAATTAAACTAGCTTTGGTCATGTCAATGAACATGACAACTGCCCAAGACCAAGCTAGATTTGGTCACGTCACCCAACATGATACATGGCCCAAAACCAAGTTAGGTTTGGTCATGCCACCCAACATGACAGACTGCTCAAGATCACTTCAGGGTACCTGAAAGAAGGCCATCACCATCATCAATATAAAGAGTTGGGCTGCAAACACTGAGGTATCAACCTCGGTATGGCTGATGTGCTTGTCGCTGCTCCCAAGAGACTGAGCTGAAGATGGAGCAGCCTGTCTCCTACTGACTCCAACACCACTCCGTCAGGACAAGATGATAACGATTTGATAAACAAGAACAACGAGTTTCATTTTCAAGTCATATCTATTATATCTATGGCATTCTTCCTGTCCAGCGCAGAATAGCAACTAACAGAAAAAGTAAACAAACAACGCCCCTCAGTACAGGTGCATGGAAAAAGTTAAGTGACCAACTGACATGCGGCCTGTTGAGCATAGAGGTAAAGTACCCACCTTCTAACCTGACTGCACATGTTTAAATCCAGCTCAAAACAATATGCAGCCTCCAGTCCACAAAATTGTGAATGGGTACCTGGGCCTTGTTTTTAGGGTTGAGGAAGATGAAGCATCAAAGGGGAGGAGATGGGAACTATTCTCATATTCTTATTGTTGCTTAAAGTCCAGCCAACTGTGTACAGCCATATCAGGGCTATAACCGTTTCAATATACATATTACTTCAACAGGACAAAACAAAAAACAAAAACAAAAAAAAGGAATGATGAAGACCCTGAGAAAAGCTGAGATCTCTACCACCTCACCCCCCTTTGATTTTAAGATTATATGATGATCTTGACCACTGTTTAACCACTCTGTTCAACAGGTATGGACAACTACTGGTGGCTGACAGTGACAATCACCGAGTACACCTGCTGCTACCTGACGGCACGTTTTCCTGCTTTCTGCTGACGCATCAACACAAAGTGGCACACCCAGTCAGTGTGGCCATCAACAGCGACGGGCATCTGGTGGTGGGTGAAGCTTTTGGAGACATCAAGATTTTCAAATATCTATAAGTTCTGTCAGAAACATCTCACGAGTGATGTCCTCAGAGCTGTGACTACTGCCCAGCTTTCGGAGACACCAATATTTTCAAGTATCTATAATTTCTGTGAGAAACATCACATGAGGATGTCATTAGTGCTGTGATTATCGCTGACACTCTTGACTGTAACTGTAAGTATATATCCAAGAAACTATTTATTGTGAAGAATATACTTATTTTGATGACTACCGCAAGTGAATGCTGTGATCTCTTGACTATAAATAATTTCGCAAAAAATATTTATTAGGACAAAATCTCAATTCTGCAACAAGCTGTGATCAATGTTTTGATTCTTGACTATACCAAGATATCACTTACTTACTGCCCACTGTGCCATTACACAGAGCGTAATGATAATAACATATACTGATATAGCATGTAATATTTACTTTGGCAACAAGTACAAGATCACTATCTGTAAAATTCAATGATCCATACCAAGTAAAATTGCTGACATTTCAAACTCTCCCACATTCTTTTTCAGGACAGATGCTGGCCATGTAGCTTGCTCTGTCTTTGTTGTATGAGCGGCGGTCACACAATGTCAAAACTTACTTCTAGATGGCAGGAAGTTCAAATCTAAGTTTAACCCTTTTGACTCCAGCACAGTCAACCAGAATCCTGCATTGTGAATCATGCTAGCAAAGCAAAAACTTAACCCTTGACTCTCTCAACCTTGAGGAGTGTTCTGAGCTTACAGTTTTTGTGCTTTGTATCTGCTTCTATGCTAGCTGAATGGGTAGCGCAAACTACGTTAGATCTGAGAAGTTTCACAATATGGGAGATAATTCCTATGTGACTCTCAAGAGTTATGTCCTTTGGTTGATACTAAGTTTACTACAGTCAGCTATTTACTGAGCTGTACATTACAGCCTCTCCCATGACAGGGGTTTGAATTTGTTCAAGAGGGATTCATCTAGCCTGGACAATTCCACATGAGCTCCATCTGAATCTGCCAGCAATTATCTGAGGTTCATTCTTTGTGTGGGCAAAGCCTTGAAATAGGAAGGGTGGGAAAGGGATGAAGGGACCTATGAAACACTAAGCTGACACCACCAGAATGATGGAAACATTAAGATGGGCAGTAAAAACAAGCCAGCTTTTAATGTTGCAGGCTGAAGGTGTCAGATCTGAGCCTATGGCTCTATCCAAAAAACAAAAACAAAAACAAAAAAACAACCTGCCTAAAAACTGTGGCCCACTCGAAGACTGAATCCACAACCAGCTGCATTATTGTGGCGCTCTAACAAGTGAGTTAACAACAGGCGGAAAACATGCCCAGTATTGTCCTACTGTCCTACAGAACCAGTCTGCCACTCTGATTAGTTATAGATATGTTAGTAAGGCAAACATAGACTATGGAGATATCCTATTGAATATTTATATTGACAGCAAGTCAGCAACATGATAATCATTACTGTGACATTGAGCAACACAGACATTGAGCAACACAGACATTGAGCAAAATATCTGCATTTGACTGCAAACACAACATCAACAGCTTGGAACCACTGATGAAAGTATAGAGACAATATCCTACACAATATTTATTTTGACAAGTCAGCAATATGATGATCATAGCTGTGACACTGAGCAAAACAGACAGTGAGCAAAATATCTGTATTTGACAGCAAACACATCACCAGTTTGGACCCACTGATGAAAGTACAGAGACTATATCTTACACAATATATATTTTGACAAGTCAGCAATACGATGATCATTGCTGTGACATTGACTGATCGAGCAAAATATCTATATTTGACAGCAAACACATCACCAGTTTGGACCCACTGATGAAAGCACAGAGACTATGATCATTGTTGTGACATTGAGTAAAATATCTGTATTGACAGCAAACACAACATCACCAGTTTGGCTCCTTAATGAAAGTATAGAGACTATATCTTACACAATATTTATTTCGACAAGTCAGCAGTATGGTGATCACTGCAGAGACTCTGATTAAACACATATATTCTACACCAATGTATATTCATCGTGACAACTATGCAATCACGATCTGAATGCTTATTGTTGTTAACTCTTTGACTCCCGCGCCCTGCAGGAACCTAGTGGATAGGGTGAGGGAATCAAAGGGTTAAGTTTTTGCTTTGCTACCATGGGTGCAATGATTCACATTTTCTGAACCCCAATAGGACACAGTGTCCTGGACAAGAAAATTAATAGGACACAGTGTCCTGGCTATGAAAAAACAATAGGACACCATTTTTTCGCAAAAAAACAAGTGTTTATTTAAAATAAGTCCAGTAATGCAGAACTCTGATATACCATAAAGCATTTGCAACAAAAATTACTAATTTTTAGTAATTACATCTTAAACAAATGAAATAATCAACAAACAGTTATTGTAAGTTAATACTGAAGTCGCACCCTGCTCTGGCACTCTCAGTGCCAGCTGATGGTCAGCTGTGGCAATGTGATCTGTTATGGCTGACTTTCGCATGTTCTTACATCCAATTGTAAAGGAGTTCTTTGCCACTTTGGCGTTGACGCATAGGGTGCAGTACATCGCCTCTTCTTCTTCATTGTGTCTCAGCCAGGGGAACAGCTCTCCCCAGGATGCCTGATACTGTCTCTGCTTTTGTTTGGCAGCAGAAGAAGGACTAGTACAAGCATCAGAAACGGCAGAAGCCGAACCGGTATCACTACTTGTACTACATGTTGAAGCAGAAACGGTAGTAGGCCTAGCACATGAATCAGCAGCGGCCGTACCACTGTCGGACGTAGGCCTACTAGTACTTGAATCTTCTGTGCCGCTCACAGAATTGTCAGCTGTCTTGCCAGAACACAACAAATGTGTGAGAACAGTCTGATTTTTGTCAGCTTTTAGCCTTTTTTTAGGCGGCATTCTCACGATCTCAGAAAGAAAACAAACCCACGTGTATCGCAGATACGACCCGGACCGGCTGAAAATAGATCGCGCACGCTAACGGAGAATAATGCGAGTCTCTGATTGGCTGTTCGGATAAGTCCCCGATAACGTGCGAAGCTAAAAATAGCACACTCGCGGAGAGCTGGGCGATGGCTGACACTGTGATAGGCTGTCCACTGTCACTGTGTCAGCGGGCGTGTCAGCGACTACAAGGGCCTCGCACAGCCAGCGCTGCCGTTCAACGCGCTCGATAAAACACACTTGGCGTGTCCGCGACTTCCATGTAATAATCGGACACGGGTCTGCTCAGATAGCATATCAATCGGACAGCGGGTCCGCTCAGAAGCAAAACAATCGGTCATTTCAAATTTCAATCGGTCAATGTCCGGAGTCCGAGGGAAATGTGAAACACTGTGGGTGACAATGCAGAATGCTGGTGGACAGGGATCGGGAGGCAAAGGGTTAAGGCTATGTACAAACTATACCCTACTGAATATCTATTCTGAAAACTGCAACTAAGGAACACTGTGATCACCGCAGACTCTTTCAGTACAAGAATAAATCTGATAAAATATTTATTTTGGCAACTACAAGGACCACTGGTTTGATTACTTCAGAATATGCTGTTTACACTGTTTTACAGATTGCATCATAAAGAATATTTATTTATATTATAAAGAATATTTATTTGGACAAAACCACAAGTCCAAAGTACTGTGGTTACTGTTGAGACTCTTACACTTTCCTCCTTCACCCTATCCACCAGCTTCCTGTATAAAGCTGACAGACAAGGTGAGAAAGAGAAAGCATTGTTAGGAGAAATGGTAAAAGTTCTTTTGTTATAAGAAAGCTGGTAGACAGGACAAGGGACTGAAAGAGTTAAAAATGTACACAGATATCCGAGAAATTATTGACACTCCTTCTAATGGTAAAAATATACTTCAAATTCAATGTTTACTTTCTGAGATACCGGCTTTACAAGATGATGCCCCTTCTGATGGCACCCATCTAAAGACATCAAAATAAGACTAGGAATGGCACGAGAAAATGATCCAATTCTATAACAATTGGAAAGATACAAGCAGCCCTTAAGACCAAAATTCTAAAATGTCATATCTGGCCATTAATGCTGTATGGCTCTGAAGCCTGGACATGCAGGAAAGTAGATGAAAATATGATCGAAGTAGCAGAGATGTGATTCTACAAGCCCCGTTTTAGAGTTACATGGACCGACAAAAAGAACAAATGAACACATTTTGAATGAACTCATAGTCTAATGCCAACTGCTGGCAGAAAAATAAAAGAAAAAATTAGATGTATCAGCAGTGCTACCCACAACAACACTTATGACAACAGTTTTGCAGGAAAACTTAAGCCAAGAGAAATCCTGGCGGACTACCCCCCTACTATATCAATGATATCACCAACATCAGGTCTATGAAGTTGCACAGAAAAGTCAAGACCAGAGTAAGTTGTTGTGACATGTGCTGCTGTGGTTGCCATCGAACTCAATGATGATGATGAGTGACAGAGTGACCTCTTCTGATTCATTGTTTGAGGAAAGACAAGGAAAACTGAATTTCAGCAACAGTTTTTTGTTAGCAACCAAAACCCAATCTTCACGAAATTGTACACTTGTTAATCACATCTTTGCAGTTTATCATGTCTAGTTCAGAAACTGAAGGGCACTGAAAACAAGCATTTCAGAACTATTTTTTTCTTAGGTAAATTGCCTGTGAAGTGTTGAGTGGGTGTTTTCTAATAATATTTCAACAAGGAAAGAATCACAGTACCAGGAATCTGCAGGTAGTACCATGCACAGGTAGAATTATAGTATCAATTTAAATCAATATCTCAAATCTACAGTTTCAGCTTAAAACAAAATCTCAAACTGACCCCTGACACTCATATCTCCTATTTAATGCTGTCAGGTGACAAACAACTCATTCCATGGTACAAGATCACCTTTATGAATTTGATGGTTATGTTTAACAGTATTAACGCATAAATCAGTACTTGTCATGTCAGCATGTATGTCTCTGATTGTGAACATGCTGACAGTGAATGTTGATACAGCTAAATGAGTATAACTTGTTACAACAGTGTGGTCAGCTACAATGCAGTCTGATGAATGGCATGCTGACATTTTTGTTGATTTCTTTTTACTCTTGAAATTCGTAACCTCAAGGGAGAAGTGGCTGGTGAATTGTTGTTAATGTTTTTGCATCTACATTTTTACTTTCATGTTGTTGGTTTTTTTGTTTTTTTGTTGTTGTTTTTGTTGTTTTTTTTGCATCTACATTTTTTCTTTCATTCCTTTCTTTCAATCTCCCTTCAAAAAAAAAAAAGAGCAGTGGGGAAGGGACCGTGTATGTGAAAGTTCCATACTGACTGGACAGAAGTGTGAGTCTATTTAGGTGCGTGCATGTGTAAATTCATCTGTGACAAAAATGCATAACAAGATTTTCTCAGCTCTTTATACGTGGATCTTTACCAAATTTTGGTCAAAACTGCAGACTTCTGAGGAGATGCAAAAGCATCTGTTTGGAAGGTAGAGCTCCAAGGTCAAGATTATTAAATTATATACACGAAAAAAAAAGTGTGTGAAAGTAGCTCTTTTGAGTAATGTGTGAGCATCACTTTCTAAGCAGCTTCTGACAATATTCGAGGATTATGTGCCAGAACAGAGTATCACAAAAACACTTAAATCACAAAATGAATGAATGAATGAATGAAAATTTATATCGCGCAACAAAAATCTCCATGCTATAAAAGCATGCTCGCGGCGCACGGTGGGGGGGAGGGGGGGGGAGGCACAAAAACAATTCCACACAGCCTTTGCACCAACATTCATAAAGGCATTCAAGGTATTCACATTCAAATAAGCAATCCCATACAACATTAGAAAAAGTGTGTCTTGAGACTAGATTTAAAGGATGAATGAGTCTTTTTCTCCCTGATGCTCATGGGAAGCATGTTCCACTTGGTAGGGGCAAGGTATTTAAATTCTCGCTGACCATATCTTTTGGTTTTAACATCCCTTGTCCCAGGAACATGAAGAAGAGACTTGGAAGCAGATCTCAGACTGCGAACAGGTTTATATTCAGAAAGAACATCTTTAAGATAAGGAGATGCAAAAGCATCTGTTTGGAAGGTAGAGCTCCAAGGTCAAGATTATTAAAATAAACAAAGAAGGCAGATAACCATTTAAGAAGTAACCTTCAAATTGTTTAAAATCTGTTTTCAATACTGTACCACTCAATACTGTACAAGTCCACCAAGTTTTATTTCAACTGAAGTTTCTTGGCCTTGTAAAGTACAACATCTGGGTTTTCTGTCTGTTATTTCATCCCAAAAAGGAGATAAAATGGCTTGACCATCTTGTTTTGTTTTGTTTTGTTGTTGTTGTTTGTTTCTTTGAATGCTTAATAGTGACCAAAACTTTGAGCCAGTTCTGTGTTACCCATTAAATAAGGATTCACGTTCTATTTTTACATGTTTTTGGTTTTGATTTACTTGAAATTGTTGAATGTTTGATGTCATTTTGTTTAACTACGAAACACTTCTGTTTGACACACACACAAAGTCAAAATAGAGTCATTATGGAACACACACACATGCGCGCGCACACACACACGCACACACACACACACACACACACACACACACACACACACAAGCACACGCACACACTCACATCCACACACACAAACACACACTCACATCCACACGAACAAGCACACACACACACACACACACACACACACACACACACACACACACACACACACATACACACACACACTCACAAACACACGAACAGGAAAACACACAAACACACACACACACACACGTACACTCTGTCTCTCTCTCATACACAAGAGAACCACATCACACTCACATGCACATGCACACATAAACTCTCTCTCATACACCTGAGCACCACATCACACTCACATGCACATGCACACATAAACTGTCTCTCATACACCTGAGCACAACATCACACTCACATGCACATGCACACATACACTCTGTCTCTCTGTCATACACCTGAGCACCACATCACACTCACATGCACATGCACACATAGACTCTGTTTCTCTCTCTCTCATACACCTGAGCGATACACCACACTCACACGCACACACACCACGGCTGTTTAAGGGTGATCACTTAGTTTCGTCCCGCGGCGGCAGCTGTAGCAGCGCGAAGCCCACTGAGTGCTGCCCTGACCTAGAAATACGAGCTCGTAGCTCCGCCTTGTTACCGGCGATCTCGCTACGCCGTATAAGCGCAGTAGTAACTATTACAAACAAGTAACTTCAGTTTTCCACTAATTTTCTCAAGAGCTTTGTTTGTATTGGTCTGTAATGTGCATCATTAAAAAGCTGAGACTTTTCTCAACAAAATGATATGTAACTCAACACGTTACGTGCATGTAAGTGTCTAACTAAACGCACAGAGAAGAAAGAGAATGAAAGACGGTGTTGACATGATTTTCAATCTTCGACCGTGAAATGATCAATGTTCCAACGCCGGTAAAATCCAAATGCCAGTTCTCGAATAAAAGTAAAGGCACACATTAGAAGAATGTTGTCTGTTGAGGACGGCTGTTTTTCATTTTTCAAGTTTCGGGGCTCGGGGGCCACGTATAGCGTATCGTAATAACACATGTGACAGCTAAGGTAAACAGGGATGCCGGGGAGGCGGTTGGTGGTTACTGGTTCTGGCAGCTCATTAATCTTTAGAGTCTTCAGTGAATGTTGGTATCATTTCAGTCCTCTGGATAAGTACACACTGTGGCAGAATTCCTTTGTGCTTGATAATTGTGTATAGTGTTGCCTTGGACATTTTCGTTTGAAATATCAGTGTACTGAGACGACCAGAGTCAGGTTTTTCATGTTGTAGTCGTTGATTATCTCTGTTTATTTTCTTTTGTTATTGTTGTGTGTGTGTGTGTGTGTGTGTGTGTGTGTGTGTGTGTGTGTGTGGTGTGTGTGTGTGTGTGTGTGTGTGTGTGCATGCTCATTTCATGAGACAATTAATAAGGGCCCAAAGACATTAAGCGAAGTGCAAAGTATTCTCTCTCTCTCTCTCTCTCTCTCTCTCTCTCTCTCTCTCTCTCTCTCTCTCTCTCTCTCTCTCTCTGTCTGTCTGTCTGTCTGTCTGCCTGTCTGCCTGTCTGTCTGTCTGCTTGGATATTTATGTGTATGCATTTCATAAATGAAATAAGTAATTAAAGACTTTTGAGTATTATTATCATTGTTAAGCAAAATACATAGTATTCTTGTGCATGTATTTGTGTTTGTTTGTTTGTTTGTGTGTGTGTGGTGTGTGTGTGTGTGTGTGTGTGTGTGTGTGTGTGTGTGTGTGTGTGTGTGTGTGTGTGTGTGTGTGTGTGTGTGTGTGTGTGTGTGGAGAGAGAGAGAGAGCGACAGACAGGCAGGCAGAAAGATTTCAGTGTAGTTAAGTGGGTATGATATTCAGGAGTTTTTATTTCTTTTTAATACCAGTGAACCTAAAGTTCTCGTAAATGTATTAAGTTTTCTCTCCCTCCCCCCCCCCCCCTTCTCTCTCTCTCTATCGCTCTCTGTGTCTTTCCATATTTTTTAATGAATGGTCGTCTCAGTATCGTGATCCCAATCTTGACTCTTGCACGGACATGTGTGCATACGTTCCTACTATGGCAGTAAGGAGATTGCCGTATACAAGACTATCAGTGAAATGTTGGTGCTAGTGTGAAAGATAATGGAGTCTATGCCGTTATCAGTGATCTCGATTTACCCACCGCTACCTCCACAAGAAGCCAAAAAAGATCCGTTTGATAAGTCAGTCTGTTAAAACATACTTTACTCTTCCTCTGTATGTGTTTCTTTCTGCTGTAATAACTGGTGAACTCTTGTTTTCGTTGTTGGAAGTTGGCTTATTTTTCTCATGAAACAGTGAAGGCGCAATATTTTCAGAATCGTTCTCCTCCTTTTCTGTGTAATCCCGTTACGCATTATGGCAACAAACCAGTTCGTGTTTGATATCTATGTGTAGGGGAGAGAGTCTACTTTTCGGTAAGATTGATAATTACATATATGGCTAAATGACCAAAGCAGTATTGCGGGAAATGTAGAAACAGTAGTAATCACGGCACACAAAGGCAGCCACACAGTCCCCCTTGCCTATCGATGACTCACAGCTCAAAACCGCTGACGGCCGTGTAGCGCAGCGGGTAAGCAGGAAAACACGCCTCTCGCGTGCGAATCGCTGGCACCGTGTCCGAAAACTAAGTGATCGCCTGGCGGCCGGTTTAAACAGCCGTGACACACATGTACACTCTGTTTGTCTCTCTCTCTCTCTCTCTCTCTCTCTCTCTCTCTCATACAGCTGAACACTACATCATAGTACATGTCATGGAATATAGAGATGGCGTATCTTCCAAGTCATTACATTTTCTCACTCATGTATAGGACTTATTCATAGAGTTATAACACCTGCCATGGTTTCCTTGGATCTCCATCAAAAGACATTTGTAATGACGTGCACATGCTATCAGCTGTGTGCAGAAAACCCTTTACAACCCACCACAATATTTCAATTGACTAACAAATTTACTCTAAAACGGCAAAGAGTACAATGCAAAGGTATGAACAGATCACCAGATGCCATGATGTACACTAAATAATCTGTGAGCGAGTCAAGACAGAACCATGGAGCCATAAATAAATGACTGTAATGCTTACATGTGCTGGTTGATGCTTTTGATAGAGCTGTAGACTCAAGACTGAAGTCTTGAGTTCAATCCCAGGCTCAGAATAAGTGGCCTGTTGGCTGCCCATCTTAATGCTTCCATCAATCTGGTGATGTCAGTTTAGTGTTTCACAGATCCCTTCCCTCACCCCTCTCTGTATCACGACCTTGCCAGTGCATAGGGTTTGCACAGGATCAAGAAAATTGCTGGCAGATTTGGAAGGAGTGCATATGAAACTGTCTGAGTGCAATGAACTGTTCCTAAACAAACTCCAAAGTCTGTAGTATCTATCATTGTCCTTACGGAACCAGGGACAGGAAGGCAGGAACAATGCCATCAGACACCAACCTGACATATGCTGGCCCCACATCTCACTTTGATGAGAAAATCAGTTTTTTGTTTAAATCATAAGCTATGTTCAAACCCCAGGCAGCTGCTCAAAGCCATATCAGGACTATGACCATCTCAAACAAAACACACACATGGATGACCCTGGATGAAACAAAACCCTGGGAAAGAAGTTTAGCACACATGCCGCTGCAATTTTAAACAAATAATCTAAGAATATGCCCCTGGCGTTGGCCACTGAGCCAATTCATCACCAGGGAGATTAAAAAAAAACATGCATAAACACAAAAACGATACATAAAAACTGGTATACAGTACCTAAAAATGCCACAATACAGTTTACATTTCCTTAAAGCTAAAAATGCGATCAATATAAAAGTACTCAATTACCAATCCTAACAGAGAAAGTGTGTAAAACTTCATGAAAAACATAAAGAAGAAGGAACAAGCAAGGCAGAAAACAAGAAAGGAAGAGATGACAGACAGCAAAGGAGAATGGCAGAAACAAAAACAATGACAGAGTAAAGACGATATGTCTAGCACAGAAAATGGGGATACTGTTATTCTGAAAGAGCCCCCTGCATCCCCATGGGGGGTTCAAAAGTGTGGAATTTCTTGTCTAAACACAGAGCATCCGCACCTAGAAATAAAAGGCTTTCAAATACTCACAGAAGAGGGAGGTGAAAGGCAGAAAGGTTATCCCATAACCATGAATTTGTATTGCTCCAAAATGTTATTAAAGACCTAATTTTTTTTTTTTCAAGGCTAGCATTATGAGTGCAGAATCATCTTCTCTCCCTTTCAGCTTTATCTTTCCCAACCCATAACAGTGCCACTTATCCATTCACAGATGGGTGACTGCAGACTGCATGCACATGTTTTTTTCTCAAGTCATACTCAGACCTGCACAGTTACAGTGGAAGACAGGAGCTTCATGTGTAAACCAACTAGGGCAGAGTTGGGAGGAACACCAAATACTAATTCAGACCAGAGACATGAACAGAAAGATTGGTTTATCACATGATTCATTGGTGGTCACTTGATCAACATGATTGGCCAGTCTGCACACATGCAATACATCTCACTGAGACAAAAATCTATGAACTGCTATCCCAAGCCCTCTGCAGTGCAGCATGCTACAGGCTATGAGCTGCAAAAGCAGGGCAGACATAAACCCCATTTCACAAAAGACACTGGTCTACATTCCTGGTCAAATAGACAGTCACCTACCTCCTTTCTGTTGTTCAATTTCTCGAGGTGACTTGACACTTCCCATCAACTTTTCTGCCATCTGCAGTTCTTCCTCCAGTTCCTTCATGGTCATCTCATCATCCTGGAAGTCAATGAAGGGACCAAACTCTCCACCGCTCTCTCCTGCTGGACAAACCCAGACAAACAAAAGCAATATTTACTCTACCAGCTTGAAGAAATCTCCCACCTTCAAAATCCACTGGTAAATGCCACAATGAACTTTCACACCACCTCACAAGCCACCACAACTTTTCAGCCATCTCACAAGCTACCATAAATTTTCTGCCCTACCACAAGCCATCGCCAATTTTCAGCCATCTCACAAGCCCTATTGATTTTTTGCCCCCTCAGAAGTCACCAACAATTTTCAGCCTCCTCTCAAATTCCCACAAATTTTTAGCCATTTGACAAGTTACCACCAGCTTACAGCCTTCTCCACAAGCCACCACAATTTTTCAGCCACCTCACAAACCACCACAATTTTTCAGCCACCTCACAAACCACCACAATTTTTCAGCCACCTCACAAACCACCACAAATTTTTAGCTACCTCACAAACCATCACAGATTTTTAGCTACCTCACAAACCACCACAAATTTTTAACAACCTCACAAACCATCACAGATTTTTAGCTACCTCACAAGGCACCCTAAATTTACAACCACCTCACAAGTTAACCAAGGATCTTGAGAGGCACAGATTTCTTCTTTATATTCACATCTTCATTCATTCACCATCATCATCATAATCATCATCAAAACTATCATCATCACGAAAGAGGATGCTTATATTGCGACTGGTAAAACTCCAACTGACGCCAGATTTCACTAAGTTTTCCACTGTGAACACTCACAAATGCAAAATTTAGATATGTCAAGTCAAGAAATACCTTCTGACTTGTCCTTCTGTTCCTGTGTGTCTGTGTTTGTCTGGTCTTCCTTCTTCTTGTCCCCTTCCTCCACTGCCATCAACCTGAACACACAGCAACAATGCAAACATCAGCATGAAACCAATACTTATACTCACATTTTGTGGAAACTTTCTGGCCTATAGTACTTAAAATAGCCACTAAGCAGCTAACATTACCTCAGAGTTAAAATGCAACTAACATAAACATATGTACCCAATTATCAGTCTTAATGGACAGAAAGTATGTACAGCTTTATGGAACACATACAGGTAAATGCACCAGCCAGGCAGAAAATGAGAAAGGAAGGGATGACAGAAAGCAAAGTAGCAAGACACAAACAAAGAGAATAACAGAAAAGAGAAAAATTCTAGCACAGCATTTCCAGAAGGAGGGGATACTCTGCAAGGGTTAAGCTGGTCCAAAATAATGTGATGTCAAAGAGTTAAACATATGAGCATGAGTATAACCATATTTCAAAACACTGATTTTAAAACTGTTTCTCTCAAACAGAGAATTTCTACATACATTCCAGATGACAAACTAAATAGCTGTTGTTGCATTCAACTGAAAGCAACTTTGCGATAAACCAACCGTCACATCAATCCAAAACTAAAATAATCAACAGGCATGCATTTTCTGAATTTACATGGTATGCGTTAATCTAACACTGTTTTACAATACAATATAAGATGACATATCAAATGGTCAAGAAAATGGCTACACATATATGTCAATGAAATTAAACACACAAGCAAGCATATCAACAGAAATAAGTACACAAATAAACAAAATAAACAGAAAATACATGCATGTGCCATGCACTGAGCTTACATGGCTAACAGAGTCAGTTAATTTAACTCTTTCACTCCCTCATTTCACTCTTTCACTCCCTCACCCTATCCATCAGTTTTTGAAGCAAAAAAGTTAAATCTCTGGAGCAAGTGGACGGATGAAGATGTGAAAGGGTCAGTGCTACCCTCCCTTCTCTAATGCCCCCACATCTATGCAGAGTTATTTCAACTCTTCAGGCTGGTAACTTTAAAGGCCCAAATAAAATAAGGAAATTTAGGAATATTTCTAATTTTCCTGCAACACTGCTGAAACTTTGGGATGTTTGTTCTTTACATTCTTTACATGAACAGGCTGAAAATAAAGTTTGTTCCATAATATGAGGTTAAAATAGACTGAGATGGGACAGACTTCAAAATTGGGAGGGGAGCGTGTGAGGGGCCAACATTATGAAGTCAGTACAAATCACCTTTTTTTACATGCTTTACCTTCACTCACTATACAAACAGGGTCAGATACTCATTCACAGTTGGGTGAAATGAAGGTTCTTACACAAATTTGTTCTCAAGCAAGCCAGATCTGAGCATACAGAAAAGCAGAAGTTCCACCATGGTGGCAATCAAGTTTCTCTGTATGCACAGGCTGTAAGTGTAACACCCTTCTCCTGACAGTAATCACAAACGGGTTTGGGGCAGTTTTCTTATCATGAACATTGACATGTGTATCAAAAAGATTAACACAGATAACACTTTTAACACACAACATCCCTCCTACTAACTTCGTGCAGTCCATGCATGTGCATGTCTGTATGCAGATGTACGCACATGCACACACGTACATACACGCGCGAGCACGCATACACACACACATTCACACACAAAAATGATCTAATACCACTGTGAAAGACATTAAATGACAGAAAGCATGAACACAAAATGTTCAGCCCAAACCACACTCACATATGATATAAACATGCCACAGACATGTATGGATTTTAAAGTAACAAAAGCTATCATAAAATGAAATAAGTTCAAATAATTATAAACATAACAGCAGCGCACTAGAATAATTTACAAAAAGTATGAAATGTAATAGCAGTGCAGTAAAGAAAATGATTACTAAATAAAACAAACTCAACAATGGCAACAGAATATTACATACATTCCCCAATCCTTTAACCCTTTGACTCTCGCACCCTATCCACCAACTGCAAAAACTTAACCCTTTGATTCCCTCACCTTATCCACAAGCTAATGCTGTAAGCTAATGAATAGGGTGAGGGAATCAAAGGGTCAAGTTTTTGCTTTGCTAGCATGGTTGACGATGCAGGGTGCTGGTGCACAGTGTGTGGAAGTCAAAGGGTTAAAAAAAAAAAATCTGCAGCAAGGCGATAGAACATACATGTCCAGAACCTGTTCAAATGAAACGGATGACATCCATCAGACTAACAGCCCCAAATCAAAACTCCAGGACCCAGCCATACACTTGATAATGCTGCAAAGATTTAACATGTATACCTATCCCCTTCACGATCACTGGAACATTGTGTGTCCGACATTCTGTGCTCTGTCTCTCCATTTTCCTTTTCCTGCTCTTGTTCGTCCCCCATGCTGATATCAATGAGCTCATCATCGCTTATGATATCCCTGTCACAGCCCCCATATCATGTGGCAGACAGAAAACAATTCCACAATGCTTCATAGAAGAACTCACAGACGATACAAAACAGATCATAGCACATCAAGCAAACACTCAAGAAAATGAAAGCACAATATTTGTACTTACTCCATACCCCAAAACCTACCCTGCCTATGCTAACCCCAGACTCCCCCCTTTCTTTTCTCTCAAATCTGTTTCAGTTTCAGTTTCTCAAGATGACATTTTTGACATCCGGCATTAAAATGAAATCCGGCATTAAAACCTGTGAACTTGACCCATTGCCAGTTTCTTTCCTCACCCATTGTCTTGATACTCTTCTTCCTCCACATCACCAACATCATCAACCATTCCCTCTCAACTGGCTCCTTTCCTTCTTCTTTCAAGTCAGCAATTGTTAGACCTCTTCTAAAAAAGACGACTCTTGACCCTGAGAATTTGAAAAACTATAGACCTGTGTCAAATCTTCCATTTCTTTCCAAGGTCTTAGAGAAAGTTGTTCTCAACCAGCTGTTAAACCACCTTCATTCCAATAACCTTGTCTATCCCCTTCAGTCTGCTTACCGTTCTGCACATAGCACCGAAACTGCTCTTCTCAAAATCTGCAACGACTTACTGACTACTCTTGACTCTAACAATGTATCACTTTTGACTCTCTTGGACCTATCTGCTGCCTTTGACACTATTGACCACTCTATCCTTCTCTCCCGTCTGCATCACTCTTTTGGGCTCCATGATACTGTTTTGAATTGGTTTCATTCTTACATCACCGATCGTCTGCAAGTAGTTTCTGTCAATGGTCTTTCTTCTAATGCTTCCTGTCTGACCTATGGAGTGCCACAGGGATCTGTTCTGGGCCCCCTACTTTTCATTCTCTACACCTATCCTGTCTCCTCTATTGTCCAAGAACACCTACTTCAGCATCATTCTTTCTCGGATGACAATCAGCTGTATGTCTCTGGGCCTCTCCCTGACCTTCCCCTCATGATCCAAAACACCCAATCTTGTGTAGCCGACCTGAAGGATTGGATGACTGAAAACAAACTGAAATTGAATGAAGAGAAATCCGAATTGATCTTGATCACCCCACCCAAACTCCAAAATCACCCCTCTCTTCCAACCTCCATCACACTTGTTGACTCGTCTATCACTCTCTCCTATTCTGCCCGTAACCTTGGTGTAACTCTTGACCAAACCCTGTCCTTCCATCTGCATGTTAGCAACGTTTGTCGGACTTGTTTTCTTGAACTCCGCCGAATTGCTTCTATCCGCCATCTCCTCTCAGAAGACACGACAAAGACTCTTGTCTGTGCACTTGTTCTATCTCGTCTTGATTACTGTAATGCTCTTTTGTCTGGTTCCCCCTCTCACCTCATTAACAAACTTCAGAAAGTTCAAAATCATGCTGCCCGTCTCATCTTCCGCTCTTCAAAATTTAACCATGTTACGCCATTGCTCTGTTCTCTTCACTGGCTCCCGGTTCAGCAAAGAATATCCTACAAGATTGCCTGTCTCTGCTTCAAATCTATTGAGTCTTCCTGTCCTGAGTATCTCGCCCATCTGTTACATCTCTACACGCCATCTCGAGCTTTGCGGTCCTCATCCGACACCCGTCTCTATAGTATCCCCATAGTCCGCACTAAAAGGTTGGGGCAGCGTTCTTTTTCCTATCAAGCTCCAACTATCTGGAATCAGCTACCTCGCTCACTCAGATACTCACCCTCTCTGTCCACATTCAAACGCTCCCTTAAAACTCATCTGTTTCCCAAATAACTGGTAATTTCTGCCCCCCTCCCCCCATGTAACGTAATGTTGGCTTTATAATGTCTTAGTGTCAATGTGTCATTGCATTTGCATGTCGTGCTGTGTGTGTGTGTGTGTGTGTGTGTGTGTGTGTGTGTGCGTGTGCGTGTGTGCGTGTGTGTGTGTGTGTGTGTGTGCGTGTGTGTGTTTGTGGGCGTGTGTGTGCGTGCTTGTGATTTCGGTTATATGTTTTGCCATTGTTAACGCCTAGGGCATTAATTTGATTAGGCGTACTAAATGTTCATAATAATAATAATAATAATAATAATATGTACTGACGTTACGAGTGCTATGTGATGGAGAAGATCCAAAATGATCATGCCCCAAAACCTTAAACCTGTATGTAAACCCATGGGCTGGTCAGGTCCTCACGTCTTACCTAGCCTATGGGTTTTGTATCTTGTATTTGTATTAGTCTGTCATTGGAACAATCTTGGCTACATAGTAATGATATGTGTATCTGTGAAGCTCTTCTTTAAAAAAGAACTAAATATAAACACAGCTAGTTATTAAGTATAAACTTATCTCACATCACAAAAATCCCACTCACCCACCCACTCACCAATCAATATTACACACAGCCTCTGTTGTGTATCAACATGACGAAAATAACGTCTCCTTTATCATAGCCACTCTAACCTATCATATACATCAAGGAAGAAAGAAAGAAATAGGCAGATACCTAAATAAATAAAAAATAACAAATAATAATCACACACACATACACATACATACATATATACAAAAGTACACACCCAAATGAATACTCGCACATTATCAAGCCAGAACACAATACAATGAATCACACATGTAAATAAAACAAAACAAAACAACAAAACATAATAACACCAACAAAATCAATAATTAACAAACGTCAACAATCAAAGGTAGCTTAACAGCTATGGTGCTATCAACACATCAATACAACCTTAGGCTCAGCATAAATGTTACACTAATACGACAGCCGACACAAGGCAAACAGTCTTGTAATAATTCAGATCTCTTGTAAAAATAGAGCATGAAACTAGGCAGTTACATGAAGATCAGTTCGTCTGCTACACGCAAACATATCTTCAACATTTAAAAGGTGCAGTTTTCAATATTTTTCACCAAGTTCCTGTAGCTGTAATGTGACATGATGTCATCAAGTCCTGGGACGATATTGTGACATTCAGCGGATTATGTGGATTATTGTAGCATGCTGGTGGTGTGAGGTTTGGATTGCATGTTTTCTCCAGTGAATAAACACACTGATGTTCACATTTTTTGTTTTGTTTCGTTTCGTGTGGCTATATGATCATGTGTGTTACGACGACAGTTCACACATAAAAACCATCTCCCAACATTTTTGTTTATTTCATTATGTTCACAAATTTTCTGACTCACAAAGAACATACTTTTTACATACATCTGAAAGAACGTTCAAAACTTTTATCAAAAGAAACAAGGGGGGGGGGCACAGTGCAGGTTAAGAATGAGTTGTAAATACGTTTGATCGAAACGGACAAAACCACAGAGTTAAGACTGAGAGCCAGGAACACAACCAGGCACACAAAGAAAGACTGTGCGGGCACAGAAAGTACAGCCCTGTCGCTTCGGCGTACTGAGACAATGAGGACAATCATCACTCAGGCCAGAACTGGGTACCAGCATAGGGCATGACAGCAACACCTGACAGTGGATGTCTTTTCAACGATTTCTCAACCACCAGGTCAGTTTCAGTTTCAGTTTTTCAAGATGACGTCTCCGTGCTCGGATCGAATTCCATATGCACTAATGTTACACCAGGTCAAGCATTTCGTAGTTAGTATGATCTTCTGTATCAGCTCAGCTTCAGCACTTGTAAGATATTATTAAGTTATGTGCTATTAAAAGAACATTCAAAACCTTATCAAATACAAAAGAACATTCAAAACCTTACAAAAAACAAAAGAACATTCAAAACCTTATCAAACACAACATTCAAAACCTTATCAAACACAAAAGAACATTCAAAACCTTATCAAACACAACATTCAAAACCTTATCAAACACAAAAGAACATTCAAAACCTTATCAAACACAACATTCAAAACCTTATCAAACACAAAAGAACATTCAAAACCTTATCAAACACAACATTCAAAACCTTATCAAACACAAAAAAACATTTCAAACTGAGCCTGTAGTTCAGAACCAAACGTCTTTTAAAGCAAGCATGTGTGCTCTTATTCGTACGAAATCTTGGACAGAGGGTGCTGGCGATGTCTGCAAATTTGGGTAACTGGCAGTGACGGGGTTGAGCTACTTTTATTTATCAGATAGAGTTGATGTACAAAATAGCTACACCACAATCTGGACAGATGCAAACTTGGTTTGTAGCCTCTCTTATAACGTGATGAAGAATGCCACAACTCTAAACGTGACACTGTCTTACACTAAGAGCACAGTGACACTGTCTTACACTAAGAGCACAGTGACACTGTCTTACACTAAGAGCACAGTGACACTGTCTTACACTAAGAGCACAGTGACACTGTCTTACACTAAGAGCACAGTGACATTGTCTTACACTAAGAGCACAGTGACACTGTCTTACACTAAGAGCAAAATGACATTGTCTTACACTAAGAGCACAGTGACACTGTCTTACACTAAGAGCACAGTGACACTGTCTTACACTAAGAGCACAGTGACACTGTCTTACACTAAGAGCACAGTGACACTGTCTTACACTAAGAGCACAGTGACACTGTCTTACACTAAGAGCACAGTGACACTGTCTTACACTAAGAGCACAGTGACACTGTCTTACACTAAGAGCACAGTGAACTGTCTTACACTAAGAAAGCACAATAAGATGACACTGTCTTACACTAAGAGCACAGTGACACTGTCTTACATAAGAGCACAGTGAACTGTCTTACACTAAGAGACAACAAAGAGCACACTTGTCTTACACTAAGAGCACAGTGACACTGTCTTACACTAAGAGCAAGTGACACTGTCTTACACTAAGAACAAGGACAGAATAAAATCAAAGGATTAAGAGACTCACGTGTCTGAAGAATCTTCACCAACGCCTTCAATGGCAGCAATACTATTGCTTTCCTCGGCCAGCTTTCTGCTGGTGTCCGTCAACTCCTGAAGTCATAAATAAAAACAGTTACCAGTAATACTGCTACTGGGTTTTTTTGTTTTTAAAGGCCCATTGACTGTGTACAGCCATATCAGAGCTGTAATCTGTTTCAAAACATACACAATACTACACTGGAAAGAAAAAAAAGAAAATTACGTACACACATCAATGTATTCACGCACATAATTCAAGGAGATGTTCCTGGCGCTGATCCACTCCATCCAATTTATCACACAGGGGATTTAAAAATAAACATACCAGGAACCAGGAGAACAAGAAAACCAATTAAGCGCGTCTCCAACAAGACAAAACAAAACAAGCGCAAATTTTCGGCCAACTAGCCTTTGTCAAGCGCGAACGCACGGTCACAGACAAATCACAGACACCAAACAATGGATAATAAAAACGGGACTAAAAACTTCCCTGGGTAAGAGATGGAATGCAAATTTAAACATAAAGTTCTAAGGAAACTAAAACGGCGCTGACCTCTCCGTCCAATTTATCACAAGGGATTTAAACACCATACCTGAATACAAATTTAAACATAATTAAGGACACTAAAACATACATAAAAACAAGCCTAATTACCTAAAATTGCTTACCGCATATCTCATTTCCTCTGAGCCAAAAATGCATTTATTACATGTACCTGATTATTAATCCTAAAAGAAAGTATGTAAGAATTTATCGAACACATACAGGTGAATTGACCAGCAAGGCAGAAAATGATAGGAAGAAATGACAGAAAGCAAAGGAGAAAAAAGAAAAAAAGAGTGACAGAAAAGAGGAAATTTCTAGCACAGAATTTCCAGAAGGTGGAGATACTATTTATACTGAAAGAACCCCCGGCATCCCCATGGGCGAATGATTTTCAACTGCTGTGGGATTTTTTAGCAATGCAGGCATAGGACACAGGTCCAATTCGTTTTTCGTCACCTTCTGAAGGACTAGACATTCAGTTTGATTTTCCAATCCAACTGAGGAGAAAAGTCCAGGCCTCGACAGGAAACGAACCCTGGAACCTTGAGTCTAGTTACTAGCAAGCGAACGTCTGAACCATTCTGCCACTCTGCACAACAATCAACATCTACAGGGAAATGTAATAGACAACAGAGAATTAATGACTGGATGACAATGGACAATGGACATAATTAATGACTGGATGACAGCTGCAACTTTATATGTTCAGAACTATTGTAGTGAGGTGAAAAAACAATATAAAAAAAACAACATATAATCAAAAATAATGAAAATGACAGGTGTTGCAGAACACTGTAAATAAGACAGTGAAGAGCAAAGGATATAATATTTTTGAAACAAAACAACAACAAAACATGTGGGGGTGGGGTGGGGGGATCCAGATGGGAAAGGTCAAGGTTGTTCACTCATTAACAGCTGTATGTTCCACTATTCAGAAAATCAAGTGGACCAATCACCGACATCTGGTGAAGATCTATAAATACATACATTGCCCTTTTATATAAAATTTTCATCTACTCCATTCCCAAATCAAATATCCATGAACTATCTTTTTCACATTTTCTTAGCGAAGTCTGTACAAAGGTATATATACATATTTTAACAAAAGCCTCATAGGCAAGCCTGTTTCATGCATTTGTGTGAGAATTTTATACCAGTGGCCATTTTGTTATTATTCACTCACTGCTCTCTTTCCTCTTGTCTTTGTTTTTATTGTCTATGCTCTCTTGTGGTTGCATTTCTTCAATTTTTTTGTCTGCATGTTTAAGATATAAAAATGTTATGAGTTCCACATGTGCAAGGTTAAGGTGTTAAAATGATTTGTATATTTTCAGCCCTCCTCACCCTGTGAAAACAGCGAATGTTTTCTGCAAGAAGTGGTGGACTGGTAGTTGACCAGCATATGACAAAACATGCTGCACGGACTGGACGCCAACAGGTCCAGCTTCAGCAACATGTCCAACTTTAAGTTATCAAACCTCATCACAACACTACAAAAATTGTGGACTTTCACTCTCTGATCTCCAAGTAACCTCACTTTCAGTTTTCTCTGCCACTTCCATAACTAGGGCTAATTCAAGCTGGGGATCTTTGGTGTCAGTGGTTCACAGACATTTGAGGGACATGGTGGGAGTCTCCTTACAGGAGAACATTCATGAAGTATGGATCAGTGACTGAATGATTACTGTCATCCGTAAGGGACTTTGTAGTCAACATTCTGCCTGCGTTGCATCAGAACAGGTACTGTTGAATTCCACAGAGATAATTCAGCATTACAGCAGTGTTTCCTCTGGTTTAATATCACTGGCTCATATGGAACAACTTGATACCACAGAAAACTACTAGCAGACATCAACAAGACTAAAATACACTGGCCATGTGTCACGCAACAAGAACATGAATCTATAGCAACCATCTTTCAAGGAATAACAACGGCAAAAAGGAAGAAAGGCAGATCTCTAATCTCATACATCAAGAACATAACCAACATCAAGAAATTGTCAACAAGACAGAGCAGCCTGGAGGAAGATGGTGGTGTCCAGGTGTGCAGCGGCTAACACCGAAGCCTGCAACACTGACAGGTGAGACAGGTGAGGTGAGCTCATGTGGACTTCGACCAAATGAACTTCACTTTCGTGGTGTGTCCAGGAGTAAAACGAGCAGTATAGGATAAAAATCACTGAAACATGTCAGAAAATGGACTACAGGGGAGGAAACACACCAACCTTCAACATGTTGAACTCGTAATACTGGTATCCCTTAAAGCTCTCGGCGACGGCGGACATGGTGCGTGATGTTTTCTGCCAGAAGTGAAGCAGGGTGGACTGGTAGTTGGCCAGCACATGGGAGAACATGTTGCAGCGACTGGCTGCCAGTAAATCCACCTTCTGCATCACATCCAGCTTCAACTTGTCAAACCTCTGCTTTGTTTTACGCACCTGAGACTGAACCTGAAATTAATAATTGACTCACATGTATACATCATCATCATCATCATGTCGAGCTTGCTCGGCTATCCATGACACGTTTCTTCCATCCTTCTCTGTCAGACACTGCAGTAGGTAGTTCATCATACTGACAGCCCGTATCATCCATCAGTTGGTCAATGAAGGTCTTCTTTGGACGTCCTGGTCTTTGTTTGCCGTGACTGGGTCTCCATAGTAGAACATCCCCCCCCCCCCCCCCCCCCCCACTCTTTGCTACGCCAGCGCGTCCTGCGAATGTCTTAGTTGACGTATTGATTTACTGATTGGTGGGATCTTACCATATAACTCTTTGTTAGTTGGATGTTCTCTCCAGGATTTGTTCAGGGCTGCACGCAGCATTTGTGTGTATGCTCCATCAATCTTCCTCTCCAACTATACATTTCTTTTCATATTTAACTGTATGACAAAATAGCAGATTTAATGGCTAGAGACATGGATATAACACTAAAGAAGATGGATAATACATATCTGGTCATCTGAAGTTTTTAATATAGTTTAAGAATAAGAGAGAAAAGAGAGAGAGAGAGGAGAGAGAGAACACAGAGACAGAGAGAAAGAGACAGAGAGAGAGAGAGACAGAAAGAGAGAAAGAGAGAAAGAGAGAGAAAGAGAGAGAGAAAGAGAAAAGAGAGAGAGACACAGAGAGATGAGAGAAAAAGCAGATGATGATGATGGACTCTCCTGTCAATCCAACTTCTGCTGGTCTGACTTCTGTTGAATAGCAACTGTTACACTACACAAAAATGACTGTGCCCTGCGTTCACTGCTGTCACCAGGTTACTCTGTTGTAGGCAATGTTTTCCCAGTTGGTGGTGTTGATGTCACAGATGACGATGCAGGCCTTCAGAGTGTCCTTATATTGCTTTAGTGGTATTCTCTTATCACTGTGTCTTTGCTTCAGCTCTCCTACAGAAGCATCTTTGAAATGTGGTTGTCTTCCGTACATACAATGTGTCCTGTAAAATGGTGCTAGTACCTGATGAGTAGACACTCTATATGAATAAGCACACAGGCGATAGAAAAGGGGGGAGAGACATACAGACAGGCAACAAGACATTAAGGAATAACTCTCTAGCTCATTATTTACAAAAATGTAAGATTAGTCCCTTGTATTGGAATTCTCTGTTCAATGTGTTCTGTAATTGTTGTCAGTTTGTTCTGTTGCTCGTTGTTAGCGTTGTTATTTTTGGTTTTGCCTGCAGACAAAAAGGGAGATTATTGGTATGGCCTGAACAAAATTCTAGCCTAAGCATTTGCTTTGATGTTCTCCACACGCATACAAAAATCATGAAATGAAAATACAAGTGTTACTTTGGTGCTTATTAAATAAACACACACACACACACACACACACACACAAACACATGCACAAACACACACAAACACACAACGACAAACACACACACACACACACACACACACACACACACACACACACACAAAAACATACACACACACACACACACACGCACAAACACAACACACAAACAGAACAACAACAAACACACAGACAAACACACACACACACACACACACATGACGCACACGCACACATACACACACACACAAAAACACACACGCGCGCGCATGCGCGCAAAAAGACAAAAATATACACTCGTAAACACATACAGTATACACACACACAAACTACTGTATTTTACAAACATCACACAATAACCAGATTAACCCTTTGCTTCCCGCATCCTATCCACCAACTGCAAAAACTGAACCCTTTGACTCCCTCACCCTATCCACCAGCTTCCTGCAGGAAGCTGGTGGATAGGGTGAGGGAGTCAAAGGGTTAAGTTTTTGCTCTACTAGCGTGGTTGGCAATGCAGGATGCTGGTAGACAGGGTGCGGTAGTGAAAGGGTTAAGGCAGAACTAAAGCTGTAGGTACCTTTCTGAATTTCTCCAGCTGTTTATATGTGTCAGGGTCCAGCTCCTCTGAGACATTCTTCATCCACAAAAGGGCGCCCCTGTATTCTGTACGCGCTCCTTCCATTCGATTTACCGTCACCAGAGTGTCTGAGATTGCCCGGTACCGAAATGTCTCTACTTCCTGGTACAGACGCACTAAAGGAACACGAAGCGCCAGCCTGCAAACGAGGCAGTAAATTGTTATATGGACCAGCAGTGTCTACATCTATTGGAAGAAGTGACAGAAAGCAAACGAACAAGGGAGAAACAAATAGAGTGACAGACAAGAAGAAATTTCTAGCACAGAATTTCCAGAAGGTGGGGATACTATTTATACTGAAAGAGCCCCCAGCATCCCCATAGGGGAAAGGAGGCCACACCAAATTTCTCATGACAAAAATATTGTAAGAATTAAGATTTGAAAAGGCAAAAAATACCAACAGCAACAAAACAAAAACATTTTTACAAGCACTCACTAACAACTCACCTCTGCTGAGCAGAGAAGCTCTGTGATTTGCCGACAGCAGCCATCATTTTTCCTGCTCTGGTTTTGTCATGGCTACAGTGAGACTTGAGGAAACGACCTGTTGCGTTCTCCTCTTGGGCCACCGCTAAAACCACACACACACACACGCAAACGCACACACACACACACACACACACACACACACACACACACACACACATACACACACACACACACACACACACACACACACAAAAACATATACACACACACACACACACACACACACACACACACACACACACACACACACACATACCATAAGTGGCTAGCACAATGGATCACCAACTGGAAGGTTGTGGGTTCAAATCCCAACAATCCTGTTAAAATCATTGTGGGATTTTTCAGCCCCAACCGCCTTCTTCCCTAAACTGAGCATGCCGTTCGCTCATTTGGAAGACTGGGACCACAGATTTGAGTCTTATCCAGATGTGTCATTGAGGTGCTGCTCAAATCTCCTGACAACACCACAGATGTCTGCATCTCTCAGGCCTGGCTGATACTTCCTGCAGGAAGCCGGTGGATAGTGTGAGAGATTCAAAGGGTTAATTTTTTGTTTTGCTATTGTGGTTGGCAATGCAGGAAGCCGGTGGATAGTGTGAGAGATTCAAAGGGTTAATTTTTTGTTTTGCTGTTGTGGTTGGCAATGCAGGATGCTGGTGGACAGCATGCAGGAGTCAAAGGGTTAACTAAATTTTCATTCTGTTTGTATTATGTCTATGTTGCGGGCCAATGTATTCATTCAAAAGAGAAGTACACTGTACTCATGTTGGGACATACAATAAAGTTGTCTTGTTCATTATTTTGACAAATATTAAGATGAATATGGTACACTGTTTTTTCATATCCATTCCTCATCTCACATGCGGTCACTTTCTTTTTTCAATATATGTAGGGCGAATGATCATGATTGCATAAAACATAAAACACACAGCATCTCACGGAAATAAGATAATTTAGGACTTCCTCACCCTGTCAACCAGATTCTGCACTACCAGCCAAGATAGCAAAGCAAAATCTTAACCTTCTTATTTCCTCACCCTAGCCACCAGCTTTCTGCAGGAAGCTGATGGACAAGGTGGTGAGGAAGACAAAGGGTTCTGTTTTTGCAGTTAGTGGATAGGTTGAGGGAACAAATCATTACAGTCTGATAGTTCTGAAACAGTAAACTGCCTTCAAGTCCTATTTTGAGAAATCAATCAAGATTTTCTCATCATGAGTTTCCGTCCTATTTTCGCAAATAAATCAAGATTTACTCACAATGAGTTTCAATACTATTTTCAAAAATCAGTCAAGATTTTCTAAGCGTTTCAATCCTATTTTCACAGATCAATCACGATTTTCTAACAATGATTTTCCGTTCTATTTTCACATATCAATCAAGCTTTACTCACATGAGTTTCAGTCCTATTCCCACAGATCAATCAAGCATTTCTAACTATGCCATGACTGAATCCTATTTTTACAAATCAATCTGACTTTGTAACTTTGAGTTTCAGACCCATTTTCAAAGATCAAACAAGATTTTCTCACTGTGAGTTTCAGTCCTGTTTTCACAGAGCAATAACGATTTTCTCACAATACATTTCAGCACTATTTTCACAGAACAATCAAAACTTTCTCACAAAACTTGATCCAACTTACCACACAGTCTGTCCTGGTATTTCTCAATCACCAGCAAGAGCGCCATACTTGACTGTCGTACGGCATTGAACACCTGAAAACAACAAATCAAAACTTTCTTTATACTAAAATCTGTTTCCAGATTTCTATCACATAATTCACAAAGAAAACAAATAAAAGAGATAAATAATCACAGCTTAATCCCATGTCCCTGGAACAACTCAGCTTTTACAAATACCACAGAAACACAGCTAACCTTTTGATTTCCCCACCCTATCCATCAGCTTTCTACATTATCAGCCATGACATTACAGCAAAAACGTAATCTTTTCACTTTCTCATCTTATCCATCAACTTACTGCAGAAAGCAGGTGGATAAGGTGAGTGAATGCAAGCATTAGCTTTTGCAGCTCATGGCCTGGGCAGGTGGATAAGATGAGTGAATGCAAGCATTAGCTTTTGCAGCTCATGGCATGGGCATGTGGATAAGGTGAGTAAATGCAAGCATTAGCTTTTGCAGCTCATGGCCTGGGCAGGTGGATAAGATGAGTGAATGCAAGCATTAGCTTTTGCAGCTCATGGGCAGGTGGATAAGGTGAGTGAATGAAAGCATTAGCTTTTGCAGCTCATGGCCAGGTGGATAGGGTCAGGGAGTGAAAGGGTTAGCTTTTGAAGCCAGTGGACAGGATGCAGGAATCAAAGGTTTAACTCATTCATTGCCAGCTTTCTTGGAATGAAGTTTCCAGACTCAGTTTTTATGTCCTTAAATAGCAGTAATAACAGTAAGAAGAAGAAGAAAAAAAAAAAAAAGAACAACAACAACAACACTAACAACATGAACAACAACAATAACAATAACAGCAAAAACAACAATAACAATATAATGATGATGATGATGATGACATGATGACAACGACGACGATGGCGATGATGATGATGATGATGACGGTGGTGGTGGTGGTGGTGGTGGTGGTGGTGGTGGTGGTGGTGGTGGTGGTGGTGGTGGTGGTGGTGGTGGTGGTGTGATGATGATGATGATGATGATGATGATGATGATGATGATGATGATGATGATTGTATAGTGCTTCACATCACACTTGGCTTATAATACTTCACAAAAACATGAAAGACAGGCAGACACAAATACATGTCAACCCCTACTGTATGATGAAAACAGATGAATTATAACAACACAATATAAATGATATAATAAAAAGGAACTATAACAAAATATTCATGAATTATAACAACACAATATAAATGATATAATAAAAAGGAATTACAACAAACTATTCACTTCGTATTTCAATCAGTCAAAAAAAAAAAAGTGTCTCCATGGAAACTGCTACTATAGATCTTTTGATTCCCAACCACAAAACTGTTGCAATAATTTGGAAATATGGACAAGAAGTTCAAAACATATCATACATGTTGACTCTACAATGTTTGTGGGCATCCCATATGTCTATCACTATTATGACAACATATCTATTTCCTTACCTGGTTGCATCGTGATTACATATTTTGGACTAATCATGATTATGTACGAATGTTCTTAATGTTTGATGTTTTAATGTCACAAACTGTTGCCATTCAATTTCAATCTTTTTTATTTCATACTTTGTTTTTTCTTATTTGTTCATTTGTGTGCAAATGATGACCACTATGAGTTTCTTATTGAAAGATAATGAAATTGAATTGATCTGATTAAAAGACTGCATTCAGCTGCTTGATTTGACTGGAGGACACCATTCAGATAATGTAATTTTCGTTTCTATATGAGCCAAATAGCTCATTCTTAAATCCAACACAGAAATGTCCTAAGAGGAGAAGATGAGGTTATCAGTGGTTATTTCAAAACCTATCTCAGGTAAAAGAGAGGAGGCAGCTGATGGCTGCCTCAAGCAAATGTGACCTGTTTTAAAACAATCAATTTCAATTAGATGCATTTTTAGCTTTATGTACCAGAGACAAGCATGGATTGGACAGTTTATAATGAAACAACATTTATTTACCTACTGTGAATATTAAATGCAAAATTCATCATTTATGATAAACCATGTTTCAAAGATTTTATCATACAACTGATTAAAATTCCTTAGCAATGAGTCTAAATCTCAACAAAACTTTGCGATTAGATGAAATGCAACATAATACACAATTTGTAAGCATAAGATCAGTTCTGCCACCCCTTCCTCCTTTATTTCTAGCTACCTAAACTGTATGACTTAGACGCAGAAAACAGCAAAGTACACAATAAACCATTTTTGTTTTTTTGCAGCAACATACTGCCTGCATAATGTGGGCAGAATAACATGCATAAGTGCATCTGATAAAATGAAACAGCTGAAAAAAATTTCAATCAAAAAAAAGCATAAAAATGTATTCTTCTCAAAGAAATAATCAAACGTCATTAATACACCTAAAATGTTCAACGTGACAAACTTGTTATTTTTAAACTTGCACTATAGAACATATCATGAGTGTATATACTGTTCTTGTCCTTTTCTTTTTCTTTGTTTTAGCCCTGTGACTTCTGCACTGTATCCACCAGCTGCAGAACCTTAACCCTTTGACTCTCTCATCCTATCCACCAGCTTCCCACAGGAAGCTGGTGGATAGTGTGAGAGTCAAAGGATTTAGTTTTTGTTTTGCTAGCATGGGTTGACAATGCAGGATGCTGGTAGATAGGGTCTGGGAATCAAAAGCTTAATGTTTGTTTTTAATTAAATACAGATCACACATTCCAGTAATGTCTGTTTTTATTTAATTACAAATCAGACCTCCAGCTTGGAGTCAAGCTCCGAGTCAGAAGCGACGACATGTTCATCCTCCTTCTTGCCCAGTTTCTGTATGACGGCCTGCTTGGTGGTCCAGTACGTCTCTTTCATTTTGTGCAGGGTCGACTTGTTGCTGTTCTCCACATACCGGTCATAGTTCAACCCACAGTACCCTTGTGACCTGGAAAAGAAAGTATTGTGAGCTGCAACAGCTGAACATTCAGTGAACATGTGGTATTATCATTATTATTACTTGATGGTGGAGTAGGTCGCTTTCATTTTGAGCAGTGTCGACTTGTTTTTCTCTCTCACAGCTCAATCCACAAAACCCCTCTGATCTGAAAAAATATTTTTTTAAAAAGTATTGTCAGCATAGTAATAGTAATACAATAGTAGTAATCAGTAATACAGTAATAGTGATAATTGTAGTAGTTTTGTACACGCAGCCTCTCGCAAATATTATTCTCCGCCATTCTGTATCACATCATAGCTTCTCAGATGACAATCAAATTTACAATTCTGGTCCCATCTCTAATGTAAACAACATCGTACAAACCACTAAAGCCTGCATTTCCGACGTGAAAGACTGGATGACTTGCAACAAATTACAACTAAACCAAGACAAAACTGAAATGATTTTCATTACTCCTAAAAAACTTCTCAACTGTGACTTAATTCCATCTTCCATATCACTGAATGGGACAGACATCACCCTCTCCCAAAAAGTTAAGAATCTAGGTGTCACCATCGACAACACTCTTAACTTTCAGCAGCATGTCTCAAACATCTGTCGTGTCTGTTACCTTGAACTTCGTAGAATAGGTTCCATCCGTCATCTCCTTACTCTCGAAGCTACTAAAATATTAGTTTGTGCTTTCGTTCTTTCTCGTCTTGACTATTGTAATTCCCTTCTGTCTGGTTCCCCAAAACAGCTCCTTGACAAACTTCAGAAAGTACAGAACCATGCCGCTCGGCTAGTATTTCGGTCTTCCAAATTTCAGCATGTCTCTCCTCTTCTCCAAGACTTGCATTGGTTACCTGTGTTGAAAAGGATCCAACATAAAATTGCTGTTCAGTGCTTCAGATACTTCGACAATTCTATTCCCTCTTACCTGTCTGAATATCTTCAACTATACGTTCCATCTCGTCATCTTCGTACCTCAGCCGATACCCGCTTATTTCGAATCCCAACTTTTCGAACAAAATCATATGGTGAGCGATCCTTTTCTTTTCAAGCCCCTTCCTCATGGAATTCACTTCCCTACCCGCTGAGGCACAAAACAAGTCTTCAGTCATTTAAATCTGGCTTGAAAACGCATCTCTTTCCTCTCTGAAATTTATTAACCTAAAAGAGCTATGCTGTCTGCGCGCTAGCGTGCTTCTGTGTATGTTATTGCTGTGCGCCTATAGATATGTCTCGGGGTGGGAGGAGGATATGTGTGTGTGTGCCAGAGAGTAGGTACTAATATTTGATATTATTAACGGTGTGTATGTGCTTGTGGGATGGAGTGACAGAGGTCCGCCATGTATGATGAAAATTATATTAGGCCTATGTTTCTATGTTCGATGTAATGTGTATTGTACAGTTTGTAAGCGCGTAGGGCTTTCCAGAAAGATTAGGCGCTCTAAATGCCCTTAATAATAATAATAATAGTGGTAGATTTTCAAGTGTGCATGTGACCTTGAGAACTCAGACAAAACACAAAATACATATATATATATATGATTACTTTTTCAGCCAAATACCTGATCAAAAGTTGGTATCAATCAGCCAATAATTGATACTTATTCAAATCATAAGAAAAAAATCATATAAAATCATTTGTGGAATGGAGAGGGCAGATTTCCAGTCGCAGGCTACAATTGCTGTATGTACAGATTCATTTCAGTGTAACTGCTAAAATCATTTATTTCCACTTTGGAATGCGCGTAGAAAAAGCAATATGCCTAAACTGCATGTAATAATTAGGTAACATAAAAAAGAGGGGAAAAAAGGAATAAACGTATCATTGTAATGGAACATGTAGGCACCCACTGATGTTCAATTGTGGTTTATGTGATCAGAGCTTTCTACACAGACAGACACCTGTTGTTTTCTGCCTGTTGTGATGTGTCTTTGTTTCTCTTTGTTTGTCTGCTTGCTGTTTGCTTGTTTGATCAACTGTTTTGTTTGCTTTCTTGCCAGTCTGTCTGTCTGCCTGCCTTGTCTGCCTGTCTGCCGGCCTTGTCTGCCTGCCTGCCTGCCTGCCTTCCTTCCTTCCTTCCTTTCTGTTTATCTATATATATGTGTGTGCCTTGTTTGTCTTCCTGCCAGTCAGTCTGCCTGCCTATTTGTCTCTCTGTGTCTTGCCTGACTGCCTGTCTCCCTGCCTGCCTACCCACTTGCCTGTCCATCCATCCCTCAGTCTGTCTGTCCGTCCATCCATCTGTCTTGTTTGTCTGTCTGATCTATAGCTGCATATGTATGCCAATTTGTCCACCTGTCTGTCAACAGTGTTGTATTGTGTCATTGTCTTTACCACTGCAAACACAGAAAAATCAATCAAGGGGACTATAGTTTCTTGAATCAATCAATCAATCATTCAATCAACCAATCATTCATTTAATCAATCAATCAATCTCTAGTAAGTCTTGTCTGTCTGCCTGTGTGCTTTGAAATCTTCTCAAAATTGCATAATTACATTTCACTTGAATGTGAGCATGAACAAGATGTATCAATACATATTATTTTTATCATGCAACTTTACATTATATATATGTGTCGAATTTTGCCTGGTAAGAAACCACAAGGAATAAGAATTATCATAATAATAATGACTATTTACACAACAACTCATCTCACAACAGCCCTACACCCATGACAGAAAAAGACAGGCATGCATAAAGCAAATATAGAAATTTCCTCTTTTCTGTCACTCTCTTTGTTTCTGCCTTGCTCCTTTGCTGTCATTTCTTCCCATCATCTTCTGCCTTGCTAGTCCATTCAACTGTATGTATTTTATAAAGCCTTACATACTTTCTCTAACCACTGATAATTGGGTACATGCATTAAGTGCATTTTTGGTTCTAAGGAAATGAGATGTGCAGAAGAAGTTTTAAATAATTCAGGCCCGTTTTTATATGTTTTTTTAGTGTCCTCAGTTATGTTCATATTTGCATTCTGGGTTGACTTTTTAAACCCTTTGACTCCCACAAACTATCCACCAACAGCAAAAACTTAACCCTTTGATTCATTACTCTATCCACCAACGTACGTTCTCTATCTCTTACACACACACATACAACACACACACAACACACACACACACACACACACACACACACACACACACACACACACACATGACCACACACACACACACACAACACATTACACAACATCACACACACACACACACACACACACACACCATACACACACACACACACACACACACACACAGAGTACACACACACCACACACACACACACACACAAAATGAATTGAAAATTTCACACACACACACCACACACCACACACTTGGGCAAGGATCAGTTTTACACCATGTCACGAGGACCATAACATTTATAATTGTCAGTGGCACCACACCTGCTGTTACACACAATCTTTCCAAATGTTGCTGTTTCAAGACTGGTGTACATACATGTACAATTAAAAATGTCCACACAGTTACATGTACAATTAAAAATGTCCACACATTACATTACATTAATGTCATACAGCATCTGGACACTGAAACCATCTCTGCCTTTGGCAGTAGGCAACAACTTGGCTGCTGTATACGCCACTGATGGTATCTCCAAAGGTGATTTCATCAATTTTCTTTCTGCTGGCTAAATTTCTTTTCACTTCACACACACAACCACACACACACACACACACAACACACACACACACACACACACACACACACACAACACACACTACACACACACTTACAAACACACAACATTACAACACACACTTACAACACCACACACACACACACACACACACACACAACACACTTACAAACACACACTACACACACACTTACAAACACACACACACACACTTACACACACACATACACTCACACACACACACACACACACACACACACACACACACACACACACACACACACACACACACACACAATCATCTCATCATCATCATCACTGCTGTCATTATGATTATGACAGAAAAACAAACAAGAAATCCTTTCCCCTCAAACAGAGAAGACGAAAAACCAACATCACTTCTTGAATTCATTTGAAAATTGCAGTCAGACGTAGGTATAGCGACTAAACCAGCCAACAGATCTGAGGGAACCCAGATTCCCTGAATGGACCAACATCTGTTATTTACTGTTATTTCTGTTTCAAGCCCAACTGACTGTGCAGAGCCATATCAGTGTTATAAACATTTCAAAACATACACAATACCTCAACAGGACAAAAAGAAAGAAAAGAAAAGAAAATTAAGTACACATATCAATGCATTCGCACAAACAATCTAAGGAGATGCCCCAGGCGTTGATCACTCCGTCCAATTTATCAAACAGGGGATTTAAAAAACATGCCTGAACGCAAATTTAAACATAACTAAGGATTCTAAAACATACATAAAAATGGGCCTAAATGATCTAGTATTGCTTCCGCATGTCTCAGTTCGCTAGAACCAAAAATGTACCCAATACATGTACCCAATTATCAATCCTATGAAAAAGTATTAAGACTTTTTCCAACACATACGTGTACATGAATCAACCACAAAGAAAATGATAGGAAGAAATGACAGAAAGCAAAGGAATAAGGCAGAAACAAAGGGAGTGACAGAAAAGAGGGCATTTCTAGCACAGAATTTCCCGAAGGTGGGGATATATTTATACTGAAAGAGCCCCCAGCATCCCCATGGGGAGGGGAGGGGGGACTAATATCTGAATCACAACAAACAAACAAACAAAAACAGTCAAAGTGGCATAGTGGTTAGCACAACAGACTACAGATGGACAGTAGTGAGTTCAAATCCACATCAGTCCAAAACATCATGGAATTTTTCAGCTCCAACAGTGGACCCAGAGTTGCGCATGCCACTGAAAAGAAAAGTATACAATCGTGTCTCGTCAACTTTACAGATGTGTCATCTGGGTGTTGCTCAAAGTCAAATTTCTTTTATTAACGTCACAGGTGTCTGTACGTACGGTGTACCTCTCAAGCCTGGTTGGCAGCAGGATATATAATGAAATTAATCATAGTGTACAACCTGTTACACAGTCTCAGTCCCAAAATGAAACTCCATAGTATCATTCCCATCACTATCATCTCCACTCTAATCATCATCTCACCACACCTGTCGGCATCGCTCAATTCCTTATTCAGTGTTGGCCACTGCACTCTGTGACACCACTACTCTCTTCCAAATGACTGTTTTGGCTTTTGTGGTCAACTTCTTGAATATATAGACCACTGATGTTGGTTATGTTCTAGATGTACCAGATTGGAGGTCTGCCTTTCTTCCTTTTCAGCTCTGTTTTTCCTTGAAAAGGTTGCCATGAGGTCTATGTTCTTGCTATGTGACACACAGCCAATGTATTTTAGTCTCCTCTTGTTGATGTCTGCTAGTAATTTTCTGGTGGTATCAAGTTCTTCCAGGACACTTTCATTTGTTCTTCTATCTGTCCATTGGACTCGTAGTAGTCTCCGATAAAACCATATATCTCTGCTACCACAGTGCTTTTGCAATCAGCTTTTTTTGAGAGTCCAGGCTTCAGAGCAATAAATCACGAATGGTCAGATTAAACATTTTAAAACTTTAATTTTGGTATGCCTCTGTCTTTCCAGATATTTTGCTTTGCCTAATCATCATAGCATAGTTAGGGAGAAGAGTGGCAGAATGGTTCAGACGTTCACTTGTCAGTAACTAAACTTGAGGTTCCAGGGTTCGCTCCCTGTACAGGCCTCGACTTTTCTCCTCAGTTTGACTGGAAAATCGAACTGAATATCTAGTCCTTCGAAAGGGGATGAAAAACAAGTCGGACCCGTGTGCCTTCTGGCTGCGCACACTAAAGATCCCATGGCAGTTGAAAATTGTGAGAAGCAGGGCATTGCCCGGCAGCATTGTATTAAAACATTGGCGAGATAGATTGATTTCCCAGGTCCCGCTCCTTGAAGACCAATTAGCCTTCTTGCCTTTCGGAAATCTTGGTTAGAAAAAAAAAGTGAATATGAATATGAATTTGAAGCGAGGGCGAGGGGATGGGCACCACCTTCATGGTGCTGGTCCCGGAAAAAGTAGAGGTCTCTGCCACCTCACTCCCCTACGATCCTGGGGTTATGGAACTTTCTAGGTAGGACCTCAGGACCTGGCCAGCTCATGGGTTTATGTGCAGGCTTAAGGCTTGTGCCGTGATCATTCTGGATCTTCTCTATCACATGGCACCTGTGACGTTAGAGCATATGGAATTCATTCCGAGTGCAGAGACATCATCAGGAGAAATTGAAATTGAAACTGAAACTGAAACTGAAACATAGCATTGTGTGGAAATTGTCCCAGATTCTGTGGTTCTCCATGACCTGCTCTCATGGAGACCTCAATTTCAGTGGGTCTGGATGTTTGTTAGAGAGCTGAAATGAATGGTGTGAGTGTAGGACACAGAAGCCATACAATGATACACAAGAAGATGGACTGCAAAGACAGATAAACAAACCAACAGAAAACTTTATACTGCTCCTGTCCCTGACACAGAAGGAAAAAGAAGTCATGACACAACAGACTGCATGCACCACAAAATGTAAATTACAGCTAATGTGTTAATGTTTGAATGACTATACCAAAGTTGCTCTTTTTTAAAAAAAAATGGTGTTTTCTCTTAAAAAAAAAAAAGACAGCCATCAAATGTTTATAAAACAAGGGGGTGTTTTCTCTTAAAAACAGACAACTATTAAATTTTTTAAAAAGTGAATTCTCTTAAACTGACACCTACCTACTAGTTACTACAACAAAACAGATCTTTCCTCGTAAAACAGACAAAGCCACTAGTTCCATATCTCAGCAACTGGGTTATTTGTTATGTATGCTGAATGAGATTTAAGTATTGTTACATATGCTGAATGCTGGGCTTCAATATACTGGGTCCAGATGTGGTTCAGAAAGAAAACAAATAATGTATATATATAAAGACAGTCTGACAGAAACCACACACTAGTGTCTTGTGAAATATGACAATATAACAAATATATGTGACAGCTGTCTTTGTGAAAACTGAACATACGCGCGCACACACACCACACACATTCACAATGTGAATCATTATTAATCCACCAAAACTGTCACACGGCAGATTAACAACAAACAAACAAACATGAATACAAATGCATATAAACATAAATGTACACAAAAACATATTCAAAACCAGCCCTATAATGGTAAAATAGCCACAAAGCAGACACATTCCCACAGATCTAAAAATGCAAATTACTATGTGAACCCAGTTAACAATGAGGCTTTAAAGGAAAACATACCTGTGGAGAAAAAAGGTGAATGAACCAGGAAGGCACAGATGACAGAAAGTAAAGGAGCAAGGCATTAACAGACAGAGTAACAGAAGAGAGGAAATTTCTAGCACAAAATTTCCAAAAAGTGGGGATACTATTTATACTCGAACGAGTCAAAGAGTCATTGCCTCCCACAACCAGACCTTAATAAATGGTCTGTGCGCTAATCTTTCAAAGGAGAAGCTATACCGAGCTTCTGTGCGCAGCATACATTTAGTGTATCTAAAAAAATCTACAACAAGAAAGGAGTTATCCTGGTCAAACTCCGTGCAGATCTTTCACTACAACTACAAAACAACTGCGACTGCGACTGCCTGCGTTCAAGCAAACAGGAACCAGAAAAACACAAAAATAGAATCAGAACACACATCTAGTACAACGAGACAAGACAGGTGCAAATTTTCAGCCAACTTGCCTTTGTCAAGCGAGAATGTAAGATCACAAACAAACAAACAAACAACAAATACAACAATTAGGAGAAAAAGACTAAAACTTCCCTGCTCCTTCGTCCGGTGGGAGAAAACGACTGGTCTTTGTCAGTTTGTGTAGGATGCAGCAAGGGAAAAGAGCAGAAGAGGAAGAAGTTGGAAAATCCTTTCTCCTCAAACAGGGAAGATAACGAAGCAGCAGGGAAGTTTGGGTAAAGATACTATTTATAATGAGAGAGCCCCCGGCATCCCCACAGAGGGAACTCTCTTCATTACATAAGACAGATCTATAATTGTTGGATGGAGATGGTAGAGTGCCAGAAGATTCGTATGATTTCCTGCATGTTCTTCATGTGGAATATCGACAGCCTGACAAAAGGATATAGACAAAATAAAAACATTAAAAAAACAAATCTTTACTATAACTAAGTTTTAAACCATGATCAACTAGTGAAAATAAAATTCAAAGAGAATTAAAAAAAAAAAGCACAGGAAACTAAAGAACAGCACAAACAAAATGCATGACAGTGAGACCGCACACATAGGAATAAAATAACTCACGTCATGGTTCAGGTGGATCCACAAGTGCAGTATTTAAAAGCAAATGTCCAGTACGAAACAGCAATCACTGCCACTTCAGCATCAGCAACACAACCTGAAAATGAAAGTCAGACTTAGATATGAAATTCATGAAAGTATAATCTCCTTGAATCACTGAAGGTTTCCTTAACAAAATGTCATTAACATAAACACAAACTGCCGATTACAAATTCCCCACTTAAGATTTTTTTTCAATGCCTAAGAAAATGTCATTAATCCCTTGACTCCCGAACCCTATCAACCAACTGCAAAAAGTTACAACTTAACCCTTTGACACCCTCACCCTATCCACCACCTTCCTGCAGTTTTTGCTTTGATAGCATGATTGGCAATGCAGAATGCTGGTGGACAGGGTGCAGGAGTCAAAGGGTTAATATAAATGCAAACTGACGATTACAGATTAGCCACTAAAGATGTTTATTTCAACGCCTAACAAAATGTCATTAACATAAACACAAACTGACATTTACAGATTAGCCACTGAACATTTTTTGCAATGCCTAAGAAAATGTCATAAACATAAACACAAACAAACTGATGATTACAGATTAGCCACTGAACATTTTTTTCAATGCCTAAGAAAATGTCATAAACATAAACACAAACTGATGATTACAGATTACCCACGGAAGGTAAAACAAAATATGACTGCTGGATCTTGAGGGAAAAACAAAATATTAAAAAATACCCTGTTTGTAAATGATCCTTGGGAGTATTAACTCTTTCACTCCTGCACTCTATCCACTGAACCGCAAAAAAATTAACCCTTTTACCCCCTCATCCTATCTAGTATGTGGGAAGCTGGTGGAGAATCAGGGTTAATTTTTTTGCTTTGCTGGTATGGTTGGTAATGCAGGATGCTGGTGGACAAGGTGTGGGAGTCAAAGGGTTAAGATATGACGAGCCCAGGCCCTTTGTCAAGTGAAAAATCAGTGTGAGTGTGTGTGTGTGTGTGAGTGTGTGTGTGTGTGTGTGTGTGTGTGTGTGTGTGTGTGTGTGTGGTATGAGTGTGTGTGTGTGTGTGTTGTGTGTGTGTGGTGTGTGTGTGTGTGTGTGTATGTGTGTGTGTGTGTATGTGTGTGTGTGAGTGTGTGTGTGTGTGTGAGTGTGTGTTGTGTGTGTGTGTGTGTGTGTGTGTGTGTGTTTGTGTGTTTGTACATGTTCATTTTTGTGAAGGATTGTGGAGGTGGAGATGGTTTGACACTGATGATGATCACGCTGATGATGATTATGATGATGATAGTGGTGGCCGTGTGTGTGTGTGGGGGGGGGGGGAGTTTTGATGTTGATGGTTGTGGTGGTGGTGATGGTGGTGATGCTGGTGTGTGTATAAGTGTGTTGTTCTGTATATGTGTATGATTGTCACTGTGTGTGTGCATGCATGCAGGTGCGTGCATGCGAAGGCAGCGCGGAGTACGGTAACGACAGACTTGAAGAGGCACATTCCACGTCATAATAATACACTAACCTAGTAACCGGCATGATGACTGAATCATGTATGAAAAAAGAAAATTGTTATTGTTTCGGCTACCAGCATCAGTCGCCGTATCAACCATCAATACCACCAGCAGTAGCAGCAGATACACTGCTCCTGCCAGTGTCAACAGACATAATCATGTTTATACAGGGGATCTAGATCTAGACTAATGAGACGATTGTAGCATAGCACGTCAAAATTATCCAACATAAGACTATGATACTATATCTAGACGGGCATTTCCGTTTTTGATCCACATTTACCGAACAACAAGTCTGAATCGACTTGAAGTCAAAGTCAGAAATCAAATCACCTCAAACATTCACTTGCTTTCACGTTCACTTTGCTTGTCTGTCGGCATCCATGTACATCGCCACAGCAGTGACAGTGGACACGCATCACATTCCCAGTGCATCAAATGATAATGTACTAGGAGGAGAGAAAGTTAGTGAAGAAATAGACGGAGCAGAATATTCACACAGAAACTCGTGACGTCATTTTTATGGTCTCGATGTGGCCACCGACTTTGCGGAAACGGAAAGTGTGTGTGGATTACTGGCCTTTATTCTTTCATGAATTGCATTTATAACTACTGAAAAAATGGCGTACGCGTCCGCCTCCCCCATACACACACACACAGTCTGACACACAGTCGGGCAAAATCGGTGAAGAATAGATCAATAGCAGCGGATATAGTCTGAGGAGTCTGTGGTTTGAATAAAGTTAATGTTGCTCATAACGATAGCGATACTTTTTGATTTTATAATGGTAAAAGTTAATAACTGTAACACTTTTTTTTTATGGTTGTTTGTATGCTATTTTTTTCATGTTTTCATCAGCCATAACTTAAAGGATCTTTAAAATGCATAATCAGTGATTTTCTGCACGGGTATAACTGACAAAGGCGTTTAGGAACTGTCAGGTCTGCACACCTGTTGACTCAAGAGATCGGGAAAAAAAACCCGACCATTTACTCGCCACTGAAGGTGTCTAGGCGGACTGAATTCGACAAAGACCTTCGGATTGCAAATCCGACGTTTACCCATTTGACAACTGTGTGTCTGTTGGCTGCATTCCTCACGAGGTATTTACCGCACACGGAGGATTCTATGTGCACTCCACCCTAAACTGCCTGCAGTTATTCGGCAGACATCAAGCTTGCACAAAATCAAATACTTATAGCATCTTGAACAGTGGAGGAAACGGACTTACAAAACTCAGATACCATCAAACCATCGGAACTACAAGTGAACAATGATCTTTCGTCCAGTCCTCCCCTTAAGAACAGGCACCTCCTCCAAAGCCCTACGTATTGTCGCACTGGCCATATGTTATCATTGTTATTATTATTATTATTATTATTATATTATATATTATTATTATTATTATTATTATTCATTATTATATATATATCATATATCATTATTTATTATTATTATTATTCTATTCTCATTATCATCATCATCTCATCATTATTATCAATGTTGTGTTGTTGTTGTTAGTACATGTAGTAGTAGTGTAGTGTTGTGTTGTTGTTACTGTTTAAAGCCCAGCTGACTGCATAAAGTCACACCAGGGCTATAACCATCTGAACACACAGCCTACAACAACTCGCTGACCTTGGAATAAAATGAAAGTGGTAAAAGTACACACATCAATGTATTTGCGCACACAATAATAAGATATGCCCCTGGCGTTGACCATTCCACCATTCTGCCCAATTTATCACCATGGGGTCAGAAAAAAACTAAACTTGAGCATTAATGTAAACATAACTAAGGACACTAAAGCATATATAAAAACTCGCTTTATTCACCTGATATTACTTCTACACAGCACATTTCCTTAGAGCCAAAATGCAGTTAACACATGTACCCAGTTATCAATCCTAATAGACATTATGTAACGCTTATAGAATGCATACAGATATATGGACCAGCAAGGCGGAAAATAGTAGGAAGAAATGACAGAAAGCAAAGGAGCAATGCAGAAGCAAAAATCACGAAAGAGAGGAAATTTCAAGCATAGAATTAAAAAAAAAAAAAAGTGAAGATACAGTTCATAACTAAATCCTCGTAAGGCCACTAATGGAAAGCACAGGTATATGGTGCTCCTTGCCGTGACCTATCCTATCCTCCTATGTACAGATAGCCTATTTTATGACCCATCTCCTGTAGGAAGCTGGTGGATAGGGTAAGGGAGTCAAATGGTTAAGGTTTTGCTTTACTAGCATAGTTGACAATGCAGATGCTGGTGGACAGGGTGTAGGAGTAAAAGGGTGAATCATTAACTCTAGCGTAAGTTTTCTTGTGATTGAACTTCTTAATGAGTCGGACTTGCAGAGTGGCTGGGGATGAAGAGGATGAAGAGGGTGGGGGAGATGCTGGGGGCAACGAGAGATAGAGATGGTTGGAAGTCCATGGTCGCCAACGCCATGCGGCAGGGTACCCGATGATGATGAATGAGTCATCGCATGTCAACAAAGAATCCCTAGGTCAAAGGCCAAGCGCAGGGAAGAGCTATCCCATGATACAACACTTACTATATACTCTGATTTCGTCAGCTCTCGTTATTCCAGCTCTCTTCGCTGTTGAGGTAAGTCATACACTATACGCTATTATTTATCTTATGCTTTATATTATTACTTATCTATGATTTATTCATATATTTATTCATATCCATGTTGATATGTGGTAGTTAATCAATGACAGATTGAAAAATAAAAGTAATATGATAGTATTTTTTATCTAAATTTGGACTGAATTTTGTAACCGGCGACATAAACGTCATTCACAAGTCCCGAAATGTCGACCTGTTTCCCCAGTTGTTATGTATAATAGCGATAAGCATTACCAATGTAGGTTTGTCTGTGATTGAAACATTGTGCTGCATTGAACTGTTAGCCACTGAATGCTCTTGGTAAAACTGTTTGGGAAAAAATATGTAGGTCTAAGTCATCAGATGGTGTCAAAGTCACTGCAGAAGTTAGGTATTCTGGGCGACAACTAAGAACAACTAGAGTGAGAACCAGTGCGAAGCTCTGAGGCATATCACATTGTGATGATGATGCTAAGTTTTTAAGTAAATTAGGCCTGTTAAGGTTATGTCTAATTAAGTTTAAATTGCTTGCAGTTACGGGGGGAGAGGGGAGGGAAAACAATTTGATAGTGAGTTGGTATTTTTCCCCTCTTGTGATACGCTTTGTTGTGGATCGATTTTTATCAAACACAGTTCGTACAGGTCGCTTCAGCAGACGGTAGAAAATGAATAGATTTGATGTATAGACGTATGGGAAAGACGTTTAAAAGCATTTAGGTTTGACAGGATAATCGTGTGCTTGGGTTTTAATTGATGTCTTTTTAATTAAGCTACGAGCTATTTCTAACGTGGCGGTAGCACTTACATGAATGTAATGGTCGGCTGGGCTGTAAGCAACATGAACAAATAATAGATTGAATCACTGTACTTCCGAAACTTATGTTGGATCCCAATCCTTTTCCTCACTGCTTTGCCTTCCTCAACCTTGGGCAAAGTCCTTTTCATATACAGTTAGGCGAAGTGGAAACAGTGTACAGTAATATGTGAAAATTTCTTGGCAGAGCTAGACTCTAGCTAAATGTTATAAATAGACTGTCTTTGGCCACACTTCCCTAGTCATAATTCACCCATTCGATTACCATCCAGGGTGGATCAGAGAACCGAATAAAGCATCGGTTTCTCACAATGCTTTAAAATTACTGAAGGCTTCTTCAAAAAATTTTTTTTCGCTAGTCCTCGTATACTCTAAGAGTGGTAGGACTTTAAAACTCACTCAACTAACTAACTAACTAACTAACTAACCACTTCCCTAGAGTCTAGCTCTGCCAAGAAATTTTTGTATATTACTGTACACTTCTTTGGCCCCACTTCCCCGGGCATTCACCCATTCGATTGCCATCCAGGGTGGATCAGAGAACCGAATAAAGCATCGGTTTCTCACAATGCTTTAAAATTATTGAAGGCTTCTTTAAACAATTTTTCGCTAGTCCTCGTATACTCTAAGAGTGGTAGGACTTTAAAACTCACTCAACTAACTTTCCCGGGATGGTTATCCCCGTCGGCCATATTACTTGAGGTGGGTGTCGATGTAAAAACTGAACCAAACCAATCAACCCAACCAGTACGAGAAATGAAATAACACAAAAGACAAAGCACTGTTATTGGCACTGTTATTGTTGTTTAAAGACCAGCCGACTGCGTAGAACCTTATCAGGGCTATAATCGCTTCAAAACATACACAACTTCAACAGGAAAAAAAAAGAAAACTTAAGTACACATATCAATGCATTCTCGCACATAATCTAAGGACATGCTCCTGGTGTTGACCACTCCGTCCAATTTATCGCACAGAAGATTTAAAAAACAAACCTGATTACAAATTCAAACATACCTAAGGACACCAAAACATATATAAAAACAGGCATAAGTTACCTAAAATTACTTCCGCATATCTCACCTCCCTAGAGCCAAAAATGCACTTCACAAATGTACCCAGTTATCGATCCTAAGAAAAAGTACGTAAGACTTTATCGAACACATAGAGGTGAATGGACCAGTAAGGCAGAAAATGATAGATAGAAATGACAGAAAGCAAAGCAACAAGTCAGAAACAAAGAGAGTGACAGAAAAGAGGAAATAGCTAGCACAGAATTTCCAGAAGGTGGAGATACTATTTATACTGAAAGAGCCCACAGCAACCCCATTAGGCAAGACAAAGCACTGGTATGGAGACGGGAAAGAGAATGGAGCAGGAGACATAAGCACACATCTTGTGACAAGTCCTATGATAAATACTGATTTATGAAATAAAACAACAAAAAATCTTATAATAAGTTGAAGGTCTACGTTATAGATGGAGTATTCAAATCAGCGTGTGGACATTGTTACATGTAGGTTACTTGTGTTGACTCCTAAAGCCAGCTTTATGTGGACATTGTTACATGTAGCTTACTTGGTTGACTCCTAAAGCCAGCTTTATGTGGACATTGTTACATGTAGCTTACTTGTGTTGACTCCTAAAGCCAGCTTTATGTGGACATTGTTACATGTAGCTTACTTGTGTTGACTTCTAAAGCCAGCTTTATGTGGACATTGTTACATGTAGCTTACCTGTGTTGACTCCTAAAGCCAGCTTTATGTGGACATTGTTACATGTAGCTTACCTGTGTTGACTCCTAAAGCCAGCTTTATGTGGACATTGTTACATGTAGCTTACCTGTGTTGACTCCTAAAGCCAGCTTTATGTGGACATTGTTACATGTAGCTTACCTGTGTTGACTCCTAAAGCCAGCTTTATGTGGACATTGTTACATGTAGCTTACTTGTGTTGACTCCTAAAGCCAGCTTTATGTGGACATTGTTACATGTAGCTTACTTGTGTTGACTCCTAAAGCCAGCTTTATGTGGACATTGTTACATGTAGCTTACTTCTGTTGACTCCTAAAGCCAGCTTTATGTGGACATTGTTACATGTAGCTTACTTGTGTTGACTCCTAAAGCCAGCTTTATGTGGACATTGTTACATGTAGCTTACTTGTGTTGACTCCTAAAGCCAGTTTTATGTGGACATTGTTACATGTAGGTTACTTGTGTTGACTCCTAAAGCCAGCTTTATGTGGACATTGTTACATGTAGGTTACTTGTGTTGACTCCTAAAGCCAGCTTTATGTGGACATTGTTACATGTAGGTTACTTGTGTTGACTCCTAAAGCCAACTTTATGTGGACATTGTTACATGTAGCTTACTTGTGTTGACTCCTAAAACCAGCTTTATGTGGACATTGTTACATGTAGCTTACTTGTGTTGACTCCTAAAGCCAGCTTTATGTGGACATTGTTACATGTAGGTTACTTGTGTTGACTCCTAAAGCCAGCTTTATGTGGACATTGTTACATGTAGCTTACTTGTGTTGACTCCTAAAGCCAGCTTTATGTGGACATTGTTACATGTAGCTTACTTGTGTTGACTCCTAAAGCCAGCTTTATGTGGACATTGTTACATGTAGCTTACCTGTGTTGACTCCTAAAGCCAGCTTTATGTGGACATTGTTACATGTAGCTTACTTGTGTTGACTCCTAAAGCCAGCTTTATGTGGACATTGTTACATGTAGCTTACCTGTGTTGACTCCTAAAGCCAGCTTTATGTGGACATTGTTACATGTAGGTTACCTGTGTTGACTCCTAAAGCCAGCTTTATGTGGACATTGTTACATGCAGGTTACTTGTGTTGACTCCTAAAACCAGCTTTAAGCCATTCCGCGGCGAGCTTCATATTATGTATATTATTTAAATCTGGTGACCTCTTTGGCCCGGCTACGGCTGCATTTTCCCAGCCATTCAGCCGGGGCCGGCCGCGGCAGGCGTGGCGGCCCGCCCCCCGTTTGGCAGCCCTATCAACCATACTGAAAAGAATTATGAGATGGATGTGTGTGTGTGTGTGTGTGTGTGTGTGTGTGTGTGTGTGTGTGTGGTGTGTGTGTGTGTGTGTGTGTGTGTCCTTTGTGTTGGTCTTGTTGTTTGTAGGTCTAATTGTGATGAGTGGATTCGTTTGACGACATTGGTACTCTAATATTTATTCTCTAGCGTAACTCGTAAGGAAATGGCGAGTTATCTTATTTTTCGGTCGTACAGGGTTTTGTGAGTGTGGGGCGGGGTATCTCATCTTCCTCCACCCCCACCCTCTGTGGAGATGCCGGGGGCTCTTTCACTAGTTTCAGTATAAATATTATCCCCACACCTTCTGGAAATTCTGTGCTAGAAATTTCCTCTTTTCTGTCATTCTCTTTGTTTCTGCCTTCTTCCTTGGTTTATCTCAACTCTTCCCATCATTTTCTGCCTTGCTGGTCCATTCACCTTTATGTTTTCTATAAAATCTTATTTTGGGTGCATGTATTAAATGCATTTTTGGCTCTAAGGAAACGTGATGTGCACAAACAATTTTAGACAATACAGGCCAGTTTTCATGTATGTTTTTCTGTCTTTGATATCGTATGTTCCCAAGAATATCATGGCCAGCCAAAATACGAAAAAGGAAAACGACGTAAATAGGGGTTCCTGTGGAGCACTTTCGTCCGGCTGGATGTGTTTCAAGCTCACAGAAAATTGGCCAGTACTGTTAAGCCCATGAGTGCTGCTGATGTTCTTGTAGAACCATTGTTTTTAACGAAAAAGTTAATTTAAAAAATGTCTTGCTGAGACCAAATGAACGGATTCGGAACAGTGTGTGTTGCATTTCAGATTTTTGTGAAAATGACGGAACGTATTTAAGCTAAGAGGAATTTGTTGCTGAATATAACGTGCGAACAAATGTTCTCAGCTATGCATCAGTTATTAAGAAAATAAAGAATTTTGCAAACAACTTAAGCATACACATTAACTGTGATGAAACAGCCTCGACACCACGATATATTACACTTTTAACCTCGGTAAACAGAGGAGCCAGGGTGTGCTGTGATACTTTAGCTCATGACGAAAAGAGGCCAAAATGCTGCGAAAAGTGGAACGATAAATTTCATGAAGATATAAACTGAGTAGAAACGTTTAGACAAATTCAGCACATTAAAGAAGTTAAATTAAAGTGGTCCCAGATAAGGTTAGTACACAGAATATTAACTACAAATATTGTTTTATCACATATGAATATAACAGGTGATGACAAATGTACCTTTTGTAGGAGAGAGAGAGAGAGAGAGAGAGAGAGAGAGAGAGAGAGAGAGAGAGAGAGAGAGAGAGAGAGAGAGAGAGAGAGATCATTGAACAGATATTTTGGAACTGTGCACATGTTAAACAGTTCAGGAAACATGTACAACAGACAGCCTACAGTAGATGTGCAAATATATCGTCATTGATCTGAAACCAATCAATCATACTTTTTGGACATGACACAAACTTCTGGTCCGACAAAATTTTTGATTACATTTTGTTACTTGCTAAATGTTTTTGTATATACATGTAAACTTAACAAAAGTTTACCTGTCTTTTCACTGTTTCAGCAGTTTTTGAAAACAAGATATGAAATTGAAAAATACATTGCTGTTATCAATTATAAGCTTGGAAAGTTTTCAGTGAACTGGCTTTTTTTTTTTAAAGACTTGAAATGCGTGTGTATCTTAGTGTGAGATCAGACGGGAATCAAGATATACTCTGGTTGGAAAATATGATAGGCTTCATATTTTTGTAATGTAAGTTATCAGCTTGTATTAGTCATTGTACAGTTTGATATTGCTGAGGGTGATCAGGAGAAAATCTGCAGAACGATTGTCTCTAATGTATGTGACATACTTGTTATGCCTGTCTTCTTGGATTGAAATAATGGAGTTTGCGTTTGTATGTCAGTATGTTTGTATATATACATATGTATAAAATGAATTAAAAAATGTTTGGAAATAACAGCAGCAATGTGAATATAAAACCATATAAGTTCTTTCCAAAATATCAAAAGAGGGGCCAGGCAAGGTTGTGTTGTCACCAGATTCGTTTTCATTTTATAGCGAAACCATCATGAGAAACCTAGAAGAATGCCCTGGGATAAAGATTGGAGGAAAAATGATAAACAATGTTCGTTACGCAGATGACACCATGCTAATTGCAGAAAATGAAAAAGACCTACAAAACCTTGTGAATATAATGGAAATAGAAAGCAAAAATAAAGGGCTGGTGCTAAATAGCAAGAGGGCTGAAGTCATGGTAATCAGTAAAAAACATGAAATCCCCTCGTACAAAATAACAGCAAATGGCACAAGTTTGAGACAGGTTGAGAAGTTATCAGTATCTGGTAACGATCATCTCACCAGCCGGCAGATGCACATCAGAAATAGCCAGCAGAATCGGCCAAGCCAAAACAGCATCCAAGAAGATGAAAAGCGTGTTTACCAACAAATGCCATCAGCTAACATCAGGAAGAGAGTTCTTGAGTGTTGTATAGAACCGGTACTGTTGTACGGTTGTGAAGTGTGGACAGTCAACACACAAAGTCAGAACAAAATTGAGGCAACTGAAATGTGGTTTCTAAGAAGAATGTTTCAGTGGACAGCAAAGAAAACAGACGAGACAGACTTGAAGAAGGCAGACACAAGAAGATCATTAATAAAGAAGATTAGGAAAAGACAAGCAACGTTTACAGGCCATTTTTTGAGGAAGGATAAATTAGTGCACTTGGTCACAACAAGAAAGCTGGAGGGAAAGAGAATACCAGGTAGACCCAGGGAGAAAATATTGTATTGGTCGGATTTGCAGGGAGGCTGAGGACAGAGAGGGTGGGAGATGTACTTGCAGCGACAAGAGATAAATTCGTATGGAGGGCTATGATTGTCAACGCCATGCGGCAGGGCAAATGATCTATCTCACTGATCAATCATATCAAGTCTTATTAGTGTATGATGAGGTAGGCCCTGTCCCATCTGTGAATTATACCAAGCCTAATTAGTGTATTGTGAGGTATTTTGTAATCATACTAAACCTGATTAGTGTATGGTGATGTAGGCCACATGTCATCTCTTAGTTCATACAAAGCCTTATTAATGTAGGGCGCGATATCTCATCTTTCATTCATACAAGGCCTTGTTAGTGTATGGTGAGGTATTTTACCTTTCAGTCATAAGCTCTATATGGCTGGTGTAGGGCGATGTATCTTATTTATTCTATTACAAATTACTGTAGGGTGAGGAGGCCCTATCTCAATTTTCAGTCATAAAAAGCCATCGAAAACAAGTGTGACTGCCTGCGTTCAAGCAAACAGAAACCAGAAAAAAAAAACGAAAAAAAAAAAAAGAACGCATATTTATTATAACCAGACAAAACAGGCGCAAACTTTCGGTCAACTGGCCTTTGTCAAGCGTAAGATCACAAACAAACAAACACCAGATACAAAAATTAGGAGCAGCAGGGAAGTTTCAGTCTTTTTCTCCTAATTTTTGTATCTGGTAATTAGTTTGTTTGCGATCTTACGCTTGACAAAGACCAATTGGCCGAAAATGTGCGCCTGTCTTGTCTGGTTGTATTAAATACACGTTCTTATTCTTTTTTCGTGTTTATTTTCTGGTTCCATACAAAGCCTTGTTAGCATATGGGAGGTAAATATTGCCTTTCAGTCTGACATCGTGGAGTATAGCTATATGACTCTCGCATCCTATCCACAGCTGCAAAAACTTAATTTTTGACTCCCTCACCCTTATCATTATCATCAAGTGCCTTGCCACATGGCGTTGGCGATCACGGCCTTCCATCTGTTTCTATCCCTTGTTGCTGCAAGCACCTCTTCCACCCTCTCTGCCTTCAGCCACTCTGCAATGCCGTCCAATATTTTCTCCTGGGTCTACCTGGTGCTCTCTTTCCCTCCAGCTTTCCTGTTGTGACCAGGTGCTCCAATTCCCCTTTCCTCATAAAATGGCCTATAAATGTTGCCTGTCTTTTCCTAATCTTACTTATGAATGATCTTCTTGTGTCGAGACTGTCTCGTTTGTTTTCTTTGCTGTCCATGGAACTCTCAACATTCTGCTAAGAAACCACTTCTCGGCTGCCTCAATCTTGTTCTGGCTTTGCTTCTTGACTGTCCACGCCTCACAACCATATAACATTATCGGTTCTATATAACATTCAAGAATCAACCTATCCGCACAAAACTTAACTTTGACTCCTCAACTATCCACATGCAAAAACTAACCCTTTGACTTCCTCAACTATCCACATGCAAAAACTTAACCCTTTGACTTCCTCAACCTATCCACATGCAAAACTTAACCCTTTGACTCCCTCACCCCATCCACAAAAAATTGGCTTTGCTAGCATAGTTGACAACCCAGGATGCTGGTGGACAGAGTGCAAGAGTCAAATGGTCAGTCTGGCTTGAGAAAATGTGTCCAAGGATTCCGGCTGATTGTTTGTTTAGTTTTGTTGAATTTAAAGTCTACCACTTTGAGTATGAGGACTAGCACTGTGAGACACCGATGCTATTTTCGATTATTTATATAGTAGTAGTAGTATATTATATTATCTATCATTATTATTATCTGTTGTTGTTATTGTTATCATTTTAAAAAATATTATTATTGATATCCGGATTGATTACTACTCTTGACTCTGATAAAGGCTGGGAAAGGTATTATTTATTATCATTATTATTGTTATTATTATTATCATTATTATTATTATATTATGATTGCGGTTGACCTACTCTTGACTCTGATAAAGGCTGGGAAAGGTAAAGTCATAACGCACAGGAACTGGGCATGCTTCAATATACCTGTCTGAGAGTAGAAGGATGTCTGCCACCTCACTCCCTTGTAATTTTGGGTTTTGGAGACCTTCACCCTATGTTCATGTATTACTGAAACCTTGTAGAACATGTTTTTTATGGTCTGGTCTGCTTTGTGTGTTTCAGATTGCTTACGTATTTTTGGATTCAAGATGGCGCCTCTCCCACCAAATGATGTCCCTTACAAGCGTAAACCTGACAACGTGGATCGCCAAATATTTCGGCATTATCCACAGGGCCGTTGTTCTTATGATGGTCTTAACCTAGAAATGACAGTTCTGTTTATAATAAGTATGCTAAATACTCTAACAGCTCGTCTAGCAATTGTGTGCCACCTTCACACTTACAATCAAGTAGGGTTGAAGTAAAGCAGAATTGGACTGCTGGTGAAAACTACAGTGGTTGTGGAGGAGCTCACCATGGCACTGAGAGCTATCGTGGGCAATGCGCACCCGAGGTGCCTGTTAGAAACCATTCGGCAGAAGGATCTCAGTATGATATGTACTATGGGGAAAAAGATACTACAAAACCTAGCATTACTGGTCTCATTCGAGGGACCTAGATTTACTGACGTCAGTTCTAACTACAGGTTGCCACCTCCACAGCCTGCGTATAGGTCAAACAATAAGAACCATACTGACGGTGGTTTTTTCCCAGTCCATAAGAATACCATTCTGCCGAGTAGGAGAAGATAACTGAATCTTCATTTGTCAAATTTTTCTATGATTAGTACCTTTTCAATTTTTGATTGCTCTTACCTGTTTGACCCATATCGTTTGAAACCTCATTTTCTTTGAAATAAAAGAAAATAGGCCTACTGACTAAGATTAACCTGATGGCTCTGTTTGGGAAAGGGACGGGGGAGAAAGATGTGTTTGCAAAGACTTTCATCTGACTTTTATGTGCATAATTTTGCCAACATCTCAGTTTTTCGTTGCCTGCGGTGACTGACCATCTGACTAATTTACTCAGACTTATTTTGGTTGCGTTGGTACCTAGATAAGCCGCCATTTTCGAGGCTGTATAGAATTATGATTAAAGATCTGTGGGGTTAATATGAAAGTCTCAGTTACTGTATTTGTCGAGCAGACTGGCTCAATATAACTGATGAGAATAGTGGTGTTTTATGGCTACCGCCATTGTACCTAAAATAGTCTGTCTGTCTGTCTGTCTGGGCTTCTCTCTCTATATTTGTCGACTTCTATGACGCAACAGTCGGTATGTCGACACCATCAGAAGCAGTGCCTCTTTTATACATAGTGCCTCTGGCGTGGTCGTGAAGACCCGTAAGCACTATAGTATGTCTGGCCATAGATAGCCCTTTATGCTGTGCTGGACGCCGTACATTTTATGAAAGCCTTTTATGCTGTACGGAGAGGTAACTGTGTTATATGAATGATTATGTCTCTTACATCATAAACATGTTGATGTACTGAGATGAGAGAGATGTCCCGGAAAGGAACAGCAGCTCACTATGGGGGAAAAAGAAAACACACAATCTATTCTCATCACGTTTTTTAAACTCTGAAGATTAAAAAATAAAAGATGATAAAAATAAAATTAGAAAAGAAAACCCCCCAACTCCATCACTCTCCATAGTATCAAGTAAGGCTGACAACAATTGTCGGCATCCACCCTCCCCCAACCCACCCACCCCCACACACAGTCTTGAAAACACTGACTGATCGGGCCACCGGTGCAACCAAAATAAGTCCTGCAGACAGCAAGTCCCAATCTGTCAGTCACGGTAGGCAGCCAGCACGGTGATTTCACTGCTTGTGCAGTCGAAGAAATCACGCTATTCATTGGTGTAGACAGGAAAACTGGATTTCGTCAGTGTTGACGATCTCATTCATGATAGGCTCTGTGTGGAGGGCCACGCACTTCATTGCCTGTCATTTCATTACTTTAGTTTCGAGTGACCGACCACGAGCAACAGTTAAAACATTTTATTTCTGGTCGGGGGATAGTTGGCAATTGCTGGAAAATAATGAATGATGAAATGTCAGTTGAAAAATTAATTTCCTGCGGACTTTTAAAATTTGAGCCATCAGGTTAAATCATACTGGAAGAATATGACGAAATGTCATTTTGCATTTAAAAATAATAATCAAGAGTAAAAAAATAAAAAGATGATTCCAAAATGAATTATTAATATAAGCAAATCATTAATAATCATAATAGATACAAATAATTCCTAATAAAAGGTGGTTGTAGGTTTTGTTTGTGTTTTGTCTTGTTTTGTTAAATACGCGCTTACATTGGTTGGGTTTTTTTTTTTGTTCTTCTGGTTCCTGTTTGCTTGGGCGCGGGCAGTCGCACTTGCTTTGTATCTTTTGTTTGTATGATTTTCATTTTTATGTAATAAATAGAGAAATAAATACCTTTTGTTTCTGTTTTTGTCTGAGTGTGTGTGTGTGTGTGTTTGTGTGTGTGTGTGTGTGTGTGTGTGTGTGTGTGTGTTTTGTGTGTGTGTGTGTGTGTGTGTGTGTGTATGTGTGTGTGTGTGTGTGTGTGTGTGAGAGAGAGAGAGTCAAGCACCAGATGCTTAACAGGACTTAAAAGAAAAAGATATCAAACCATACTAATAAAGATATCAAACCATACTAATAAAGATATCAAACCATAATAATAAAGATATCAAACCATACTATCAAAGATATCAAACCATACTAATAAAAATATCAAACCATACTAATAAAGATATCAAACCATACTACTAAATATATCAAACCATACTACTAAAGATATCAAACCATACTAATAAAGATATCAAACCATACTACTAAAGATATCAAACCATACTATTCAAGATATCAAACCATACTGTCAAAGATATCAAACCATACTAATAAAGATATCAAACCATACTACAAAAGATATCAAACCATACTAATAAAGATATCAAACCATACTACAAAAGATATCAAACCATACTAATAAAGATATCAAACCATACTAATAAAGATATCAAACCATACTACTAAAGATATCAAACCATACTAATAAAGATATCAAACCATACTACAAAAGATATCAAACCATACTAATAAAGATATCAAACCATACTAATAAAGATATCAAACCATACTACTAAAGATATCAAACCATACTACTAAAGATATCAAACCATACTAATAAAGATATCAAACCATACTAATAAAGATATCAAACCATACTACTAAAGATATCAAACCATACTACTAAAGATATCAAACCATACTAATAAAGATATCAAACCATACTACCAGTGTCCTTTCTGTTAAAAAAACAAAGGACTTAAAGGAAAAAGATGTCAAACCATCCTATCAGTCTTCTTTCTGTGAAAACAACAACAACAACAACAACAACAACAAATACAGGACTTAAAAGAAAAAATGTCAACCAATCTCCTTTGTGTCAAAAATTAACAAATACAGGACTTAGAAGAAAAAGATATCAAACCATACTATCACAAAACATAAAACCATACTACCAAAGATATCAAACCATACTGTCAGTCTCCTTTCTGGAAAAAGCAAACAAAACAAAACAACAAATAGAAAGACTTAAAAGAAAAATATATCAAACCATACAATCAGTCTTCTTTCTGTGAAAATAACAAACAAACAAACAAACACAGTACTAAAAAGAAAAAGACATCAAACCATACTATCTGTCTTCTTTCTGTGAAAATAACAAACAAACAAACAAACACAGTACTAAAAAGAAAAAGATATCAAACCATACTATCTGTCTTCTTTCTGTGAAAATAACAAACAAACAAACAATCAAACACAGTACTTAAAAGAAAAAGATATCAAACCATACTATCTGTCTTCTTTCTGTGAAAATAACAAACAAACAAACAAACAAACACAGTACTTAAAAGAAAAAGATATCAAACCATACTATCTGTCTTCTTTCTGTGAAAATAACAAACAAACAAACAAACACAGTACTTAAAAGAAAAAGATATCAAACCATACTATCTGTCTTCTTTCTGTGAAAATAACAAACAAACAAACAAACAAACAAACAAATACAGTACTTAAAAGAAAAAGATATCAAACCATACTATCAGTCTTCTTTCTGTGAAAATAACAAACAAAAAAACAAACACAGTACTTAAAAGAAAAAGATCTCAAACCAAGCTATCTGTCTTCTTTCTGTGAAAATAATAAACAAACAAAGAAACACAGTACTTAAAAGAAAATGATATCAAACCAAGCTATCTGTCTTCTTTCTGTGACAAAATAATAATAATAATAATAATTACAATATTTATATAGCGCAAAATCTTGATAAAATCAAATCTAAGCGCTGAAACAGACACACACGCACGCATGAGAGACGGAGAGAGAGAGAAAAGAGAGAGAAGAGAGAGAGAAGAGAGGGAGAGAAGAGAGAGAGAAGAGAGAGAGAGAAGGGAAAGAGAAGAGATAGAAGAGAGAGAGAGGAGAAAGAGAAAAGAGAGGGAGAGAAGAGAAAGAAAAGAGAGAGAAATGAGAGAGGGAAAAGAGAGAGAAGAGTGAAAGAGAGCAGAGAGAAGGGAGAGAAGAGAAAGAGAGAGAGAGAAGAGAAAGAAGATAGAGAAAGAGAGAGAGAAGAGAGAGAAGAGAGAGAGAAGATAGAGAGAGAAGAAAGAGAGAAGAAAGAGAGAGAAGAGAGAGAGAGAGAAGAGAGAGAGAGAAGAGAGAGAGAATAGAAAGAGAAGGGAGAGAATAGAGAGAGACAGAAAGAGAGAGAAGAGGGAGAAGAGAAAGAGAAGAGAGAGAGAAGAAAGAGAGAGAAGAAAGAGAGAGAAGAGGGAGAAGAGAGAGAGAGATGAGAGAGAGAGGAGAGAGAGTAAAGAGAGAGAGAAGAGAGAGAAAAGAGAGAGAGAAGAGAGAGAGAGAAGAAAGAGAGAGGAGAGAGAATAAAGAGAGAGAGAAGAGAGAGAAAAGAGAGAGAGAAGAGAAAGAGAAGAGAGAGAAGAGAGAGAGGGAGAAGACACACACACACACAAACAAATATACACACACTTACACACACTCACGCGCTTATGAACACGAACACGCTGGAGAGAGAGAGAGAGAAGAGAGAGAAGAGAGAGAGAAGAAAGATTGATTTGATTCAGTTTTACGTCAGCACCCACCTCAGGTGATATGGCCGACGGGGATAACCATCCCAGGAAAATGGGGGCAATGGGGGACTTATCTAATCCCATACTGACACCACCAGAACAACAATGATGCTAAGATGGGACAGTGAGAAGGCCAGAGAGAAGAAAGAGAAAGATAGAGAAAGAGAGAGAGAAGATATATACATATATGTATATATATATATATATATATATATATATATATATATATATATATATATATATGACTAAGTGCCAAAAGGTGGGATGCTGAGAGGGTGTTCATGAGAACTGCAATAAAAACATTATTTTCACATCTGAAACCCGTGTTCTTCTTTTGGTTTGTGTGGAAGAATGAATGTACTGATAGTGGAGATAACTTCAAGCCTAATTTTTTTTGTATTTTGCTCTACACGTGCAATATTGAACAAAATTGTCTTTAAAATCATGGCGTCGAAAACGGACATTTCGTAGTCAGCACTAAATGAAGATGCCGTGCTCAGCCTAGGTGTGATTAAAGCACTTGAAACTAAGCATGTGAGCAAAATATACCTCGATTAACATACACAAATTTGCCGAATGGATCGGAATTTGTTGATGCGTCTATTCTGGCCGTTTTAAATTTTCGGTGTCGCGCATTATAACGTGTTGTAAGACCGCCGTCGAAACTTTGAACGTGTTGTTCTTACAAATGTTTTGGGTTAGAGATTCCAAAATGGTGTCATTTTGTACTCTGGAAACGATTGTTAATCATTATTTGAGTGAAAAGTATTGAGCGTATTCTTATCTGTTTTTTTACTTGCGATTGTTACCGTCGCGAAAATGTGTTGTAATGTTTGACGTCCGACACCCAGCCCAAAATTTTCTTTCTCATTTCAACGATATCGCAAAAATCGATGTTATTCACTTCCAGTACACACGTGGGTTACACGTTGGTTTGTGGCCACGTGCATTTCGCAGGAGTTTTGCTGCTGATGAGGAACTGTCTGCATCGGAAGGTATGTTGTAATACTCTTCCTTGTTTTGACGTGTGACACTTTTTGACGACCGATACCACACCATGCAGTATTTTTTACAAATATCGACAAAGCAGGTTTTGTCATTCATTTGATTTTGGTCAGCTTCATACAGTAAGCCGATGGAAATCGTATTCTGACGACAGAACAAAGCATCTTAGCTTACATCAAAATAGAGAAATGGTTTTCTTGCTTTCTTACAACAAAGGCATTTGTGGTGATTTTGACGTTTGATAATACATTTTTGTTGTAATTTTTAATTTTTTGTGTCTGCAGGAAGGATTATTTCTTGATGGCCAGAACTGGTGTGCACCATCAGACAACCTCAATGCAGAGCATGTGATCCATATTGCAGTGCTGACATCCTCTGCACCCCGTGCTAGACCAGAGGATGCTTTCAGGAATGAATGCATGGCAGTGGTTGGGAATGCTGTCTACACAGGTTTGTGGCAGTTTTTTGCTGCCTGCGTTGCCCTGAACAGGCCTGTGCAGTCAGTATTTCCATGACTTGGATGGCCAGTATACCAGAAGCACTGCAACAGGATCATCCGTGCGCATGAACAACAAGAAGCTGACAGTGATGTGGTCTTCGTCCCGGGACGACATGGTTGCGAAACACTGGACCCCGAACCATTTTGTTCCCTTGGTCATCCTCAGGAAGCCATGTCAGTTTCCTGTTATAGGAGACACCTATATGATTAGGTGGTCAGGTGTTGAATATCCCTGTCAGGTGCTGGAGACGGATGGACTGCTAGGAGTAGTGGGTGTGGGTGAGGGTGGTGTCAGTGTGGGGGCTGTACGCCTTGTACTCAAAAAGAAAAAAGCTGACCACATATCTCCTCTCCTGGCACAACTTCACTGGCTCCCTGTATCAAAGCGCATACAGTACAAACTAGACACCATGTGCTACAAAAGCCTCAATAACGCAGCCCCCGATTACCTGTCAAGCCTACTTGAGATCTATCTTCCCTCACGTACCCTCCGCTCTGCCTCCGATCCTCTGACTTTTCGCTTTCCACGCACTAAGCTCAATACCTATGGTCCACGAGCCTTCTCTGTTTCGGGTCCACTCTCCTGGAACAAACTTCCTCTCTCAGTCCGTCAGCAACCTACTTTTGTCTCCTTCAAGTCCGCTCTCAAAACTCACCTCCCCTCTGCAGCCTGTCTCCGCTCGGAGGGAATCACATGGTTATAATATATAATTGTATATGCTATGCTCTCTATAATTTTCCATTGGTTTTATTCTTGCTTTTATTGCTTTTATTCTTTCTCCCCATTTATAGCCATGCGTGTGTGTGTGTGTGTGTGTGTGTGTGTGTGTGTGTGTGTGTGTGTGTGTGCGTGCGTGTGTGTGCGTGCGTGCGTGCGTGCGTGCTTGCGTGTGTGTCTGCTTCAGCGCTTAGATTTGATTTTATCAAGATTTTGCGCTATATATAAATATTGTAATTATTATTAATTACTTCGGGGACATCTCGATGCGTCCCAGGTTCGACGCGTCCCAGGTGTGATACATCCAGGTTCGATACGTCCCATGTTCGATACGTCACAGGTTCGACGCATCCCAGGTTCGATACGTCCCACACCAACACCCACACCTCACTCCCTCCCCATCCACCCACACACTACCCTCACCCATACCCCCACCACCCACACACCCACACCCAACCCACACGATCCACACCCCCGCACCACCCCATACCCAAACCACACCACCCACACCCCACACCAATAACACCCTCACCATCCCACCCACACCACCCAGCCCCCCGCATCCATCAACCACACACCACCCACACCCTCACCTCCACACCCGCACCCCCCACACTGACACCTCCCTCACCCACACCGCTCACACCTCCACCATGCACACCCCCACATTCACACCACCCACATTCACAGCACCCACATTCACACCACCCACATTCACACCACCCCACCCCCACCCACAAGCACACCCACACCACCCAAACTACCCCCACACTCACCACCCACACCCACCACCCACACCTCCAGCACCACCCACACCCCACCCACAAGTGTGGGTGTAGTGGTGTGCGGATGGTGTGAGTGTGGGGGTGTGGGTGGGGGGTGTTTGGTGGGGTGGTGTGGGTGGTGTGAGTGTGGGGGTGGTGTGGCAGAGGTGTGGGTGTGCTTGTGGGTGTGGGATGGGTGGGTATGGGGGTGTGGGGGATGTGGGGCATATCAAACCTGGGACGTGTGGAACCTGGGACGTATGGAACCTGGGACGCGTCGAACCTGGGACGCGTCGAACCTGGGACGTATCGAACCTGGGACGTATCGAGCCTTACTCGTGCACTTCATGTCAAAAGCCAGAAATGGCCTTTGGTGCTGGAGTGTGGCAGACTACATGTACTCTTGGAAGCCACACACTTCTCTTGTGAGGGAAGTCACACTTAAGTTAATGGACAAGGTGTCCACGCAAAGGTGCCAGCTGTTCAAAGTTTGATAGCACGGTTGGCTTCAGACCTTTACTGATGACGATGAGCCACCTCTAACCCATGCTGTTGGCATGGGTTACAATGACTCAATGGTCTTAGTGGATTAATGTTTAGTTCAGATTGGTCCATAAGTTAATGTTTGCATCATTTTTTGTTTGTGTCAGTCTGGTGATGTTGAACCAATACCCATGTTGTGATTTGGTGTAATATTGATGTGCAACACTTTTTTGAAAATCATCTTTTTCTTCAAATATATTTCTTTTTTTTAATACTTAAATACAAATCATCCTTTTCTTCAAATATATTTCTTATTTTTTTTAATACTTAAATACAGCTTGTCTTGTTTTGTGTGTGTTGAATGTGCATATGTGTTTTATTAGAAGAAAAAGTGTGATTGGGCCTGGTGGCAAATTGCTAAAAATCTGTCTGGTGTCGCACGTCAAACATTACAACAATACATGTCCATAAATTATGTTCAGGGTGTGAAAATCAGGAAGAGATGATAGCATTATATTTAGGCATGCTACATGGACACAAAAACAGTATCTTGGGTCTGCAGCATTATGAAAAAGAAATATGTTATGAGCATTTGTGTTGTAATGTTTGACGTGCAACACTTTAGACATCCCAACATTTAAACTGAGATATTTCCAAAACCGAGCTTTTGATTATCTTTTGCTTTTACAGAATCATGCTTGGTACTGAAAGGTATCAGACAGTACCAAAGAGAACTCTTTAAAGCAGACTTTATTTTTCAACCCCTTGTCCTAAATCGGGGTCCCACCTTTTGGCACTTAGTCATATACACGTACACACACACACAAACAAATATACACACACTTACACACACTCACGCGCGCACGCGCTTATGAACACTGCCATATACACGAACACGCTGGAGAGAGAGAGAGAGAGAGACAGACAGACAGACACAGAGAGAGACAGAGACAGAGAGATACAGAGAGAGACGCACGCACGCATATACACACGGATGTATATACATATATGTATATACAGTAATACATACACACACGCACGCACTCACAAAAACAAAGATTACATTTGAAACAGATGTCTAGAGGAGATAATTATGAAAGCTCCTTGTTAGAAGTGTCACTGAAGACAGTTATGTTCTTTCACTGTATTTTGATTCCATTGATTCCTTTTCTCACACTGGAAGGAGCAGCAGGGAAGTTTCAGTCTTTTTCTCCTAAGTTTTGTACTTGGTGTTTGTTTTTTTGTGATCTTATTCTTGACAAAGGCCAGTTGGCCGAGAATTTGTGCCTGTCTTGTCATGTTATGTTAAATACGCGTTCTTATTCTTTTTTCGTGTTTTTTTTTCTGGTTCCTGTTTGCTTGAACGCAGGCAGTCACACTTGTTTTGGATTTTGGATTTTGATGGCGAATTTACAAGAAGAAAAAGATAGCAACCTTTCAGATGAACGTTGTGCTATTTTCAAAATGTGAAGTTGGAAGCTGAGAATCTCACAACATGTGGTTTTAACCCTTTGCCTCACGCACCCTTTCCACCAGCATCCCACATAGTCAACCATACTAGCAAAACAAATAGTTAACCCCTTGACTCACACACCCTCCACCAGCATCCTGCATTGTCAACCATACTAGCAAAACAAATAGTTAACCCTTTGACTCACGCATCCTCTCCACCAGCATCCTGCATTGTCAACCATATTAGCAAAACAAATAGTTAACCCTTTGACTCACTTTGACTCACGCACCCTCTCCACCAGCATCCCGCATTGTCAATCAAACTAGCACAACAAAAAATTAACCCTTTGACTCGCGCACCCTCTCCACCACCATCCTGCATTGTCAACCAAACTAGCAAATCAAAAAATTAACCCTTTGACTCACGCACCCTATCCACCAGCTTCCTGCAGGAAGTTGGTGGATAGGGTGAGGGAGTCAAAGGGGTAAGTTTAACCCTTTGACTCACGCACACTATCCACCAAACAGCAAAAACTTAAACCCTTTGACTTCCCTATCCCTAAGAAGGGGAAGCTGGTGGACAAGGGTGAAGAAGTCACAGGGTTAGAAAGTACTAAATTCCGGTCCATCACGAGAAGACCCATAAAGGATCAGTCAGCCAAGAGCTTCAGAAGCGCTGACCACCTGTTGTATGTACAACAACTTGCCTCAGATACTTTCCTCAAGTGGCCACTTGAGTTAGTTCACACCTTCCTGCGAACCCTCGGTGTATAACAACAACCCCATCGTCGCCACACGACCCCCACCCTCTTTGTTTGTTTGTTTACTGAAGGATGTGTCGCTGGGGTGGCGTGGGACTCTTGATTGTCTATTGTGTTATGTGAGACATTGAAGTTAGGGTCCCAGCGACCAACTTTGGGGTGACCACTTTATGAGTTGAGTCTTTTTACTTCTCCCACTCCCAGCTTCTCTGTCTCTGTCTCTGTCTCTCTGTCTCTCTCTCGCTCTCTCTGTCTGAGTTTTTCTCTTTGTGTCTCTGTCTCTGTCTCTCTCTTTGAGTCTTTCTCTTTGTGTCTTTGTCTATCTCTCTGTCTCTCTCTCTGTGTCTGCATTTCTGTCTGTCTGTCTCTGTCTCTGTCTCTCTCTCTCTCAGTCTCTCACTCCCTGTCTTTCTGTCTCTCTCTCTCTGTTTTGTCTCTGTCTGTCTCTCTCTGTCTCTCTCTCTGTTTCTGTCTGTCTGTCTCTTTCTCTCTCCAAGTCTCTCACTCTCTGTCTTTCTCTCTGTGTATCTCTCTGTCTCTCTCTCTCTGTCTTTGTCTCTGTTCTGTCTGTCTGTCTGTCTGTCTGATGCAGTGGTCAAACGTCAGATATGAATCAGAAGGTCCTGGGTTTAATCTGCGAAGACACCACCACCACTTGGTGCATAAACCTGGAGATGTTTCCTATCTATAACCTGTGTGTGCAGGCCTGCCAGTGCAAAACGCCCTTCATACAGCGCCCATCTTCATGTTTTCATCGTTCTGCTGGAAGCTGGAGGGAAAGAGAGCACCAAGTAGACCCAGGAAGAAAATATTGGGTGGACTTGCAGAGTGGCTGAGGACAGAGAGGGTGGAAGATGTGTTTGCGGCAACAAGGGATAGATACATATGGATGGCCATAATCGCCAACACCATGCAGCAGGGCACATGATGATGATGATGATGATGATGATGATGATGATGATGATGATGATGATGATGATGATGGAAGCTGTTTTGTGTTTCATAGGTCTCTTCCAATCCCCCACCCTAGCCCCACCCTCTGCTCCCAGCCTTCACCAATTCAAGACCATGCAACGTGTATGATTTTGCACTGGCTCAGGGAGTCTGCTGGCCAATTTTTGTGGAGCGTGTATGGAATTGTCTGAGTGTGACGAACCACTCTTGAAAACAACAACTCCCAACCCACAACTTCAAGATAGATTCATGTGATCACATTTTTACTTAAGGTTTTGTTCTTAAATAAATGAAGTATATCTCTGTTCATATATGTATTCTTACCAACTTGTGTAACCTTTTGACTCCCGCACCCTGGCCACCTACTGCCAAAACTTAACCTTTGACTCTCTCACCCTATCCACCAACTTCCTGCAGGAAGCTGTTTTTCGTGTATTGACATATTTACGAACGTGTTGATGTCTTGTGTACGTGCCCTGGTGGTTTGTTTGGAATATTTGATGTGAAAGTGGTGTCCCAGGGTTGTGTGCTCTCTGCAACTTTGTTTCATTATGACCAAACTGCTCAAAAGTTGCAAGACATTGGTGATCGAATTCACCCAACCAGACATGACTTATTTTGATAATGTTGTTTCCTGACAGCATGGTGTGATAGTGTTGTGATCTAAGTCCTATCAGAGCAAATAGATATCCATCAGAAATTTTCAATGAGATTTTAAGTCTTGATGTGAATATATGATTATTTATTGTGGCACCCACTCCCACCCTGCTTGAAATGAATTCTGTTTAACCCTTTGACTCCCTCACCCTATCCACTGGCAACTTGTGTTGTCAACCATGCTAGCATAGTTTTTTTGCAGTTGGTGGATAGGGTGTGGAATCAAAGGCTTAATCAATAAACTGTTCTATTCATTCCTTCTTTCAGAGAGAACAAGAGAGGGAGAGACACAGAGAGGGGGTTGGAGCGTCTATCCTATCAATATTATCTAATTCTCTTTTACAAGGCAGTCCAAGCTGTCTGACTGACGAGTGTCTGTGCGTGTATGCGTGTATGCGTGTGTGTGTGTATGTGTGTGTGTGATGTAGTGTGTGTGGATGTGTGCGATATGTGTGTGTGGTGGTGCGTGCGATGCGTGCGTGCTGGTGTGGTGTTGTGTGTGTGTGTGTTGGTGTGTGTGGTGATGATGTGTGTGGTGTGTGTTGTTGTGTTGTGGGATGTGTAGTGTGTGTGCTGTATATTTGTGTGGTGTGTGCTGTGGTTTGTGTGCGTGTGTGCGCGATGTGTGTGTGTGTGCGCGTGTTATGTTGTTCGTGTGTGTGTGTGTGTGTGGTGTAAAAGGATCGAATTACGACCGGGAGGTAGCACCCCTCCTCCCCACCCCACCCCCACCATCCTTCACCTGCTAATTGGGCGATAGTTCGTAGTCACTTCAGTGTGTGTGTGGGAATGTGTGTGCGTGTGTGTGTGTGTGTGTGTGTGTGTGTGTGTGTGTGTATGTATGTGTGTGTGTGGTGGGGGTGGATCTGTGTGTGTGTGTGTGTGTGGTGTGTGTGTTGTGTGTGTGTGTGTGTGTGTGTGTGCCTGTGAGTTTGTGTGCGTGCGTGCGCGAAAGTGTGTGTGTGTATGCGCGTGTATATTTGTTCGTGTGTGTGTGTTAAAAGGATCGAATTACGACCGGGAGGTAGCACCCACCTCCCCCCCCACCCCCACCCCCCACCCCCACCATCCTTCACCTGCTAATCAGGCGATATTTCGTAGTCACTTCAGAGTCAAAGTTGATTGGATGTCCAGGAATAAGCTCCACCCTCCAATGCAAACACAAGTCAATCACGACGCTTGGCGATGCTTAGCCTCCCCCCCCCCCCCCCCTTGACGTGGCTAGAGTCAACTTAGACACTTTACACTAACGTCCGTCTTCTGCCATCACTTTGACAATTTGACTTAGAAGAAGACAGATCGAGAAGTTCGCTTCATCACAGTGTTGCCAGACCAACTGACTTAGATCCTCGATCTAGAAGAAGACAGACTGTGAAGTTGGTTTCATCACAATATTGCAGACCAACTGACTTAAGAAACAGAAGACAGGTCGTGAAGTTGGCTTCATCACAGTATTGCAGACCAACTGACTCAGTTCAGTAGCAGACAGGTTGTGACATCCTTCCTTACATCGTTACAGACCGGGTTTGTCTGCCAGTCCTGGTGCCGCTGTTTTGCGAAGTAAGTGATATTGTTGTCTCTTATTATGTTCGAATTACTGTCAGTGTGCCATGTTTTGCAAAGCAAATGATAATTTTGTGTCTTATTATATTGTTTCAGTTTCAGTTTCAGTTTCAGTTTCAATTTTTTATGTTTCAGTTACAGTGAGTGTTTGATGTTTTCAGTATGCTGTAGTTGTAGTTAAGATTCGTATGGAGGGCCATGATCACCAACACCATGCGGCAGTTTTTGATTGATTTGGATCAGTTTTTACGTCGGTACCCACCTCAGGTGATATGGCTGACGGGGATAACCATTCCAGGGGAGCAGAGGAAGGGGGACCTATGTAATTCTATACTGACTCCACCAGAACAATGACTTTGTTAAGATGGTACAGTGAGAAGGCCAGTTTTAATGTGGCCCAACCCGGGATTCGAACCTGCAACCATTAACATGTGAATCCGACGCTCAACCAACTGAGCTACTGGGGCCGGCATAATGCCATGCGGCAAAACAGGGCACATGATGATGTAGTTGTAATTTGATCCCCCTGACACACAGTGGACTGTTTACGTTGTTGTTGCTTTCATTTCTTCTTTCAGAGTTGGTATGACATACCCCCATACCCCCCTTGGGTTGGCGGCTGCTCTTTCAGTATAAATAGTATCCCCACCTTCTGGAAATTCTGTGCTAGAAATTTCCTCTTTTCTGTCAGCTCTTTGTTTCTGCCTTGTTGCTTTGCTTTCTGTCATTTCTACTTCTCATTTTCTGCCTTAATGGTCCATTCACCTGCATTTGTTCGATAAAGTCTTACGTATTTTTCTTCGGATTGATAATTGGGTACATGCATCAAGTGCAATTTTTGGCTCTAAAGAGGTGAGATATGCGGAAGCAATTTCAGGTAATTTATGCCTGTTTTTATATGTTTTGGTGTCCTTTTTTTAAATCTCCCCTGTGCGATAAATTGGACGGAATGGTCCTACGCCGGGGGCATATCCTTAGATTATGTGCGCGAATGCATTGATATATGTACTTAATTTTCTTGTTTTTCCTGTTGAAGTTTCGTGTGTTTTGAAGTGGTTATAGCCCTGATATGGCTCTGCGCTGTCGCTGGGCTTTAAACAACAATAAAAGAAAGCATGACATACACGAAGGAGAACCGAATAAAGCATCGGTATCTCACAATGCTACTAAAATTTTTAAAGGCTTCTTTGAGCAATTTTCTTGCTAGTCCTCATATACTCTCAGAGTGGTAGGACTTTAAAATCTACAGAACAGAACATTCCTACTTTCTTCATGATGAACACGGTAGTCAAAAGTGGACAGGCGGCTAAACGTTGTGTCTTTCACTGGCTGCTGGCCTGGAATCTTCTAGACACCTCGATCTGGTGGGTAAAAGTGGCCTGTAGGTCAGCGTATACACACTTGCCAGTGCTGAATGCTCTTCCTGTAATGAATATTCGTAACATACGAACACATATGTAGCTATGTGGTCTCAAACTTCCATGTGGATGAGAACATTCAGAATGTAAAAAAATCATGAATGGAAAAGTGCTGCTACGAAAAAATATATCAATTTCTTTTTAAAAAAAAATGTAGAATACTATGGACCGGTGTTTGTTTCATATTTCATGAAGTGGGAACACTCGTTTTTGATTGATTGATTGATTTCGTTCAGTTTTTACGTCGACACCCACCTCAGGTGATATGGCCGACGGGGATAACCATCCCAGGGAAGTGGGGAAAGGGGACCTATCTAATTCTATACTGACACCATCAGAACAACAACGATGTTAAGATGGGACAATGAGAAGGCCAGTTTTTCGTGTAGCACACCCCTTGATTCGAACCCACAACCTTTAACCTGTGAATACGACGCTCAAACCAATGAGCTACTGTATGGGGCTCGCAGAACACTCTATTTGGGCCGGTAACATTTAAGGCTCGTACAACATACTTTTTTCCCCGCTGTAAATAACCATTGTAAGTGGAAACATTCTATTAGGACCCATACATTTAAGATCCAGTACAACATGTTTTTTCCCTGTATATAAGTGGGAACACTATTTGGGCCAATACATTCAAGGCCCGTACAACGTATTTTTCCCCCTGTAAATAACCATTATAAGTGGAACACTCTATTTGGGCCAATACATTAAGACCTGTACAACATACTTTTTTCACCCTGTAGATAAGTGGGAACACTCTATTTGGGCCGATACATTTTAGGCCCGTACAAGATATTTTTCCCCTGTAAATAACCATTGTAAGTGGAAACACTATTTGGGCGATACATTTCAGGCCCGTACAAGATATTTCCCCCTGTAAATAACCATTATAAGTGGGAACTCTATTTGGGCCGACAACATTTCAGGCCCGTACAACATACTTTTTTCCCCTGTATTTTGTTGTCTTCGTGATTGCATGCGTTTATATATTATTATATATAATATATATTATATATATATATATATGGTGCGTGTGTGTGCTTTGATTTAAATTTTCACGATTTGGCGCCATGTTAATACTGTAGTTACTATTGTTAATAAGTATACTTCGAAGTCGCATAATATTTTAGAATATGTGAACTGTTAGCGGGACCCGTTATCTATTCTGAAAAATACAGGAGGGTAAATTGATAAACAATAGACTGATAAAAAAAAATACTCCTCCTAACATTTTCCTTAAAATTATTTTTTTCAACTATTGAAGATTTTAACAGACAGCCGTGTTGATGTCATTTGCAATGAGTGGATATCTCCAGTCAAATATTTAAAAACAATCAGGAATCAACGGAGTTACAACATAATGGTTTGAACGTACCCAATGCATTAAGAATGATACTGAATGTACGATAGAGGGCAACACTTTAACCCTTTGATTCCCGCACCCTGTCCACCAGCATCCTGCATTGTCAACCACGATAGGTAAGCAGAAACTTGACTCTTTGATTCTCTCACCCTACCCACCAGCTTCCTGCAGGAAACTGGTGAGTAGAGTAAGAGTCAAAAGGGTAAGTTTTTGCAGTTGGTGGATAGGGTGCGGGAGTCAAAGGGTTAATATGCAGGGCTCCCAATTTTCCGATTTTTCTCCGAAATCCGAGAAAATTCACATGCTGATTCCGAGAAAAAATGTGCTCTCCGAGAAAGTAAAAAAATTAGACATAGTTTTTTTTATTCTGCGAATTAGTCAGCTGTTTTTCAATCTGGTTGAGCTCTCGTAGCAGATGACTAAGATTTCTGTAAGAGGGATAAATCCGGAATGATTTTCCGCTACAGTCATAGTGTTTTTTGTTCATCAGCTGTTTATTGAATTAATTGCAAAATTTTGAAGTGTGTGACCATGTCTTGAGCCGATATTCTGAAGAGAGAGTCTGCCGCTGCAAAAACGTTTGCCAAAGCCTGCAAAAATATGCAGTGTTAGAAGAGGATTTCACGAAAAATTGTCGTCATGGAAATGAACACATGGTTTTCAAAAATAACAGATGCTGGCATAGCCTACTGTGTTTTGTGCCGCTGTGCAGTCAATTGAAATAACTATAGTTGAACAAGCATCCACAAACTTTCAGACCATTTCAAGTCAAAAACACACGAATTGAGGCAGAAAACTGCAAAGAATCTTGAAGAATCTTCAGCCTACGTTGTTTTAATGTTTGTTGGAGCATACATTAGAAAAATACTCATCAAATTATTTTTTCTTGAAATGTGACACTGGTATGTATGAATTATTTGCTTCAGTACAAACGATCATAAACAAGCCGAAACTTGTGCCAGACAGCATCAGGTTGCACTATTTTGCATTATAATTCAAAAATATTTTGTGGAGGAGCATCCCCTGGACCTCCCCCCCGATGATGATGAATGGTCATCGCATGTCAACAAAGAATCCCTAGGTCAAAGGCCAAGCGCAGGGAAGAGCTATCCCATGATACAACACTTACTATATACTCTGATTTCGTCAGCTCTCGTTATTCAGCTCTCTTCGCTGTTGAGGTAAGTCATACACTATACACTATTATTTATCTTATGCTTTATATTATTACTTATCTATGATTTATTCATATATTTATTCATATCCATGTTGATATGTGGTAGTTAATCAATGACAGATTGAAAAATAAAAGTAATATGATAGTATTTTTTATTTAAATTTGGACTGAATTTTGTGACCGGCGACATAAACGTCATTCACAAGTCCCGAAATGTCGACCTGTTTCCCCAGTTCTTATGTATAATAGCGATAAGCATTACCAATGTAGGTTTGTCTGTGATTGAAACATTGTGCTGCATTGAACTGTTAGCCACTGAATGCTCTTGGTAAAACTGTTTGGGAAAAAATATGTAGGTCTAAGTCATCAGATGGTGTCAAAGTCACTGCAGAAGTTAGGTATTCTGGGCGACAACTAAGAACAACTAGAGTGAGAACCAGTGCCAAGCTCTGAGGCATATCACATTGTGATGATGATGCTAAGTTTTTAAGTAAATTAGGCCTGTTAAGGTTATGTCTAATTAAGTTTAAATTGCTTGCAGTTAAGGGGGGAGAGGGGGAGGAAAACAATTTGATAGTGAGTTGGTATTTTTCCCCTCTTGTGATACGCTTTGTTGTGGATCGATTTTTATCAAACACAGTTCGTACAGGTCGCTTCAGCAGACAGTAGAAAATGAATAGATTTTATGTATAGACGTATGGGAAAGACGTTTAAAAGCATTTAGGTTTGACAGGATAATCGTGTGCTTGGGTTTTAATTGATGTCTTTTTAATTAAGCTACGAGCTATTTCTAACGTGGCGGTAGCACTTACATGAATGTAATGGTCGGCTAGGCTGTAAGCAACATGAACAAATAATAGACTGAATCACTGTACTTCCGAAACTTATGTTGGAACCCAACCCTCTTCCTCACTGCTTTGCCTTCCTCAACCTTGGGCAAAGTCCTTTTCATATACAGTTAGGCGAAGTGGAAACAGTGTACAGTAATATGTGAAAATTTCTTGGCAGAGCTAGACTCTAGCTAAAATGTTATAAATAGACTGTTTTTGGCCACACTTCCCTAGTCATAATTCACCCATTCGATTACCATCCAGGGTGGATCAGAGAACCGAATAAAGCATCGGTTTCTCACAATGCTTTAAAATTATGAAGGCTTCTTCAAAAAAATTTTTTCGCTAGTCCTCGTATACTCTAAGAATGGTAGGACTTTAAAACTCACTCAACTAACTAACTTTCCCGGATGGTTATCCCCGTCGGCCATATCACCTGAGGTGGGTGTCGACGTAAAACAACAACAACAAAACTGAACCAGTAGCTCAGTTGGTTTGAGTGTCGGATTCATGTGCTAATCGTTATGGGTTCGAATCCCGGGGTGCGTTACATTAAAGCTGGCCTTCTCACTGTCCCATCTTAACATCATGGTTGTTCTGGTGGTGTACAGAATAAGATTAGATAAGTCCCCCTCCCCCAATTTTTCTGGGATGGTTATCCCCATCAGCCATATTACTTGAGGTGGGTGTCGATGTAAAAACTGAACCAAACCAATCAACCCAACCAGTCCTAGAAATGAAATAACACAAAAGACAAAGCACTGTTATTGGCACTGTTATTGTTGTTTAAAGACCAGCCAACTGCGTAGAGCCTTATCAGGGCTATAACCGCTTCAAAACATACACAACTTCAACAGGAAAAAAAAAAGAAAAGAAAAGAAAATTAAGTACACATATCAATGCATTCTCGCACATAATCTAAGGACATGCTCCTGGTGTTGACCACTCCGTCCAATTTATCGCACAGGAGATTTAAAAAACAAACCTGATTACAAATTCAAACATACCTAAGGACACCAAAACATATATAAAAACAGGCATAAGTTTCCTAAAATTACTTCCGCATATCTCACCTCCCTAGAGCCAAAAATGCACTTCACAAATGTACCCAATTATCAATCCTAAGAAAAAGTACGTTAGACTGTATCGAACACATAGAGTGAATGGACCAGTAAGGCAGAAAATGATAGTTAGAAATGACAGAAAGCAAAGCAACAAGTCAGAAACAAAGAGAGTGACAGAAAAGAGGAAATAGCTAGCACAGAATTTCCAGAAGGTGGAGATACTATTTATACTGAAAGAGACCACGGAATCCCCATTAGGCAAGACAAAGCACTGGGTATGGGGACGGGAAAGAGAATGGAGCAGGAGACATAAGCACACATCTTGTGACAAGTCCTAAGATTAATATTGATTTATGAAATAAAACAAAAAAATCTTATAATAAGTTGAAGGCCTACGTTATAGATGGAGTATTCAAATCAGCGTGTGGACATTGTTACATGTAGGTTCTTGTGTTGACTCCTAAAGCCAGCTTTATGTGGACATTGTTACATGTAGGTTACTTGTGTTGACTCCTAAAGCCAGCTTTATGTGGACATTGTTACATGTAGCTTACTTGTGTTGACTCCTAAAGCCAGCTTTATGTGGACATTGTTACATGTAGCTTACTTGTGTTGACTCCTAAAGCCAGCTTTATGTGGACATTGTTACATGTAGCTTACTTGTGTTGACTCCTAAAGCCAGCTTTATGTGGTAGTTGTGTTGACTCCTAAAGCCAGCTTTATGTGGTAGTTGTGTTGACTCCTAAAGCCAGCTTTATGTGGACATTGTTACATGTAGGTTACTTGTGTTGACTTCTAAAGCCAGCTTTATGTGTGCGTTGTTACATGTAGGTTACTTGTGTTGACTCCTAAAGCCAGCTTTATGTGGTAGTTGTGTTGACTCCTAAAGCCAGCTTTATGTGGACATTGTTACATGTAGCTTACTTGTGTTGACTCCTAAAGCCAGCTTTATGTGGACAATGTTACATGTAGTTACTTGTGTTGACTCCTAAAACCAGCTTTATGTGGACAATGTTACATGTAGTTACTTGTGTTGACTCCTAAAGCCAGCTTTATGTGGACATTGTTACATGTAGTTACTTGTGTTGACTCCTAAAGCCAGCTTTATGTGGACATTGTTACATGTAGTTACTTGTGTTGACTCCTAAAGCCAGCTTTATGTGGACATTGTTACATGTAGTTACTTGTGTTGACTCCTAAAGCCAGCTTTATGTGGACATTGTTACATGTAGTTACTTGTGTTGACTCCTAAAGCCAGCTTTATGTGGACATTGTTACATGTAGCTTACTTGTGTTGACTCCTAAAGCCAGCTTTATGTGGACATTGTTACATGTAGCTTACTTGTGTTGACTCCTAAAGCCATCTTTATGTGAACATTGTTACATGTAGGTTACTTGTGTTGACTCCTAAAGCCAGCTTTATGTGGACATTGTTACATGTAGCTTACTTGTGTTGACTCCTAAAGCCAGCTTTATGTGGACATTGTTACATGTAGGTTACTTGTGTTGACTCCTAAAGCCAGCTTTATGTGGACATTGTTACATGTTGCTTACTTGTGTTGACTCCTAAAAGTGTATGTTCAGCGCTTAGATTTGATTTTTATCGAGATTTTGCGCTATATAAATATTGTAATTATTATTATTATTATTATTATTATAAAACCAGCTTTAAGCCATTCCGCGGCGAGCTTCATATTATGTATATTATTTAAATCTGGTGACCTCTTTGGCCCCGCTACGGCTGCATTTTCCCAGCCATTCAGCCCGGGCCGGCCGCGGCAGGCTTGGCGGCCCGCCCCCCGTTTGGCAGCCCTATCAACCATACTGAAAAGAATTATGGGATGGATGTGTGTGTGTGTGTGTTGTATTGTGTGTGTGTGTGTGTGTGTGTGTGTGTGTGTGTGTGTGTGTGTGTGTGTGCGTGTCCTTTGTGTTGGTCTTGTTGTTTGTAGGTCTAATTGTGATGTGTGGATTCGTTTGACGACATTGGTACTCTATTATTTATTCTCTAGCGTAACTGGTATGGAAATGGCAAGTTATCTTATTTTTCGGTCGTACAGGGTTTTGTGAGTGTGGGGCGGGGTATCTCATCTTCCTCCACCCCCACCCTCTGTGGGGATGCCGGGGGCTCTTTCACTAGTTTCAGTGTAAATATTATACCCACACCTTCTGGAAATTCTGTGCTAGAAATTTCCTCTTTTCTGTCATTCTCTTTGTTTCTGCCTTCTTCCTTGGTTTATCTCATCTCTTCCCATCATTTTCTGCCTTGCTGGTCCATTCACCTTTATGTTTTCTATAAAATCTTATTTGGGTGCATGTATTAAATGCATTTTTGGCTCTAAGGAAATGTGATGTGCACAAACAATTTTAGACAATACAGGCCAGTTTTCATGTATGTTTTTCTGTCTTTAATATCGTATGTTCCCAAGAATATCATGGCCAGCCAAAATACGAAAAAGGAAAACGACGTAAATAGGGGTTCCTGTGGAGCACCTTCGTCCGGCTGGATGTGTTTCAAGCTCACAGAAAATTGGCCAGTACTGTTAAGCCCATGAGTGCTGCTGATGTTCTTGTAGAACCATTGTTTTTTAACGAAAAAGTTAATTTAAAAAATGTCTTGCTGAGACCAAATGAACGGATTCGGAACAGTGTGTGTTGCATTTCAGATTTTTGTGAAAATGACGGAACGTATTTAAGCTAAGAGAATTTGTTGCTGAATATAACGTGCGAACAAATTTTCTCAGCTATGCATCAGTTATTAAGAAAATAAGAATTTTGCAAACAAATTAAGCATACACATTAACTGTGACGAAACAGCCTCGACACCACGATATATTACACTTTTAACCCCGGTAAACAGAGGAGCCAGGGTGTGCTGTGATAGGTAGAAAGAAACTCTAGGGAGAGCTAGACAACAGAAGGTCTTCAGAGAAGTAACCCCCTTTAGACAAGTGTTTCGGCCCTGAATTCTTTACACTCTCGGGGGGCCGGGCCACATCCAGGTCATGACTCCTGGATGCCCTTCTGCTGTTGTCTATTTTTTTTTTTTCCACGCCGGGGATCGAACCTGGGCGATTCTGCGCTTCAGAACTGCGGTACGCGGTTTTACCAATGTGCTAACGGGGCACACATCATCTGTAGGGAATTTAATCCTTATGAAGTTCACTTTTTTGGTTCCTCCTTGCCCAGATCCAGCTTGAGCTCCTTTCTGCTGCCTCTGCCATCGCTTTAAGGGCTCTAGTCCTCTTCTTCCCAGAAATGGCGAGTTGTTTCATGAGATCATAAGCGGAGGTGCCCACAAACCCTCTTGCCCCGACCTCTATGGCGAAGATTTTGACCCGCAGACCTGCTTTCTTCAGGGTGCTGGCAAGACCGGCGTATTTTTCGGTCTTGTAGATATGTGCTTCTTCCATTCTGCTTTCGTATGGCACAGTGAGTTCTATCAGAATCACTTGTTTCGAGGAGTCAGAGTGGAGAGCGATGTCTGGTCTCATGCCTGTCTTGCTGATGACATCTGGGTAATTTCTCCACTCTGGGAGGTCTGCTGTACACTCCCAGTCGACTGCTCCATCCAGAAGACCCTTTGGCAATGTGCTGGTTGTCATAGCCCTTTCGGGCCAGACCTGTTTCCCTCCTGCTTTGTAGAACGTTGTCATAGCAATTGGTGCGTTTGGGGTCATGGTTTTTTCGCTAACCACATCTGTGATCACTTTCAGAACTTGGTTGTGCCTCTATGTATACCTTCCTTGGGCTAGCGCTACTTTGCAAGAGCTTAGGACATGTTCCACTGTTTGTTTCTTCTGACAGAGCGGACATGCTGGGTCGTCTGCTTTCCCCCATTTCACTAAGTTTGCATTCGAGGGGAGCAGGTCATATACAGATCTGAGGAGGAAGCTTATCCTTAGAGGAGCCATGTGCCACATATCGTTCCAGCTGAGACTTCTTTGGAGTGCACTGTCCCATGTTGTCCATTGCCCCTGTTGACCTTGCTGGACTGCCTTCTGCACTCTTTTGACATCTTCTTCTTCCTTCAACTCCTGTATGATCATGTCTCTTTTTTCCTTCCCTTTGGCTTTGGACCACCACTGCATTTTTGTTGCTCCCAGTCCCTGTCTGTTGGTTTGCGTGTGTCCAATTATTTCTTTGATGCTGAGGTTTCTCTTGGCATTGTTTACAGCCTCTTGGTCTTTCCACTTTCTGCCAGTTCTCAGCTTTGGATGAACTGCTCTCACGATATTGTCCTCCGATTCCTCCAGCATGCTCAACAGTCTTGCTTTTCCAACTTTGTATTCCTCCACTATGGATTTCAGAGGTAGCTTCAGCATTGCTTGACGACAGTAGAATGCAACATCAGTGAGACCAGGTGGGACACCGAGCCATTTTCTTGTGTATTTGTTGATTTTGGCTTCCATTGCTTCGACTGTGCTGGTGCAAATGTCATAGATTAGCAGTGGCCACAGCAGCTTTGGTATCAGCATGAACTGTAGACACCAGACTTCGTATTTGCCTGGCAGTCCGCAGTTATCTATTTTCTTCAGGCCTTCTTCTGCTGTTTGCTTGGTTTCACATCCCCTTTGTGTGTCTTTCAGGGAGTCATCATACCATCTTCCGAGACTTTTTACTGGCTCTTCTGTGACAGTGGGGATGGCTTGGTTGGCTACCATGAATTTGACTGAATCTGCCACTTTTCCTTTTCGCAGTGAGAGACTTCGGGATTTCTTAGGTTTGAACCTCATTCTTGAAGAGGCCACCAGCTCATCCAGCTGCTTTAAGATTTGGTGTGTCTCTTCCTCATCCGTGGACAAGACTGTTGTGTCATCCATGAAAGCTTTCAGAGGAGGCATCTGGTATCCATCTCCCAGATTCACTGGACCTGAACTCTTCATTGCTGTGCTGTGATACTTTAGCTCATGACGAAAAGAGGCCAAAATGCTGTGAAAAGTGGAACGATAAATTTCATGAAGATATAAACTGAGTAGAAACGTTTAGACAAATTCAGCACATTAAAGAAGTTAAATTAAAGTGGTCCCAGATAAGGTTAGTACACAGAATATTAACTACAAATATTGTTTTATCACATATGAATATAACAGGTGATGACAAATGTACCTTTTGTAGGAGAGAGAGAGAGAGAGAGAGAGAGAGAGAGAGAGAGAGAGAGAGAGAGAGAGAGAGCATTGAACAGATATTTTGGAACTGTGTACATGTTAAACAGTTCAGGAAACATGTACAACAGACAGTCTACAGTAGATGTGCAAATATATCGTCATTGATCTGAAACCAATCAGTCATACTTTTTGGACATGACACAAACTTCTGGTCCGACAAAATTTTTGATTACATTTTGTTACTTGCTAAATGTTTTTATATATACATGTAAACTTAACAAAAGTTTACCTGTCTGTTCACTGTTTCAGCAGTTTTTGAAAACAAGGTATGAAATTGAAAAATACACTGCTGCTATCAATTATAAGCTTGGAAAGTTTTCAGTGAACTGGCTTTTTTTTTAAAGACTTGAAATGCGTGTGTATCTTGGTGTGAGATCAGACGGGAATCAAGATATACTCTGGTTGGAAAATATGATAGGCTTCATATTTTTGTAATGTAAGTTATCAGCTTGTATTAGTCATTGTACAGTTTGATATTGCTGAGGGTGATCAGGAGAAAATCTGCAGAACGATTGTCTCTAATGTATGTGACATACTTGTTATGCCTGTATTCTTGGATTGAAATAATGGAGTTTGCGTTTGTATGTCAGTATGTTTGTATATATACATATGTATAAAATGAATGAAAAAATGTTAAAAAAGTATAGATCTAGTATATATTCTTGTGGAAACAACAGCAACAATGAGAATATAAAACCATATAAGCTCTTTCCAAAATATCAAAAGAGGGGCAGGCAAGGTTGTGTTCTGTCATTTCATTTTATAGCGAAACCATCATGACAAACCTAGAAGAATGCCCTGGGATAAAGATTGGAGGAAAAATGATAAACAATATTCGTTACGCAGATGACACCATGCTAATTGCAGAAAATGAAAAAGACCTACAAAACCTTGTGAATATAATGGAAATAGAAAGCAAAAATAAAGGGCTGGTGCTAAATAGCAAGAGGGCTGAAGTCATGGTAATCAGTAAAAAACATGAAATCCCCTCATACAAAATAACAGCAAATGGCACAAGTTTGAGACAGGTTGAGAAGTTATCAGTATCTGGTAACAATCATCTCACCAGCCGGCAGATGCACATCAGAAATAGCCAGCAGAATCGGCCAAGCCAGAACAGCATTCAAGAAGATGAAAAGCGTTTTTACCAACAAATGCCTATCAGCTAACATTAAGAAGAGAGTTCTTGAGTGTTGTATAGAACCGGTACTGTTGTACGGTTGTGAAGTGTGGACAGTCAACACACAAAGTCAGAACAAAATTGAGGCAACTGAAATATGATTTCTAAGAAGAATGTTGAGAGTTCAGTGGACAGCAAAGAAAACAGACGAGACAGACTTGAAGAGGGCAGACACAAGAAGATCATTAATAAAGAAGATTAGGAAAAGACAAGCAACGTTTATAGGCCATTTTTTGAGGAAGGATAAATTAGGTCACAACAAGAAAGCTGGAGGGAAAGAGAATACCAGGTAGACCCAGGGAGAAAATATTGTATTGGACGGATTTGCAGGGAGGCTGAGGACAGAGAGGGTGGGAGATGTACTTGCAGCGACAAGGGATAGATTCGTATGGAGGGCTATGATTGCCAACGCCATGCGGCAGGGCAAATGATCTATCTCACTGATCAATCATATAAAGTCTTATTAGTGTATGGTGAGGTAGGCCCTGTCCCATCTGTCAATCATATTGGTGAGGTAAGCCCTGTCCCATCTGTCAATCATATAAAGCCTAATTAGTGTATGATGAGGTATCTTGTAATCATACAAAGCCATATTAGTGTATGGTGAGGTAGGCCCTGTTTCATATTTCAATCATATGAAGCTTAATTAGTGTATGATGAGGTGTCTTGTAATCATACAAAGTCCTGTTAGTGTACATGTATGGTGAGTTAGACACTTTTTCATATTCCAATCATACAAAGCTTAATTAGTGTATTGTGAGGTATTTTGTAATCATACTAAACCTGATTAGTGTATGGTGAGGTATTTTGTAATCATACTAAACCTGATTAGTGTATGGTGATGTAGGCCACATGTCATCTCTTAGTTCATACAAAGCCTTATTAATGTAGGGCGCGATATCTCATCTTTCATTCATACAAGGCCTTGTTATTGTATGGTGAGGTATTTTATCTTTCAGTCATAAGCTCTATATGGCTGGTGTAAGGCGATGTATCTTATTTTTTCTATTACAAATTACTGTAGGGTGAGGAGGCCCTATCTCAACTTTCAGTCATACAAAGCCATCCAAAACAAGTGTGACTGCCTGCGTTCAAGTAAACAGGAACCAGAAAAAAAAAACACGAAAAAAAAAAAAAAAGAACGCATAGTCTATTAATTACAACCAGACAAAACAGGCGCAAACTTTCGGCTAACTGGCCTTTGTCAAGCGTAAGATCACAAACAAACAAACACCAGATACAAAAATTAGGAGCAGCAGGGAAGTTTCAGTCTTTTTCTCCTAATTTTTGTATCTGGTAATAGTTTGTTTGCGATCTTACACTTGACAAAGACCAATTGGCCGAAAATGTGCGCCTGTCTTGTCTGGTTGTATTAAATACACGTTCTTATTCTTTTTTCGTGTTTATTTTCTGGTTCCATACAAAGCCTTGTTAGCATATGGGGAGATAAATATTGCCTTTCAGTCTGACATCGTGGAGTATAGCCATATGACTCTCGCATCCTATCCACCAGCTGCAAAACCTTAATTTTTGACTCCCTCACCCTTATCATTATCATCAAGTGCCTTGCCACATGGCGTTGTCGATCACGGCCTTCCGTCTGTTTCTATCCCTTGTTGCTGCAAGTACCTCTTCCACCCTCTCTGCCTTCAGCCACTCTGCAATGCCGTCCAATATTTTCTCCCTGGGTCTACCTGGTGCTCTCTTTCCCTCCAGCTTTCCTGTTGTGACCAGGTGCTCCAATTCCCCTTTCCTCATAAAATGGCCTATAAATGTTGCCTGTCTTTTCCTAATCTTACTTATGAATGATCTTCTTGTGTCGAGACTGTCTCGTTTGTTTTCTTTGTTGTCCATGGAACTCTCAACATTCTGCTAAGAAACCACTTCTCGGCTGCCTCAATCTTGTTCTGGCTTTGCTTCTTGACTGTCCACGCCTCACAACCATATAACTTTATCGGTTCTATATAACATTCAAGAATCAACCTATCCGCATGCAAAACTTGAATCCTTTGACTCCCTCAACTATCCACATGCAAAAACTTAACCCTTTGACTTCCTCAACCTATCCACATGCAAAAACTTAACCCTTTGACTTCCTCAACCTATCCACATGCAAAAACTTAACCCTTTGACTCCCTCACCCCATCCACAAAAAATTGGCTTTGCCAGCATAGTTGTCAACCCAGAATGCTGGTGGACAGAGTGCAAGAGACAAATGGTCAGTCTGGCTTGAGAAAATGTGTCCAAGGATTCCGGCTGATTGTTTAGTTTTGTTGAATTTAAAGTCCTACCACTTTGAGTATGAGGACTAGCACTGTGAGACACCAATGCTATTTTCGGATTATTATTAGTAGTAGTAGTAGTAGTATATTATCATTATTACCATTATTATTATTGTTGTTGTTATTGTTATCATTTTTAAAAAAAAATATTATTATGACTCCGGTTGAATTACTCTTGACTCTGATAAAGGCTGGGAAAGGTATCATTATTATCATTATTATTGTTATTATTATTATCATTATAATTATTATATTATGATTCTGGTTGACCTACTCTTGACTCTGATAAAGGCTGGGAAAGGTAAAGTCATAACGCACAGGAACTGGGCATGCTTCAATATACCTGTCTGAGAGTAGAAGGATGTCTGCCACCTCACTCCCTTGTAATTTTGGGTTTTGGAGACCTTCACCCTATGTTCATGTATTACTGAAACCTTGTAGGAACATGTTTTTTATGGTCTGGTCTGCTTTGTGTGTTTCAGATTGCTTACGTATTTTTGGATTCAAGATGGCGCTTCTCCCACCAAATAATGTCCCTTACAAGCGTAAACCTGACAACGTGGATCGCCAAATATTTCGGCATTATCCACAGGGCCGTTGTTCTTATGACTGGTCTCAACCTAGAAATGACAGTTCTGTTTATAATAAGTATGCTAAATACTCTAACAGCTCGTCTGGCTACTGTGTGCCAACCTTATTACCAGTTAAAAGTGACGACAGCTCGTCTAGCAATTGTGTGCCACCTTCACACTTACAATCAAGTAGGGTTGAAGTAAAGCAGAATTGGACTGCTGGTGAAAACTACAGTGGTTGTGGAGGAGCTCACCATGGCACTGAGAGCTATCGTGGGCAATGCGCACCCGAGGTGCCTGTTAGAAACCATTCGGCAGAACGATCTCAGTATAATATGTACTATGGGGAAAAAGATACTACAAAACCTAGCATATACTGGTCTCATTCAGAGGGACCTAGATTTACTGACGTCAGTTCTAACTACAGGTTGCCACCTCCACAGCCGCGTTATAGGTCAAACAATAAGAACCATACTGACGTCAGTTCTAACTACAGGTTGCCACCTCCACAGCCGTGGTATTGGTCAAACAACAAGAACCATACTGACGTCAGTTCTAACTACAGTTTGCCACCTCCACAGCCGTGGTATAGGTCAAACAACAAGAACCATACTGACGGTGGTTTTTTCCCAGTCCATAAGAATACCATTCTGCCGAGTAGGAGAAGATAACTGAATTTTCGTTTATCAAATTTTTCTATGATTAGTACCTTTTCATTTTTTGATTGCTCTTACCTGTTTGACCCATATCGTTTGAAACCCCATTTTCTTTGAAATAAAAAGAAAATAGGCCTATTGACTAAGATTAACCTGATGGCTCTGTTTGGGAAAGCGACGGGGGAGAAAGATGTGTATGCAAAGACTTTCATCTGACTTTTATGTGCATAATTTTGCCAACATCTCAGTTTTTCGTTGCCTGCGGTGACTGACCATCTGACTAATTTACTCAGACTTATTTTGGTTGCGTTGGTACCTAGATAAGCCGCCATTTTCGAGGCTGTATAGAATTATGATTAAAGATCTGTGGGGTTAATATGAAAGTCTCAGTTACTGTATTTGTCGAGCAGACTGGCTCAATATAACTGATGAGAATAGTGGTGTTTTATGGCTACCGCCATTGTACCTAAAATAGTCTGTCTGTCTGTCTGTCTGGGCTTCTCTCTCTATATTTGTCGACTTCTATGACGCAACAGTCGGTATGTCGACACCATCAGAAGCAGTGCCTCTTTTATACATAGTGCCTCTGGCGTGGTCGTGAAGACCCGTAAGCACTATAGTATGTCTGGCCATAGATAGCCCTTTATGCTGTGCCGGACGCCGTACATTTTATGAAAGCCTTTTATGCTGTACGGAGAGGTAACTGTGTTATATGAATGATTACGTCTCTTACATCATAAACATGTTGATGTACTGAGATGAGAGAGATGTCCCGGAAAGGAACAGCAGCTCACTATGGGGGAAAAAAGAAACACACAATCTATTCTCATCACGTTTTTTAAACTCTGAAGATTAAAAAATAAAAGACGATAAAAATAAACATTAGAAAAGAAACTCCCCCCAACCCCCTCACTCTCCATAGTATCAAGTAAGGCTCGACAACAATTGTCGGCATCCACCCCTCCCCCAACCCACCCACCCCCACACGCAGTCTTGAAAACACTGACTGATCGGGCCACCGGTGCAACCAAAATAAGTCCTGCAGACAGCAAGTCCCAATCTGTCAGTCACGGTAGGCAGCCAGCACGGTGATTTCACTGCTTGTGCAGTCGAAGAAATGACGCTATTCATTGGTGTAGACAGGAAAACTGGATTTCGTCAGTGTTGACGATCTCATTCATGATAGGCTCTGTGTGGAGGGCCACGCACTTCATTGCCTGTCATTTCATTACTTTAGTTTCGAGTGACCGACCACGAGCAACAGTTAAAACATTTTATTTCTGGTCGGGTATAGTTGGCAATTGCTGGAAAATAATCAATGATGAAATGTCAGTTTAAAAATTAATTTCCTGGGGACTTTTAAATTTGAGCCATCAGGTTTAATCATACTGGAAGAATATGACGAAATGTCATTTTACATTTAAAAGTAATA
>CM060305.1:10035708-10038208 GCA_030674185.1 Monoplex corrugatus
TATCACTCCCTACGTCTTGTGCTAGCCAAACAATACCAAATCCGTTCTGCATAAGAACATTTTTGACATTATCGACCCAATTTCTTTTACCTCTTTCGTGTTGCTGTAGCAACATTTCATATGCCTGTTTACATAATCGTGATGGCGGTAGTTTGAGTATTTTTAGCCAGTACTTTATACATTTAATAGTTGTTCTAATTTAAGTGGATATCTACCAGTTTCACCGTAAGCTATTTTGTTGGAGGAGTGAAGAGGGATGTTTAAAAAACGTTTTATTGCAAATGTGTGGACAATCTCCATCTGTTTATTGTCATATAAGCCCCAAATTTCTGCTGCATATGTAATCATAGGTTCTATCTGTGTATTAAACAGTTTCCAATAAAGTATTGGGTCTATAGTATTCAATTTTCTCATAACTCTAAGGATTTCAATCACCCCTCTTTTCCCTTTTCTGCACATCTCTGTCCATGCTGTGGTTAAGCTTAGTTTTGTGGTAAATGTTAACCCTAAATATTTGTAAGAGTTAGTTACTTTAACTTCAGAATCTCCATATTTCCATTTTTCATTAATGGAAAGATGTCCACCTTTACGGAATACAATAATATTTGTTTTGTCGAGATTAACGTTGAGAGACAGTCTGTCTGCTTCCTGCTTTAGAACATTAAGTTGGTTTTGGAGTCCGATCGCAGTGTCCGAAAGGAGTATAATATCATCTGCAAAAAGCATCAAAAACAACTCAACATGTCCAGGTAGCATTTGTATTCCATGTCTTCCTTTAGCTGAAAATTTTATTGCTAATTCATTAATAAAGAATGAGAACAGTAAGGGGCTGAGCAAACATCCTTGCTTTACTCCCTTTGGACAGTTGAAAAAATCAGTATACAAGTTTTTATCTCTAACACAAGCTATAACTGTATCATATACTCCTCTTATTGCCTTATATAATCTACCATTTACACCTTTATTTCTTAAAACGTTCCATAATTTGTTTCTATTTATTGAGTCGAACGCTTTCCGGAAATCGACAAATGCAACGAAGAGTTTAGAATTTTTATTAAGATACTTTTGAACTAGAGCATAAAGTGTAAATATGTGATCTACAGTGCTGTATCCTGCTCTAAACCCTGCTTGTTCCTCCACTATCATTGCTTCCCTTTGTGCCCATTTTGTAAGTCTTCTATTTAAAATGTGTGTATAAACCTTACCAATTATGCTTGTTAATGCTACTCCTCTATAGTTATCAGGATTGTTGTTATCGCCCTTTTTGTATATATGTATAATGATAGACTTTGACCACATTGCTGGGAAATATCCTTTCATGAACAAAAAGTTGAAAAGGTCTTTCAAAAAACTACGCACTTCCTTATTTGCATGTTTTAGCATTTCTCCAAGGATGATATCAATGCCCGCACTTTTGCCGTTTTTCAAGTGTTGAATGCCTTCTGTAATCTCTGTTTTAGATATTGGGTCGCGAATAAAGGTTCATCTGTTTCCTCTTCTTCTTCAATTGCTGTATTTTCTTGTTGTTCTGACTCTTCTGTCTCATCAAAAACATGCGAGAAATGATCGTACCATTGTTGCAAGCTGATATTATTGTACAATACTGTTTTTCTATTTACTGCTCTTATTGTTGACCAGAATAATTTATGGTCGTTTATAGATTCTTTTAACTCTTGTAATCTTTTTTCATCATACTTATTTTTCTTTTCTTTCTTCAATTTATTATACGATTTTCTCTCTTCTGCATACAACTGTCTGCGTTCTGTTAGATTTATCTTAGCCCTTCTAAAATTCCTCAACATACGATTGACATTTCTTTTCTTCCGTGCACATTCTTCATCAAACCAATCATTAGTCCTTCTTTTCTTTTTCCCAGTCATACGAATCATGCATGCAGCAGCTCCACACAAGGCTTGTGTAAACATATCAATGCATTCATCCACCCCCTCTATCATTCTTTCTTTAGCCCTTTCCAAACACTGCTTGAACTGGGCTGAGTCAGTCTCATCTTTGTACATTTGCACGCATTCTTCTGACCACACCACCCTCTCTCTCATCCCTCCCTCTCCTCCTCCCTCCTCTCTCACCTCACTCTCTCCCTTTTTCCCATCATCAATCACCCAGGTCAACTCTATAGGAAAATGCCACGAGTGTAGGCTATCAGCTACACGTAAATCACACCTTTCTAACAGTTCATCAGAAACAACAAAATAATCAATAATACTGCACCCATTTGGTGAGACAAATGTAAACTCACCCTCTTTATCCCCATTACAGGTACCATTTACAATGACAAGATCAAACATGAAACAAAAATCAAGTAAAGATGATCCAAACATATTAGTAGAAAAATCTTTTGATGAACGGACACCATGTTTATCTTCCTTGTCATTATCTAAATGAACATCACAAAAAGTCATCCCCGATGTTTCTGCTTGTACCCCACCTGTTCTTGCATTGAAATCCCCACATAAAATGATATATGCATTTTCTTTTTCAA
>CM060305.1:10043656-10066156 GCA_030674185.1 Monoplex corrugatus
GTTTTTACGTCGACACCCACCTCAGGTGATATGGCCGACGGGGATAACCATCCCAGGGAAGTGGGGAAAGGGGACCTATCTAATTCTATACTGACACCATCAGAACAACAACGATGTTAAGATGGGACAATGAGAAGGCCAGTTTTTCGTGTAGCACACCCCTTGATTCGAACCCACAACCATTAACCTGTGAATACGACGCCCAAACCAATGAGCTACTGTATGGGGCTCGCAGAACACTCTATTTGGGCCGGCAACATTTAAGGCTCGTACAATATACTTTTTTCCCCGCTGTAAATAACCATTGTAAGTGGAAACATTCTATTAGGGCCCATACATTTAAGACCAGTACAACATGTTTTTTCCCTGTATATAAGTGGGAACACTATTTGGGCCAATACATTTAAGGCCCGTACAACGTATTTTCCCCCCTGTAAATAACCATTATAAGTGAGAACACTCTATTTGGGCCAATACATTAAGACCTGTACAACATACTTTTTTCACCCTGTAGATAAGTGGGAACACTCTATTTGGGCCGATACATTTTAGGCCCGTACAAGATATTTTTCCCCTGTAAATAACCATTGTAAGTGGAAACACTATTTGGGCCGATACATTTCAGGCCCGTACAACATACTTTTTTCCCCTGTATGTTGTTGTCTTCGTTGATTGCATTCGTTGATATATATATCTGGTGCGTGTGTGTGCTTTGATTTAAATTTTCACGATTTGGCGCCATGTTAATACTGTAGTTACTATTGTTAATAAGTATACTTCGAAGTCGCATAATATTTTAGAATATGTGAACTGTTAGCGGGACCCGTTATCTATTCTGAAAAATACAGGAGGGTAAACTGATAAACAATAGACTGATAAAAAAAAAATACTCCTCCTAACATTTTCCTTAAAATTATTTTTTTCAACTATTGAAGATTTTAACAGACAGCCGTGTTGATGTCATTTGCAATGAGTGGATATCTCCAGTCAAATATTTAAAAACAATCAGGAATCAACGGAGTTACAACATAATGGTTTGAACGTACCCAATGCATTAAGAATGATACTGAATGTACGATAGAGGGCAACACTTTAACCCTTTGATTCCCGCACCCTGTCCACCAGCATCCTGCATTGTCAACCACGATAGGTAAGCAGAAACTTGACTCTTTGATTCTCTCACCCTACCCACCAGCTTCCTGCAGGAAACTGGTGAGTAGAGTAAGAGTCAAAAGGTTCAGTTTTTGCAGTTGGTGGATAGGGTGTGGGAGTCAAAGGGTTAATATGCAGGGCTCCCAATTTTCCGATTTTTCTCCGAAATCCGAGAAAATTCACATGCTGATTCCGAGAAAAAATGTGCTCTCCGAGAAAGTAAAAAATTGGACTGATAGTTTTTTTTATTCTGCGAATTAGTCAGCTGTTTTTCAATCTGTTGAGCTCTCGTAGCAGATGACTAAGATTTCTGTAAGAGGGATAAATCCGGAATGATTTTCCGCTACAGTCATAGTGTTTTTTGTTCATCAGCTGTTTATTGAATTAATTGCAAAATGTTTGAAGTGTGTGACCATGTCTTGAGCCGATATTCTGAAGAGAGAGTCTGCCGCTGCAAAAACGTTTGCCAAAGCCTGCAAAAATATGCAGTGTTAGAAGAGGATTTCACGAAAAATTGTCGTCATGGAAATGAACACATGGTTTTCAAAAATAACAGATGCTGGCATAGCCTACTGTGTTTTGTGCCGCTGTGCAGTCAATTGAAATAAGTATAGTTGAACAAGCATCCACAAACTTTCAGACCATTTCAAGTCAAAGACACACGAATTGAGGCAGAAAACTGCAAAGAATCTTCAGTCTACGTTGTTTTAATGTTTGTTGGAGCATACATTAGAAAAATACTCACCAAATTATTTTTTCTTGAAATCTGACACTGGTATGTATGAATTATTTGCTTCAGTACAAACGATCATAAACAAGCCGACACTTGTGCCAGACAGCATCAGGTTGCACTATTTTGCATTTATATTCAAAAATATTTTGCGGAGGAGCATCCCCTGGACACCCCCCCCCTCCCCCCGATTATAATGAATGAGTCATCGCATGTCAACAAAGAATCCCTAGGTCAAAGGCCAAGTGCAGGGAAGAGCTATCCCATGATACAACACTTACTATATACTCTGATTTCGTCAGCTCTCGTTATTCGAGCTCTCTTCGCTGTTGAGGTAAGTCATACACTATACACTATTATTTATCTTATGCTTTATATTATTACTTATCTATGATTTATTCATATATTTATTCATATCCATGTTGATATGTGGTAGTTAATCAATGACAGATTGAAAAATAAAAGTAATATGATAGTATTTTTTATCTAAATTTGGACTGAATTTTGTGACCGGCGACATAAACGTCATTCACAAGTCCCGAAATGTCGACCTGTTTCCCCAGTTCTTATGTATAATAGCGATAAGCATTACCAATGTAGGTTTGTCTGTGATTGAAACATTGTGCTGCATTGAACTGTTGGCCACTGAATGCTCTTGGTAAAACTGTTTGGGAAAAAATATGTAGGTCTAAGTCATCAGATGGTGTCAAAGTCACTGCAGAAGTTAGGTATTCTGGGCGACAACTAAGAACAACTAGAGTGAGAACCAGTGCGAAGCTCTGAGGCATATCACATTGTGATGATGATGCTAAGTTTTTAAGTAAATTAGGCCTGTTAAGGTTATGTCTAATTCAGTTTAAATTGCTTGCAGTTAAGGGGGGAGAGCTGGAGGAAAACAATTTGATAGTGAGTTGGTATTTTTCCCCTCTTGTGATACGCTTTGTTGTGGATCGATTTTTATCAAACACAGTTCGTACAGGTCGCTTCAGCAGACAGTAGAAAATGAATAGATTTTATGTATAGACGTATGGGAAAGACGTTTAAAAGCATTTAGGTTTGACAGGATAATCGTGTGCTTGGGTTTTAATTCATGTCTTTTTAATTAAGCTACGAGCTATTTCTAACGTGGCGGTAGCACTTACATAAATGTAATGGTCGGCTGGGCTGTAAGCAACATGAACAAATAATAGACTGAATCACTGTACTTCCGAAACTTATGTTGGATCCCAACCCTCTTCCTCACTGCTTTGCCTTCCTCAACCTTGGGCAAAGTCCTTTTCATATACAGTTAAGCGAAGTGGAAACAGTGTACAGTAATATGTGAAAATTTCTTGGCAGAGCTAGACTCTAGCTAAAATGTTATAAATGGACTGTCTTTGGCCACACTTCCCTAGTCATAATTCACCCATTCGATTACCATCCAGGGTGGATCAGAGAACCAAATAAAGCATCGGTTTCTCACAATGCTTTAAAATTACTGAAGGCTTCTTCAAAAAAAATTTTTTCGCTAGTCCTCGTATACTCTAAGAGTGGTAGGACTTTAAAACTCACTCAACTGACTAACTTTCTCCGGGATGGTTATCCCCGTCGGCCATATCACCTGAGGTGGGTGTCGACGTAAAACAACAACAACAAAACTGAACCAGTAGCTCAGTTGGTTTCAGTGTCGGATTCATGTGCTAATCGTTATGGGTTCGAATACCGGGGTGCGTTACATTAAAGCTGGCCTTCTCACTGTCCCATCTTAACATCATGGTTGTTCTGGTGGTGTCAGAATAAGATTAGATAAGTCCCCCTCCCCCCATTTTTCTGGGATGGTTATCCCCATCAGCCATATTACTTGAGGTGGGTGTCGATGTAAAAACTGAAACAAACCAATCAACCCAACCAGTACGAGAAATGAAATAACACAAAAGACAAAGCACTGTTATTGGCACTGTTATTGTTGTTTAAAGCCCAGCCGACTGCGTAGAGCCTTATCAGGGCTATAACCGCTTCAAAACATACACAACTTCAACAGGAAAAAAAAAAGAAAAGAAAAGAAAATTAAGTACACATATCAATGCATTCTCGCACATAATCTAAGGACATGCTCCTGGTGTTGACCACTCCGTCCAATTTATCGCACAGGAGATTTAAAAAACAAACCTGATTACAAATTCAAACATACCTAAGGACACCAAAACATATATGAAAACAGGCATAAGTTAACTAAAATTACTTCCGCATATCTCACCTCCCTAGAGCCAAAAATGCACTTCACAAATGTACCCAATTATCAATCCTAAGAAAATGTACGTAAGACTGTATCGAACACATAGAGGTAAATGGACCAGTAAGGCAGAAAATGATAGGTAGAAAGCAAAGCAACAAGTCAGAAACAAAGAGAGTGACAGAAAAGAGGAAATAGCTAGCACAGAATTTCCAGAAGGTGGAGATACTATTTATACTGAAAGAGCCCACGGCAACCCCATTGGGCAAGACAAAGCACTGGGTATGGGGTCGGGAAAGAGAATGGAGCAGGAGACATAAGCACACATCTTGTGACAAGTCCTAAGATTAATACTGATTTATGAAATAAAACAAAAAAATCTTATAATAAGTTGAAGGTCTACGTTATAGATGGAGTATTCAAATCAGCGTGTGGACATTGTTACATGTAAGTTACTTGTGTTGACTCCTAAAGCCAGCTTTATGTGGACATTGTTACATGTAGGTTACTTGTGTTGACTCCTAAAGCCAGCTTTATGTGGACATTGTTACATGTAGCTTACTTGTGTTGACTCCTAAAGCCAGCTTTATGTGGACATTGTTACATGTAGGTTACTTGTGTTGACTCCTAAATCCAGCTTTATGTTGACATTGTTACATGTAGCTTACTTGTGTTGACTCCTAAAGCCAGCTTTATGTGGACATTGTTACATGTAGCTTACTTGTGTTGACCTCTAAAGCCAGCTTTATGTGGACATTGTTACATGTAGCTTACTTGTGTTGACTCCTAAAGCCAGCTTTATGTGGACATTGTTACATGTAGGTTACTTGTGTTGACTCCTAAAGCCAGCTTTATGTGGACATTGTTACATGTAGCTTACTTGTGTTGACTCCTAAATCCAGCTTTATGTGGACATTGTTACATGTAGCTTACTTGTGTTGACTCCCAAAGCCAGCTTTATGTGGACATTGTTACATGTAGGTTACTTGTGTTGACTCCTAAAGCCAGCTTTATGTGGACATTGTTACATGTAGCTTACTTGTGTTGACTCCTAAAGCCAGCTTTATGTGGACATTGTTACATGTAGGTTACTTGTGTTGACTCCTAAAGCCAGCTTTATGTCGACATTGTTACATGTAGCTTACTTGTGTTGACTCCTAAAGCCAGCTTTATGTGGACATTGTTACATCTAGTTACTTGTGTTAACTCCTAAAGCCAGCTTTATGTGGACATTGTTACATGTTGCTTACTTGTGTTGACTCCTAAAAGTGTATGCTCAGCGCTTAGATTTGATTTTTATCGAGATTTTGCGCTATATAAATATTGTAATTATTATTATTATTATTATTATTATTATTATTATAAAACCAGCTTTAAGCCATTCCGCGGCGAGCTTCATATTATGTATATTATTTAAATCTGGTGACCTCTTTGGCCCGGCTACGGCTGCATTTTCCCACCCATTCAGCCGGGGCCGGCCGCGGCAGGCTTGGCGGCCCGCCCCCCGTTTGGCAGCCCTATCAACCATACTGAAAAGAATTATGGGATGGATGTGTGTGTGTGTGTGTGTGTGTGTGTGTGTTGTGTTGTGTGTGTGTGTGTGTGTGTGTGTGTGTGTGTGTGTGGTGTGTGTGTGTGTGTGTGTGTTCTTTGTGTTGGTCTTGTTGTTTGTAGGTCTAATTGTGATGTGTGGATTCATTTGACGACATTGGTACTCTATTATTTATTCTCTAGCGTAACTCGTATGGAAATGGCGAGTTATCTTATTTTTCGGTCGTACAGGGTTTTGTGAGTGTGGGGCGGGGTATCTCATCTTCCTCCACCCTCTGTGGGGATGCCGGGGGCTCTTTCACTAGTTTCAGTATAAATATTATCCCCATACCTTCTGGAAATTCTGTGCTAGAAATTTCCTCTTTTCTGTCATTCTCTTTGTTTCTGCCTTCTTCCTTGGTTTATCTCATCTCTTCCCATCATTTTCTGCCTTGCTGGTCCATTCACCTTTATGTTTTCTATAAAATCTTAATTGGGTGCATGTATTAAATGCATTTTTGGCTGTAAGGAAACGTGATGTGCACAAACAATTTTAGACAATACAGGCCAGTTTTCATGTGTTTTTCTGTCTTTAATATCGTATGTTCCCAAGAATATCATGGCCAGTCAAAATACGAAAAAGGAAAACGACGTAAATAGGGGTTCCTGTGGAGCTCCTTCGTCTGGTAGGGACCTTAATGCCGCGCAGGTGACACCCGACCGTCAACAAGCCACTGTGATCAAATTTAAAAAGTATCAAAATTGCGACGTGGAATGTAAGGAGTTTGCTGCAAAGGGGAAAATTGTTAAATGTCAAGAGGGAGATGGAAAGGCTTAACATCAATATTTCAGGACTAGGGAAAGTGAGATGGAAGTATGGCTTGGCAGTGAAAAACTCCCCAATAGGAAATAAAGATGCCTCATCTAAAAATGGAATGGAATCCTTCAGTATTCAAAATACTGGGTATATGGTTTACCACCGACTTAAAAAGTTGTGTGGGCATGAATTATTCGCAAAAGTTTACAGAAGTGAAAAATATATACATGAAGTATGGATCAAAAGGATACTTACACCTTTAGGTATGATAGCTGTTCTCAAGTCATTCATCTTATCCAAACTTGCATTCTTATGGCTTTTTCTGCCTAATCCTCCAGTATATTTATAAAATAAAAATCTACAGACGTTCTGTTTTAAATTTGTTTGGAACAACAAACAGGTCAGAATAAATAGAAAGTCTGCTGACAAGAGTGTAAGGAATGATGGCATAGGAATACCAGAACTAAGCAGTTTTGTACAGACTCTAAAGATTGGCTGGGTAAAGAAAATTAAAAACTTCAACACATAAATGGAAATCGGTTATAAATGTTCTTATACCAAAATGAGCAGTGATGGAAAAATATGGTCCAAGTTTTCCGTCAACTTTAGATAGTGGTAACGCTTTCTGGCTGGATGTGTTTCAAGCTCACAGAAAATTGGCCAGTACTGTTAAACCCATGAGTGCTGCTGATGTTCTTGCAGAACCATTGTTTTTTAACGAAAAAGTTAATTTATAAAATGTCTTGCTGAGACCAAGTGAACGGATTCGGAACAGTGTGTGTTGCATTTCAGATTTTTGTGAAAATGACGGAACGTATTTAAGCTAAGGGGAATTTGTTGCTGAATATAACGTGCGAACAAATGTTCTCAGCTATGCATCAGTTATTAAGAAAATAAAGAATTTTGCAAACAAATTAAGCATACACATTAACTGTGATGAAACAGCCTCGACACCACGATATATTACACTTTTAACCTCGGTAAACAGAGGAGCCAGGGTGTGCTGTGATACTTTAGCTCATGACGAAAAGAGGCCAAAATGCTGTGAAAAGTGGAACGATAAATTTCATGAAGATATAAACTGAATAGAAACGTTTAGACAAATTCAGCACACTTGTGTGCAAGCTGAAGAAGATACCGTAGCGGTTGGGATGGGCGGCCAGTTCCAAGAAGATATCATGCGTCACCTGTGGTAGGCAGAGTTCTGTCAGCACACTCATGAAAACTGTCAGACTTCCACACATGCAGGTACGTTGTGTTTGCGCTACGAGACACCGTTCAGGCTGAGTTCATGGCCATGTGACGTATGCAGGAGGACGTCACCGAAAGCATTGTAGATGGAGATAATGTGGCGTGTTACCAAGTAGGAAGACTGAAGTCAAGGAAGAACTGCACACTACATGATGACCATGGAAATACATGTAAGGATGGTGTTGCATGTGGCACAGTTCATTGCAGAATTTATGCCAACATGTATTGTCTGTTTCATCCTTGGAACAGCAGTGTTAATGGGCATGTGTGTTGAGGATGTCTCGTATGCAGTTTGTGACGAAATAGATGAATACCACAATGAAGATGATTGTGTTTGAAAGGAGTCCATAAAACATCTGAGCCAGAGTAGAGGATGACTCAGGAGCGAAGCTGAGTTGAGATGACTAGAGCTGAGACGAGCTGCTGCAGGCACTGGGATGAAGAACAGTTAGGAGCGTAGATCTATCCTGATGATGAAGAGCAGTAACTTCTTGCACAACGTGTTCGGATTCATGAGACTTTGAGGGAATGGGATTGGAAAATACAGCATTTAAACAGAGCAATCGCTTGTCATCCATGTCAAGAATAAGCAAGGTATACATTGTATATAAGTCAAATGTCATCCATGTCAAGCTTAATTAGGCTATGCAACGTAGGCCAAGTAAAAACATAATTGGAATATGAATGAAGTTGTCTGTAATATCATACAAGGTCACACTACGTCATAGAATTAAGACATGTAAGGCATGAAAAGGCAAGGGCATAAGCGTGAGAATAATAGAATAATGCAATAGCAATGAACAAACGTATTGGGTATAAGGAAAAGTCTGCTGGACAACATACTTCATACATGTAAACAACCAATGCTTGAAAATACCATCGTCGCACATGGAAAAACTACAACAATCATGTAAGAAGTAGAACCACATGAAATAACATCATTGACAGAGTGATACTTGATATCCTCACAAGATTGCAAGACATGCGGTGTTAATCTGCACTGTATACGGAAGCCATAAGGACAGTTTAACATCACTGTCAGAAAGTGAAATGGATTCATCAAAGAGGAACGCCACTTGAAATCCTAACCCCCCTCTGCAGCCTGTCTCCGCTCGGAGGGAATCACATGGTTATAATATATAATTGTATATGCTATGCTCTCTATAATTTTCCATTGGTTTTATTCTTGCTTTTATTGCTTTTATTCTTTCTCCCCATTTATAGCCATGCGTGTGTGTGTGTGTGTGTATGTGTGTGTGTGTGTGTGCGTGCGTGCGTGCATGCGTGCTTGCGTGTGTGTCTGCTTCAGCGCTTAGATTTGATTTTATCAAGATTTTGCGCTATATAAATATTGTAATTATTATTATAATTATTATTATTATGAAATATCATCAAAAGCACTAATACACATTTTCATAGTCCCAGAAGTAAGCAAAGTTGAAGACAACACTATATTTGTGGCACATTGAGTCCAAAGCTGACCGAATGTTCGTTATGGAAGTGGGTAAGCGATTTGACAAGTTCGTCTCATACGACGTACAGACAGTAATTAACTTATAAGACTGGAGCATACATATGTTCGAAGCAAGCTGAAAAAGTACATGAAATCACACAAAGTGACATATCTCCTTGGTACGGGAGAGGGATCTCAGCAGAAGTCTTGCAAACTTGTAACAGAGCTCAAGTAAGATTTCATCATACCAAGACGAACGTTTCTTGTTTCACACGTATGACAATCATTTCATCAGCTGATAGGTGAGAACAAAAAGAAACCTATTTGTCTCATGACCAACTGGCTTACAATAGTATTGTTAGTATGGTTAGTATGATTACGTGAAACATTTGACCAGTATACAATAGACACGAAGATTGTATTCAAAGAATGACACAAGACATGTATTGACTAGGAAGTGCGTATGTTAACTTCCAAGATGTCAATGTAGTGATAAAAACATTAAACAAAAACAGGTAGATGACGATAACAACGGGCATGAAATCAAGGAAACAAGGAAACAGCAGAAAACAGGGACTGCATGATGTGATGTGACACCAGACACGTATGAACTCGATGAGGTAAATGGTATGGTATGATGCCACATACGAGATATTATCAAATGATACAACAGGATACAAGATGATACCAGATGATAGGAAATGATATAAAATGACACAAGATGATAACGTATGCTGTGAAATGATACCAGAGGATGAAAGGACAACATACGATACGCAATGATATACAATGATACGCAATGATACACGATGATATACAATGATACCCCGGGGTTGCATGCAAATAAATGAGGAGAAGAATAATGTGGTGAACAAGTAATGAACGCAGATGTAAAATCAGTTGGAAAAATGAACGGAGTATGCACGTGAGCAGATGACCGCGTAAGGAACATAAGAATGAAATGACGCACATGAATGCTAAAGTAGCGCAGGGATTGCATACACTAAATGAGCTCCAGAGCGCGAGCAATCATCAAGAACGTGTGGCTATAGTACCGACTGTATACCGTGATGAATGAAGACGAACGCAAGGGGAAAAGATGGGGGCAGCAGGGCACTGGCCCTTGCAACGGATTTCCATTCCGATAATTTTCAGAAGAGTGTGGAAACGTTGAACATGCTATGTAACGGTTGATTAAATATGTCGGAATATTTAATCACGAATGACTGACGGTCCGGAGTTAAAGGCGGCAAGAACGACAGGCTCGATAGCCGTCATACAACCGAATGTAACGTCACACCATGATGGTTCCTGTATTGCGAAGATATTTGCCTGCAACAAACAAACACGTTAGTACCAAAACATACATAACACAAATAAGAAGATAAGTCCTATAAAATATGTAATGCTTATTGATATCTGAAATACATAGGTATCATAGCCCTGTTGAGAACATTTCTTTTGAGCTGTAAACAGTAGTATTGCTAATACCATACATCCTACTCGATAGACTGAATCACTGTTAATGACCACAAGAAAAGAAGATTTTTTTATTGCTTGCCTATAGTATCATTTCCTCAGTAGTAATTATTCACGTCACTGTACATATTTTTATCAGTCGTTGATTATGTGTGCCATACCATGTGAATTGAAAAATCCTCAGATCGAAGGATCGACACATATGCACTTTAAGGCCCTCAAGCACGGCACCTTGTGACGAGTGTCACTCAATACACACACCAAAAACAAATTGAAAAAAAAAATGTCGGGCAATACCGAGGGCGGCACCAATGTGCGTTTAAGTCCCGATGGTGGTATGCCATGTAGCATGAAGCACAAAGTAGTATGAACAGTAGTAAGTGGCACCAGACATAATGAATAACTGATAAAAGCAATAGAAGCTAGAAGTATGCATCATTCAATAAGTACCAAATGCGCCATCAAGGAAGACTAGGCTAGGGCCACTATCGTTTGGCCATGTGACATATGACACATAAAACACCATGAAGTAAAACATGAGGCAATACTCAGAGCTGCCAGCGCATGGCTCTTCAATGTTTGCCGTACAATATGTGCCATGGAGACGAAATGAAGGAGAATCAGGGCTACCAGCGTTTAGCCCTATGACGACGTATGTCGTGTAACACACCATGGAGTAGAATATGAGGCAATACTCAGAACTGCCAGCGCGTGGCTCTTCATCGTTTGCCGTAGTAATTAAACCGAAGTAGGGAGGGGCAGTATCAGGGTCGCCAGCGCATAACCCTTTGCCGTATGCAACGTAGCATGAAGTCGCAAAAACCAAGATGAGCAGTGGGCTGTCTGGCCTAATGTGGCGCTAAGGTACATGAACACGCAGTAGAAGTACGAAGAGCACATGAAATGCTGAATGAGCAAATAAGCAATCACTGAGATAAGGAGACTACACTGCAATCGTAACGCCTAATTACCGATGATAGTAGGACAAGGTGGCCAACCAGGTTCCTATAAACTGGCAATAAGTCGTTTGAAAAACAGTGTTGATCGTATGGATTTGAGATTGCAATACATAAGTTGTGGAAGGACGAGAAGAAAGACCATCACACGCGCAACGTGCACATTGCTAATAAGTGTAATGTATAGTCCTCATAGGTGGTTTCCCATGGAAAATATACTGACTTGCATGTGAATACTTCCTTTCTACCATTCCATATACGTTAATAAAACCATGACGACTAACTGTAGAAATGATCCAATCAATAATCACGCCCTGAATAGCAGGAAGGTAGCTATAGACTGACACCAATGATGATTCTGTAGCACAAAAAGAACCATGAAAGATGTCTGCATAGAAACCACAATGTATAGAATGTTCTCAGTTATAATAACACGACGTGTACACAAGACTCGAACCAGAGACATATAGGGAATTGGACATAGGCATGATCAGGAGCATCATAATAATGTGTGTACATAAGTGTCCTGAAGACAAGTCTTTTTTTTCTCTCTCTCAGCATGACTGACTCTGTATTGGGGATGAAAATGAAAAATACCTCTGTAACGAAGTCATAGGTGTTAGTGGGACTGACTGTGAAGAAATATAAAACAAGGTACATATCGTACAATACAGCACGCATGACGCAGACAAATGAACCGAACCACACAGAAAAGAAAAATATGCAACCCTTGTTCAAGAACGCTTGTACAAAAACCGAATCGTCAAAAGCCATGTTTACAAACCACACGGATGAGTGACCACAATGGACAAGAAATGATCAATGAATCTGAGAGGGCGGGAGGGTGGGCACTGAAGGATGGAAGGAGAGACTAGGCGTGACCACATGCTGTTAAAGCTGGCCCAAGCTTCGCGACAACTGTCACGCGCTGGACACCAGCACGCTGATAAAATCATAGACATTGTATCAGAGACAGGCAAGTAGCCCTGTCGCACTCTGTGACATGGTTGTTTCGCTGTACCCATGAAACATTATCCAACAGACGTCTGTTAATGTGCCTCCACATTATAGCGAGGTATAAAGGCTTCAATCAATCTACTAGAAAGAACTCTGTACGGAGGTGAACACTGAAGACGAATTTCCATAAGTAGCTAATCTATGTGTTACTTCACTCTTTATATCTATGTTAACTCCGATCAGACAGTAGGCCTAACCACGTCTGTCGACTTGTGCTGTGTGGCAACGCTGAAGGTTGTGTTCGAAACACCAACACATCTAAGTTCTCGGCTATGTCTGACTTTTACACTCTCCCATTTCTCACTATGATTCTATCTAGAACTTTTAAGAATGGAGAATACTCGAAGGCTGCGATTTATGAGGTAAAGGGGAAAGACTGCAACTCCACCACGTATCGCAGAAAGGGATTTGGTGCTGTTTTTAAGGCGTATCGCAGAAAGGGAATTTAGAATGTGTATAAAGAATTGAGGATGATTATGAAGGATAGAAACTGGGGATGATTATGAAGAGTTGGAAATGTGTATGAAGAATAGTTTCTCTGCTTGGAAATCACGCACATAACAAAGAATGGGAGAGAGACGAGCAGGAAAATGCACTAACCACACCAGACAAGGATTCTCAAAGGTAGTCCACACATGGAATGATAAATACAGCACATTTATTTAATTGATCAACTTCAACGTAAGACATAATTCACTGTTCTTATTGGCCTAAGTCCCAATGGCCCTAAATCCTAAAATGCACAACGAATCTTCACTATCTTACAGGTTACTAAAATACTGAACATTTCCATCTGTCCAACTCTATTCTTCCTGTTTCCTGAAAAGTAAAACATTCTTCTAACTTCTAACTCTAACCTTAACACCTAACAAAAGTACGAAATGAAACGTAGGTCACATACCTGTGATGTACCTTGGAAGCTGGTTCTCCCGTTAGACCCCAACAACAACAAGCCTGCTTGCTTTTATAGAAGGGGGAATCAGGTCAGGACGCTTTCTTTCCCTGACCATCAATATGTCAGTTGTCATAGCTGTCCGCGTCCCTAAAGCCTGACTTGAAAAACAGTGTGACTCGACTCTTTGATTTTAGAAGGGGGATTTAGGTAAGGACGCTTTCCCTTCCTGACCATCAATGTGTCGGCTGTCATTAGCTGTCCACATCCATAAAGCCTGACTTGGAAAATGGAGTGACTTATACTGCCACGCGTCACTTCTTAGAACCTGTCCAACTTCCCCAAAGTGGAGAATAATGGACAACTGGCAGTTGGCGTTTATTTCCTTTGCCACTGGCTTCTGGTCAGTGTTTGTGGTCACTTCACAGGTCTATGGTACTGATCCATCAATTCTGTCTCAATGCATCTGTCACCCTAAGGAATTCCTGTGATAATAGCAAGAGGGCTGAAGTCATGGTAATCAGTAAAAAACATGAAATCCCCTCATACAAAATAACAGCAAATGGCACAAGTTTGAGACAGGTTGAGAAGTTATCAGTATCTGGTAACAATCATCTCACCAGCCGGCAGATGCACATCAGAAATAGCCAGCAGAATCGGCCAAGCCAAAACAGCATTCAAGAAGATGAAAAGCGTTTTTGCCAACAAATGCCTATCAGCTAACATCAGGAAGAGAGTTCTTGAGTGTTGTATAGAACCGGTACTGTTGTACGGTTGTGAAGTGTGGACAGTCAACACGCAAAGTCAGAACAAAATTGAGGCAACTGAAATGTGGTTTCTAAGAAGAATGTTGAGAGTTCAGTGGACAGCAAAGAAAACAGACGAGACAGACTTGAAGAAGGCAGACACAAGAAGATCATTAATAAAGAAGATTAGGAAAAGACAAGCAACGTTTACAGGCCATTTTTTGAGGAAGGATAAATTAGTGCACTTGGTCACAACAAGAAAGCTGGAGGGAAAGAGAATACCTGGTAGACCCAGGGAGAAAATATTGTATTGGACGGATTTGCAGGGAGGCTGAGGACAGAGAGGGTGGGAGATGTACTTGCAGCGACAAGGGATAGATTCGTATGGAGGGCTATGATTGTCAACGCCATGCGGCAGGGCAAATGATCTATCTCACTGATCAATCATATAAAGTCTTATTATTGTATGATGAGGTAGGCCCTGTCCCATCTGTCAATCATATTGGTGAGGTAGGCCCTGTCCCATCTGTGAATCATACCAAGCCTAATTAGTGTATGGTGAGGTATTTTGTAATCATACTAAACCTGATTAGTGTATGGTGATGTAGGCCACATGTCATCTCTTAGTTCATACAAAGCCTTATTAATGTAGGGCGCGATATCTCATCTTTCATTCATACAAGGCCTTGTTAGTGTATGGTGAGGTAGAAAGAAACTCTAGGGAGAGCTAGACAACAGAAGGTCTTCAGAAAAGTAACCCCCTTTAGACAAGTGTTTCGGCCCTGAATTCCTTACACTCTCGGGGGGCCGGGCCACATCCAGGTCATGACTCCTAGATGCCCTTCTGCTGTTGTCTTTTTTTTTTTTTTTTCCCACGCCGGGGAGCGAACCTGGGCGATTCTGCGCTTCAGAACTGCGGTACGCGGTTTTACCAATGTGCTAACGGGGCACACATCATCTGTAGGGAATTTAATCCTTATGAAGTTCACTTTTTTGGTTCCTCCTTGCCCAGATCCAGCTTGAGCTCCTTTCTGCTGCCTCTGCCATCGCTTTAAGGGCTCTAGTCCTCTTCTTCCCAGAAATGGCGAGTTGTTTCATGAGATCATAAGCGGAGGTGCCCACAAACCCTCTTGCCCCGACCTCTATGGCGAAGATTTTGACCCGCAGACCTGCTTTCTTCAGGGTGCTGGCAAGACCGGCGTATTTTTCGGTCTTGTAGATATGTGCTTCTTCCATTCTGCTTTCGTATGGCACAGTGAGTTCTATCAGAATCACTTGTTTCGAGGAGTCAGAGTGGAGAGCGATGTCTGGTCTCATGCCTGTCTTGCTGATGACATCTGGGTAATTTCTCCACTCTGGGAGGTCTGCTGTACACTCCCAGTCGACTGCTCCATCCAGAAGACCCTTTGGCAATGTGCTGGTTGTCATAGCACTTTCGGGCCAGACCTGTTTCCCTCCTGCTTTGTAGAACGTTGTCATAGCAATTGGTGCGTTTGGGGTCAAGGTTTTTTCGCTAACCACATCTGTGATCACTTTCAGAACTTGGTTGTGCCTCCATGTATACCTTCCTTGGGCTAGCGCTACTTTGCAAGAGCTTAGGACATGTTCCACTGTTTGTTTCTTCTGACAGAGCGGACATGCTGGGTCGTCTGATTTCCCCCATTTCACTAAGTTTGCATTCGAGGGGAGCAGGTCATGTACAGATCTGAGGAGGAAGCTTATCCTTAGAGGAGCCATGTGCCACATATCGTTCCAGCTGAGACTTCTTTGGAGTGCACTGTCCCATGTTGTCCATTGCCCCTGTTGACCTTGCTGGACTGCCTTCTGCACTCTTTTACCTTTCAGTCATAAGCTCTATATGGCTGGTGTAGGGCGATTTCTATTACAAATTACTGTAGGGTGAGGAGGCCCTATCTCAATTTTCAGTCATACAAAGCCATCCAAAACAAGTGTGACTGCCTGCGTTCAAGCAAACAGGAACCAGAAAAAAAAAAAACACGAAAAAAAAAAAAAAGAACGCATATTTATTATAACCAGACAAAACAGGCGCAAACTTTCGGTCAACTGGCCTTTGTCAAGCGTAAGATCACAAACAAACAAACACCAGATACAAAAATTAGGAGCGGCAGGGAAGTTTCAGTCCTTTTCTCCTAATTTTTGTATCTGGTATTAGTTTGTTTGCGATCTTACGCTTGACAAAGACCAATTGGCCGAAAATGTGCGCCTGTCTTTTCTGGTTGTATTAAATACACGTTCTTATTCTTTTTTCGTGTTTATTTTCTGGTTCCATACAAAGCCTTGTTAGCATATGGGAAGGTAAATATTGCCTTTCAGTCTGACATCGTGGAGTATAGCTATATGACTCTCGCACCCTATCCACCAGCTGCAAAAACTTAAGTTTTGACTCCCTCACCCTTATCATTATCATCAAGTGCCTTGCCACATGGCGTTGGCGATCACGGCCTTCCATCTGTTTCTATCCCTTGTTGCTGCAAGTACCTCTTCCACCCTCTCTGCCTTCAGCCACTCTGCAATGCCGTCCAATATTTTCTCCCTGGGTCTACCTGGTGCTCCCTTTCCCTCCAGCTTTCCTGTTGTGACCAGGTGCTCCAATTCCCCTTTCCTCATAAAATGGCCTATAAATGTTGCCTGTCGTTTCCTAATCTTACTTATGAATGATCTTCTTGTGTCGAGACTGTCTCGTTTGTTTTCTTTGCTGTCCATGGAACTCTCAACATTCTGCTAAGAAACCACTTCTCGGCTGCCTCAATCTTGTTCTGGCTTTGCTTCTTGACTTTCCACGCCTCACAACCATATAACATTATCGGTTCTACATAACATTCAAGAATCAACCTATCCGCAAGCAAAAACTTAACCCTTTGACTTCCTCAACCTATCCACAAGCAAAAACTTAACCCTTTGACTTCCTCAACCTATCCACATGCAAAATCTTAACCCTTTGACTCCCTCACCCCATCCACAAAAAATTGGCTTTGCTAGCATAGTTGACAACCCAGGATGCTGGTGGACAGAGTGCAAGAGTCAAATGGTCAGTCTGGCTTGAGAAAATGTTCCAAGGATTCCGGCTGATTGTTTGTTAGTTTTGTTGAATTTAAAGTCCTACCACTTTGAGTATGAGGACTAGAACTGTGAGACACCGATGCTATTTTCGGATTATTATTATTATTAGTAGTAGTAGTATATATTATCATTATTATCATTATTATTATTGTTGTTATTGTTATTGTGTATCATTTTTTAAAAAAAATATTATTATGATTCCGGTTGAACCCTACTCTTGACTCTGATAAAGGCTGGGAAAGGTATTATTATTATCATTATTATTCTTATTATTATTATCATTATAATTATTATATTATGATTGCGGTTGACCTACTCTTGACTCTGATAAAGGCTGGGAAAGGTAAAGTCATAACGCACAGGAACTGGGCATGCTTCAATATACATGTCTGAGAGTAGAAGGATGTCTGCCACCTCACTCCCTTGCAATTTTGGGTTTTGGAGACCTTCACCCTATGTTCATGTATTACTGAAACCTTGTAGGAACATGTTTTTTATGGTCTGGTCTGCTTTGTGTGTTTCAGATTGCTTACGTAACTTTTGGATTCAAGATGGCGCCTCTCCCACCAACTGATGTCCCGTCCAAGCGTAAACCTGACAACGTGGATCGCCAAATATTTCGGCATTATCCACAGGGCCGTTGTTCTTATGACTGGTCTCAACCTAGAAATGACAGTTCTGTTTATAATAAGTATGCTAAATACTCTAACAGCTCGCCTGGCTACTGTGTGCCACTTATTACCATTAAAGTGACGACAGCTCGTCTAGCAATTGTGTGCCACCTTCACACTTACAATCAAGTAGGTTGAAGTAAAGCAGAATTGGACTGCTGGTGAAAACTACAGTGGTTTGGAGGAGCTCACCATGGCACTGAGAGCTATCGTGGGCAATGCGCACCCGAGGTGCCTGTTAGAAACCATTCGGTAGAAGGATCTCAGTATGATATGTACTATGGGGAAAAAGATACTACAAAACCTAGCATATACTGGTCTCATTCGAAGGGACCTAGATTTACTGACGTCAGTTCTAACTACAGGTTGCCACCTCCACAGCCGTGGTATTGGTCAAACAACAAGAACCATACTGACGGTGGTTTTTTCCCAGTCCATAAGAATACCATTCTGCCGAGTAGGAGAAGATAACTGAATTTTCGTTTATCAAATTTTTCTATGATTAGTACCTTTTCAATTTTTGATTGCTCTTACCTGTTTGACCCATATCGTTTGAAACCTCATTTGCTTTGAAATTAAAAGAAAATAGGCCTACTGACTAAGATTAACCTGATGGCTCTGTTTGGGAAAGGGACGGGGAGAAAGATGTGTTTGCAAAGACTTTCATCTGACTTTTATGTGCATAATTTTGCCAACATCTCAGTTTTTCGTTGCCTGCGGTGACTGACCATCTGACTAATTTACTCAGACTTATTTTGGTTGCGTTGGTACCTAGATAAGCCGCCATTTTCGAGGCTGTATAGAATTATGATTAAAGATCTGTGGGGTTAATATGAAAGTCTCAGTTACTGTATTTGTCGAGCAGACTGGCTCAATATAACTGATGAGAATAGTGGTGTTTTATGGCTACCGCCATTGTACCTAAAATAGTCTGTGTCTGTCTGTCTGGGCTTCTCTCTCTATAATTGTCGACTTCTATGACGCAACAGTCGTATGTCGACACCATCAGAAGCAGTGCCTCTTTTACAATAGTGCCTCTGGCGTGGTCGTGAAGACCCGTAAGCACTATAGTATGTCTGGCCATAGATAGCCCTTTATGCTGTGCCGGACGCCGTACATTTTATGAAAGCCTTTTATGCTGTACGGAGAGGTAACTGTGTTATATGAATGATTATGTCTCTTACATCATAAACATGTTGATGTACTGAGATAGAGAGATGTCCCGGAAAGGAACAGCAGCTCACTATGGGGGAAAAAAGAAACACACAATCTATTCTCATCACGTTTTTTAAACTCTGAAGATTAAAAAAAAAAGACGATAAAAATAAACATTAGAAAAGAAACCCCCTCAACCCCCTCACTCTCCATAGTATCAAGTAAGGCTCGACAACAATTGTCAGCATCCACCCCTCCCCCAACCCACCCACCCCCACACACAGTCTTGAAATCACTGACTGATCGGGCCACCGGTGCAACCAAAATAAGTCCTGCAGACAGCAAGTCCCAATCTGTCAGTCACGGTAGGCAGCCAACACGGTGATTTCACTGCTTGTGCAGTCGAAGAAATCACGCTATTCATTGGATTTGAGCCATCACGTTAAATCATACTGGAAGAATATGACGAAATGTCATTTTGCATTTAAAAATAATAATCAACAGTAAAATAAAAAGATGATTCCAAAATGAATTATTAATATAAGCAAATCATTAATAATCATAATAGATACAAATAATTACTAATAAAAGGTGGTCATGGGTTTTGTTTGTGTTTTGTCTTGTTTTGTTAAATACGCGCTTACATTGGTTTTTTTGTTTTTTGTTCTTCTGGTCCCTGTTTGCTTGGGCGCGGGCAGTCGCATTTGCTTTGTATCTTTTTGTTTGTATGATTTTCATTTTTATGTAATAAATAGAGAAATAAATACCTTTTGTGTCTGTTTTTGTCTGAGTGTGTGTGTGTGTGTGTGTGTTTGTGTGTGTGTGTCTGTGTGTGTGTGTGTTTGTGTGTGTGTGAGAGAGAGAGAGAGTCAAGCACCAGATGCTTAACAGGACTTAAAAGTAAAAGATATCAAACCATACTAATAAAAATATCAAACCATACTAATAAAGATATCAAACCATACTAATAAAGATATCAAACCATATTGTCAAAGATATCAAACCATACTACTAAAGATATCAAACCATACTAATAAAGATATCAAACCATACTAATAAAGATATCAAATAATACTATCAAAGATATCAAACCATGCTAATAAAGATATCAATAATACTATCAAAGATATCAAACCATGCTAATAAAGATATCAAACCATACTAATAAAGATATCAAACCATACTAATAAAGATACAAAATCTATCTAAAGATTATCAACCATCTAATAAAAAAGATCATAAAATAAACTATAAAGATAACCTCATCAACCATACTTAAGTATCAAGATAACTCAAAAATGTCACATATCCAAAGATATCAAACCAGTCTAAATAAAGATATCAAACCAAACTAATAAAGATGTCAACCATAATAATAAAGATATCAACCATACTACATAAGAATCAAACCATACTAATAAAGATATAAACCATACTAAAAAATGTCAAACCATACTAATAAAAGATTAAACCATAAAATAAAGATATCAAACATACTAATAAAGATATCAAACCATACTAATAAAGATGTCAAACCTTTACTAATAAAGATGTCAAACCATACTATAAAGATATCAAACCTACTAATAAGATATCCAGACCATTCTAATAAAGGATGTTCATACCTTACTAATAAAAGATATAACATACTATAAAGATATCAACCATTACTATTTTGTAAAGATATCAAACCATACTAATAAAGATATCCAACCAAACTAATAAAGATATCAAATCATACTACCAAAGATATCAAACCATACTAATAAAGATATCAAACCATACTAATAAATATATCAAACCATGCTAATAAAGATATCAAACCATACTAATAAAGATATCAAACCATACTAATAAAGATATCAAACCATACTATCAAAGATATCAAACCATACAAATAAAGATATCAAACCATACTAATAAAGATATCAAACCATACTAATAAAGATATCAAACCATACTAATAAAGATATCAAACCATACTAATAAAGATACCAAACCATGCTATTAAAGATATCAAACCATACTATCAAAGATATCAAACCATACTAATAAAGATATCAAACCATACTATCAAAGATATCAAACCATACTAATAAAGATATCAAACCATACTAATAAAGATATCAAACCATACTAATAAAGATATCCAACCAAACTAATAAAGATATCAAATCATACTACCAAAGATATCAAACCATACTAATAAAGATATCAAACCATACTAATAAAGATATCAAACCATACTATCAAAGATATCAAACCATACTAATAAAGATATCAAACCATACTATCAAAGATATCAAACCATACTAATAAAGATATCAAACCATACTAATAAAGATATCAAACCATACTAATAAAGATATCAAACCATACTATCAAAGATATCAAACCATACTATCAAAGATATCAAACCATACTAATAAAGATACAACCATGCTAATAAAGATATCAAACCATACTATCAAAGATATCAAACCATACTAATAAAGATATCAAACCATACTAATAAAGATACCAAGCCATGCTAATAAAGATATCAAACCATACTAATAAAGATATCAAACCATACTAATAAAGATATCAAACCATTCTAATAAAGATATCAAACCATAATAATAAAGATATCAAACCATACTAATAAAGATATCAATCCATACTACTAAAGATATCAAACCATGCTAATAAAGATATCAAACCATACTACTAAAGATATCAAACAATGCTAGTAAAGATATCAAAACATACTACTAATGATATCAAACCATACTAATAAAGATATCAAACCATAACTGCTAAAGATATCAAACCATACTATCAAAGATATCAAACCTTACTATAAAATATCAAACCATACTAATAAAGATATTAAACCATGTTGTTGTTGTTAGTACATGTAGTAGTAGTAGTAGTGTGTTGTTGTTGTTGTTATTGTTGTTGTTGTTGTTGTTGTTATGTAAAAGCCCAGCTGACTGCATAAAGTCACACCAGGGCTGTTACCATCTGAACACACAGCCTACAACAACTCGCTGACCTTGGGAATAAAATGAAAGTGTTAAAAGTACACACAGTCAATGTATAAATATGTGTGTGTGGTGTGTGGAGAGAGAGGAGAGGAGAGAGAGAGAGGAGAGACAGATAGACAGACAGACACATTCAGAGACAGAGACAGACTCACACACATAGACGAGAGAGAGAGAGAGAGAGAGAACAGAGACAGAGACATAGTCATTACTTTGGACTAATCTCTATAACTATACAAACAAAAACGCCTATCATTTTATGCACTTTTATTTTTATTAAGTTTCCTATCGTCTCAGCGGCAAACAGCTGACGTGGCTGGTTGACAAGTCTT
>CM060305.1:10068656-10111156 GCA_030674185.1 Monoplex corrugatus
ACACACCTTCTCCACCAGCATCCTGCATTGTCAACCATACTAGCAAAACAAATAGTTAACCCTTTGACTCACACATCATCTCCACCAGCATCCTACATTGTCAACCATACTAGCAAAACAAATAGTTAACCCTTTGACTCACTTTGACTCATGCACCCTCTCCACCAGCATCCCGCATTGTCAACCATACTAGCAAAACAAAAAATTAACCCTTTGATTCACGCACCCTCTCCACCACCATCCTGCATTGTTAACCAAACTACCAAATCAAAAAATTAACCCTTTGACTCACGCACCCTATCCACCAGCTTCCTGCAGGAAGTTGGTGGATAGGGTGAGGGAGTCAAAGGGTAAGTTTAACCCTTTGACTCACGCACACTATCCACCAAACAGCAAAAACTTAAACCCTTTGACTTCCCTATCCCTAAGAAGGGGAAGCTGGTGGACAAGGGTGAAGAAGTCACAGGGTTAGAAAGTACTAAATTCCGGTCCATCACGAGAAGACCATAAAGGATCAGTCAGCCAAGAGCTTCAGAAGCGCTGACCACCTGTTGTATGTACAATAACTTGCATCAGAACTTTCCTCAAGTGGCCACTTGAGTTAGTTCACACCTTCCTGCGAACCCTCGGTGTCTAACAACAACCCCATCGTCGCCGCACGACCCCCACCCTCTTTGTTTGTTTGTTTAGTCAAGGATGTGTCGCTGGGGTGGCGTGGGACTCTTGATTGTCTATTGTGTTATGTGAGACATTGAAGTTAGGGTCCCAGCGACCAACTTTGGGGTGACCACTTTATGAGTTGAGTCTTTTTACTTCTCCCACTCCCAGCTTCTCTGTCTCTGTCTCTGTCTCTCTCTCGCTCTCTCTGTCTGAGTTTTTCTCTTTGTGTCTCTGTCTCTGTCTCTCTCTCTCTGAGTCTTTCTCTTTGTGTCTTTGTCTTCTCTCTGTCTCTCTCTGTGTCTGCATTTCTGTCTGTCTGTCTCTGTCTCTCTCTCTCTCAGTCTCTCAGTCTCTCACTCCCTGTCTTTCTGTCTCTGTCTCTCTGTTTTGTCTCTGTCTGTCTGTCTCTGTCTCTCTCTGTTTCTGTCTGTCTGTCTCTTTCTCTCTCTCCAAGTCTCTCACTCTCTGTCTTTCTCTCTGTGTATCTCTCTGTCTCTCTCTCTGTGTCTTTGTCTCTGTTCTGTCTGTCTGTCTGTCTGATGCAGTGGTCAAACGTCAGATATGAATCAGAAGGTCCTGGGTTTGATCTGCGAAGACACCACCACCACTTGGTGCATAAACCTGGAGATGTTTCCTATCTATAACCTGTGTGTGCAGGCCTGCCAGCGCAAAACGCCCTTCATACAGCGCCCATCTTCATCTTTCATCGTTCTGCTGGAAGCTGGAGGGAAAGAGAGCACCAAGTAGACCCAGGAAGAAAATATTGGGTGGACTTGCAGAGTGGCTGAGGACAGAGAGGGTGGAAGATGTGTTTGCGGCAACAAGGGATAGATACATATGGATGGCCATGATCGCCAACACCATGCAGCAGGGCACATGATGATGATGATGATGATGATGATGATGATGATGATGATGATGATGATGATGATGATGATGATATGATGGAAGCTGTTTTGTGTTTCATAGGTCTCTTCCAATCCCCCACCCTAGCCCCACCCTCTGCTCCCAGCCTTCACCAATTCAAGACCATGCAACATGTATGATTTTGCACTGGCTCAGGGAGTCTGCTGGCCAATTTTTGTGGAGCGTGTATGGAATTGTCTGAGTGTGACGAACCACTCTTGAAAACAACAACTGCCAACCCACTACTTCAAGATAGATTCATGTGATCACATTTTTTAACTTAAAGGTATTTTGTCGTTTCTTACCACATAAATGTGAACGTATATCTCTGTGTCATAATTTATGTGATGATGATCTTACTCTTAGTGGACTGTGTTGCTTAACCTTTTGACTCCCGCACCCTGGCCACCTACTGCCAAAACTTAACCCTTTGACTCCCTCACCCTATCCACTGGCAACTTGTGTTGTCAACCATGCTAGCATAGTTTTTTTGCAGTTGGTGGATAGGGTGTGGGAATCAAAGGCTTAATCAATAAACTGTTCTATTCATTCCTTCTTTCAGAGAGAACAAGAGAGGGAGAGACACAGAGAGGGGGTTGGAGCGTCTATCCTATCAATATTATCTAATTCTCATTTTATAAGGCAGTCCAAGACTGTCTGACTGACGAGTGTTTGTGCGTGTATGTGTGTGTGTATGTGTGTGTGTATGTGTGTGTGGGATTGTGTGCGCATGCGAGAATGTGAGTGCGTGCGTGCGTGCGTGCGTGCGTGGTGTGTGTGTGTGTGTGTGTGTGTGTGTGTGTGTGTGTGGATGGGTATGTGTGTGTGTGGGGGATGGATCTGTGTGTGTGTGTGTGTCTGTGAGTTTGTGTGCGTGTGTGCGCGAATGTGTGTGTGTGCACGCGTGTATATTTGTTAGTGTGTGGTTGTGTGTGTGTGTGTGTAAAAGGATCGAATTACGACCGGAGGTAGCACCCCTCCTCCCCACCCCCACCCCCACCATCCTTCACCTGCTAATTGGGCGATAGTTCGTAGTCACTTCAGTGTGTGTGTGGGAATGTGTGTGTGGTGTGGTGTGTGTGTGTGTGTGTGTGTGGATATGTATGTGTGTGTGTGGGTGGGGGGATGGATCTGTGTGCGTGTGTGTGTGTGTGTGTGTGTGTGTGTGTGTGTGTGTGCCTGTGAGTTTGTGTGCGTGCGTGCGCGAAAGTGTGTGTGTGTATGCGCGTGTATATTTGTTCGTGTGTGTGTGTAAAAGGATCGAATTACGACCGGGAGGTAGCACCCCACCTCCCCACCCCCATCCCCCCCCCACCATCCTTCACCTGCTAATCAGGCGATATTTCGTAGTCACTTCAGAGTCAAAGTTGATTGGATGTCCAGGAATAAGCTCCACCCACCAATGCAAACACAAGTCAATCACGACGCTTGGCGATGCTTAGCCTCCCCCCCCCCCCCCCCCCCCCCCCCCATTGACGTGGCTAGAGTCAACTTAGACACTTTACACTAACGTCCGTCTTCTGCCATCACTTTGACAATTTGACTTAGAAGAAGACAGATCGAGAAGTTCGATTCATCACAGTGTTGCCAGACCAACTGACTTAGTTCCTCGATCTACAAGAAGACAGACTGTGAAGTTGGTTTCATCACAGTATTGCAGACCAACTGACTCAGAAGACAGGTCATGAAGTTGGTTTCATCACAATATTGCAAACCAACTGACTCAGTTCAGTAGCAGACAGGTTGTGACATCCTTCCTTACATCGTTACAGACCGGTTTGTCTGCCAGTCCTGGTGCCGCTGTTTTGCGAAGTAAGTGATATTGTTGTCTCTTATTATGTTCGAATTACTGTCAGTGTGCCATGTGTTGCAAAGCAAATGATAATTTTGTGTCTTATTATATTTGTTTTTCAGTTTCAATATTTTATGTTTCAGTTACAGTGAGTGTTTGATGTTTTCAGTATGCTGTAGTTGTAGTTAAGATTCGTATGGAGGGCCATGATCACCAACACCATGCGGCAGTTTTTGATTGATTTGGATCAGTTTTTACGTCGGTACCCACCTCAGGTGATATGGCTGACGGGGATAACCATTCCAGGGGAACAGAGGAAGGGGGACCTATATAATTTTATACTGACTCCACCAGAATAATGACTTTGTTCAGATGGTACAGTGAGAAGGCCAGTTTTAATGTGGCCCAACCCGGGAGTCGAACCTGCAACCATTAACATGTGAATCCGACGCTCAACCAACTGAGCTACTGGGGCCGGCATAATGCCATGCGGCAAAACAGGGCACATGATGATGTAGTTGTAATTTGATCCCCCTGACACACAGTGGACTGTTTACGTTGTTGTTGCTTTCATTCTTTCTTTCAGAGTTGGTATGAGATACCCCCATACCTCCCCCCCCCCCCCCCCCCCGTTGGGTTGGCGGCTGCTCTTTCAGTATAAATAGTATCCCTACCTTCTGGAAATTCTGTGCTAGAAATTTCCTCTTTTCTGTCACTCTCTTTGTTTCTGCCTTGTTGCTTTGCTTTCTGTCATTTCTACTTCTCATTTTCTGCCTTAATGGTCCATTCACCTGCATTTGTTCGATAAAGTCTTACGTATTTTTCTTCGGATTGATAATTGGGTATATGTGTCAAGTGCATTTTTGGCTCTAAAGAGGTGAGATATGCGGAAGCAATTTCAGGTAATTTATGCCTGTTTTTATATGTTTTGGTGTCCTTTTTTAAATCTCCTCTGTGCGTTTAATTGGACGGAATGGTCCTACGCCGGGGGCATATCCTTAGATTATGTGCGCGAATGCATTGATATATGTACTTAATTTTCTTGTTTTTCCTGTTGAAGTTTCGTGTGTTTTGAAGTGGTTATAGCCCTGATATGGCTCTGCGCTGTCGGCTGGGCTTTAAACAACAATAAAAGAAAGCATGACATAATAATAATAATAATAATAAAGGCAATTTATATAGCGCTTTCCAGAGCACAAAGCGCTTCACATAAAATCAGTATATAACTAAATACAAATAGATACACCAACATAAAATTTAAACATACCGCTGCTAACACTATATAACATAAAACATAAAATTTACGTTCAACAAGACATATTAACATAGTAAATTCAAATATTACTAAAAATAGTGACAATCATACAAAAATATTTTCTCTCTCTTTCTCTTCACACACACACACACACACACACACACACACACACACACACACACACACACACACACACACACACAGACCCAAACACACTCCCTCTCTCAACCACTCAGTTTCTCTACTATCAAATTCTATCACGCTTACACATACTCTTACTCATACTCTCACTCTCTTGCCCCACCCCAACCATACTCTCGTTCTCTACCGTGCTCCCGATATTCCTTGCTCACTCTCTCTCTCTCCCGCACTGCCTCTCTCTCTCTCTCCTTTCCTCCCTCCCTCTCTCTCCCTCTCTCCTGCTCGCATAAACATGCTTCACACACACACACACACACACACACACACACACACACACACACACACACACACACACAAACACACACACACACACCACATATATGTAGGAACGATGATCAGGGCTGAGAGAGAAAAGAAAGAGAAGATCAATGAAAGTATTGAGTGAAAAGATAGGTCTTCAGACTAGACTTGAAAGAAGGAAGACATTGCTTATGGCGAATATGATAGGGAAGGGAGTTCCAGGTCATGGCAGCAGAGTGGGAGAAAGCTCTCTGACCATGCAGTTTCCGATTGAAACGGGGAACACAGAAAGTTCTTGTGTCGGTAGAGGATCGGAGAGTTCTGGATGGTACATACACTTGAAGAAGTTCAGACAGATAAGAGGGAGCGGAGCAAGTAAGAATTTTGTAACAGAGACAGCAACATTTGTATTTGATTCTTTGTTCAACTGGAAGCCAATGCAACTTTTTCAGAAGAGGAGAACATGACTGGGATCTAGGGGCTTTACAAACAAGCCTAGCTGCTGAATTCTGAACACGTTGGAGAGGTTGAATGACAACTGAAGGGCAGCCGATTAGAATAGAATTACAGTAGTCCAAGCGTGAAAGAATATAAGAGGAAACAAGAGTTTTAGTGGCCTCCTCAGTAAGAAAGGGGCGGATAGAAGCAATACGTCTTAGTTCCATATAAGAAAGCTGGCATATCTTAGTGACATGTTTTTGCATAGAAAGATCATGATCTAAAAGAACTCCTAAATCCCGGACACAGTCAGAAAATTCAATGGAACTAGAACCTATAGGGAGAGAAGAAGAAAGTGTGTTGATATCATGATGTGAGAAACGTATAGCCTCCGTCTTGTCACAGTTAAGTTTCAGTTTATTTGATGACATCCAGAGATCAATGAAGGAGAAGGAGAACCGAATAAAGCATCGGTATCTCACAATGCTACTAAAATTTTTAAAGGCTTCTTTGAGCAATTTTCTTGCTAGTCCTCATATACTCTCAGAGTGGTAGGACTTTAAAATCTACAGAACAGAACATTCCTACTTTCTTCATGATGAACACGGTAGTCAAAAGTGGACAGGCGGCTAAACGTTGTGTCTTTCACTGGCTGCTGGCCTGGAATCTTCTAGACACCTCGATCTGGTGGGTAAAAGTGGCCTGTAGGTCAGCGTATACACACTTGCCAGTGCCTGAATGCTCTTCCTGTAATGAATATTCGTAACATACGAACACATATGTAGCTATGTGGTCTCAAACTTCCATGTGGATGAGAACATTCAGAATGTAAAAAAAATCATGAATGGAAAAGTGCTGCTACGAAAAAATATATCAATTTCTTTTAAAAAAATATGTAGAATACTATGGACCAGTGTTTGTTTCATATTTCATGAAGTGGGAACACTCGTTTTTGATTGATTGATTTCGTTCAGTTTTTACGTCGACACCCACCTCAGGTGATATGGCCGACGGGGATAACCATCCCAGGGAAGTGGGGAAAGGGGACCTATCTAATTCTATACTGACACCATCAGAACAACAACGATGTTAAGATGGGACAATGAGAAGGCCAGTTTTTCGTGTAGCACACCCCTTGATTCGAACCCACAACCATTAACCTGTGAATACGACGCTCAAACCAATGAGCTACTGTATGGGGCTGGCAGAACACTCTATTTGGGCCGGTAACATTTAAGGCTCGTACAACATACTTTTTTCCCCGCTGTAAATAACCATTGTAAGTGGAAACATTCTATTAGGGCCCATACATTTAAGACCAGTACATGTTTTTTCCCTGTATATAAGTGGGAACACTATTTGGGCCAATACATTTAAGGCCCGTACAACGTATTTCCCCCCCTGTAAATAACCATTATAAGTGAGAACACTCTATTTGGGCCAATACATTAAGACCTGTACAACATACTTTTTTCACCCTGTAGATAAGTGGGAACACTCTATTTGGGCCGATACATTTTAGGCCCGTACAAGATATTTTTCCCCTGTAAATAACCATTGTAAGTGGAAACACTATTTGGGCCGATACATTTCAGGCCCGTACAAGATATTTTCCCCCTGTAAATAACCATTATAAGTGGGAACTCTCTATTTGGGCCGACAACATTTCAGGCCCGTACAACATACTTTTTTCCCCTGTATGTTGTTGTCTTCGTTGATTGCATGCGTGTGTGTGCTTTGATTTAAATTTTCACGATTTGGCGCCATGTTAATACCGTAGTTACTATTGTTAATAAGTATACTTGGAAGTCGCATAATATTTTAGAATATGTGAACTGTTAGCGGGACCCGTTATCTATTCTGAAAAATACAGGAGGGTAAATTGATAAACAATAGTACTCCTCCTAACATTTTCCTTAAAATTATTTTGTTCAACTATTGAAGATTTTAACAGACAGCCGTGTTGATGTCATTTGCAATGAGTGGATATCTCCAGTCAAATATTTAAAAACAATCAGGAATCAACGGAGTTACAACATAATGATTTGAACGTACCCAATACATTAAGAATGATACTTTAACCCTTTGATTCCCGCACCCTGTCCACCAGCATCCTGCATTGTCAACCACGATAGGTAAGCAGAAACTTGACTCTTTGATTCTCTCACCCTACCCACCAGCTTCCTGCAGGAAACTGGTGAGTAGAGTAAGAGTCAAAAGGTTCAGTTTTTGCAGTTGGTGGATAGGGTGCGGGAGTCAAAGGGTTAATATGCAGGGCTCCAATTTTCCGATTTTTCTCCGAAATCCGAGAAAATTCACATGCTGATTCCGAGAAAAAATGTGCTCTCCGAGAAAGTAAAAAATTGGACTGATAGTTTTTTTTATTCTGCGAATTAGTCAGCTGTTTTTTCAATCTGTTGAGCTCTCGTAGCAGATGACTAAGATTTCTGTAAGAGGGATAAATCCGGAATGATTTTCCGCTACAGTCATAGTGTTTTTTGTTCATCAGCTGTTTATTGAATTAATTGCAAAATTTTTGAAGTGTGTGACCATGTCTTGAGCCGATATTCTGAAGAGAGAGTCTGCCGCTGCAAAAACGGTTTGCCAAAGCCTGCAAATATATGCAGTGTTAGAAGAGGATTTCACGAAAAATTGTCGTCATGGAAATGAACACATGGTTTTTCAAAAATAACAGATGCTGGCATAGCCTACTGTGTTTTGTGCCGCTGTGCAGTCAATTGAAATAACTATAGTTGAACAAGCATCCACAAACTTTCAGACCATTTCAAGTCAAAGACACACGAATTGAGGCAGAAAACTGCAAAGAATCTTGAAGAATCTTCAGCCTACGTTGTTTTAATGTTTGTTGGAGCATACATTAGAAAAATACTCACCAAATTATTTTTTCTTGAAATGTGACACTGGTATGTATGAATTATTTGCTTCAGTACAAACGATCATAAACAAGCCGAAACTTGTGCCCGACAGCATCAGGTTGCACTATTTTGCATTTATATTCAAAAATATTTTGCGGAGGAGCATCCCCTGGACCCCCCCTCCCCCCCCCCCCCCCCCCCCCCCCCCCCCCCCCCCCCGATGATGATGAATGAGTCATCGCATGTCAACAAAGAATCCCTAGGTCAAAGGCCAAGCGCAGGGAAGAGCTATCCCATGATACAACACTTACTATATACTCTGATTTCGTCAGCTCTCGTTATTCGAGCTCTCTTCGCTGTTGACGTAAGTCATACACTATACACTATTATTTATCTTATGCTTTATATTATTACTTATCTATGATTTATTCATATATTTATTCATATCCATGTTGATATGTGGTAGTTAATCAATGACAGATTGAAAAATAAAAGTAATATGATAGTATTTCTTATCTAAATTTGGACTGACTTTTGTGACCGGCGACATAAACGTCATTCACAAGTCCCGAAATGTCGACCTGTTTCCCCAGTTCTTATGTATAATAGCGATAAGCATTACCAATGTAGGTTTGTCTGTGATTGAAACGTTGTGCTGCATTGAACTGTTAGCCACTGAATGCTCTTGGTAAAACTGTTGTGGGAAAAACTATGTAGGTCTAAGTCATCAGATGGTGTCAAAGTCACTGCAGAAGTTAGGTATTCTGGGCGACAACTAAGAACAACTAGAGTGAGAACCAGTGCCAAGCTATGAGGCATATCACATTGTGATGATGATGCTAAGTCTTTAAGTAAATTAGGCCTGTTAAGGTTATGTCTAATTAAGTTTAAATTGCTTGCAGTTAAGGGGGGAGAGGGGGAGGAAAACAATTTGATAGTGAGTTGGTATTTTTCCCCTCTTGTGATACGCTTTGTTGTGGATCGATTTTTATCAAACACAGTTCTCAAACACAGTTCGTACAGGTCGCTTCAGCAGACAGTAGAAAATGAATAGATTTTATGTATAGACGTATGGGAAAGACGTTTAAAAGCATTTAGGTGTGACAGGATAATCGTGTGCTTGGGTTTTAATTCATGTCTTTTTAATTAAGCTACGAGCTATTTCTAACGTGGCGGTAGCACTTACATGAACGTAATGGTCGGCTGGGCTGTAAGCAACATGAACAAATAATAGACTGAATCACTGTACTTCCGAAACTTATGTTGGATCCCAACCCTCTTCCTCACTGCTTTGCCTTCCTCAACCTTGGGCAAAGTCCTTTTCATATACAGTTAGGCGAAGTGGAAACAGTGTACAGTAATATGTGAAAATTTCTTGGCAGAGCTAGACTCCAGCTAAAATGTTATAAATAGACTGTCTTTGGCCACACTTCCCTAGTCATAATTCACCCATTCGATTACCATCCAGGGTGGATCAGAGAACCGAATAAAGCGTCGGTTTCTCACAATGCTTTAAAATTATTGAAGGCTTCTTCAAAAAATTATTTTCGCTATTCCTCGTATACTCTAAGAGTGGTAGGACTTTAAAACTCACTCAACTAACTAACTAACTAACTAACCACTTCCCTAGAGTCTAGCTCTGCCAAGAAATTTTTGTATATTACTGTACACTTCTTTGGCCCCACTTCCCCGGGCATTCACCCATTCGATTGCCATCCAGGGTGGATCAGAGAACCGAATAAAGCATCGGTTTCTCACAATGCTTTAAAATTATTGAAGGCTTCTTTAAACAATTTTTTCGCTAGTCCTCGTATACTCTAAGAGTGGTAGGACTTTAAAACTCACTCAACTAACTAACTTTCCCGGGATGGTTATCCCCATCAGCCATATTACTTGAGGTGGGTGTCGATGTAAAAACTGAACCAAACCAATCAACCCAACCAGTCCGAGAAATGAAACAACACAAAAGGGAAAGCACTGTTATTGGCACTGTTATTGTTGTTTAAAGCCCAGCCGACTGCGTAGAGCCTTATCAGGGCTATAACCGCTTCAAAACATACACAACTTCAACAGGAAAAAAAAAGAAAAGAAAAGAATATTAAGTACACATATCAATGCATTCTCGCACAAAATCTAAGGACATGCTCCTGGTGTTGACCACTCCGTCCAATTTATCGCACAGGAGATTTAAAAAACAAACCTGAATACAAATTCAAACATACCTAAGGATACCAAAACATATTTAAAAACAGGCATAAGTTACCTAAAATTACTTCCGCATATCTCACCTCCCTAGAGCCAAAAATGCACTTCACAAATGTACCCAATTATCAATCCTAAGAAAAAGTACGTGAGACTTTATCGAACACATAGAGTTGAATGGACCAGTAAGGCAGAAAATGATAGTTAGAAATGACAGAAAGCAAAGCAACAAGTCAGAAACAAAGAGAGTGACAGAAAAGAGGAAATAGCTAGCACAGAATTTCCAGAAGATGGAGATACTATTTATACTGAAAGAGACCACGGCAACCCCATTGGGCAAGACAAAGCACTGGGTATGGGGACGGGAAAGAGAATGGAGCAGGAGACATAAGCACACATCTTGTAACAAGTCCTAAGATTAATATTGATTTATGAAATAAAACAAAAAAATCTTATAATAAGTTGAAGGCCTACGTTATAGATGGAGTATTCAAATCAGCGTGTGGACATTGTTACATGTAGGTTACCTGTGTTGACTCCTAAAGCCAGCTTTATGTGGACATTGTTACATGTAGGTTACTTGTGTTGACTCCTAAAGACAGCTTTATGTGGACATTGTTACATGTAGCTTACTTGTGTTGACTCCTAAAGCCAGTTTTATGTGGACATTGTTACATGTAGGTTACTTGTGTTGACTCCTAAAGCCAGCTTTATGTGGACATTGTTACATGTAGCTTACTTGTGTTGACTCCTAAAGCCAGCTTTATGTGGACATTGTTACATGTAGGTTACTTGTGTTGACTCCTAAAGCCAGCTTTATGTGGACATTGTTACATGTAGCTTACTTGTGTTGACTCCTAAAGCCAGCTTTATGTGGACATTGTTACATGTAGCTTACTTGTGTTGACTCCTAAAGCCAGCTTTAGACTTCAGCTTAATGACGACAAAACAGAAGCTATCCTCATTGGCACCCGTCAGAAACTTTCTCAGCTGCCTCCTCTTTCTCTCCCATTATGTAACACATCAGTCCCAATTTCTGATTCAGCTAAAAACCTTGGTGTCTGCATTGACTCTACCCTCTCCATGAACAACTTTGTTTCTCAAACTGCCAGATCCTGCTACTATCATCTCCATCGTATAAGGCTGATCAGGAAGTATCTCTCTGTCGAAACAACTGCAAAACTCGTTCTCTCCTTCATAATGTCTCGCATTGACTATTGCAATTCACTCCTGTCTGGTCTTCCTGCCTCCACCATTCACATCCTACAGCGCATTCAAAACAATGCTGTACGCCCTGTACTCAAAAAGAAAAAAGCTGACCACATATCTCCTCTCCTGGCACAACTTCACTGGCTCCCTGTATCAAAGCGCATACAGTACAAACTAGACACCATGTGCTACAAAAGCCTCAATAACGCAGCCCCCGATTACCTGTCAAGCCTACTTGAGATCTATCTTCCCTCACGTACCCTCCGCTCTGCCTCCGATCGTCTGACTTTTCGCTTTCCACGCACTAAGCTCAATATCTATGGTCCACGAGCCTTCTCTGTTTCTGGTCCACTCTCCTGGAACAAACTTCCTCTCTCAGTCCGTCAGCAACCTACTTTTGTCTCCTTCAAGTCCGCTCTCAAAACTCACCTTTTCTCCTCCGCATAAAATCCTAACCTCACAAATGTCATAGATTAGCAGTGGCCACAGCAGCTTTGGTATCAGCATGAACTGTAGACACCAGACTTTGTATTTGCCTGGCAGTCCGCAGTTATCTATTTTCTTCAGGCCTTCTTCTGCTGTTTGCTTGGTTTCACATCCCCTTTGTGTGTCTTTCAGGGAGTCATCATACCATCTTCCGAGACTTTTTACTGGCTCTTCTGTGACAGTGGGGATGGCTTGGTTGGCTACCATGAATTTGACTGAATCTGCCACTTTTCCTTTTCGCAGTGAGAGACTTCGGGATTTCTTAGGTTTGAACCTCATTCTTGAAGAGGCCACCAGCTCATCCAGCTGCTTTAAAATTTGGTGTGTCTCTTCCTCATCCGTGGACAAGACTGTTGTGTCATCCATGAAAGCTTTCAGAGGAGGCATCTGGTATCCATCTCCCAGATTCACTGGACCTGAACTCTTCATTGCAGCTTTCAAGATGACTTCCATTGCCAACACGAACAGTATGGGAGAGATTGCACAGCCCATTGCAATGCCCACCTCTAGGTCTATCCAGTCCGTGGTGTATTCTTTGGTAGAGAACCGCATTGAGAACCCTTGGAAATACTTCCTCAGCATTGTTCGGATGTTTTCTGGGATGTGATACATTTCAAGAGCCAGCTGGATCATATCGTGTGGAACTGATCCATATGCATTCGCCAGATCAAGCCAAACTACGTCAATGTCTCTCTTCTCTGTTCTTGCTTTTTGGATGGCATCCCAAATCAACGTGGCATGTTCCAAGCATCCAGGCATTCCTGGTATGCCTCCCTTTTGGACTGACATATCCAGATACTTGTTTTCAGTCAGGTATTTTGTCAATCTTGCTGCCATAACAGAGAAGAAGATTTTCCCCTCGACGTTCAGAAGTGATATTGGCCTGAACTGATTGATGCTGCTGGAGTTCTGCTCCTTCGGAATGTACACTCCTTCAGCTCTCATCCATTGGTCGCTGATCTTCTGGTTCCTCCATGCTGATCGAATCATCTTGTGGAGCCACTCGAGCACTTTTGGGCATTTCTTGTAGAGCAGGTATGGTATTCCGTTTGGTCCAGGTGCTGACTTGGCTCTGGCTTTCTTTACTACGTTCTTCACTTCATCCAGTGTTGGTGGTTTGTTATTGAATTTTCCTTCTGGCGCTGCAGGCCAAACCAGATTTTGGATTTCAAGTGGTGCCTCGCGCTGAGAATCGGAATATGTTTCCCTGAGATGCTGCTCTAGGGTTTCCTTGCCCATTGTGAGAGTCCCTGATTTGGGTTGTTCAAACAGCTTTCTTGCAAAGTCAAAGGGATCTTTGAAGAAACGATCTTGAGTCTTCTTCTTTTTGCTCTTTCTTCGCCTTGCTGATTCCACTTTGCTGAGAGCATTGTGTTTGGCCTTCAGATCTTTCCAGAGTTCCAGGAGCCCTTGCTTCTCGAATTCTGAGGCAGTTTTCATTCGCTTTTTAAGCTTCCTTTTCTCCCTCCGGATGCTCTCCATCTGTTGCTGTCTTCTGGATTTCTGGGGAGGCGTTTTTGTCTTTGGCTGCTTCACTCCATAAGTGTCCCTGCAGATAGAGTATATGATGTCTCCGTATGTGTCAAGTTTGTGTTCCAGCGTACTGTTCCCTATTAGCGCATTCAGCTTAAGGACAAGTTCCTCATCTAATTTCTCCCATTGTTCTTTTGCACCGGCAGGCGGCAAATTGAGTTTTCCACGTTTGGCGTTAAGAGCTTGTGCAAAATCCGCATCAGAACCGTCAGCGTGGATGTCCTTGGCACTATGGTTTAATTCCTGGCCTTGGTCATCCAACGTCTCACCTGCTATCGCAGTGCGCTGCTGCTGGTTCGTATGTGTCTTCAAACAGCCCATTTTTGTCCTGTGGATCTTCATGCCGCGTTTGGTGGTGAATCTCCTTCCACACGCACACGGAAATTCCAACTGGTCATCAATCATGGTCCGTTGTGCGTTTCCAGTCGTGATGGAGTCAGTGCCGATGGATTCATCATTCTCTCCCCCTTTCGGTGAATCCTGGGAGCATCTTTCATTTGGAAAACTCGTGGCATGTTATCAAAGGCAAGGTGGGAAGCCAACCCACAAAGCCCGCAGATCTAGTCTTTCCCAGTGTCCTTCGGTCTTTCCCGAATGTCCTCCGAACTATTCCCGGAAGTCAATGGACTGACCATGTGCAGGTAGAAAGAAACTCTAGGGAGAGCTAGACAACAGAAGGTCTTCAGAGAAGTAACCCCCTTTAGACAAGTGTTTCGGCCCTGAATTCCTTACACTCTCGGGGGGCCGGGCCACATCCAGGTCATGACTCCTGGATGCCCTTCTGCTGTTGTCTATTATAATATATAATTGTATATGCTATGCTCTCTATAATTTTCCATTGGTTTTATTCTTGCTTTTATTGCTTTTATTCTTTCTCCCCATTTATAGCCATGCGTGTGTGTGTGTGTGTGTGTGTGTGTGTGTGTGCGTGCGTGTGTGTGCGTGCGTGCGTGCGTGCATGCTTGCGTGTGTGTCTGCTTCAGCGCTTAGATTTGATTTTATCAAGATTTTGCGCTATATAAATATTGTAATTATTATTAATTATTATGACATTGTTACATGTAGGTTACTTGTGTTGACTCCTAAAGCCAGCTTTATGTGGACATTGTTACATGTAGGTTACTTGTGTTGACTCCTAAAGCCAGCTTTATGTGGACATTGTTACATGTAGCTTACTTGTGTTGACTCCTAAAGCCAGCTTTATGTGGACATTGTTACATGTAGGTTACTTGTGTTGACTCCTAAAGCCAGCTTTAAGCCATTCCGCGGTGAGCTTCATATTCTCCAAAAATACCGCACCGCACGTCTATCGTCAAGATCAGATATTTGAGTGAATTTTTTTTTCTTTTCTTTTTTTTTCTTCTTTTTTATTTATTTGATTTGTTGTTGTTACTGTTGGTGGTGGTGGTGTGTGTGTATGTGGTGGTGGTCTTTGATTTAATGTTTATTCGCTAAAGTGATTTTAGACCCCCCCCCCCCAAAAAAAAAAAATGAAGATAGATGAGGAGTGAAGAGGATACTTGAAAACAGTCAATCTTCAAAAAAAGATGAACCAGAAAACAACTGTGACAAAGACGGGAAGGAAAAACTAACAACTGACGTTACCGTAATTAACGATTTAAACAGTACAATTGGCTAACCATAACAGTGAACATGTGAAATAACAGCGTGTTAAAGATAATTGGCTATAAGACTTTTTGTTTGACAGGCTAACAAACAAATCATGTGTTAACGATGGTGAGGCAAATATGTCAGAAACTGTCTTTGTAGATAGTGTAGGAATATGTTGTTTTACCCGAATGCATGAAAGAATATGACTATGTGTTATCTTCTTTCCATACAGACACACTATATTCCTGGTGTATTTTGTTTTGAATGCATAAATTTTCCACTTATGCAAAAGGGATTGTATAATTCTGCTGGAAGGAAACTACATAGGTGTTTTGCTAATTTCAAAGTTCATGTCACATTTTTCATACTTTTTCTGTTTATCTTGGAACTGCTTCCATACGTAGGTGTCCACTAAGGTACTCGTATAATAATCATGCAATGAGAGAGAAAGCTGTATATTATTTAAATCTGATGACCTCTTTGTTCCGGGCCCGGCGCCGGCGCCAGCCGCACAAATCCAAGATACTTTAGTTGGCCCCCCCCCCCCCCCCCCTACTTTCTGCCGACTATTAATAGCGCACCCCTTCCCTTCCACTCCCCACACCCTTTTCGCCCGTCCCTTTATCACTAGTGCGGGAGCACAAAAACGCGCTACACTGACTGACTTTGGTCAACTCTGCCTGGCTAAAAATAGCACACACAGGCGACGCCGGTTCACAACTAAAGGGTGGCAGAATGGCTGGGAAAATGCTGGACAGGACAGTTTTCATGTATGTTTTTCTGTCTTTAATATCGTATGTTCCCAAGAATATCATGGCCAGTCAAAATACGAAAAAGGAAAACGACGTAAATAGGGGTTCCTGTGGAGCTCCTTCGTCTGGTAGGGACCTTAATGCCGCGCAGGTGACACCCGACCGTCAACAAGCCACTGTGATCAAATTTAAAAAGTATCAAAATTGCGACCTGGAATGTAAGGAGTTTGCTGCAAAGGGGAAAATTGTTAAATGTCAAGAGGGAGACGGAAAGGCTTAACATCAATATTTCAGGACTAGGGAAAGTGAGATGGAAGTATGGCTTGGCAGTGAAAAACTCCCCAATAGGAAATAAAGATGCCTCATCTAAAAATGGAATGGAATCCTTCAGTATTCAAAATACTGGGTATATGGTTTACCACCGACTTAAAAAGTTGTGTGGGCATGAATTATTCGCAAAAGTTTACAGAAGTAAAAAATATATACATGAAGTATGGGTCAAAAGGATACTTACACCTTTAGGTATGATAGCTGTTCTCAAGTCATTCATCTTATCCAAACTTGCATTCTTATGGCTTTTTCTGCCTAATCCTCCAGATATATTTATAAAAAAAAAATCTACAGACGTTCTGTTTTAAATTTGTTTGGAACAACAAACAGGTCAGAATAAATAGAAAGTCTGCTGACAAGAATGTAAGGAATGATGGCATAGGAATACCAGAACTAAGCAGTTTTGTACAGACTCTAAAGATTGGCTGGGTAAAGAAAATTAAAAACTTCAACACATAAATGGAAATCGGTTATAAATGTTCTTATACCAAAATGAGCAGTGATGGAAAAATATGGTCCAAGTTTTCCGTCAACTTTAGATAGTGGGAACGCTTTCTGGCTGGATGTTTCAAGCTCACAGAAAATTGGCCAATACTGTTAAACCCATGAGTGCTGCTGATGTTCTTGCAGAACCATTGTTTTTTTAACGAAAAAGTTAATTTAAAAAATGTCTTGCTGAGACCAAATGAACGGATTCGGAACAGTGTGTGTTGCATTTCAGATTTTTGTGAAAATGACGGAACGTATTTAAGCTAAGAGGAATTTGTTGCTGAATATAACGTGCGAACAAATGTTCTCAGCTATGCATCAGTTATTAAGAAAATGAAGAATTTTGCAAACAACTTAAGCATACACATTAACTGTGATGAAACACCTCGACACCACGATATAGTACACTTTTAACCTCGGTAAACAGAGGAGCCAGGGTGTGCTGTGATACTTTAGCTCATGACGAAAAGAGGCCAAAATGCTGTGAAAAGTGGAACGATAAATTTCATGAAGATATAAACTGAGTAGAAACGTTTAGACAAATTCAGCATATTAAAGAAGTTAAATTAAAGTGGTCCCAGATAAGGTTAGTACACAGAATATTAACTACAAATATTGTTTTATCACATATGAATATAACAGGTGATGACAAATGTACCTTTTGTAGGAGAGAGAGAGAGAGAGACAGACAGAGAGACAGACAGAGAGAGAGAGACAGACAGAGAGAGAGAGAGAGAGAGAGAGAGAGAGAGAGCATTGAACAGATTTTTGGAACTGTGTACATGTTAAACAGTTCAGGAAACATGTACAACAGACAGCCTACAGTAGATGTGCAAATATATCGTCATTGATCTGAAACCAATCAGTCATACTTTTTGGACATGACACAAACTTCTGGTCCGACAAAATTTTTGATTACATTTTGTTACTTGCTAAATGTTTTTTATATACATGTAAACTTAACAAAAGTTTACCTGTCTGTTCACTGTTTCAGCAGTTTTTGAAAACAAGGTATGAAATTGAAAAATACATTGCTGTTATCAATTATAAGCTTGGAAAGTTTTCAGTGAACTGGCTTTTTTTTTAAAGACTTGAAATGCGTGTGTATCTTGGTGTGAGATCAGACGGGAATCAAGATATACTCTGGTTGGAAAATATGATAGGCTTCATATTTTTGTAATGTAAGTTATCAGCTTGTATTAGTCATTGTACAGTTTGATATTGCTGAGGGTGATCAGGAGAAAATCTGCAGAACGATTGTCTCTAATGTATGTGACATACTTGTTATGCCTGTCTTCTTGGATTGAAATAATGGAGTTTGCGTTTGTATGTCAGTATGTTTTATATATACATATGTATAAAATGAATGAAAAAATGTTAAAAAATAATAGTAGCCTATATTCTGGTGGAAACAGAGGCAATGAGAATATAAAACCATATAAGCTCTTTCCAAAATATCAAAAGAGGGGCAGGCAAGGTTGTGTTCTGTCATTTCATTTTATAGCAAAACCATCATGAGAAACCTAGAAGAATGCCCTGGGATAAAGATTGGAGGAAAAATGATAAACAATATTCGTTACGCAGATGACACCATGCTAATTGCAGAAAATGAAAAAGACCTACAAAACCTTGTGAATATAATGGAAATAGAAAGCAAAAATAAAGGGCTGGCGCTAAATAGCAAGAGGGCTGAAGTCATGGTAATCAGTAAAAAACATGAAATCCCCTCATACAAAATAACAGCAAATGGCACAAGTTTGAGACAGGTTGAGAAGTTATCAGTATCTGGTAACAATCATCTCACCAGACGGTAGATGCACATCAGAAATAGCCAGCAGAATCGGCCAAGACAAAACAGCATTCAAGAAGATGAAAAGCGTTTTTACCAACAAATGCCTATCAGCTAACATCAGGAAGAGAGTTCTTGAGTGTTGTATAGAACCGGTACTGTTGTACGGTTGTGAAGTGTGGACAGTCAACACGCAAAGTCAGAACAAAATTGAGGCAACTGAAATGTGGTTTCTAAGAAGAATGTTGAGAGTTCAGTGGACAGCAAAGAAAACAGACGAGACAGACTTGAAGAAGGCAGACACAAGAACATCATTAATAAAGAAGATTAGGAAAAGACAAGCAACGTTTACAGGCCATTTTTTGAGGAAGGATAAATTAGTGCACTTGGTCACAACAAGAAAGCTGGAGGGAAAGAGAATACCAGGTAGACCCAGGGAGAAAATATTGTATTGGTCGGATTTGCAGGGAGGCTGAGGACAGAGAGGGTGGGAGATGTACTTGCAGCGACAAGGGATAGATTCGTATGGAGGGCTATGATTGTCAACGCCATGCGGCAGGGCAAATGATCTATCTCACTGATCAATCATATAAAGCCTTATTAGTGTATGGTGAGGTAGGCCCTGTCCCATCTGTCAATCATATTGGTGAGGTAGGCCCAGTCCCATCTGTCAATCATACAAAGCCTAGTTAGTGTATGGTGAGGTATTTTGTAATCATATTAACTAAACCTGATTAGTGTATGGTGATGTAGGCCACATGTCATCTCTTAGTTCATACAAAGCCTTATTAATGTAGGGCGCGATATCTCATCTTTCATTCATACAAGGCCTTGTTAGTGTATGGTGAGGTATTTTATCTTTCAGTCATAAGCTCTATATGACTGGTGTAGGGCGATGTATCTTATTTTTTCTATTACAAATTACTGTAGGGTGAGGAGGCCCTATCTCAACTTTCAGTCATACAAAGCCATCCAAAACAAGTGTGACTGCCTGCGTTCAAGCAAACAGGAACCAGAAAATAAAAACAAGAAAAAAAAAAAAAAAAGAGACGCATATTAATTACAACCAGACAAAACAAGCGCAAACTTTCGGCTAACTGGCCTTTGTCAAGCGTAAGATCACAAACAAACAAACACCAGATACAAAAATTAGGAGCAGCAGGGAAGTTTCAGTCTTTTTCTCCTAATTTTTGTATCTAGTAATAGTTTGTTTGCGATCTTACGCTTGACAAAGACCAATTAGCCAAAAATGTGCGCCTGTCTTGTCTGGATGTATTAAATACACATTCTTATTCTTTTTTCGTGTTTATTTTCTGGTTCCATACAAAGCCTTGTTAGCATATGGGGAGGTAAATATTGCCTTTCAGTCTGACATCGTGGAGTATAGCCATATGACTCTCGCATCCTATCCACCAGCTGCAAAAACTTAATTTTTGACTCCCTCACCCTTATCATTATCATCAAGTGCCTTGCCACATGGCGTTGGCGATCACGGCCTTCCATCTGTTTCTATCCCTTGTTGCTGCAAGCACCTCTTCCACCCTCTCTGCCTTCAGCCACTCTGCAATGCCGTCCACTATTTTCTCCCTGGGTCTACCTGGTGCTCTCTTTCCCTCCAGCTTTCCTGTTGTGACCAGGTGCTCCAATTCCCCTTTCCTCATAAAATGGCCTATAAATGTTGCTTGTCTTTTCCTAATCTTACTTATGAATGATCTTCTCGTGTCGAGACTGTCGCGTTTGTTTTCTTTGCTGTCCATGGAACTCTCAACATTCTTCTAAGAAACCACTTCTCCGCTGCCTCAATCTTGTTCTGGCTTTGCTTCTTGACTTTCCACGCTTCACAACCATAGAACATTATCGGTTCTACATAACATTCAAGAATCAACCTATCCGCATGCAAAACTTGAATCCTTTGACTCCTCAACTATCCACATGCAAAAACTTAACCCTTTGACTTCCTCAACCTATCCACATGCAAAAACTTAACCCTTTGACTTCCTCAACCTATCCACATGCAAAAACTTAACCCTTTGACTCCCTCACCCCATCCAGAAAAAAATTGCCTTTGCTAGCATAGTTGACAACCCAGGATGCTGGTGGACAGAGTGCAAGAGTCAAATGGTCAGTCTGGCTTGAGAAAATGTTTCCAAGGATTCCGGCTGATTGTTTGTTTAGTTTTGTTGAATTTTTGTTCAGCGCTTAGATTTGATTTTCTATCAAATTTTGCACTATATAAATATTGTAATTATTATTATTATAATTAAAATCCTACCACTTTGTAGTATGAGGATTAGCACTGTGAGACACCGATGCTATTTTCGGATTATTAGTAGTAGTATAGTAGTAGTATATTATCATTATTATCATTATTATTGTTATTATTATCATTATTATTATTATATTATGATTGCGGTTGACCTACTCTTGACTCTGATAAAGGCTGGGAAAGGTATTATTATCATTATTATTGTTATTATTATTATCATTATTGTTATTATATTATGATTGCGGTTGACCTACTCTTGACTCTGATAAAGGCTGGGAAAGGTAAAGTCATAACGCACAGGAACTGGGCATGCTTCAATATACCTGTCTGAGAGTAGAAGGATGTCTGCCACCTCACTCCCTTGTAATTTTGGGTTTTGGAGACCTTCACCCTATGTTCATGTATTACTGAAACCTTGTAGGAACATGTTTTTTATGGTCTGGTCTGCTTTGTGTGTTTCAGATTGGATCCAAGATGGCGCCTCTCCCACCAACTGATGTCCCTTCCAAACGTAAACCTGACAACGTGGATCGCCAAATATTTCGGCATTATCCACAGGGCCGTTGTTCTTATGACTGGTCTCAACCTAGAAATGACAGTTCTGTTTATAATAAGTATGCTAAATACTCTAACAGCTCGCCTGGCTACTGTGTGCCACCTTCACACTTACAATCAAGTAGGGTTGAAGTAAAGCAGAATTGGACTGCTGGTGAGAACTACAGTGGTTGTGGAGGAGCTCACCATGGCAGTGAGAGCTATGAGAGCTATCGTGGGCAATGCGCACCCGAGGTGCCTGTTAGAAACCATTCGGCAGAACGATCTCAGTATGATATGTACTATGGGGAAAAAGATACTACAAAACCTAGCATATACTGGTCTCATTCAGAGGGACCTAGATTTACTGACGTCAGTTCTAACTACTGTTTGCCACCTCCACAGCCTCGGTATAGGTCAAACAGTAAGAACCATACTGGCGGTGGTTTTTTCCCAGTCCATAAGAATACCATTCTGCCGAGTAGGAGAAGATAACTGAATTTTCGTTTATCAAATTTTTCTATGATTAGTACCTTTTCAATTTTTGATTGCTCTTACCTGTTTGACCCATATCGTTTGAAACCTCATTTTCTTTGAAATTAAAAGAAAATAGGCCTACTGATTAAGATTAACCTGATGGCTCTGTTTGGGAAAGGGACAGGGGAGAAAGATGTGTTTGCAAAGACTTTCATCTGACTTTTATGTGCATAATTTTGCCAACATCTCAGTTTTTCGTTGCCTGCGTGACTGACCATCTGACTAATTTACTCAGACTTATTTTGGTTGCGTTGGTACCTAGATAAGCCGCCATTTTCGAGGCTGTATAGAATTATGATTAAAGATCTGTGGGGTTAATATGAAAGTCTCAGTTACTGTATTTGTCGAGCAGACTGGCTCAATATAACTGATGAGAATAGTGGTGTTTTATGGCTACCGCCATTGTACCTAAAATAGTCTGTCTGTCTGTCTGTCTGGGCTTCTCTCTCTATATTTGTCGACTTCTATGACGCAACAGTCGACACCATCAGAAGCAGTGCCTCTTTTACAAATAGTGTCTCTGGCGTGGTCGTGAAGACTCGTAAGCACTATAGTATGTCTGGCCATAGATAGCCCTTTATGCTGTGCCGGACGCCGTACATTTTATGAAAGCCTTTTATGCTGTACGGAGAGGTAACTGTGTCATATGAATGATTTTATCTCTTACATCATAAACATGTTGATGTACTGAGATGAGAGAGATGTCCCGGAAAGGAACAGCAGCTCACTATGGGGGAAAAAAGAAACACACAATCTATTCTCATCACGTTTTTTAAACTCTGAAGATTGAAAAATAAAAGACGATAAAAATAAACATTAGAAAAGAAACCCCCTCAACCCCCGCACTCTCCATAGTATCAAGTAAGGCTCGACAACAATTGTCGGCATCCACCCCTCCCCCAACCCACCCACCCCCACACACAGTCTTGAAAACACTGACTGATCGGGCCACCGGTGCAACCAAAATAAGTCCTGCAGACAGCAAGTCCCAATCTGTCAGTCATGGTAGGCAGCCAGCACGGTGATTTCACTGCTTGTGCAGTCGAAGAAATCACGCTATTCATTGGTGTAGACAGGAAAACTGGATTTCGTCACTGTTGACGATCTCATTCATGATAGGCTCTGTGTGGAGGGCCAGGCACTTCATTGCCTGTCATTTCATTACTTTAGTTTCGAGTGACCGACTACGAGCAACAGTTAAAACATTTTATTTCTGGTGGGGGGATAGTTGGCAATTGCTGGAAAATAATCAATGATGAAATGTCAGTTTAAAAATTAATTTCCTGGGGACTGTTAAATTTGAGCCATCAGGTTAAATCATACTGGAAGAATATGACGAAATGTCATTTTGCATTTAAAAGTAATAATCAAGAGTAAAAAAATAAAAAGATGATTCCAAAATGAATGATTAATATAAGCAAATCATTAATAATCATAATAGATACAAATAATTACTATAAAAGGTGGTTGTAGATTTTGTTTGTGTTTTGTCTTGTTTTGTTAAATACGCGCTTACATTGGTTTTTTTTTTTTTTGTTCTTCTGGTTCCTGTTTGCTTGGGCGCGGGCAGTCGCACTTGCTTTGTATCTTTTGTTTGTATGATTTTCATTTTTATGTAATAAATAGAGAAATAAATACCTTTTGTTTCTGTTTGTGTGTATGTGTGTGTGTGTGTGTGTGTGTGTGTGTGTGTGTGTGTGTGTGTGTGTGAGAGAGAGAGAGAGAGAGTCAAGCACCAGATGCTTAACAGGACTTAAAAGAAAAGATATCAAACCATACTATCAAAGATATCAAACCATACTAATAAAGATATCAAACCATACTATCAAAGATATCAAACCATACTAATAAAGATATCAAACCATACTATCAAAGATATCAAACCATACTAATAAAACTATCAAACCAAACTAATAAAGATATCAAACCATACTAATAAAGATATCAAACCATACTAATAAAGATATCAAACCATACTAATAAAGATATCAAACCATACTAATAAAGATATCAAACCATACTAATAAAGATATCAAACCATACTAATAAAGATATCAAACCATACTATCAAAGATATCAAACAATACTATCAAAGATATCAAACCATACTAATAAAGATATCAAACCATACTATCAAAGATATCAAACCATACTAATAAAGATATCAAACCATACTATCAAAGATATCAAACCATACTATCAAAGATATCAAACCATGCTAATAAAGATATCAAACCATACTACTAAATATATCAAACCATACTACTAAAGATATCAAACCATACTACTAAAGATATCAAACCATACTACTAAAGATATCAAACCATACTACTAAAGATATCAAACCATACTACTAAAGATATCAAACCATACTAATAAAGATACCAAACCATACTACTAAAGATATCAAACCATACTAATAAAGATATCAAACCATACTAATAAAGATATCAAACCATACTAATAAAGATATCAAACCATACTAATAAAGATATCAAACCATACTACTAAAGATATCAAACCATACTACCAGTGTCCTTTCTGTTAAAAAAACAAAGGACTTAAAGGAAAAAGATGTCAAACCATCCTATCAGTCTTCTTTCTGTGAAAACCAACAACAACAACAACAAATACAGGACTTAAAAGAAAAAATGTCAACCAATCTCCTTTGTGTCAAAAATTAACAAATACAGGACTTAGAAGAAAAAGATATCAAACCATACTATCACAAAACATAAAACCATACTACCAAAGATATCAAACCATACTGTCAGTCTCCCTTCTGGAAAAAGCAAACAAAGCAAAACAACAAATAGAAAGACTTAAAAGAAAAAGATATCAAACCATACAATCAGTCTTCTTTCTGTGAAAACAAACAAACAAACAAACAAACACAGTACTAAAAAGAAAAAGATATCAAACCATACTATCTGTCTTCTTTCTGTGCCAAACAAACAAACAAACAAACAAACAAACAGAGTACTTAAAAGAAAAAGATATCAAACCATACTATCTGTCTTCTTTCTGTGAAAATAACAAACAAACAAACAGTACTTAAAAGAAAAAGATATCAAACCATACTATCTGTCTTCCTTCTGTGAAAATAACAAACAAACAAACACAGTACTTAAAAGAAAAAGATATCAAACCATACTATCTGTCTTCTTTCTGTGAAAATAACAAACAAACAAACAGTACTTAAAAGAAAAAGATATCAAACCATACTATCTGTCTTCCTTCTGTGAAAATAACAAACAAACAAACAAACACAGTACATAAAAGAAAAAGATATCAAACGATACTATCTGTCTTCTTTCTGTGAAAATAACAAACAAACAAACAAACACAGTACTTAAAAGAAAAAGATATCAAACCATACTATCTGTCTTCTTTCTGTGCCAAACAAACAAACAAACAAACAGTATAAAAAGAAAAAGATATCAAACCATACTATCTGTCTTCTTTCTGTGAAAATAACAAACAAACAAACAAACACAGTACTTAAAAGAAAAAGATATCAATCCATACTATCTGTCTTCTTTCTGTGAAAATAACAAACAAACAAACACAGTACTAAAAAGAAAAAGATATCAAACCATACTATGTGCCTTCTTTCTGTGAAAATAACAAACAAACAAACACAGAACTTAAAAGAAAAAGATATCAAACCATACTATCTGTCTTCTTTCTGTGAAAATAACAAACAAACAAACACAGTACTTAAAAGAAAAAGATATCAAACCATACTATCTGTCTTCTTTCTGTGACAAACAAACAAACAAACAGTATAATAAGAAAAAGATATCAAACCATACTATCTGTCTTCTTTCTGTGAAAATAACAAACAAACAAACAAACAAACAAAGAAACACAGTACTTAAAAGAAAAAGATATCAAACCATACTATCTGTCTTCTTTCTGTGAAAATAACAAACAAACAAACAAACAAACAAACAAACACAGTACTCAAAAGAAAAAGATATCAAACCATACTATCTGTCTTCTTTCTGTGAAAAACAAACAAACAAACAAACAAACACAGTACTAAAAAGAAAAAGATATCAAACCATACTATCTGTCTTCTTTCTGTGAAAAAACAAACAACAAACAAACAAACACAGTACTAAAAAGAAAAAGATATCAAACCATACTATCTGTCTTCTTTCTGTGAAAAACAAACAAACAAACAAACAAACAAACACAGTACTAAAAAGAAAAAGATATCAAACCATACTATCTGTCTTCTTTCTGTGAAAAACAAACAAACAAACAAACAAACAAACACAGTACTAAAAAGAAAAAGATATCAAACCATACTATCTGTCTTCTTTCTGTGAAAAACAAACAAACAAACAAACAAACAAACACAGTACTAAAAAGAAAAAGATATCAAACCATACTATCTGTCTTCTTTCTGTGAAAAACAAACAAACAAACAAACAAACACAGTACTAAAAAGAAAAAGATATCAAACCATACTATCTGTCTTCTTTCTGTGAAAAACAAACAAGCAAACAACAAACAAACACAGTACTAAAAAGAAAAAGATATCAAACCATACTATCTGTCTTCTTTCTGTGAAAAACAAACAAACAAACAAACAAACACAGTACTAAAAAGAAAAAGATATCAAACCATACTATCTGTCTTCTTTCTGTGAAAAACAAACAAACAAACAAACAAACAAACACAGTACTAAAAAGAAAAAGATATCAAACCATACTATCTGTCTTCTTTCTGTGAAAAACAAACAAACAAACAAACAAACAAACACAGTACTAAAAAGAAAAAGATATCAAACCATACTATCTGTCTTCTTTCTGTGAAAAACAAACAAACAAACAAACAAACAAACACAGTACTAAAAAGAAAAAGATATCAAACCATACTATCTGTCTTCTTTCTGTGAAAAACAAACAAACAAACAAACAAACAAACAAACACAGTACTAAAAAGAAAAAGATATCAAACCATACTATCTGTCTTCTTTCTGTGAAAATAACAAACAAACAAACAAACACAGTACTAAAAAGAAAAAGATATCAAACCATACTATCTGTCTTCTTTCTGTGAAAAACAAACAAACAAACAAACAAACACAGCACTTAAAAGAAAAAGATATCAAACCATACTATCTGTCTTCTTTCTGTGAAAAACAAACAAACAAACAAACAAACACAGTACTAAAAAGAAAAAGATATCAAACCATACTATCTGTCTTCTTTCTGTGAAAAACAAACAAACAAACAAACAAACACAGTACTAAAAAGAAAAAGATATCAAACCATACTATCTGTCTTCTTTCTGTGAAAAACAAACAAACAAACAAACAAACACAGTACTAAAAAGAAAAAGATATCAAACCATACTATCTGTCTTCTTTCTGTGAAAAACAAACAAACAAACAAACAAACACATCACTTAAAAGAAAAAGATATCAAACCATACTATCTGTCTTCTTTCTGTGAAAAACAAACAAACAAACAAACAAACACAGTACTAAAAAGAAAAAGATATCAAACCATACTATCTGTCTTCTTTCTGTGAAAAACAAACAAACAAACAAACAAACACAGTACTAAAAAGAAAAAGATATCAAACCATACTATCTGTCTTCTTTCTGTGAAAAACAAACAAACAAACAAACAAACACAGTACTAAAAAGAAAAAGATATCAAACCATACTATCTGTCTTCTTTCTGTGAAAAACAAACAAACAAACAAACAAACACAGTACTAAAAAGGAAAAGATATCAAACCATACTATCTGTCTTCTTTCTGTGAAAAACAAACAAACAAACAAACAAACACAGTACTAAAAAGAAAAAGATATCAAACCATACTATCTGTCTTCTTTCTGTGAAAAACAAACAAACAAACAAACAAACACAGTACTAAAAAGAAAAAGATATCAAACCATACTATCTGTCTTCTTTCTGTGAAAAACAAACAAACAAACAAACAAACAAACACAGTACTAAAAAGAAAAAGATATCAAACCATACTATCTGTCTTCTTTCTGTGAAAAACAAACAAACAAACAAACAAACAAACAGTACTAAAAAGAAAAAGATATCAAACCATACTATCTGTCTTCTTTCTGTGAAAAACAAACAAACAAACAAACAAACAAACAGTACTAAAAAGAAAAAGATATCAAACCATACTATCTGTCTTCTTTCTGTGAAAAACAAACAAACAAACAAACAAACAAACACAGTACTAAAAAGAAAAAGATATCAAACCATACTATCTGTCTTCTTTCTGTGAAAAACAAACAAACAAACAAACAAACAAAACAAACAAACAAACAAACAAACAAACACAGCACTTAAAAGAAAAAGATATCATATATATATGAAGTAAATAAATAAATAAAAATCATTAAAGGTCTGAATCACAACACAACTAGCTATTCTATATAAACTCGTCTCACATGACAGATACCCCCCCCCCCCCCCCCCCCTAGTCAATGCCCAAATGCTCATCCATCTATTGACTAAGTGAAGACAATATTTTCTTTTTGGAATGAGCTCATGGTTGGTTTGACAGTTCTAGTCCTCGATCCGTCCTCTGTTTATCATTTTTGTTGTAAGATGATGTGAAGGTATGAAGTCAATCATTCTCCTCTTTTCCAAGATCCCACGCTAAGAGACGGATATAACACTGGGAATCATCCCCACTTCAACTTGGTTCGTAGACTAAATGTGGCCGTCTCGTTAATTGATGTTTCAATCGTAAGACAAGACTGATAGGCAGCGTCTTGTTATTGTTGTTTAAGCCCAGCAGACTGCGCAGAGCCATATCATGGCTATAGATAGGGCAGCGTCTTGTTATTGTTGTTTAAAGCCCAGCAGACTGCGCAGAGCCATATCATGGCTATAGATAGGGCAGCGTCTTGTTATTGTTGTTTAAAGCCCAGCAGACTGCGCAGAGCCATATCATGGCTATAGATAGGGCAGCGTCTTGTTATTATTGTTTAAAGCGCAGCAGACTGCGCAGAGCCATATCAGGGCTATAACCACTTCAAAACATACAAAACTTCAACAGGAAAAAAAATGGAAAGAAAATTATGTACACATGTCAATGCATTCGCTCACATAATCTAAGGACGTGCCCCCGGCGATGACCACCCCGTCCAATTTATCGCACAGGGGATTTAAAAAACACATCTGAATACAGAGTTAACATAACTGAGGACACCAAAACATGTATAAAAAAGGACATAAATGACCTAAAATTGCTTCCGCATATCTCACCTCCATAGAGCCAAAAATGTACTTAATACATGTACCCAATTGTCAATCCAGAGAGAAAGCGTGTAAGACTTTGTCGAACACATACAGGTGAATGGACCATTAAGGCAGAAAATGATAGGAAGAAATGACAGAAAGCAAAGGAACAAGGCAGAAAGAAAGAGAGCGACAGAAAAGAGAAAATTTCTAGCACAAAATTTCCAGAAGGTGGGGATACTATTTACACTGAAAAGGTCCCTGGCATCCCCATGGGGGGTACGGCAACATCTGCTAATCCCATGACAACACTTGGAGGATCTGCAATCGGCCCCTTCCAGTTAACCCTTTGACTCCCACACCCTATCCACAAACTAGAAAAACTTTAACCCTTTGACTCACTCACCCTGTCCACCAGCTTCCTGCCACAAACTGTTAATTTTTGCTTTGCTAGCATGACAATGCCGGATGCTGGTGGACAGGTTGAGGGAGTCAAAGGGTTAAACTGGATGTAGATGCGAACCCCGGGTCCTATGAAACTCGGTGGACCTGCCCTATCAAACTTGGTGGGAAATACAGGCTATATGTGTTCCCATAAAACTTGGTGGCAAATGCAGGCCGTATGTGTTCCCATAAAACTTGGCGGCAAATGCAGGCCGTATGTGTTCCCATAAAACTTGGTGGCAAATGCAGGCCGTATGTGTTCCCATAAAACTTGGTGGCAAATGCAGGCCGTATGTGTTCCCATAAAACTTGGCGGCAAATGCAGGCCGTATGTGTTCCCATAAAACTTGGTGGCAAATGCAGGCTGTATGTGTTCCCATAAAACTTGGTGGCAAATGCAGGCCGTATGTGTTCCCATAAAACTTGGCGGCAAATGCAGGCCGTATGTGTTCCCATAAAACTTGGTGGCAAATGCAGGCCGTATGTGTTCCCATAAAACTTGGCGGCAAATGCAGGCCGTATGTGTTCCCATAAATCTTGGTGGCAAATGCAGGCCGTATGTGTTCCCATAAAACTTGGCGGCAAATGCAGGCCGTATGTGTTCCCATAAAACTTGGTGGCAAATGCAGGCCGTATGTGTTCCCATAAAACTTGGCGGCAAATGCAGGCCGTATGTGTTCCCATAAAACTTGGTGGCAAATGCAGGCCGTATGTGTTCCCATAAAACTTGGCGGCAAATGTAGGCCGTATGTGTTCCCATAAAACTTGGTGGCAAATGCAGGCCGTATGTGTTCCCATAAAACTTGGTGGCAAATACAGGCTATACCTGTTCCCATAAAACTTGGTGGCAAATGCAGGCCGTATGTGTTCCCTTGAAACTTGGTGGGAAATAAAGGCTATACATGTTCCCATCAAACTTGGTGGGAAATACAGTCTATACATGTTTCCATCAAACTTGGTGGAGATGGCGAAGACAGACTGAACATGCTGAAACTTGTCAAGCCCTCTCAAAATACTACTGTGTATTGTGGCTATGATTGAGATAAAGAAACCGATTGTGCCACTGGGTGGCCTACGCTGACGATGATTGTTATACGCGTTTCATAGGCGTGTTATTAAGTGCGGACCAACAAGCCAATCAAATGAGCGGATTTCCTACTTCCGTCCTCCCTTCCTCGCGGAAGCGTGGGGGTGGGGGGTGGGGGTATGAAACCCGCTCACTTGATTGACTCCGTAACGTAGCGCAACGCTCTATAGGTGCTATCTTCTTCGCCTGTCTCACTGCTTGACGTTCACGGTTTCATTGTTGGCAGCTTTTATTTCAACGTGAGCAAGGGAGAAGAGTGGCCGAATGGTTCAGACGTTCGCCTGCCAATACTAATAACTAAACTCGAGGTTCCAGGGTTCATTCCTTGTTGAGGCTTCGACTTTTCTCCTCAGTTTGACCAGAAAATCGAACTGAATATCTTGTCCTTTGGAAGGGGACGAAAAACAAAAGGTCGGACCCATGTGCCATCTGGCTGCGCACGCTAAAGATTCTACGGCAATTGAAAATCGTGAAGAGCAGGGCATTGCCCGGCTGCCTTGATATAAAATATTGGAGAAATAGGTTGATTTCCCAGGTCTCATCCTTTGGAAACCAGTCTTTCTGAAGTCTTAGTTAAAAAAAAAAAAAATTTAAAAAAAGTAAATATGAATTTGAATCGAAGGAGAGGGGATTGAGTTGGACGATATTGGTTCCATCATCATTTTTTACCGAACCAAGATATCTAAAATCTCTAACATTTTCTAAAAGAACTTTATTGATTAAGATGTCTTGATTGTTTTCAGTATCTTTGCCTTTATTTTGTAGCACTTTTGTTTTCTTGGCGTTCAAGTTAAGGCCAGTCTTTTTGCCTGCTGCATCCACCCTGCATAGAATTCTTTTCATACGGGTAATGTTGTCTGCTAATAGCGCAGTATCATCGTCATAGCGCAGGTTCTTTTTTTCCCTCTTCTATCTTCATACCCGTGCCTTCGCTATGCATTTGCTACGCATTTACTGCACAGTCCCGTAGGTCGTTTTCTTTGATTAAGACCGATTGTTTTATACCTGTAACTCCCACCTACCTCTGTTTGTTTGCTTGTTAGGTTTTTCATTTCTCCTTGACTGTTACAATGCTTTTAATTCGATAAGCTAATCCTCTTTTTCCCTTTTACCCCACCAGATAATAACAAATGCCTTGACCCTTTGACTCCCACACCCTATCCACCACTACTCTGCATCGTCAACCATGCTAGCAAAGCAAAAACTTAACCTCTTGACTCCCTCACCCTATGCACGAAGCTGATGGATAGGGTGAGGGAGTCAAAAGGTTAAGTTTTTGCAGTTGGTGGATAGGGTCCGGGAGTCAAAGGGTTAAATAATGAGGAATTTGGGTCCAAAACACTTGCTTGAGAGGGCCTTCTCCTCTGAGGGCTTTCTGCTGTCCGGAGTTTCTTGATACTGACGTGCATGCTCAAGCGTTCAATACTACATTGTAATGTACTAATTAAAAATAGGAGCTGAACGGCTGCATTACCATCCATGCCGGCAAGACTTTAATTTAATCCTTTGAATCCCGCACCCTGTCCACCAGCATCCTGCATTGTCAACCACGCTAGCAAAAACAAAAACTTAACCCTTTGACTCCCTCACCCTATCCACCAGCTTCCCTCATGAAGCTGGTGGATAGGGTGCGGGAGTCAAAGGGTTAACCTAATGTTTCTCTCTGTCTGTCTACCTCTGTCTCTGTTTCTCTGTCTCTGTCTGTCTGTCTGTCTGTCTGTTTGTCTCTCTCTCTCTCTGCCTCTCTTTCTCTCTCTCTCTGCCTCTCTCTATGTCTCCTCTATCCATCTGTCTGTCTGTCTATCTGTCTCTCTGTGTACCTTTACTCATGCCCTTTTATTTCCTTTCGGTATATATGTATATACATGCTTATATTCAATGTATGCAGTTACATCGTCTCTCTTCGCTGATAAATGTAGATATAGAAATCAATATCATATTGCGATGTTTGGATGTTATCCGTCTGTTACTTTCTTACAAAATGTAACCCCACTTTGGGTTGAAAAAAAAAATAGAAAGAAAGAAAAAAGAAAGAAAGAAACAAATCATGCAAGTGCTTATCTATTACCCTCGCAGACAGAGATAGTTCTCTCTCTCTCTCTCTCTTCTCTTTCTCTCGCTCTCTCTCTCTCTCTCTCTCTCTCTCACTCTCTCTCTCTCTTTAGCAGTTCAAACAGCCAACCAGTATTTCTTTCTGTATTATGTGCGTTGATTTGTTGATGAATGTATGACGTGTTTGTTTCTCTCTTGCTTCTTTATTTTTTATTGCTTTTTCTTCATTTTTGTTTGTTTGTTGTTGTTGGTTTTGTTGTTGTTACTTGCTTGGTCATCTATCTGTTAGCCATTGTTTATTATTATTATTATTATTATTATCATTATCACTATGATCATCAACATTCTTATTGCTATTATCGTTATTATTATCATCATTAACATCATCATCATCATAATCATCATCAGCATCAGCATCATCATTGATGTTATTAACATGATCTTTCTTTATTTATTTACTTATTCATTAATTTATCTACTTGCTCATCTGTCTATCTACCTACCTACCTATCTATCTATCTATCTATCTATCTATTCTGTCCTGTCTGTCTGTCTGTCTATCTATCTATTTTTAAGTGCTGACTGTACGTTTTCTTGATGCCATTGTAGTGATATCTTATTTTTAGTATTCAACATGTATCTTTCCTTGAGCTGTACTTGTTGCAAATGTTATGTAGATTATATAGAACAGCAACGGCAAGTTTGAAAAATGGCTTCTACCCAATAACTTTTACCGTTGGAAAATAAAGTATCATTGTCATTGTCATTGTCTCTCTCTCTTCTCTCTCTCTCTTCACTGTCTCTCTCGCCCCCCCCCCCCTCTCTCTCTCTCTCACAGTAACAAAGTTGTCTCAGAAAGTGGAAGTCTGGTTGATATAGAAGTCCTCAGAACTCCCCCCACCCTCCAGATTTCATGGTTCAGAGTTTAAAATTCATTCTAAAGGATTCTCTTAATTCGGACATTTCCATATGCGCTCCACCTAAATCTGCCATCAGTTCTCTTGCAGACTCCTTTGGCCTGTCCAAAATCCAATGCGCTGGCAAAATCTTTAGATCAGGAGGAGAGGGTGGGGGTGGAGAACGGTGACCATGGCTGGAATACCAAACTAACACCGCCAGAAAGGTTGGAGCATTCTCCTTTTTGACTACAAGCACAGATGTCCCTTACGTCCGCCACTGGGGGTGGGGTGGGGGTGGGTGTGAGCCCGAGAGCACATGACGGCGAACAATACATGTGATAGTAAGTAAACGGCTCCTGGTCCTAAAACACTTGAGACAATTGGAGGGACTCCGCTGTTCCTATCCAACATTGCCACATAACAGCACCGTGGCAATGCAGGTAAGGGAAGTTGGCAATTCAATTGGGATCCGTAACTTCGGGAACAAAAGATTGGCTGTGAGAACTGGGTCAGTCGGGCTGGAGTGTGAAGTTGGTTACTGATTGGCCGCTTGCAGGCGAGGTTTTTCCCTCTCACTTAGCAAGGGGGTGGGGTGGGGTGGGGGAGAGGGGCTAAAGTGGGGTGGTGGTGAAGTGAGGGGGAGCCGAGTTCGCGTCGCCGGTCCCGTGGACCGCCTCAGCTAGGTGGCGCCTTCGACCGTTAAAGTCGATTGACATTTAATTAACCCTTTGACTCCCGTACACTGTCCACCAGCATCCCGCATTGTCAGCCAAGCTAGCAAAGCAAAAACTTAGTAATCCTTCGGCTCCTTCACCCTTCCTACAGGAAGCTGGTGGAAAACATGAGGGCGCCAAAGGGTGAAGACTGCAGTTGGTGGACAGGGTGCGGGAGTCAAAGGCTTAAAGAGAAGAAATTATAATAATAATAATAATATAATAATTACAATATTTATATAGCGCAAAATCTTGATAAAATCAAATCTAAGCGCTGAAGCAGACACATACGCACCAACGCACGCACGCACGCACACACACGCACACACACACACACACACACATACGCATGGCTATAAATGGGGAGAAAGAATAAAAGCAATAAAAGCAATAAAAGCAAGAATAAAAGCAATGGAAAATTATAGAGAGCATAGCATATACAATTATATATTATAACCATGTGATTCCCCTCCGAGCGGAAACAGGCTGCAGAGGGGGGAGGGGGGGTTGAGTGAGGTTAGGATTTTATGCAGAGGAGAAAAGGTGGGTTTTGAGAGCGGACTTGAAGGAGACAAAAGTAGGTTGCTGACGGACTGAGAGAGGAAGTTTGTTCCAGGAGAGTGGACCAGAAACAGAGAAGGCTCGTGGACCATAGGTATTGAGCTTAGTGCGTGGAAAGCGAAAAGTCAGAGGATCGGAGGCAGAGCGGAGGGTACGTGAGGGAAGATAGATCTCAAGTAGGCTTGACAGGTAATCGGGGGCTGCGTTATTGAGGCTTTTGTAGCACATGGTGTCTAGTTTGTACTGTATGCGCTTTGATACAGGGAGCCAGTGAAGTTGTGCCAGGAGAGGAGATATGTGGTCAGCTTTTTTCTTTTTGAGTACAAGGCGTACAGCATTGTTTTGAATGCGCTGTAGGATGTGAATGGTGGAGGCAGGAAGACCAGACAGGAGTGAATTGCAATAGTCAATGCGAGACATTATGAAGAAGAGAACGAGTTTTGCAGTTGTTTCGACAGAGAGATACTTCCTGATCAGCCTTATACGATGGAGATGATAGTAGCAAGATCTGGCAGTTTGAGAAACAAAGTTGTTCATGGAGAGGGTAGAGTCAATGCAGACACCAAGGTTTTTAGCTGAATCAGAAATTGGGACTGATGTGTTACATAATGGGAGAGAAAGAGGAGGCAGCTGAGAAAGTTTCTGACGGGTGCCAATGAGGATAGCTTCTGTCTTGTCGTCATTAAGCTGAAGTTTATTGTGTGTCATCCAGTTCTTAATGTCCGAGTAACACTCAGTGGTGCGAGTCAACAGGCGCTGTATATTATCAGGTGAGTCACTGTCTTGAAGTGGGTGTCATCAGCATAGAAGTGGTGTTTTATAGAGTGGGAGTTGATGATGGTGGACAGGGGGGAGGTGTAAAGAGTGAAAAGAACAGGGCCAAGGACAGATCCTTGTGGAACACCATAGGTCAGGTATGTAGGTTGAGAGTAAGTGCCATTGATGAGAACAGTTTGTTTTCTGTGGTGTTATACAGTTTGTTTTCTGTGGTGTTTTATCAAGCACGGGTAAACGGGGTGGGTGTGTGTGTGTACTATGACTCTCTTAACCTGTGACTCCCGCACCCTATCCACTAATTACAAAAACTTAACCCTTTGACCTCCTCACCCTATCTACCAGCTTCCTGCAGGAAGATGGTGGATAGGGTGAGAGAATCAAAGGGTTGTTTTTGGTTTGTTAGCATGGTTGACAATGCAGGATGATAGTGTACAGGGTGCGGGAGTCAAAGGGTTAATGTAGACACACACACACACACACACACACACACACACACACACACACACACACACACACACACACAAGGAGAGAAAGACACACACAAAGAAACACACCTTTGCAGGCTAAAGTGTCTCATAATCATAGGTGGAGGGGAAAGAATGGGAGGCAAAGAGACAGACATTTATCCAGCAACAGTGGATTAACTCCCTTGTTCTCTCACTGCTGATAAAGCCAACAAAACACATTGCAAGAAGACACAGTGTTGTTGAGAAATCAATTCCTGGTTGTTTCTAAGCGTTAACTACAGGCATGACTTATCCACGGAAAGTCCATTTTCTCTGTTAGTCCTAGAGAGAGAGAGAGAGAGAGAGAGGGGGGGGGGGGGGGATTTACAGTCACTCCATGACATCATTCATTTTTGTGTTGTCTTCTCACGGCTGTCGAGAACTGTTGGCAGCTAAACGTCACTTCCTGTTGCCCGAGGCTGCTGGCAAGTGTGGTAGACGTGGTGTATACAGGTGTTTCATTTTACCAAGACGAACCTTCAGAGCCGACGGACTTGTTGATACTGTATTTATATAGACATTTTCCAGTGATGACAGTAAGTAAACGAATTTATTACATTGTGACATTTTCAGTCATACACACAGGGAGCTTGATGATTGCCGGTTGTCACAGGTGGTTGGCCTTGAAAGTTTTATTTGATTGAAGATTCTGATTGATTTCATTCAGTGCATGCGAGGTGATGCTGTGTAGTGGGTATTGACGTACCTCCTCCCCACGCCCCAAACCTCGTAAAGTGATAAGCGTATTTGGCATACGAGTCAGCCGGATTAATGTTTACTTTATGATTGCCATTGCGGTATGCAAATAAACATTGTGAGGCCGTCGGGTCACAACTTCACGGTGCCGATGAGTCAGGAAGTGTTTACTTGTGTTGAATCCACGTTTGTTCTCAGGGAAACGCCCATCATGATCACAGCGTTTGAACCCACGTAACTTACATCTACAGTTAAAAGTAGAATATTGTTTTGTTAATCACTTAATGGATGGCTTAATTTGTACTTTCCAACTTAGATTGGGGTTTAATTCAGAATGTCTGTGGGATGATGATGGCACTATGACTGAGAGAAGTTGGTTAGTCAGACAAGGAGCTACCAGTGTTATTCAGCATTGAACTATCATGTGACACCATTGTGGACCTCAAGCCGGTGTGTGTGTTGTGTGTGTGTGTGTGTTGTGTGTGTGTGTGTGTGTGTGTGTGTGTGTGTGTGTGTGTGTGTGTGTGTGTTTAAGAGATTTCAGTGTTTTGAGTTTATCACTGGATTTAATCAAAATGTATTTGATGAGCTTATTTTTATTGAAATCAAATGATTTATGAATGCAGATTGCTACCCATAGAATAAGTTACCCTCTGTGTCTGTCTGGTGGTCAAAATGTAGCCTTTTTGATGTTTACTACAAATGTCTTTGGACTTGATACAAGGTATATTCTCGTTTTGCTATTGACAGTGTCTATAGTATATGTTTTGTTTCTATTCGGCTATGAGTCTTTAATTTAGACAAATGTTGCAATGAAAATGATGTTTTGAAGGGAATAATGATATACTTTTCTTAAATTATGTGAATTCTATTTTCAAATTGTTGAGACATAGATTAGTCATTCCTTGGTATCAATAGTGTCTCTTATCGTGTCAGATTTGTACAGAGCAGGTGGTAATGAAATGTCAGATGGTGAATCGTTGTTTAATGTTAACTAGTCAGTGACAGACTTCAGCCTCCCCCACACTGCTGTTGCATCATGTATCCTAGAGTCGTCTAGTAGACAATTCACTTTTTGCTAACTACTATTAATGTACTATTATTTATGAATAGATTTGTCCTTACATAAAGCATGTGCTACACTCACACTACACAGTGTGTGTTTGTGTGTGTGTGTGTGTGTGTGTGTGTGTGTGTGTGTGTGTGTGTGTGTGTGTGTGTGTGTGTGTGTGTTACATGATGTGGAGCAGTTCCTGGAGGTTAAAACTTAGCACTTGACTGGGGCTTGTTTTTAAATTTACTTCATGAAAAGGATACTTGTCTTGCTTCCTCTTGGAGTTCAGTCGCAGCCTGTGACATTGAAATCTGGTCTGTTTGCTATCCATCCTAATGCTTCAGTCATTCATAAGCCATCTCCCCCTATTCCTATTTCCTGACCTAGCTCGTATAGGATTTTGCGCAGGCTGAGGAAATCTGTCAGATAATTGCTGGCAGATTTTGGTGGAGCTCTTATGGAATTGTTGAGTGTGATGAATCTTGAAGAAACTCCAAAGAAACTCCAAACTCCACTTGACTTTAACTTGTAATCTGGGTGCTAGCCTTTTAGATGAAATTATAAACCTAGGTCTTGTGTGTGGAGCATGCATTTACTGCACGTAATTGTAAAAGAACCCAATGGCAACAAAGAAGTTGTTCCTGAGAATCATGCAGACAAATCTGATCTCATCTGCAGATATGCAAAACCACAAGCTGGAGAAAGTAAAAGAGAGAATGACATTGTATTGTGGTGATATGCTTTCCTTGAGGAGACCTGCTCAGATTTCACTAGGTTGATATGTTGTGGTATAAAGAAAAGGAAGAGTGTATAGTAATTGGCGCCATTTTATTGGGCTTGTGTGTCTGTAAATATTCTTTGGATTATGTTTTGCCACTTGTCGCATCATCAGACTTGTTAAGCAGAAAATGTTCTGTTGCCACTTGTCGCATCATCAGACTTGTTAAGCAGAAAATGTTCTGGAATAATGCTGATCAGATAGAAGACATTTCACACTGTTCTGTTCAGGTTTTGTTATTGATTCGTGTAAACTGACCAGAAGAGAAGAATTAGTGTAAAATGTTTTGTCTGTAAAACTGATACCAAAAAGACTGATACCAAACTGTGCACTATCACTTCCAAAACAAAAAAGTGCTGTTGCTAGTGTTAGAACTACAATTCATTTCTTACTTTTTACCACTTGTTGTGGTTGTCCCTGGTCACCTGTCAGTAGCTCTGGGTTGTCATGAAAATCATTTATTAGCTGAGGATGACTCACAGCTTTGAACTGCACAGCTGTTCAACAGTCAAAGTGTTATAATGTAGTATTCAGCATGTCAGAGTGAGATGAGACTGAGACACAAATGTGTGTGTGCATATCTATCTATCTATCTATCTAGATATCTATCTATCTATCTATCTATCTTGGGACCTGTCCTGTTCACTATGTATACACAACCTCTCAGCACTATCATTCATCAGTCAGGTCACTCATAGTCATACCTTTCTTTGCGGATGACTCACAGCTGCATAGCTCCTCTGCCCCATCAGATTGTGAGGCTCTTGCGTGCAGTCTGAGAGATAATATAGAGGATGTCTCCAAGTGGATGAGTGAAAACAAGCTGAAGATGAATGATGATAAAACTGAGCTTATTGTTACTGGTACTAAGTCAAAGGTCAATCAGGTTACTCATGCCCCATGTCTATCTCTGGTTGTGATGTATCTTTCTCACAAACTGTTAGAAACCTTGGCTTCTACCTGGATAAACACTGTCTATGGAAGCCCATGTCAAACAGTTGTGCCGTACTCTGTACTATCAGCTACGCAGAATAGGTAAGATTCGCTCCTTTCTTTCCACTGATGCTGCCAACAAGCTTGCTGTCTCTTTCATACTATCTAGACTGGACTATTGTAACTCTCTATTCACAGGTCTCCATGACAATCAACTATTTAAACTTCAGCGCATACAGAACCATGCGGCTCGCCTTGTTCTCCGCAAGCCCAGGCGTGAGAGTGCAAAATCTCTGCTTAGAACACTTCATTGGCTCCCGGTAAAGGCTAGGATTCAATATAAAGTTGCCTGTCTCTGCTTTCAATGTATCTATCACGAGAACATGCCATCCTATCTTGCCAACCTCCTGCAGGGTTACAAACCCTCTCGAACGCTCCGCTCTTCTGACACCTCACTGTTGACTGTTCCTCGCTTTTCTCTAGACACCTTTGGTAAAAAGTCTTTCTCTGTCTTTGGCCCAAATGTATGGAACTCTCTACCACTGTCTCTCAGAAAAACTAAATGTTTCTCAACCTTCAAACGGCACCTGAAAACCCACCTCTTTCAAACTCATCTAACCTGAAGAGCCTTAGTTTGCAAATCTGTCATCAGACTAATCTCTCCTGCCTGTATAACAGTATTTTGTATAAGGGCCTATAGAGCGAGGTGTGTGTGTGCGTGCATGTGTGTGTATGTGTGTGTATATGTGTGTGTGTGTGTGTGTGTGTGTGTGTATGTGTGTGTGTGTTTGTGTGTGTGTGTGTGTGTGTGTGTGTGTGTGTGTGTGTGTGTGTGTGTGTGTGTGTGTGTTCGCATGAGTGAGCATGTGTGTGTATCACTGTATGTGTATAGCTGAGGAGAGGATAGGGGAGAAATTGAGTGGGAAACGGAAGAGACTGAAACACTTTAAGAAACTTTTTAAAAATTTTTGTTTGTATGTAAATTGTGATGTATGATATGCAAATAGTTTATAATTTGTGAGGTAGGCCTAATTTTGATTGTCAAGGTGTTAATGCTGTAATACTGAAGTTATAAATGTTTTTCCTATATGATTTAGAATTTTTCTGTTTTTATCTTCATTCAAAATATTGATTATACTTTTATGTACAACTATTGCATGCACAAACACACACACGCATGCAAACATAGCACACGCACACACACACTCACACACACACACACACACCACACACACACACACACACACACACACACACACACACACACACACCACACACACACACACACACACACACACACATTCTTACATACACACACACATTCTTACATACACACACATGCACAGCAATGCACACGTACGCACACACACATACACACGTACGCAAGCACACACACCCAGCAATATATTAACACAGTATGCCTCTTTATTCATATGAAAAATCTGTTAATTTTTCTTCATTACATAAGTCAGTGTTTAAATTTTAATATTCTGTGGTTTCTTATGTGTCTTCTTACTTGTATAGCTTTAATGTTAATTGTTATCTTATTGTGTATGTAATTGTGAACATTTTTTATCACCTTTTGCCTTTCTTGCGAAATGTAAAGCGCTGGTGAGCATGTTTTTATATATGGAATATGCGCTATACAAATAAACATTATTATTATTATTATTATTATTATTATTATCTATCTGAGTATCTATCTATCTATCTATCTATCTATAGATGTAGATCTATCTATAGATCTATAGATCTATCTTATGTGTGTGTATGTGTGTATGTGTGTGTGTGTGTGTGTGTTTGCGTTTGTGTGTGTGTATCTCAGTCTCATATATCTGTATCTATGTATATCATTGTGTGATACATGTTGTGGAGGTGTGTGCTATATATATATACATATTTGATTTAATCTTTCTTGCCTTTTAAAGTAAAGCAGATGAGATTGTTATCATGAGTTTGTACAGCACATTAGTTCCCTCATCATACCAGTGACTGGTACTTCATGGATTTGACTGGCAAAATTATGTATGTTATGGGTTCGGTTGGAAAGGCTGTACATTATATAGGTCACGTAGAAGAGTTGTATGTTATGGACTAAGCTAGAAGAGCTGAGGCACAGGAGTAAATGTTATCTGCTCACCGGATGCATCTTTACAGGTTTTACTCACATTTCCTGACCAGTGTTACAGAGGTCTGTATCTCCCGGGCCTGGTTAATGCTGCGATATGTTACGACAGGAAGTGCACAGCACAGTAGTGTCATTCAGTCTTTAACTATGAATGGAATTCCACAGCATCAGTTAGATCATTTCATCAGTTTTTCAAGTGTCTCTGTCTCTTAGTCATGTCATCAGTCTGTCAAGTGTCTCAGTCACTTACATCATTTCATTACTCTGCCAAGTGTCCCAGTATTGCCTCCCTTCATGGTTTGCTCTCTTTGGAAACTTGTTCTTCATTTTGGTCATCAAGTTGCATTTTTTCACAAGATAACTTTGACATCAGGGTCTTTATTGTAGTTGGTATAATATAGAGTTTGTGGTTGAAGGTATGCATAGCAAGCTCCACATTAAGGGTAATGCTCTTTCAGCCTGGCTTTATTTCTGAACAGTTTTAAAAGTCAGTGACTGTGTGATTATGTGCATGTAGTGCATTAAGTATTCGCA
>CM060305.1:10116156-10131156 GCA_030674185.1 Monoplex corrugatus
TGTGTAAGCTTGACAAAGGCAAGTTGGCCAAAAGTGTCCGCTGTCTTGTTTTGTCAGTTAACCTTTTGACTCCCGCACCCGGTCCACCAACTGCTAAAACTTAACCCTTTGACTCCCTCATCCTATCCACCAGCTTCCTGCAAGACAAGGGGAAAAATTAGTTTACTTAAGGAGTCGAGCAGGAAGCTGGTGGATAGGGTGATGGAGTCAAATGGTTACGTTTTCGCTTTGCTAGCATGGTTGACAATGCAGGATGCTGGTGGACAGGGAATGGGAATCTAAAGGTTAAATACACATTCTCATTCTACTTCATCTGTTTCTGGTTTCTGTTTGATGAAACTCTGGCAGTCCTGTGATAATTCAAATAATTAGTCATCATTCACCTCTTTAAGTATTGTGCGAATTTCTTTAGATCATAAGCACTTGATAATTAAGGTTATTCTTCACTTTTTAAATTATTGTGCTAATTTCTCAGGAACAGTAGTGCATGATAATTTCAATAATTCATCACCCATCGGTAGTGGGCTAATTTCGTAAGGACATGGCAATTGAGTCATTCTCCTTATGAGTACATGCACTGTGCCGATTTCGTGACAAGTACTTGATCAAGTTGATGATTTATTTTTTTCTTCTCCTCCTAAGCACTGGGCTAATTTCATGAAAGCAGACGTGCATGATAATTGAGGTGTTCTTGAACTCATAACGGAGAAATGCGTGGATGGTGATAATTACCGAATGACATTGTGGAGCTGGCTGGCGTAAGCTGACAGCGATCCTCCTTGGCTGGTTTGTGGTCACGAATGTGGACACTATGCCACAAACCAGCCTGTCCCATTGATCTGTTCCCTGGGCTTCTGGTTCTGCTGTAACTGCTGTCAGGGATTCAGGAATCATTGAATGGACTGGCTTGCCTGTCTTTAAGTTTCGTCTATAGGTGCACTTCCCCTGTCTATTCGACAGTTAAACACTCCGTCATTCTTCAAGTCCAACTCGAAGACTTTTTTTTTTTTTTTTTTTTTTTTTTTGTCCAGCAGTGATTTCTCCATGTGCCAACTCTTCTGTCAGGACTACTCACTTCCTGTCCTGCCCCTTCCGTTCTGTGTGTGTGTTTTGTACCCATGAGTTTTTGTCATTGTGAGTGAATGCTGTGGTGAATGATGAGAGTGTGCACTTTGATTTGATATGTATATTAAGATTTGGTGCTGTATGAATGTCGTCGTCGTCGTCATCATCATCATCATCATCATCATCATCATCATCATCATCATCATCATCATCATCATTACTATTATGATTTCTGTTGTTGTTATTTTTTTGTTTGAAATATTAAATTGGCATGATGGGTTTCAATCTGGCTTTGAGAAAGACTTTACGTAACCTAGTCCACCAAGCTGTGAATGGGTACCTGACTTGTTCAGAGTTGAGAAAGGTAAAATGGCTGTGGAGAAGAGACGGACACCATCTTCATGTAATGCTGGCCCCCTAGAAAAGTTGAATCTTCATGTAATGCTGCCACCCCCCCCCCCCCCCCGAACAGTTGAATCTTTTTGTAATGCTAACCTCCCAGAAAAGTCGAATCTTCATGTAATGCTGGCCACATAGAAAAGTTGAATCTTCATGTAATGCTAACCTCCCAGAAAACTCGAATCTTCATGTAATACTGGTCACCTAGAAAAGTTGAATCTTCGTTTAATGCTAACCTCCCAGAAAAGTTGAATTTTCATGTAATGCTAACCTCCCAGAAAAGTTGAATTTTCATGTAATGCTACCCCTCTTCCCCATTTAAAAAAGTCGAGCCTTTATGTAATGCTACCCCCTTTCCCCCCTTTAGAAAAGTTGAATCTTTATATGTTGCTATCCCCCCCCCCCCTCACCCCTTTAGAAAAGTTTAATCTTCATGTAATGCTTACCCCCCAGAAAGTTGAATCTTCATTTATTTAATGCTAGCCACTAGAAAAGTTGAATCTTCATGTAAAGCTAGACTCCCCCTTGCCCCACCCCCCCAGAAAAGTTGAATCTTCATGTAATGTTAGCCCGCCTAGTAAAGTTGAATCTCTACCGCGTCACTCTGCTAAGTGCTATGGATCTGAATTGCACCCAGACTCAAGATTCAGTTGATTAGTCTGTCTTGTAGTTTCATCCCTAATGCCTCCACTTTGGATATATATATTATATATATATATATATATGTTAAATTGGCAGTACAGGCTTGAATGTGGCTTGAGAAGAACTTTGTGCGTGCAGCTTCCAGTCCATCCAGCTGCACATACGTATCCTCGTTCAGAGTTGAGGAAGGTAAAGCAGAGAAAATGGGTTCTACCTTCACAGTGCTGCCCCGAAAAAAGTTGTCTCCACTAACTCACTCTTCTAATATTCCACCTGAACTCGCTGTAACTGTATTTGGATTCAACGGATCAGTCTGTGTTACTTTCAGTTTCGCCCTTGATGTTCTGAGTTCAGATACATTAACCCATGGTGGATAGGCCAAGGGAGTCAAAGAGGGTTATTGTTTGTATGGGTTGAGTTTTGGTTTGAGAACGATTTTTGTGCATGTAGCCTGTAGTCCACCTGGTTGTCAGTGGGTCCTTGACATTGTTTAACCCTTCGACTCCCGCACCCTGCCTACCAGCTGCAAAACTTAACCCTTTGATCCCTCACCCTTTCCCACAGCTTCCCGTAGGAAGCTGGCGGAAAGGATGAGGGAATCATAGGGTTAAGTTTTTGTTTTGCTAGCATGGTTGGAAATGCGGGATACTGGTGGGCAGGGTGCGGGAGTCAAAGGGTTAAAGGTTGAAGAAGGTAAAGCGCTGATGGAGAAAAGATGGACACTGCCCTCCTAATGCTGGCCGTCATTTCTCTACAACCTCAAGGTTATGGAACAGCCTGTATTTTCTGCCTTAAGTTGGCAGTGGCTTTGGCGCCACTTTGTTTCATGATGGTATGGCAGCCTTTTGTCAGCACATCTTGAAGTTGAAGTACATTGACAGAATCTGTTTGATGCTAGAGTGCTTTTGACACAAACACATTTACATATATACAGATAAACAGGCATACAAACAGAACTGCGAGTGCACACACTACACACACACACACACACACACACACACACACACACACACACACACACACACACACACACACACACACACACACACACACACACACACGGAAAACACACACAGACAGATAGACACACACACGCACACACACACGCACACACACACGCACATACACACACACACACACACACACACACACACACGCGCGCGCGCGCGCGCACACACACACACACACACACACACAGCGTTTGTGATAGGGGCAGTAGTAAAAATAATTTTCCACTCATATATATATGCACATTGGTGAGCTAAGTCAGGACTATATTAACGGGAGCAGACAGGGAGAGAGCAAGTCTTGTACATGTATAATCAGACAACAATGTATAGCACAGAGATGTCACACCAGGAATGTTTTTCTCTTGCCATTTTCAGCAAGTACTGGTTTTGCACTACAACACTTTGAAAGTATTTTTTCTATAGGTATGTTGAGCTAAGTCAGAACTGTAAGAGAACTGGAAAAACTTGTTTTCTTTTCAAAGGTAGTGGCGTAAGCACATTAACCCTTTGACTCCCTCACCGTATCCACCAGAAAACTAGTGGATAGGGTGAGGGAATCAAATGATTCATGTTTTCTTAAATCTAGCTCTTGTCCATTGAGGGTCTACACAAATATTATACATTACAATACATGTATTCGCGGAGTTATCTACTGTAATAAGACGAATATAATAGTACAAAGGAACCATAATTGTACAAAGACGCCAACATAATAATATAAAATTGGAAAATATTACCAGTCGTGAAAGTGGGTGGTACTGGTAATGGGGGTGGATGGACAGAGAGAGAGAGAGAAAAGAGAGAGAGAGAGAGAGTATTGAAACGTATTGGAATCATTACTAAGTACTACAACTATTGTTAATTCTATTGTGAATAGAAAGATTAATTTCACGACAAATACAATTACTGCCACAAAAAAGAATATGAGTGATCTCTTACAAAACATGATCATACTACAGAGCATTGGTCATTTAATAGTATTATAAGTAGAGTCAAGAGATACACATTTTTACCAGAAATGTAATACTGTATAGATGCAGTCTTTTACGAGTACAAACAAACAGCGAAAGAGCAAGACTTGTATATATAGGAGTTCATGTACGGATAAAGAACCAACAATTGGCCCATCAGCTTAGTCGATGTCAAAGGTGTGAAGAGAAGGTGTTGATGATTTCTGTCTATGACATGGTTGATGTGGATACTGTAGTGTACTTTGGGCCTTCGTTGTGACAGTGTTCCGTGCTTTGGGACTTCGTTGTGACAGTGTTCCGTGCTTTGGGACTTCGTTGGGACAGTGTTCCGTGCTTTGGGCCTTCGTTATGAAAGTGTACCGTGCTTTGGGCCTTTGTTGGAACAGTGTTCCGTGCTTTGGGCCTTTGTTATGACAGTGTTCCGTGCTTTGGGCCTTTGTTGGAACAGTGTTCCGTGCTTTGGGCCTTTGTTGGACAGTGTTCCGTGCTTTGGGCCTTTGTTGGGACAGTGTTCCGTGCTTTGGGCCTTCGTTGGGACAGTGTTACCGTGCTTTGGGCCTTTGTTGGGACAGTGTACCGTGCTTTGGGCCTTCGTTGGGACCGTGTACCGTGCTTTGGGCTTCGTTATGAAAGTGTTAACACGGCTGCTTTAGGCGTTCGTTATGAAACTGTAGTGTGCTGTAGCATCGTTATGAAAAATGTAATGTGTTTAGGCCTCTTATGAAAACTGTATGTGCTTTAGCATTGTTATGAAAACTGTAGTGTAGTTAGCCCCGTTATGAAAACTGTAGTGTAGTTTAGGCCTTCGTTATGAAAACTGTAGTGTAGTTTAGGCCTTCGTTATGAAAACTGTAGTGTAGTTAGGCCTTCGTTATGAAAACTGTAGTGTGTTTAGCTTCGTTATGAAAACTGTAGTGTAGTTTAGGCCTTCGTATAACTGTAGTGTATTAGGCTTCGTAATGAAAACTGTAGTGTAGTTTAGGCCTTCGTTATGAAAACTGTAGTGTAGTTTAGGCCTTCGTTATGAAAACTGTAGTGTAGTTTAGGCCTTGGTTATGAAAACTGTAGTGTAGTTTAGGCCTTCGTTATGAAAACTGTAGTGTAGTTTAGGCCTTCGTTATGAAAACTGTAGTGTAGTTTAGGCCTTCGTTATGAAAACTGTAGTGTAGTTTTTAGGCCTTGTGTTATGAAAACTGTAGTGTAGTTTAGGCCTTTGTTATGAAAATGTAGTGTAGTTAGGCCTTCGTTATGTAAAACTGTAGTGTAGTTTAGGACTTGTGTTAATGAAAACTGTAGTGTAGTTTAGGCCTTTGTTATGAAAACGTAGTGTATTGGGCCCTCGTTATGAAATGTAGTGTAGTTCTTCCAGGCCTTTGCTTATAAACTGAGTGTAGTTACCCTATACCCATCTTAAATGTGTTCTCCATCATTCTCTGGTGGTGCCAGCTTAGCGATGATAGGTCCCTTCTCCCCATTCCCTGTTTCAAGACCTTGCCAGCGCATAGGGTTTTGTACCGGCTCTGGAAATCTTTCAGATAATCGCTGGCAGATTTGGGTGGAGTGTATATGGAGTTGTCCGAGCGCGGTGAATCCCCCTTGAAATAATTCCAATAACTCCTTCTATATGAACCTGTAGCGTGCTTTTGGCCATTGTTATGATTGCGGAGGTGTGAGGCTGTTCATCTTCACTCATGTGGTCGGTTGTCCTGGGGACGGCTTTCGCTGTTCCGGGATGGAGCAGTGACCTGCTGTGGCTGTTCTGGTCTGGTACACGTAGCCATCATGTATTCCATGTAGCCATCGTAGATCAGGACCGGGCTGTAGACGGCATTGGGCTTACTGTTGCTTCTTCCGTCTCTGTGTCTTTCTCTTGGTACATTTGTCTCAGATTGTGTGTGTGTGTGTGTGTGTGTGTGTGTGTGTGTGTGTGTGTGTGTGTGTGTGTGTGTGTGTGTGTGTGTGAGGAGAGAGAGAGAGAGAGAGAGAGTGTGTGTATGTATGTCTGAAGATGTGTGTGTTTGTGTGTGTCTATGTGTGTTTGTGTGTGTGTCTGTGTGTGTTTTGTGTGTGTGTGTGTGTGTGAGAGAGAGAGGAGAGAAGTGGGAGAGAGAGAGAATGTATGTGTGTGTGCATGTATGAGGGAGAGATAGAAAGGGAGAGAGAGAGGGAGGGAGAGAGGGATGGAAAGAGACAGAGTACGTAGGTAGGTGTGTGTGCATGTGCGTGTGTGAGGGTGTGTGACTGTTACGAGAGAAGAGAGAGAGAGAGGGAGAGAGAGAGAGAGAGAGAGAGAGAGAGAGAGAGAGAGAGAGGAGAGAGAGAGAGAGAGAGAATGTTTGAGGGCGTATGACTGTTACCAGAGAGAGTGTGTGTTTGAATGAAATGTGTGTCTCTCTCTTGTGTGTGTGTGTGTGTGTGTGTGTGTGTGTGTGTGTGTGTGTGTGTGTGTGTGTGTGTGTGTGTGTGTGTGTGTAAGGCCTGAGTCATACTATTTTAGTCTTCTTTAGTTATTGTCTCCACCCTCTTGGTCTTGAATCTCACTGTTTGTACACGTGTCTCTTTCTCATGTGTGCTGCATATGTCTTTGGAGAGAGAGAGAGAGAGAGAGAGAGAGAGAGAGAGAGAGAGAGAGAGAGAGAGAGAGAGAGAGAGTGTGTTTTGTATGTGTGTGTGTGTGTGTGATAGATGGATCATGGGTGTAGATGTTTCAATTAGTGTGTGTAACTTTATGCGATGGATCGGATGGAGAGAGAGAGAGAAGGCGTATTCAAGTTACTGTGTTTACTTTTATTAGTTTCTTTCTTTCTTTCTTCTTTTTTTTCCCATTATTTTATTTTCGTTGTTTTCAGCTCTCTGGAAAAGAAGTGAAGACAATATGGTAAAGCCATAGTAATAGTTCCTGCACGGGGTGGGATGGGTACCCGTAAAGATGTCTTACGTTCATTTAGTTTGTTTCTTTTCTTTTTATCGAGCCAAACTCTTTCGCTGATCGACACAGATTCCCAACACGTTTTACACTGTCTTGCCTTCAGGTGACCTCAACTATTCTCCAGGACCCTGTAAATACTAAGAAAGAGTGACAGTTTGCAGCTGATCGATGCAGGAGATAGAGTTATAAGAAATAAAAAAAAGCAAACGTCCAAAGGAAGGGGAAAAAAAAAAAAGTCTATGTCCAACGGGGACTCGTGCCTCAGGCTTCTGAAGAAGGATGGTCCCTACGCGACATTAAAGTTGACTCTACTGGAATAATAGGAGCATTAAGAAAGGGAAGCGAACAAGCCAGTTTTTGTGTTGAAGGCTGGGATTGAAGTGGGGATATGAGACCTTGAGTCCACGGGTCTGGTAGAACCACCCAGTCTGCTATTAACCCTTTGACTCCCGTGCTCTGTCCACCAACTTCAAAAATCAAATCCTTTTGACTCCCTCCCCTATCCACCAGCTTTCTGCAGGAAGTTGTGGATAGAGTGAGGGAATGAAAGGGTTAAGTTTTTGTTTTGCTAGCATGGTTGACAGTGCAGGATGCTGGTGGACAGGCTGCGGAATCGAAGGGTTAAGATGGGCAGCGAACAACCAGTTTTTTTTATTGAAGGCTGGGATTGAAGTGGAGATATGAGACCATGATCCACGGGTCTGATAGACGAACCAGCCAGCCAGATTTTAACCCTTTGACTTCCGCACTCTGTCCACCAACTTCAAAAACTTAAACCCTTTGACTCCCTCACCCTATCCACCAGCGTCCTGCAGGAAGTGGGTGGATAGGGTGAGGGAGTCAAAAGGTTAAGTTTTTTTTCTTTTCTAGCATGATTGACAACTCAGGGTACTGGTGGGTAGAGTGAGGGAGTCGAAGGATCAAACATGCCAGCTGTACGTGGTGTTCTCAGACAGGCCTCAATAGCTCGGTTGGATGAGCATTGGATTCACATGCTGTTGGTTGTGGGTTTGAACCTCAGAGTACTCAGTTTTGGAGTTAGAGTTTGTTCCAGAAGGATCCATTGCACTCGGGCAGTTCCATATGCACTCCACCCAAATCTGCCAGCAGTTATCAGGCAGACTCCCTGAGCCTGTGCAAAACCCTGTGTGCTGGCAAGATCTTGAAACAGGGAGGGAGAGGAGGAGAGTGACCTATGAAACACTAAGCTGACACCACCAGAATGATGGAAACATTAAGATGGGCAGCCAACAGGCCAGTGGACCTATGAAACACTAAGCTGACACCATCAGAATGATGGAAACATTAAGATGGGCAGCCAACAGGCCAGTGGACCTATGAAACACTAAGCTGACACCATCAGAATGATGGAAACATTAAGATGGGCAGCCAACAGGCCAGTGGACCTATGAAACACTAAGCTGACACCATCAGAATGATGGAAACATTAAGATGGGCAGCCAACAGGCCAGTGGACCTATGAAACACTAAGCTGACACCATCAGAATGATGAAACATTAAGATGGGCAGCCAACAGGCCAGTGGACCTATGAAACACTAAGCTGACACCATCAGAATGATGGAAACATTAAGATGGGCAGCAAACAGGCCAGTGGACCTATGAAACACTAAGCTGACACCACCAGAATGATGGAAACATTAAGATGGGCAGCAAACAGGCCAGTGGACCTATGAAACACTAAGCTGACACCACCAGAATGATGGAAACATTAAGATGGGCAGCAAACAGGCCAGTGGACCTATGAAACACTAAGCTGACACCATCAGAATGATGGAAACATTAAGATGGGCAGCAAACAGGCCAGTGGACCTATGAAACACTAAGCTGACACCACCAGAATGATGGAAACATTAAGATGGGCAGCAAACAGGCCAGTGGACCTATGAAACAGTAAGCTGACACCACCAGAATTATGTAAACATTAAGATGGGCAGCCAACAAGCCAGTGGACCTATGAAACACTAAGCTGACACCACCAGAATGATGGAAACATTAAGATGGGCAGCAAACAGGCCAGTGGACCTATGAAACACTAAGCTGACACCACCAGAATGATGGAAACATTAAGATGGGCAGCAAACAGGCCAGTGGGCCTATGAAACACTAAGCTGACACCACCAGAATGATGGAAACATTAAGATGGGCAGCAAACAGGCCAGTGGGCCTATGAAACACTAAGCTGACACCACCAGAATGATGGAAACATTAAGATGGGCAGCAAACAGGCCAGTGGACCTATGAAACACTAAGCTGACACCACCAGAATGATGGAAACATTAAGATGGGCAGCAAACAGGCCAGTGGACCTATGAAACACTAAGCTGACACCACCAGAATGATGGAAACATTAAGATGGGAAGCAAACAGGCCAGTGGACCTATGAAACACTAAGCTGACACCATCAGAATGATGGAAACATTAAGATGGGCAGCAAACAGGCCAGTGGACCTATGAAACACTAAGCTGACACCATCAGAATGATGGAAACATTAAGATGGGCAGCAAACAGGCCAGTGGACCTATGAAACAGTAAGCTGACACCACCAGAATTATGTAAACATTAAGATGGGCAGCAAACAGGCCAGTGGACCTATGAAACAGTAAGCTGACACCACCAGAATTATGTAAACATTAAGATGGGCAGCAAACAGGCCAGTTTCAATGTTGCGAACTCGAGATATCAGATCTTGAGTCCATGGCTCTATCAGAAGAACCAACCAGCCCCCTGGGTTTGTATTACAGTAAAACTGGCATTCTTACTGCCCATCTTAACATGTAGTGTTTTTCTTGTGCTGTCAGTATCAGATAAGTCCCCCTTCCCTCACTTCCCTGAGATGGTTCAAATCCCCGTCGGCGATATCACGTGAGATGATGCTGACTGAACCAGATCAATCAGTTTGTGTTCCCAGGCGGTTTCCCACCCACGAACTAACTGGGCCAGACATTGCTTAACTTGGGTGATGAGGCGAGAACTGGCATTTTCAATGGCCGTCGGCAGACACTTGATCTGAAGACTTCTCCAAGTTTTAGGAGTGAGAATGAGCAAAAGTTTGCAGTGGATCAATGCAGGAGCGAGTGTTGCAGGAAATGAAAAGTATCCCATGGAGTAGCAGTGTCTCTGAATGCGGATAATTTGTTTGCTCATAATGTTTCCCGCTGCTACTAAAGTTTCTTTCTTCTTCTTCTTCCCATCTCCCTGTTTCTTTCTGTCTGTCTGTCTGTCTGTCTGTCTGTCTGCCATTCATCTGTTTTGTCTCTATCTGTCTTTCACTCTGTCATCTGTTTTGTCTGTCTATCTCATCTCTCTTGCTTACTGGTTAGAACACCATACTGATAATGTACTGTGGTGGGTTCGACCTTCAGGCGAGGCTCTGTGGTGTGTGTGTGTTGTATGTGTGTGCGTGCGTGCGCGCGTGCGTGCGCGCGCCGCGTGTGTGTATGTGTATGTGTATTTAAGCAAGCTGGCCTAGGACTGAAGATCTAACGTCTTGAGTTTAATCCTACCCTGCAGCAGAAAGTTGGCTTGTTTTTTCTCATCTTAATGCTTCAGTCATTTTGGTGGTGTCAGCGTTTTTGTTCCATCCCCATCCCCATGACAAGACACTGCCAATGTGCAGGGTTTTGCGCAGGCTCAAGGAGTTTGCCAGGTATTTGCTGGCAGGTGTGGGTGGAGCACATACTATAATTGCATGGATATGATGAATCCCTGTTGAATTAATTCCATACTCTCTCTTGCAACCTCTTTTGTGTGTCATTTATTCATCATCTTCTCTTTCTCTACTAAGCTGCATTATGTATAACACACAGGACATTTGTATGCATACAGGTGTATGTGATGTCATCTTGCTGCAGTTTGCTGTTCCATATTAATCGTAACAGTTATTTTTGTTGCTTTATATCCTCTTGAAAAGGGACTGTGGCGCCTTTACTAAATATATTCCCATTTATTTATTCCTGTCTCTCTCTCTCTCCTTCCCTCCTTCTCCCTCTCCCACCCTCTCTCTGTCTCATCTCTCCCCCTCTGTCTCAGTCTCTCTGCCCGTCTGTTTACGTGTCTGTCTATTAATACCACCACCCATCTCTCAAAATATTTTGTGCAGAAACGTAAAATACTAATGATATCAAAACCACTAGTGTGTAGCAGATTTGTAGTGATATCCGAGAGTGTGAAGCTGAAAAATAATGCTTTATAACAATAAATCAGTATATCAAATGAAAGGAAATAATACACAACATTACATTTAATTGAAACACGGTGGACGAAGTTTTCTCACAATAAGTTATCTGTTTACCCAAGAACGTTTCATCAGCTTACCCAGAGACACTTGATCTACTTACCCAAAGATACATGTATACATTATCCTTTTATCTGAAGGCACTTCTTATTTTAAAAGGCACTTTACCTACTAACCCGAAGACACTTTACCTACTTATGCAGTTATTGTAAGGCATTTTACCTGCATATTGTAAGGCACTTCTTATCTTTTAAGGTACTTCACTTACTTACTCGAGGACACTTTACCTATTTATCCTGAGACAGTTTGCTTGCCTATACAAGGCATTTTACCTAATTATATCCCTTGTGGGGATGCCGGGGCTCTTTTAATATAAATAATATCCCCATATGGAGGGCCATGATCGCCAACGCATGCGGCAGGGCACTTGATGATAATGATGGTGAGTATCCCCACCTTCTTGAAATTCTGTGCAAGAAATTTCCTCTTTTCTGTCACTCTCTATGTTTCTGCCTTGTGCCTTTGCTTTCTGTCATCTCTTCCTATCATTTTCTGTTTTGCTGGTCCATTCACCTGTATGTGATCTATAAGTTTTGTGTTATTTCCGTCAGGATTAATGATGTATTAAGTGCATTTTTGGCTGTAAGGAATTGTGATGTGCAGAAGCCGTTTTAGGTAATTTAGGCCTGTCTTTATATTCGTTATAGTGTCCATAGTTATGTTTACACTTGCATTCAGATATGCTTTTAAAAAAAACAACCCTGGTGATAAATTTGACAGAATGGTCAATGCCAGAGGTTTATCCTCTAGATTATGTGTGCGAATGAATTGGTATGTGTACTTAATTTTCTTTTTCAGATTCTTTTTTCCTGTGAGATATTCGGTACGTTTTATGAGGCGGTTATAGCCTTGATATGGCTGTGTGCAGTCGGCTGGGCTTTAAACAACAACAATAACAGCTTTTATATACTTCATCTTAGACACTTTACTCACTACCTTAAGACACTGAACCGATTTAACCGAAGACATCTTACCCATGTACCTAATGGCATTTTATGTATTTATTTAAAGGCAGGTTCCCTACTTTATTTTATAATGCGCGGCGCGCGAGAGAGAGAGAGAGAGAGAGAGAGAGAGAGTGTGTGTGTGTGTGTGTGTGTTACTAATTACTTGGAGTTTAACATCTGCATCCACCGTAGGTGATACGGCCGACAGTTTGCTTAACCGTCACCGAAATATTACGGTCAATACAACCATTTTATTTAACCCTCTGGCTCCCTCAACTTCAAAAGCTTAACCTATTGACTTCCTGAATCTTTCCACCATCTTCCAGAGAGTGGGAGAGAGAGAGAGAGAGAGAGGGGGGGGGGGTTAATTGGTTAATTTTTTGCTCTGCCAGCGTGGTTGATAATGCGGATGCTGGTGGACAGGGTGCGGAAGTCAAAGGGTTAAGCGACAGAGAGCGATCGTATGTCAAATTTTAACAGATCCAGGTCAACAGCCTCTTTCATGGGACGACATCAGGAGACGCATGTTTTGTTATGTATCACGTGATAGACACCAAAAGCCAGCATGACCTCACATATCTATGTAATATACATGTTATCTTTATATGAAACACCAAAAAGCCATAGCATGACCACTCAATCAACAAAGCAGCAGATTACTACAATACAATCATACATATTTTATTTTATAGAGCAAAATCTTGATGAAATCAAATCTAAGCGCTAAAACAGACACACACGCACGCACGCACACACACGCACGCACGAACGCACGCACGCACGCACGCACGCACGCACGCACGCACGCACGCACGCACGCACGCACACACACACGCACACACACACACACACACACACACACACACACACACACGCACACGGCTATAAATGGGGAGAAAGAATAAAAGAAATGGAAAATTATAGCGAGCATATTATATACAATTATATATTACAATGCGATTCCCCTCCGAGTGGAGACAGGCTGCAGAGGGGATTGAGTGAGGTCAGGATTTTATGCAGAGGAGAAAAGGTGAGTTTGAGAGCGGACTTGAAGGAGACAAAGTAGGTTGTTGACGGACTGAGAGAGAAAGTTTGTTCCAGGAAAGTGGACCAGAAACAGAGAAGGCTCGTGGACCATAGGTATTGAGCTTAGTGCATATAGCTATGAATATCATGCTATCTTTATATCAGACACAAAAGCGTAACCCACATAGCATGTATACTGCTATCTTTATATCAGACACCAAAAGCGAGCATGACCTCACATAGCTATGTAATATACATGCTATCTTTATATCAGACACACCGAAAGCCAGCATGACTTCACATAGCTATGTAATATACATGTTATCTTTATATCAGACACACCAAAGCGAGCATGACTCACATAGCTATGTAATATACATGTTATCTCTATATCAGACACACCGAAAGCCAGCATGACCTCACATAGCTATGTAATATACATGTTATCTTTATATCAGACACACCAAACAGCATGACCTCACATAGCTATGTAATATACATGTTATCTTTATATCAGACACCCGAAAGCCAGCATGACTCACATAGCTATGTAATATACATGTTATCTCTATATCAGACACCAGAACCCAGCATGACCCCACATAGCTATGTAATATACATGTTATCTCTATATCAGACACCAGAACCCAGCATGACCCCACATAGCTATGTAATATACATGTATCTTTATATCAGACACCAGAACCCAGTATGACCCCACATAGCTATGTAATATACATGCTATCTCTATATCAGACACCAGAACCCAGCATAACCCTACATAGCTATGTAATATACATGCTATCTCTATATCAGACTCCAGAACCCAGCATAACCCCATATAGCTATGTAATATACATGCTATCTTTATATCAGACACCAAAAGCGAGCACGTGCTACGTAATTTACATGTTGCCGTTATATCAGACACCAAAAGCCGATGTGACTTAACACAACTGTGCTAATAACGGTACATGTAATTATATGACTGATAGATAACAGACACGTAATGCTTCACGTTTACCACATTTGCAATTATTATTTTCTCGCGTCTTATCTGGAAGGCAGCGACCTGCAAATGTGGCGAGGTTTCATAATAATTAAAGGGCCTAGTTCTTGTGGAATTATTAATCATGAATGTACTAATGAACATCTCATGTAATTCATCGCCTTCAGGAGTGACGGAATCGTAAGTTGTCCGGAGAGAGAGAGAGAGAGAGAGAGAGAGAGAGAGAGAGAGAGAGAGAGAGAGGGGGGGGGGGGGAGGGAGGGGTTGTTGATGTGGAGAGAGGGATAAGCTCACCGAATGTAGGGATGTACATATTAGCATAATTTTATTTTTCTCCAGACGGTTCTACTTCCTTCTTGTCCTGAGGTGCTTCTGCCTGCATCGTTTCTTTAGGGAGAATTAAGATTCAGTTTGATTGGAGGATGGGTTTGTGTGTGTGTGTGTGTGTGTGTGTGTGTGTGTGTGTGTGTGTGTGTGTGTGTGTGTGTGTGTGTGTGTGTGTGTGTGTGTGTGTGTCTGTGTCTCTCTTCATATCTCTGTGGTTATGTATACCCACCATTGGTTAATCTCATTTATTTTTCCCCCTCGGTCTTCCGTTTTGAGTAAGAAAAGTGTTTGATCACTTCAGTTCAAAATTCTTTGTTATTATCTCTAATAGAGAAATTAAATACAGCTGCTGCGAGAA
>CM060305.1:10136156-10143656 GCA_030674185.1 Monoplex corrugatus
AATTTGAGCCAGTCCTGAAAAGTCAGGAAATTTGAGCAACACCCTCAAAAGTCAGGAAATTTGAGCAACACCCCCAAAATTCAAGAAATTTGAGTAACACCATCAAAAATCAGGAAATTTGAGCACCACCCTTAAAAGTCAGAAATTTGAGCACCACCCTCAAAAGTCAGGAAATTTGAGCAACATCCTCAAAAGTCTGGACATTTGAGCAACACCCTTAAAAGTCAGGAAATTTGAGCACCACTCTCAAAAGTCAGGAAATTTGAGCATCACTCTCAAAAGTTGGGAAATTTGAGCAACACCCTCAAAAGTCAGGACATTTGAGCAACACTGTCAAAAGTCAGGAAATGTTAGCAACACTCTCAAAAGTCAGGACATTTCAGCAACACCTTCAAAAAGCAGGAAATTTGAGCAAAACCTTCAATGGTCAGGAAATTTAAGTGGCATTGTGTTAGTGAGGTATCCATAAAGACAAGTGGACGAGAGGGGACTGTGTGGTGCCAGTCTTCCGAAAGAGCCCATGCACACAGTTCTCGGTTTCTCTTCCTCTCACTTCCAGCTCTTTCTTTCATCTCCAGTCCTTACACGATCTCCCATCCCACCTTTATCTCCCACCACCCGTCTTTCTTCCACCCACTCCAGAGTTTGTGCCATATCCCAAAGGACATGTTTTGTCAGTGGCAGACATTGATCCATCAAAGACGGCTGTCCCAAGGGACGTGTTCTGTCAGTGGCAAATGTTGTGCCATCAAAGACAGATTATGTCCCAGGTGACATGTTCTGTCAGTGGCAGATGTTGTGCCATCAAAGACAGCTGTATTCCAGGAGACATGTTCTGTCAGTGGCAAATGTTGTGCCATCAAAGACAGCTGTATTCCAGGTGACATGTTCTGTCAGTGGCAGATGTTGTGCCATCAAAGACAGATTATGTCCCAGGTGACATGCTCTGTCAGTGGCAGATGTTGTGCCATCAAAGACAGCTGTATTCCAGGAGACATGTTCTGTCAGTGGCAAATGTTGTGCCATCAAAGACAGCTGTATTCCAGGAGACATGTTCTGTCAGTGGCAGACATTGTGCCATCAGAAACAGATATCCCAGATAACGTGTTCTGTCAATGGCAGTCATTGTTTGCCATCAGAGACACAGGTCTATATTTCAGAGGACATGTTTTGTCATTTGCAGACTTTGTGCCATCAAAGACACACACACACACACACACACACACACACACACACACACACACACACACACACACACACACACACACACACACACAACACACAGTGAACACACAGTGACACACACACACACACACACACACACACACACACACACACACACACTCACACACACACACACACACACACACACACACACACACACACACACACACACACACACACACACACACATACACACACACTCAATATATGTATGTGTGTGTGTGTGTGTCATATGTAATATATCCGTGAGGACATGTTCTGTCAGTGTCAGAAAGTGTGCTATCAAAGACAGATATTCCAAAGGATATTTCTATCAATGGCGGACGCTGCGTCATCAGAGACAGATCTATATCCCCGGAGAACATGTGTTTTCAGTGGCAGACATTGTCACTGTGCCATCAAAGACAGATATCCCAAAGGACGTGTTCTGTCAGTGGCAGGTGGTGTGAGACTGTGACCCGTGGAAGTGCATGCATAACATCTATGATCAATGCTGATAATGGTGTTGCCCTACTGTCACAGAGACAGACAGCTTTGATCTGACTTTGGGTCTCTGGAGGACCTCTGTAGTGTTACTTCCTGGTCAGAACAGTGTTCTGTGAGATTAACATGTTAATACTCATACTGACAGTAGAATTGATTGTCTTGTTAGTATTGTTTTCAGACTTTAAATCATTATTGATTCTAATCATATTTATTGTCTGTTTTTCTTTTTCTTTTTCTTTCTGTCTTTTTTTTTTTTTTTGTCATAGAACAGATAATTAATTTTTAATTTACCATGTGAAATTCAAGTTGCTCCTCCTGAAGAGACTATGCCACCACAGTGCATCACCATTCTTTTTTTTTTCTGTATGCATTTATTTCCATTCAGTATGACCATGAGAATGGATTTTTCTACAGAATTTTCTCGAGGACAACTCTTTTGTTGTCATGGGACTGTTAATGTTTGCTGAGTATGTCCTCCACACAAGAACCTTGGTTTGTTGTCTTATTGAAAAAGCTACACCTAGACCATTGCTTGATATCTACTGGAGAGTGGCGGGGAAGGGGGGAGTGGGGGAGGAGAAAAATCCATGTCTTTTCTTTGATTCGAACTTGGGTGTCTCATACATGAGATGGATGCTTTAACCAGTTAGTCACATATTCCACACAAGTAATGATGATGAGATGATGATGATATAATGATGATAATAATGATAGTTATAATAATAATAATGATGATGATGATGATAGTAATAATATAGTAATATAAATACTGGTAGTAATAATAATGATAACAATAAAGCAGAAATTGGTGAATGTTGTTGTTAATTCTTCATCCTTCCTTCCGTCACCTTTGGCAACCACTTGTGCTAGTACTAGTACCAGTGTACTAGTTACTAATGGTAATACATGTTATTGAATACACTGACATCAGTTACAACAAGAGCAAACAACAATCTAAACGAACAATAACAACAACAATAACAACAACAACAACAGCAACAACAATCCAAGGCTGATGATGATACTGATAACGGTATTGGTAATGGTAATCGTTTGGACTGTGCGCAACAAAAAACAGTTTTGTTTGAAACTTCAAAAGTAACCAGGTGAATCATTGATTTTTTAGTGGTGTTGAACGGAGAGTGTGATTCAGCATCAGAGGCAGGCATTGTGTGGTGTAATGCAAGTCAGGTCAGCAATGAATAATGACTGAAAAATGCGATGTCATTTTGCCTGGCGTACAGTACATTACAGACGGTAATAGCTTTGTTTATTTGGTTGTTTGAAGTTGTGTAAGTTTACGTCTGTTACAACAGCAGTGAATAATGGCAGAAACATCAGCAGTAAATTTTGGCAGAAAATGAGCTGTGCATGACTTGCACTGAAACAGTTGACACTTTTGTTGGGTAATTTGAAGTTGCGCAGAATGCCGCAGCTGTGATTGAAACAGTGAGACATCAGTATAAATCAGCTCAGTGTTTTTGTTGTTACTGTTGTGTTTTCTCTCTCACATTTACATGTATATAATTCATATGTATTTTTCAATTTTTTAATAATATTTTTAGAATTCCTATTTTTCCTGGGTGTATGTATATGTTTTTTTTGCCCACTTTGTACAGGTAGCACTGTTCACACGTTCTTTTTGCCCACAGTATGCAGGCAGTATGTTGCTGCAAAGTCTGCTTACTTTATCTTCAGTAGGCATTCATGCTGGGTGTTTTTATGTTTTCCATGAACAAGCCATTGACATGACTGTCAAATATTTTCAGCATGCATATTTGATATTGTGCATGTGTGTATACATGTTCATGAATGGGGTTTGAGCAATTGCAGTTCTGCACACATGTTTATCATAAGAGATCAGAAAAATCTTCGTTCTTTACCCACCAGATAAAGGCAGATCGAATGTAGAACTTACTGATTGGAAGTCTGGCATTTACCTGCTTGATTTATAGCTTAGATCTGTTTAGTTTATCATTCTATTAAATTCCATGATGTAGATCTATCAGATATTACCAGGCAAGCCACCTTAAGAGCTGTCCTTGATAATCTACAAGTCTATAATAAGGATTTGGAAACAATATCATGACTACAAAATGACACATGATCTATAAAGTAGCCTTTCTTCTGATTGAATGGTATTGAAATGAATATTGATTTTTGCTGAGTAGAATGATAATAATAATACATAATGAATTTTTTTTCAAAACAGTGCCAAGTTTGACTGTTTTAACTTTACCTGGAAATGCAGTATCTTGCAGTCTTTTCGTTTTTTTTTTTTTTTAATCATTTTATGTGATTAACATTTCCATTATGTTCTATATTCTCCATGGTATCATTGTTTTGTACTCTCCATAGTGTTTATTTTAATTTTTATTACTAATATTAGTAACATTTTCATTTGTGTAAGTTACTCAGGGTTACTGTGTAGCTGGACTGTGAAATATGTAAAATTTGTGTTTTATTTGAACATAATGATAACAAACACATAGACAGACAAACAAACAAACCAACCAATAGTCAAACAAACACTTACACAATGGAGTGTGTTACATGTGTAGTACAATAACTAGTGACCTCTTGTCTCCCTGGTATTAATCAATTATCAATCATTGGGGGGAGTGGTAGGTCTAAAATCTCCTTATTTCTCACTCTGCCTTACAAATTACATACTGATCCATTTTTGAATAATTGAAAAGAGAGAGAGAGGGGGTGGGAGAAGAGAGAGAGAGAGAGAGAGAGAGGAGAGAGAGAAGAGAGAGAGAGCAAAATTAGGAGTTTTGATGATAATGATCATGGTGATGACTAATGACAAAACTGTATTTTTCAAACAAAAGTTCAAGGACACATGAGACAGATCTGTCTGTTATTTCACTAGCACTTTCGTATTGACATTAACCCTTTAACTCCTGCAACCTAACCACCAGCTGCAAAAACCCTGTCACTCCATCACCTTATTCACCAGCTTCCTGCATGCCATGGCTGGCAGTACGGGATGCTGGCGGATAGAGTGAGGGAGTCAAACTCAAGTCAAAGGGTGAACATTCACATGGGCATTCTGTTTTTTTGCAGCATAAGCAAATAAGGTTCATTATCATACACTGAATTCTAACTCAAAGTGAGGGAGGCAGAGGGTGAACATTCAGACGGGCATTCTGTTCTTTTTGCAGCATAAGCATAAAATTCAATAATCATCCACTGAATTCTAACTCTAAGTACTATAAAGACAGTCATACTGATGATGATATATTGTCAATAAATCTAGCTTAACATGAAATATCTAGAAAAAAAAGGGACACATTCCTGGATTGTGAAATACATGTAATACGATGTATATTGTGCACAGCAAATGGCCAGCCTCTTGGGCTCTCAGGTCCTCTCTTACTGTTTCCCCCCAGTAAGTTATTGATTATTGTGGGAGGGCAGGGCTGGTTTACCCTTATCTCTCACTCTGTTTCATCTGTCACACATCACACATTGCTTCTAGTTTGGGAGGACAGTGTGTGTATGGGATAGAGGGGAAGTAGGGGGAGAGGGAACAGAAGAGAGGAGAGAGAGAGAGAGAGAGGACAGACAGACAGACGACAGACAGAGAGAGAGAGAGAGAGACAGACAGTCAGACAGACAGAGAGAGAGAGAGAGAGAGAGAGAGAGAGAGATGCATCTGTTTATGAATGAATCTGTATCATTTATAACAAAACTGATTAATGTGTTGATCTACAAATTACTCGGTTAATAACTTAAAGTGAACTGGTAGAAAAATATAAAAGATGTGAAGAAGAGAGAGAGAGAGAGAGAAGGAGAGAGAGAGAGATGATGATGATGATGATGATGATGATATGATGATGGTGTTTGGTGATGATAACAAAACTTTGTTTTTCAAGCAGGAGAGAACAAAACACACTTATTTTATCCAGTAAGTAACACAGAGTCTTGAACATTCATATTTTGAAATTCTGCTCTCCTTTTGTAGCATATAGATATATTATATCAAATATAAACTTGACCATAACAATCATGTCAAAGAAATACATGTGGATCAGTTGTAACACATTTTTTTCAGCTTAATTTAACAGGTCATAAAATATTTCAATTGCTTGGATAGTGGAACTATGTAATAAAGGGGACAGAATAAATGACCTCCAGGACTTTAAGCTCCTGTCTCCTGTTTCTCCCCCCCCCCCCCCCCCCCTGTTAAGTGTTATTTATTGATTACTCTGGGAGAACAGGGCTGGTGTACCTTTATCTGTCACATTGTGTCATGTGTCAAACATCACACTACAGTCCTAGCTTGGAAAGGGGGAGGGGGGGGGTGGATGGAGGGGAACAGAGTGGGGTGGGGGGACACTGAGAGAGAGAGGGGGAGTTAAATCTTGAATTGAGAGCGAGATTAAATGTTGAAATTGACTTGCCAGCAGGTAGGGTGTGTGCACAGGTTTAGGGCTTGTGCCATGATCATTTTGAATCTTATCCATCACATGGCATTTGTAATGTTACCATGGAATTCATTCGGAGAGTGGAGATGCTATCTTGAGAAACTGAGACTGAAACTGAATTTCATTCGATTTTTATGTATTGTAATTTTTTTAACCAAATTATTAAACAACAACAACATCAACAATAATAACAACAGCCAACGAACCAACCAACCACCCACCCACCAACCAATCCATCAACCAAACAACAATAACCCCATCAGCCAACTAAGCAGCCAACAACTGGTGATCCAGCTAAATAGATTTAACCAACTAAACCAAACCAAAGATAGAAAGAAACAAACAAGAAATCGTGATTGCAGTGTAATCTGTTTGATTTACTATAATATCTATTTTTTGTACTCTACTGCATATGAACAAAGCTGTAGAGCAAAATAAGGTGAAAGGCTGTTTTCAGAATAATTTTGTACTTAACTGATCAGCCGGCAGTGATTTCATCCATTTGAAATTCAGCTGAAAGTATTGCCTCAAATAATTTTTGAGGATAGGTACTTGCTTCTCTGTCTGTCTGTCTGTCTGTCTATTTCAGATATACAGATATAAGCAGATTTAGCTGGAGTTTTTATGTATCATTATAGTATATATGAGCTTTATTTGATGTTTAAAACTTCATGAAATAGCCCACTGCCTAGTTTGGATAGCTTTCTGCTACTACTAGACAGTGTTGTCAGTCATTCTTGTTTGGAGAGGTATACATTATAATTTATATATGTACACAAAGTCTACTACTGTACTAGCAACATCAAGATCATAATCTGAACTTTCATTTGCTGAATATGACTGTCTACTTTGTGCTTTTGTGACAGAAATCCAGTACCATCAAAATCATGAATTTGGAATGTGTAGTCTGGTAGTTTGAACATCCGCCTAGGACACAGGAATCAAGGTTTGGAATCACAGATTTTTCTACCTACTCCACTAGATTTGGTCTGGGTGCTAGTCTTTTATATGAGATGGTAAATCTAGGTTCCATGTTCTGCATGCACTTAGTGTTTGTAAAGATCTGAAGGCAACAAAGGAGATGACCCTGATAAAATTTTATAAATTTTAACAAACATTTCTCTAGGTAAACAGAAATATATGTGCATACAGAATAAAGAAATGGAAAAGGCGATGCGCTGTGTGTTCTTCTTTCGGAAACAGCCCAGATTTCATATGGTTAATCCATTGTGAGAGGATACAAAACCATAACAAACAAACAAACAAATAAAACAAAACAAAAACAAAACGAAACAAAACCCTAAAGCAAAAACAAAGCAAACACAGTTTCTTGGAAAACTACTTGCTTCATTGA
>CM060305.1:10148656-10156156 GCA_030674185.1 Monoplex corrugatus
TGTCGCTCTGGAACTTGGAATATGCTGACTTTTCCAGTTGTTACTATTTTTATCGTGCATGGTTGAAACGGCGGTAGATTAAACAAAATAGGACAAAAGAAAAGCTGTATACTCAGATCTTTTAAAGACTGCAGAGGACATCTTGATTATAAATTATCCACAAACCAACTTGTATAACATCGTGTCTTCAAGCCTGTTATACTAATCGCCATTTCTTTGTCCTGGTTTGGTAGTTTAACCCTTTGACTCCTGCACCCTGTCCACCAGCACCCAGCATTGTTGGCCATGCTAACAAATCAAAAACTTGACCCGTTTACTCCCTCATTCTATCCACCAGCTTCCCGCAGAAAGCTGGTGGATAGGGTGAGGGAGTCAGTTAAGTTTTTGAAACTGGTGGATAGGTTGCAGGAGTCAAAGGGTTAAAAGCAAAGTAAGGGACTGAGAGTGTTCGTATAAACTAGAAGTTGGAATTTGGAGTTTGTTCAAGTGGGACTATCACATCGGGCAATCCCAGTGATGAACATATTCCTCAAATCTGCCAGGAATTATCTGACAGACTCCCTGAGCCTGCGTGGTGGTATGGTCTTGAAATTGGGAAAATGGGTAGGGGGGAGGAAGGGTACTGTGAACACCACAGGTTGACACCCACTAGAATGATTGAAACATTCACATTGACAATAGACACTCAATTTTATATTTTGTGGGTTGGTATTGAATTCGGGACATCGGATCTGGAGTTCTCAGCTCTGGGAAAAAAACAAACAACAAACAAAAAACCCCACCTGCTCACGTTAAAAAGAAACAAAACAAAACAAAAACAAAACACTGTGGTTACCCTTGAATCATGACCCCAGATCTATGAGCATAGCACTGTAACCATCTAAATAAAGTAGAAACAAGAAATGTGTAGTAAGCGTAGAGTACAGCCCCGTCACACAGTCTCAGTCCTTGATGGAACTCCATAGCATCATGGTTATCATCCTCATCGTCGTCATCATCATCATCGCATTGTAACTTTTTAAGGCAGTGTCATCTTCTGTAGCCTTTAAGGTGGCTTAGAAAGAGGGACAAAGAAGAAGAACAAGGGGGGGGGGGGAGAGGGAGGGAGAGAGAGGAGAGAGAGAGAGAGAGAGGAGCACAAATGTAATCTCCCTAAGTGCAGTGATCCTAAAAAAATTTTTTTTTAAAATGCACGAAAAGGGGAAATTTAAAAACTCTATTTTGTCAAAGAAACAAGATATGCTCAAATATTGGGCCAGTGGCCACTGCCAAGTATTATTAAAAGGTAACTGAGATAGCAATCGCCCAGTTGAGGACAAAGAAAAGACAGCAGCCAAATTGGTTGTAATTTCCTGATTTAAGCTGAGAGAGATGGAATTTGTGTCCTGTCTTGTTTCATCAGCAAATGCATGAGTAATATTAATGTCTGTTCATGTCTTTCTGGTTTCTATTTATTTTGAACTGTTACTTCAGTTCAATCAAATACACTTTTTTTTATTTTCATGTGTTTCTATTTATTTTTTGTGTTGCCTAGTACAGTAATAACCATTTCCTCACCATTGTTGAGCTGCTAGGTGTTCAATCAATAACCGCTGCCTTGTGCTAAAGCCTTTTTGTTATGAGGTAACGCTTGTGTGAAGTAAGGCGTGACTTGGCAAGATATAGCTGTCCTTGACTTTCAACTGTGGTTATGCTTGTTTCCATGCTTCCTGTATTTTTTGTAAAGCAGTTTTTGTAATTGTATTGGATCACAAGGTAGTCAGCAGGGCGAACTTTCAGGCGGGATCAGAAACCTTAAAAAGGTGAATTGATAGAATGTATCAAACATTTCTTCTATCAGCTGACGCTGCTTCTCTTTTCCACTAAGTTAATTCTTTTCTACACCGTCTCAGAACCAGAAATTAATAACAGAATAATGTTAACATTTCCATTTCCTTACCATATCCTCCAACTTCCTTTGGATGCTTGTGGGGCTGAGAGGGTTAATAAAGCGAAACGGAAGTTTGGAGTGTGGAGGTATTCAAGAAGGATTTATTGCACTCGGACAGTTCCATATACGATCTGCCAGAAACTGTCTGGCAGACCCTTTGAGTCTGCGCAAAGACCCTGTGCGCTGGTAAGGTCTTGAAATGGAAAAGTGGGGAGAACAGGAGATGCGAAACACAAAGTCCATACTTCCAGAGTGATAGGAGCACTGAGATGGGTGGAGAAGATCTCAGGTTTTATGTTGCGGTCTGCGATTGAACTCGAGGCATTCTAAATAGAAAACACTAATCATTAAATATTCAGGTGATTCTGCCATGAAAGTTTTTTTGTTTTTTTTCATTTTCTGATAAAACATCAGAGAAAGTTAAAGAGGCTCAGCACCTGGTTTAAAAAAAAAACTGCCTTGATGTTAATGTCAGAGGAGCAAAAAAGAAAAAGTCGGAAATGTTCATAGACTTCAATAAAAATGGAAGCGTCGTCCTTGATCTTTCGATTTATGGGCGGAAGATAAAACGTGTTCAAAAGTATGTATGTAATATGTATCGCAAAGTCAGAACAAGACTGAGGCAGCTGAATTGCGGTTTCTAAGAAGAATGTCAAGAGTTCCATGGACAGCAAAGAAAACAAACGAGACAGTCTTGAAAGAGGCAAACACAAAAAGAACATTAATAAAAAGATTAAGAAAAGACAAGGAACATTTATAGGACATTTTATGAAGCAAGAGAAATTTGAGCACCTAATAACAACAGGAAAGCTGGAGGGAAAAAGAGCACCAAGTAGACCCAGGGAGAAAATATTGGACGGATTTCCGGAGTGGATGAAGATGGAGAGGGTGGGAAATGTACTTGCAGCGACAAAGGATAGCTTCGTATGGAGGGCCATGATCGCCAACGCCATGCAGCAAAGCACGTGATGATGATGATGATATAATGCCATTGCTTGCATTCAAGTCTCCCGAGGAAGACCATTTGTTAGAAATAGGGGGGGGGGGGGGGGGGGGAGAGAAGGCGTGTCAGTTTTATTCTTGTTTGTGTGCTTGCTGTAATTTTACGCAGCTGAAGTTGTCCCTTTCTTTGCCTCCATTTTGAGTGGGGTTTCTGTGTTTGCCGTTAAATTAGTTTGCATTTTTGATGTTTGTTTTGCTTTAGTTGTAGACGATTTGTTTGTTTTTGTTCAAAATAAAATTCATTTGGTTTCCTCTATTTTCTGCTCATAAATAAAAAAGATCAGAGGTTATTTGGTGTAATTATTTTTTGGTGTTCAGAAATTAATGATCATCTGCTGTAATGGTTGTAGTAAAGTTTAGGATTTCTTACATGAATATACTACCCCATCTTCTGCACTATTCTTGGTGGTGTTGCCCGCTTTTTTGCTCTCATATTCCGTTCTCCGAGTACACCACTCTAATTATAGGATCGTTCGGTCTTAGTCTTTGTACCCGTGAATCCACAGGTGCTATCATTTTCACAGGCTTATTTATTGGTTTTGCTATCACTTTCAAACTTACGCTCCCGTTGTATTCAGGTATGTTTTTTTTAAATCTCCTGTGCGATAAATTGGACGGAATGGTCAACGCCAGGGGCATCTCCTTAGATTAAGTGCGCGAATACATTGATAAGTGTGCTTAATTTTCTTTTCCTTTTTTTTTCCCCCTGTTGAAGTATTGGGTATGTTTTGAAACGGTTATAGTCCTGATATGGCTCTACCCAGTTGGCTGGGCTTTAAATCACACACACACACACACACACACACACACACACACACACACACACCCACACACACACACACACACACAACACACACACACACACACACACACACACACACACCAACACAACACCACACACACACACACACACACCACACACACACACACACAATCACACACTCACACACACACACATACCACATCTCACACCATCTCACTCAACACACACACATAACACATCAACACACACTCACACACTCACAAACACACAACACATACACACACACACACACACACACACTCAAACACACACACACACACCCCACCACACACACACACACAACACACACACACACACACACACACACACACACACACACACCCCACACACACAACACGCAGAGTGTACTTTGCTTTTTACTCTTAGTGTCTGCTTATACCGGGAAGTGTCATGGGGAGTTGAAACTGCCGGTCTGCAGCTGGACGGGAAGCCTGGTGTAGAGTCGTATTGAGATGTGGAGTATATCAGTCACTCCATCTGTCCATCACTGCTGTGATCTTACATTGTCCCTGAAGCTCCAGCATTTGGTGTTGTAATCTTTAACCCTTTGAATTCTGCACCCTGTCCACCAGCATCCTGCAGTGTCAACCATGCTAGCAAAGCAAAAACTTAATCCTTTGTGTATAGTTGATAGAGATAGCCTGGAATTCCCTCTGGCGATATCCTGTCATGATCACCAGTCCCAATAGAGGTTAATTGAAGTAGAAACCAGTGAGACCTGAAAAATATCAACGAGGATTTGAACCTGCAGTCTTTCAATAATCTCTTTAGAGTACTTATCTGCTGTGCTGTGGCAGCTGGCTCTTCCTTCTTGTTTTCATTGGGAAAACGACTGGAAGGCTTATCCTTGTAAAGTGAAGTTTTTATGTCTATAAACCTCAAGAGATTAAATATCCAAGTCACTGGCTATGAATTATTAATTGTAAACGAAATTGAAATCCACTCGTTCGTTGCTATTACGAGACGTCTTGTGCAGTTTAGAATGTTAAAAAATGCATCAGCTCGGTTTTCCTCTTCCATTCCAGATATTTTAAGGGGTCAGTATTTAAACAGAAATAACATCAATACATCAGTGCTTATCTCAATCAATCGTCTAACCGAGGTTTGTTGATGGAGAGAGAAGAGAGAGCGAGAGAGAGAGAGAGAGAGAGGAAGAGAGAGAGAGAGAGAGAGAGAGAGAGAGAGAGAGAGAGAGAGAGAGAGAGAGAGAGAGAGAGAGAGAGAGATTCCCCTTCCTTGCCATTCTCATGCACAGTCATCAACCTAAATGTTTTCCTTGTCGCCACTAACTGATTCAGGAAAATACATTACATGATCTAATGTCCTGTTGTTTCGTCTTAAACTGGATGAACTTGTTTTTTTTTGTTGTTTTGTAAGTTCGCTCGACAGAGACCAATTCGCTGAGATTTTTGTCTTTGTTTGGCCAAAACGTGTTCTAATTCTCTTCTCATTTGTTTCTGGTTTGTTACCAAAGAGTTTCACACTTGGCATTGATGTGAAGTCCATGCTACCATCATCCAGCAGTAACTGCAGTGGTCTCTTAATTAAGCCTTCCCTCCTTTGTGTTTGTCTTCTGATGACACCAGCGATGCGTAACGCCAACGTTTGATTCTGTACCTCTTTTTTTTCTTTCCCGCCGTATCTTGCTACCTCAATCAAAGCAAAAAATGGTCCAACTCCACAACACATGGAAAGGCAGAAGCATACAAAGTAGCCTGTAAGTTAAACTTCTAAAATGTTCGATATGGCCAGTCATGGTTTATGGCTGCAAAGCAGAAGAATCGAGGCAGTAGAGATGTGGTTTTATAGGAGACTACTACGTGTCATATGGACAGACAGAAGAACTAATGAAAGTATCCTGGAAGAACTTGGACACCACCAGAAAACTACTAGCAGACATCAACAACAGAAGACTAAAATACACTGGCCATGTGTCACGCAGCAAGAACACGGACCTCATGGCAACCGTCTTTCAAGGAAAAACAGTGGCAAAAAGGAAGAAAGGCAGACCTCCAATCTCATACATCGAGAACATAACCAAATCAGTGGCCTAAATATTCAAGAAATTGTCCACAAAAGTCAAGACAGAGCGCCTGGAGGGAGATGGTTGCATCCAGATGTGCAGCAGCCAACACCGAACCCGGTGATGCCAACAGGTGAAACAGTGAGGCTACCTTAAAGGTGCAAATGGTAAAGTCCGTTTGCTTTCTAAGTGTGTGCTGTCATTGTGGGAATCAGTACTGATTGTGCAAAGAGTTTTGAGCCTTTCGTCAATAGTATAAATTGCCTTCTCTGGCGGGAACCGTAGGTGTTGCTGCCACGAAAACATTTAGTTACTGAAGTGTTTAATTGTTTATTACACCTGGTCACTTAATTTACATTTAATCACTTAAGTGTTTGACCATTTATTGACACGTAGTCACTTTAATGTTTAACCCATTATTTACATTCAATCTTTCTTTCTTGCCCCGTAGCTGTCTCCATCCCTTCTGTCCCACAGTCCACAGTCAGTCGCTTGAGTGTTTAACCATTTATTGACACCTAGTCCCTTAAGTGGTTAACCTTTTATTTACATTAAGTCACTGAAGTGTTTACCATTTATTTACACTGTTTGCTTGGACGCGGGCAGTCGCACTTGTTTTGGATTTCATTTATTTACACCTTTGACCCCCCTTGCAGACTGATTGTTTTGATAAAGGTGTGGACTCGAGATCTCGTGTCTCGAGTTGGTCCCATCCCGCGACATAAAAATTGGTTGGTTCATTTTTTTATCTTAACGCTCCAACCATGCTGGTGGTGTCATTCACTGTCACCTTAATGCTCCAGCCATGTTGGTGGTGTCGGTGTTTCATAGGTTTGTGTTTTGTTTGGAATTTACCGTCCGCACCCACTATAAGCGATACGGCAGACGGATAATCTTACCTGCAATCAGAGTAACAGACAAATACGGACAGCAGTCCTATTTGCAGTCAGTCAACTGACGCCTCTTGCTCTGTGTGTGTTTCATAAGTTTGATTGATTTGGTTCAGTTTTTACGTCGACACCCAGATGATATGGCCGACGGGGATAACCATCCCAGGGAAGTGGGGGAGGGGGAGCTTATCCAATCCTATACTGGCACCCCCACCAGAACAACAATGACGTTAAAATGAGACAGTGAGAAGGCCAGTTTTAATGTAGCGCACCCCTGGAATCGATCCCACAACCATTAGCATGTTAATCCGACGCTCAAGCCAACTGAGCTATTGGGGCCCGTGTTTCATAGTTCCGTTCTGTTGTGTTCTGTTCTGTTCTGTAGATTTTAAAGTCCTACCACTCTCAGAAAGAAAGAAAAACAAATGCTCAAAGAAGCCTTTAAAAATTTTAGTAGCATTGTGAGATAACGATGCTTTATTCGGTTCTCAGATGTGGGTGATGCCCGCTGATGTTTCATAGTTCTATCGCAGAAAGGGATTTGTGTTATATCTTAAGGAATTGAGGATGTTTATGAAGGATAGAAATTGGGGATGTATATGAGGGATAGTTTCTCTGCTTGGAAATCACGCACACAACAAGGAATGGGAAAGAGACGAGCAGGAAAATGCACTAACCACACTAGACAAGGATTCTCAAAGGTAGTCCACACATGGAATGATAAATACAACACATTTATTTAAGTGATCAACTTCAACGCAAGACATAATTCACCGTTCTTGCTGGCCTAAGTCCCAATGGCCCTAAATCCTAAAATGCACAAAGAATCTTC
>CM060305.1:10161156-10166156 GCA_030674185.1 Monoplex corrugatus
CCACCATCAACGCCAACCAACAACCAACCAACCAACCACCAACCAACCAACCAATCAACCAACCAACCAACCAACCAACCAACCAACCAACCAACCAATCAACCAACCAATCAACCAACCAACCAACCAACCAACCAATCAACAACAAGCCAAAACTAAAACAACACACAAACAAATAAAGAAACTTGCAAGACAAGGTGTCGAAACAAAATATTCCAAGCACAACAGTGAGCACCATCACGGTATCATTTTTGTCTGACTGCCGGCTGACGCTATCCCCATCTCTCAGGATTTGCGTGGCAGAAAAAGATTTCAGATGGGAACAATTCTGGTCATTCACCCCGTGGCCAGCTTGCTATTTGCACATTGCATCCATAGATATAAATAGTATGTTAGCAGCATGGATTGGTTACTCAGCAAATTCATGCCTATATCAGCCTCTTCATCGATTCCTTCTTGTTTTGATATAATGTATTTTGTGGTGTCACTTTGCTCCTGTTTGTGGATTGTACATGTACATCAAAATGGGTGTTTTTTCTCTCTCTCGAGTCTCTATCGTCTTTGTGTGTGTGTGTGTGTGTGTGTGTGTGTGTGTGTGTGTGTGTGTGTGTGTGTGTGTGTGTGTGTGTGTGTGTGTGTGTGTGTGTGTATTTCTACCGGCTGGTTGCAATCTTAGGCATTTTTAAAATGTAAACTTCTCAGATCGGATTAATTGGAGTAAGTTGAGTAGTACTTGATCATCGTCTTTCTTATAAAAGGAATTTGCCACAATTTTGAATTGAACTTGAAGCGAGTTAACCCGGAATTTGCCACAATTTTGAATTGAACTTGAAGCGAGTTGACCCTTTGACTCCTGCACCATATCCACCAATTGCAAAAACTTAACCCTTTGACTCCTGCACCCTATTTACCAACTGCAAAACCATAACCCTTTGACTCCTGCACCCTATCCACCAACTGCAAAAACAACCCTTTGACTCCCTCACCCTATCCACCGGCTTTGTGCAGGAAGGGAGTCAAAGGGTTAAGTTTTCTGCTTCGCTAACATGGTTGACAATGCAGGATGCTGGTGGACAGGGTACGGGAGTCAAAGAGTTAAAAAGGACGTGACAACGTTATTTCGCTCTGTGTGTGTTGCATATCCCGTGACTCTCCGCGTGGCGGGGGAGAAGAGTGGCAGAATGGTTCAGACGTTCGCCTGCCAATAATTAAACTCGAAGTCCCAGGGTTCGACTTTTCTCCTCAGTAAGAAACGTTTATAAACTGAGAGAAAATCGAACCGAACTTCGGAAGGGGACGAAAAATGAGTCGGACCCGTGTGCCTTCTGGCTGCGCACGCTGAAGATCCCACGGCAGTTGAAAATCGTGAAGAGCAGGGCATTGCCTTGGTTAAAAAATTGGAGAGATAGGTTGATTCTTCAGGTCCCACCCCTTGAAGACCAGTTAGCCATCATGCCTCTCTGAAGTCTTGGTTTAAAAAAAAAAAAGTGAATATGAATATGAATTTGAAGCGAGGGAGAGGGATGGACGCCGCCGTCGTGGTGCTGGCCCCGGGAAAAGTTGAGGTCACTGCCACATCACTCCCCTACGTCCTCAGGGTTATGGAACTATCTAGGTAGGACATTAGGACCTGGCCAGCTCGTGGGTTGATGTGCAGGTATCATTCTGGATCTTCTCCATCACATGGCACCTGTGACATTAGTGCATATGGAATTCATTCCGAGCGCAGAGACGTCATCTTGAGAACCTGAAACTGAAACTGAGTCGAGGCAAAGCGAGGCAGTCATAACGCGGCATGTGGTGGAGCTTATTTGCTTGTCTCCCTGTTCATGTCTGTGAATTCATCCGCACAGTCTTTGGTCACCAAGGGGCATACAGTCTCCTCATTCGGCTGGGCGATCAGGGCAGGAGTTGGGAGTATTTAATTACCAGGGGCTGGATTAGATTGTATGCCTCAGACCAGACAGCCGTAGGCTGAGAGAGAGGTCAGGGATAGAAGGGAGGGAGTGATGATGAGCACCACTACACACAATGACAGTCGTCTTGTGGGATACTAAAGGCCTTCCTTCATCACTGTGGAAACACTGGTTTCGAGCAACAGATACAATCGACAGAAAAGTAAGATGTGTTTCCAGGCGTTGTTAGGCTTGGTGGTAATATATACTTCTTCTTCTTTAACAACTGGCAAGGACGCCCAGTATGGCAGTTTTTATCCACGAAGCAGTGTGCATGATGTCATGTTCTCAAGTTTTGTATTATTTGTTCGCAATCACAGTATTACTTGATCATCACTGATGGCCAGTTTGCACATCATACTCGTTGAGGTATAGGTGGAACTGTCACTTTCTGTCTGTTGACATGAGTAACTGTCATTTTCTGTCTGGTTGACATAGAGGTAGAATTATCGTCCTTTCTGTCTGGTTGACATAGAGGTAGAATTATCGCCTTTCTGTCTGGTTGACATAGAGATAGAATTATCGCCTTTCTGTCTGGTTTGACATAGAGGTAGAATTATCGCCTTTTTATTTGGTTGACATAGAGGTAGGACTATCGTCTTTTGATCTGGTTGACATAGAGGTAGGACTATCGTCTTTTTATCTGGTTGACATAGAGGTAGAATTATCGCCTTTCTGTCTGGTTTGACATAGAGGTAGAACTGTCATTTTCCGCCTTTCTGTCTGGTTGACATAGAGGTAGAATGTTCCTTTCTGTCTGGTTGACATAGAGGTAGAATTATCGCCTTTCTGTCTGGTTGACATAGAGGTAGAATTATCACCTTTCTGTCTGGTTGACATAGAGGTAGAACTGTCACCTTTCGTCTGGTTGACACAGAGGTAGAATTATCACCTTTCAGTCTGGTTGACATAGAGGTAGAATTATCACCTTTCAGTCTGGTTGACATAGAGGTAGAATTATCCCTTTCAGTCTGGTTAGATATAGAGGTAGAATTATCACCTTTCAGTCTGGTTGACATAGAGGAAGAATTATCACCTTTCAGTCTGGTTGACATAGAGGTAGAATTATCGCCTTTCTGTCTGGTAGATATAGAGGTAGAACTATCGCCTTTCTGTGTGGTTGACACAGAGATAGAATTATCCCTTTCAGTCTGGTTGACATAGAGATAGAATTATCGCCTTTCAGTCTGGTTGACTTGGAGATAGAATTATCGCCGTTCAGTCTGAGTCTATGGAGTTCGAGTGGTCAAGAGTGTAACATGGTCTCAGACCTCTGCTGGAATGAGTAACTGATCTAAAACCTTTTGGAGAGATATGCTCATTTTCCCCAGGTCCTTCCCCTTGAGGCCCAGGCCCAAATAACTTCTTGCCTTTCAGTAGTGTTTGGTCACTGAGGGGCATTTAGAGCTATCTCATTCAGTGAGTTGATCAGAGTAGGAGGGATGAATATTTAATTACGTAGGACCTGACTGGCCTGTGGGGTGAATGTTTAATTACATAGGATCTGACTGGCCTGTGGGGTGAATGTTTAATTACATAGGACCTGACTGGCCTGTGGGGTGAATGTTTAATTACATAGGACCTGACTGGCCTGTGGGGTGAATGTTTCATTACATAGGATCTGACTGGCCTGTGGGGTGAATGTTTAATTACATAGGATCTGACTGGCCTGTGGGGTGAATGTTTAATTACATAGACCTGACTGGCCTGTGGGGTGAATGTTTAATTACATAGGACCTGACTGGCCTGTGGGGTGAATGTTTAATTACATAGGATCTGACTGGGTGGGGTGAATGTTTAATTACATAGGATCTGACTGGCCTGTGGGGTGAATGTTTAATTACATAGGATCTGACTGGCCTGTGGGTGAATGTTTAATTACATAGGACCTGACTGGCCTGTGGGGTGAATGTTTAATTACATAGGATCTGACTGGCCTGTGGGGTGAATGTTTAATTACATAGGACCTGACTGGCCTGTGGGGTGAATGTTTAATTACATAGGATCTGACTGGCCTGTGGGGTGAATGTTTAATTACATAGGACCTGACTGGCCTGTGGGGTGAATGTTTAATTACTAGGACCTGACTGGCCTGTGGTGTGAATGTTTAATTACATAGGACCTGACTGGCCTGTGGGGTGAATGTTTAATTACATAGGACCTGACTGGCCTGTGGGGTGAATGTTTAATCACATAGGACCTGACTGGCCTGTGGGGTGAATGTTAATTACGTAGGACCTGACTGGCCTGTGGGGTGAATGTTTAATTACATAGGACCTGACTGGCCTGTGGGGTGAATGTTAATTACATAGGACCTGACTGGCCTGTGGGGTGAATGTTTAATTACATAGGACCTGACTGGCCTGTGGGGGTGAATGTTTAATTACATAGGACCTGACTGGCCTGTGGGGTGAATGTTTAATTACATAGGACCTGACTGGCCTGTGGGGTGAATGTTTAATTACATAGGACCTGACTGGCCTGTGGGGTGAATGTTCAATTACATAGGACCTGACTGGCCTGTGGGGTGAATATTTAATTACATAGGACCTGACTGGCCTCTCTGTAGGGCAAAGATTGGCCTAGAGATTATGCTGCTTTCTTTCATTGTGACTTGCAAGCTTTGATAACAACAACAACAACAATGTAATAACAATAAGAATAGTAATAATAATAATAATAATAATAATAATCACCATCATCGTCATCATCATTATAATAATGATGCAGCTGCTGCTGCTACTGATGATGATAATGATAATAACAATAATGACATTTATATGGCGCAAAATCTTGATACAAGAATCAGACTAAAGCGCGGTCTTGCATCATTCGCCAAACCTATCACCCAACAACGATCAGATCTCCATTGCGCAAAGCACACACAAACTGGGAGTGGGAGGGAGGATAGGGAGGAAGGGGGAGCAAAGTGTGGGAGTGTAGAAAGGAGAAATCATTGCTGGACAAGGAAAACTATGTGTGCAATCTCCAGTCCCCACCAGCTTTAATGGGTGACTGTTCCTTTCAGAGTTGGGGGACGTGAGG
>CM060305.1:10176156-10201156 GCA_030674185.1 Monoplex corrugatus
TAGATTATCATGTGAAATTTGGGCTGATCTCTTCGGGGAGAGCGTGTCTCCACAGTGCAGCACTATTCTGTCCCCCCCTATATTTTACAAAAACGGGCCAGCGTGTAGCTATGCTGTGGCATGCCGGCAAGGAACAGATATCTGCCAGAGTCGTGAAAGGTCAGTCTGTATCAGGTATCAGGCCGTACACGCAACAAGGATCAAGTTCGGCATTCAGTTTCGTCAAGGTAAATTTTTTAACTGCGCTTGGATGATTTTCGTGTTCACAAACGTGATGGAAGGATCCGAAATAAATAATCAGGATAAATACCGTAAGCCTGCAAATGTTCGTATGCTCAAACGTGATGGAAGAATCCGAAATGACTTATCAGGGCAAATACCGTAAGCCTGCAGATCTTCGTATGCACAAACGTAGTAGAAGGCTCCGAAATATTCAGGGCAAGTACCGTTAGCCTGCAAGTGTTCGTATGCACAAACGTGATAGAAGAATCCGAAATAAATAACCAGGGCAAATACCGTAAGCCTGCAGGTCTTCGTATGCACAAACGTGATGGAAGGCTCCGAAATAATCAGGGCAAATACACTAAGCCTGTGATGAAAGGATACAAATAAATAATCAGGGCAAATACCGTAAGCCTGTGACGGAATGATCCGAAACAAATAATCAGGGCAAATGCAGTAAGCCTGTGACGGAAGAATCCGAAATGAATAATCTGGGCAAATGCAGTAAGCCTGTGACGGAAGAATCCGAAATGAATAATCTGGGCAAATGCAGTAAGCCTGTGACGGAAGAATCCGAAATGAATAATCTGGGCAAATGCAGTAAGCCTGTGACGGAAGAATCCGAAATGAATAATCGGGGCAAATGCAGTAAGCCTGTGACGGAAGAATCCGAAATGAATAATCGGGGCAAATACCGTAAACCTGCAAATATATCATGTACGCTGGCAAGGTCTTGAGGTTTTAGTTGATAAAGATTCCGTGGTGTTTTATGTAATTGAATTCCTTCCTGAAATTTATGCAAATTTCATGTCACCACAGAGGGCTCTTCCATTCTCTCTTCGTCTGGTGCTCGGCTGGACCTGGTTGTTGCGCGTGCGTGGCTATGTTCCGGGGTTCGTCATTTGTCCACCTTGCCAGGTCTTCAAATGGGAAAAGGGGAGGGAGGAGATGGACACACGAAAGACTGAGCCGACACCGATCGAAGCATGTGATCAGCAGGGAACAAGCCAGTTTTTATGTTACGGGTTAGAATTGAACCCGAGACACCTTATCTCGAGTCGATGCCTCTATCAGAGGAATCTGTCAGCCCGACTGAGCGGGGCATTAACTTGTATGAGACAGTCCCTCGTGGTACACGTTTTGAAACAGGTATCAGTGTTGTCTGCAGGCAGAAGATTTTGGGGTGCTGCTGCCCACGGCAGAGGATGCGATATTTCTATAGCGTATTCAGAGTGATTGGTTCTATCTATGATAGTTTGTGTGTGTGTGTGTGTGTGTTGTGTGTGTGTGTGTGTGTGTGTGTGTGTGTGTGTGTGTGTGTGTGTGTGTGTGTGTGTGTGTGTGTGTGTGTGTGTGTGATCTGGTTCCTGTGTTGGTTCAATTGTTGGAATTAACAATATCGGTAAACCTCCGTGGGGATGTCGGGGACTCTTTCAGCATTATGTAGTATCCCCACCTTCTGGAAATTCCATGCTAGAAATTTCCCTCTTTTCTGTCACTCTTTGTAATACTATAATCTTATTCTTATTCTTCTCCTCCTCCTCTTTTTTCTCGTCCTCCTTGTTCTTCTTTTTCTTGTTCCTCTTCTTCTTCTTCTACTCCTCCTCCTTCTATTTCTTCTTTTCAGCAGTTCCCACCCATCACCCCTCTGTTGTGTTATTGACAGGAAAGCTTGAGTTCGTTGATATTTTTAGAAACGTATTTCGCTTCTTTTCGCCACTTCGTTGTTTACTTATCCCATGAGCTTCTGTGAGGGTTGTTTGTGTGTGTGTGTGTGTGTGTGTGTGTGTGTGTGTGTGTGTGTGTGTGTGTGTGTGTGTGTGTGTGTGTGTGTGTGTCTCTGTGTGTGTGTGTGTGTGTGTGTGTGTGTGTGTGTGTGTGTGTGTGTGTGTGTCTGTGTGTGTCTGTGTGTCTGTTATGCGTTCAGTTAAATTATGTTGGTGACTTGTGCGAAATGGTAATTTGCAATTCACCATTTCTGCTTCAGTTTTCAATTTTTTTTCTGTTTTAATTATTATCTGCGTGACAATCGTGGTAATTCCGCATTGAGTGTGCATGAAAGTTGCTGTTGCAAACCTTCATTTGAAATTGAGAGATAAACGTTATTGATTTCTTGAGACAAGACTGCATAGGCGTGTGAAATAAAAACCACAAGGGCTTGTTGAAAGAGGGGAAATGCTCCCAATAAGGAGGAAATGAAAAGTGAAATTGAAACGGAGAGGTTTGATTTCCATGACCTTTTAACAGTTGCCTCGATTATTTATAGCATGGGGTGCGAAAGGTAAGTGTGTGTGTGTGTGTGTGTGTGTGTGTGTGTGTGTGTGTGTGTGTGTGTGTGAGTGTGAGTGTGTATATATACATATATGTGTATACATTTATATATATATATATATATATATATATATATGTGTGTGTGTGTGTGTGTGTGTGTGTGTGTGTGTGTGTGTGTGTGTGTGTGTGTGTGTGTGTGTGTGTGTGTGTGTGTTTCATTATTCTGTTTCTATGTTTGAGTGACATTATCCCAGTCCCACCACCACCCCATCTTCCTCCATCCACCTTAACCCCCCTTCCCCGCCGTCTCATATCGTATTAGCCCCCAGCGTACCATCAAACCCAGATGTAGTTCTCGGAAGCTTTGAAGTTGCTCTGAGGCCACTCACCAGAGGAAGCTATGCACTGTTGTAGTTCTGATGTGTTGTGATACTGTGCACTGCTGCTGGGTTTGTGGCGTTCTGTGTTATTTTTTGTTCTGGCTTATCACACTTTGATTGGATTGGATAAGATTCTTTTTGTTATTTTTTGTGGAAACAATGAAATTTGTCCCGTGTGAAATTCGGGTTTCTGTCCATATGGAAAGTAGTTTGCTATAGTACAGCGCAATGCTTTGTCCCCCCCCCCCCCACCGCCCACACACACACACACGCACACGCACCATTCCCGTTCTTTCTCACGTCTGCATTCATGTTTATCTAGGAAAGTGGATTTTTCCACAGGGGCATGTCCTTATTTTATGTGCAAACGCATTGATATGTGTACTTAATTTTCTCTTCTTTTTTTTCCCTGTTGAAGTTTTGTATGTGTTTTGAAACGGTTATAGCCCTAATATGGCTCTGCGCAGTCAGCTGGGTTTAAAACAACAATAACAATAAAAGATTGAAGGTTCAGTTGTCTAAGGCATGAACTGAGGACTGCCACAACACTGTCCAACAACAGCCTTCTTGAACCACAGGCGTCAAGGGCAAGAGATCAATATTGTTCATGATCAGCCAGAACTCCTTAAATCTCATTTTAGCTCCATTTGTTGTCAAAACATGTTTGCTTTCAAGCACAGAATTGTCAAGAGATCGATATTGATCATAATCAGTTCATCATCATCATCATCATCATCAGGTGCCCTGCCGCATGGCGTTGGCGACCATGGACTTCCATCCATCTCTATCTCTCGTTGCTCCTAGCGTCTCCCTCACCTTCCTCATCCACAGCCACTCTGCAAGTCCGTCCAGCATTCTCTCCCTGGGTCTACCTGGTGCTCTCTTTCCCTCCAGCTTTCCCGTTGTGACCAGGTGCTCCAAATCCCCCTTCCTCATAAAATGGCCTATAAATGTTGCCTGTCTTTTCCTAATCTTCCTTATGAGTGATCTACTTGTGTCTGCCTCCATCAAGACTGTCTCGTTTGTTTTCTTTGCTGTCCTTGGAACTCTCAACATTCTTCTGAGAAACCACATCTCGGCTGTCTCAATCTTGCTCTGGCTTTGCTTGCTGACTGTCCACGCCTCGCATCCGTACAACAAGTATTGGTTCTATATAACATGATCAGTTAGAACTCTTTAAATCTCATTTTAGCTTATTTGTTGTCAAAACGTAGAACTTATTAAGGGAAGAGACAGAGAGAGAGAACAGGACAGACAGACAGACAGACAGACAGACAGATTAGGTTTATTGATTAGGTTGTAAAGTGATTCGAAGTTGACGTTGGAAAACCTCTGAGCATGCTTCGATTTGTTCATTACGAAGCAGGAGTGAAAATTAAACCCCAAAGGCGGTCAGCAAAAGCTTCTCCTCACACCCAGCTCCTCTCTTTTTCTCCCACTCTCTCTCTCGTCTGGCCATCCTCGCCAATCCCATCTCTAGCCAGCACCGTTTTTGTTTCCAACTGATTAATTTTAAGTTCTCAGAGAATCAAGCTCACAACAGGCCATTGTGTGGAATGGGCTGCCTCAGGTTGCAGTTTTGATTTCAGTCTTGGGAAAGGATGGTGGGTGATTGTGATACTGTTGTCTGGCGTTATCTGTCAGGTTGCCTGTTTTTTTTCTTCTCTCCTGCACGTTCATACTTGTGTTGTCAGGGTCGTGAACCTGTCAGACACAAGTGTGAACAGGGCCATGAAGGAAAGATGAGTTCCAAGTGATATAACTATACTCTTTCTTCAGATACGGCTACGTAATAAATACAGATCAAATTTAGAAGTTGAATGTATGAAAAACTTTTTAATCGATTGACCGTCAGTTTTGGTTCTATTCCTGTATATTTCCTATGTATAAAAGAAGAATGTGATATCTCGATCGTACACCCTGTGATTAGTAACTCTTATAATTTGAAAATTTAGTTTTCACAGTTCTCTAATTAAATAAGATCAGTGAATGAAGGTGTTCACAAGGATCCGTTTCTGTTTCTGAAGAAATAAATACGGATTCTTGTAAATTTTGTATCTTGTACTTATAATAGTACGGAAGAGTCAGGTACCCAGCTGTGTTATCAAATTAGATAAGATTGGAATGTTTTCAAGATCACAGTCTTTTTTTTTTTTTTTAAATACTGCAGGCTTTGGAAGAGTAAGTGTTAGGATTTTCGTCCTCGTCTTCTGATTTGGTGACTAGTGTGGTCATTGGGGGACTCATGGGACATAGCAACAGGTAGAGTTCTCTATTTCTGTCTGCTGAGATACAACAACAGTCAGTTCAGATGTACTAAGATTGATATTTGTCAACCAGCCATTCCTCTTTCGTGCCCAGAAGGGTGGTCTTGAACAATATGTCATGGTGAGTGATGTGACCGAACTATTCAAATTAGCGTTGTTTCACAGTTACTGGAAACGGTTTTTGTGGGCCCATTGAAATGTTGATCCTATGCCATGTGCGCTCAGTGGCCTTGTGCTGAAGGTAGGATATGTGACGCAGTTCCCTCAGGTACTTGGTCTCAAAGCTCTGAATTCACTTCTCGGTGTCAACAGTATTGTCCGAGCTTCACACACGTAGAGGGGGATGGGGACTGTGAGTGACTTGTACAGTATGTTCTTGGAGGTGAACCTGAGGGCCAGATTTTGTTCAGTCTGGTATTGCTGCTATTAGTATTACTGCTCTGATTTGTATTTCTACTGTGCTGTTGCTATCTGATCAGGATTAACTCCCATTTACTTGACAGTCAGTATTTCATTAGAATTCGTTTTTGTTAGTGCTTTTTGGTGTATGTTTTGTGATTGTGTGTGTGTGTGTGTGTGTGTGTGTGTGTGTGTGTGTGTGGGGTGGTGTGTGTGTGTGTGTGTGTGTGTGTGTGTGTGTGTGTGTGTGTGTGTGTGTGTATGTGTGTGTATTGTGTATTGTGTGTGTGTGTTTTAAATATGCTTGTGTTATATGTGTAACTAGCCAGGACTACCTGTAAGACAAGTCCAATGGGACCTAATGCTGCTTCCTTGAGTAATAAAGTGTTTTGAGGTTTGACAAAAAAGTATTGAAACTGTCAACACTGCAATAAACGTTTTGCCATATAATATTTGTCGCCTGTCACTATAGCGTGAAGAACGCTTACCACTTGAAACGTTGTTTTCTTCTTCATCCGTTTACAGTTTTTTTTCCAGTTGGCATTGTTCATATAAATTGTTTTATTGGCATTGTTGACACGTTAGCCGGGGATTGCCGGCCCCCAGAACACTTCAGCCAGCACACAATTATTTACTTTTCCATCCCTATTTCCGCGACTGTTTGCCAAATTTTTTGGCACGTATTTCCTCCTTTCCTATGGCAAGCGTTTTGCATTACAAGGAAGAATTTTTAGTTTTATAGGGATAACCCGTAAAAATCCGGGGATGCACGATTGTTTAGTTTTTCTGCATGAGTATGCCATGATATACTGTCAAAACAAAGCTAAATCAAATAAATTTCAGCTATTGTCTCTGTAGGAATTTTCCATTCCCACTCAACGTTTACAACTTTTGAATCAAATTCATTATGGAAGAAGCTTTGTTTCGGCAGTGTCTTATTGTGATTATCCCCCTTTGGTGCAAGCTAACTGTAATGGCATCGTGTATCACATTGTGTGAATAAGATCCTGGTTTTATATGCATCATACATCACAGTGTGAATAAGATCTTGGTCTTACATACATCGTACATCACAGTGTGAATAAGATCCTGGTCTTACATGCATCGTACATCACAATGTGAATACGATCCTGGTCTTACATGCATCGTACATCGCACAGTGTGAATATGATCCTGGTCCTACATACATCGTAAATCGTACAGTGTGAATATGATCCTGGTCCTGCGTACATCGTACATCACACAAGTATGAATACAATCCTTGTCCTTCATACATCGTACATCACACAGTGTGAATACGGTCCTTATCCTATGTACATCGTACATCACACAGTGTGAATACGATCCTTGTCCTACATACATCGTACATCACACAGTGTGAATGCAATCCTTGTCCTACATACATCGTACATCACACAGTGTGAATACAATCCTTGTCCTACATACATCGTTCCATCACACAGTGTGAATACAATCCCAGCCCCATAGTACAATTTATTCCTCATAATGTGCCACGATACAACTAACGTCACATGTGAATAAAGTCCCTATCACACAATGTGAATGAAATGCTTGTCCACAATGCAACTGAGGACAGACAGGGTGGGAGATATAATTGCAGCGACACGGGATAGATTCGTATGGAGGGCCATGATCGCCAATGCCATGCGGGGGGCACATCATGATGATAAATGCAGCTTAAAGTAATGTGCAGAAAACCCCAGTCCGACAGTGTAGATCCATTGTTTATGACTAGTTATTAAAGGTTAAAAAGTCATTTGATTTTTTTCCCCAGTTAAGGAAAGTTAACGTAGAAGAAAATGGATTTGTCACCGAGTGAGTGTGTGTGTGTGTGTGTGTGTGTGTGTGTGTGTGTGTGTGTGTGTGTGTGTGTGTGTGTGTGTGTGTGTGTGTGTTTGTGTGTGTATGTGTGTGGTGTGTGTATGTGTGTGTGTTCAGCAAATGTGTGTGTGTATGTGTGTGTGTGTTCAGCAATGTGTGTGATGTGTGTGTGTTCAGCAAATGTTGTGTGTTGTATGTGTGTGTGTTCAGCAAATGTGTTGTATGTGTGTGTGTGTCCAGCAAATGTGTGTGTGTGTGTATGGTGATGTGGGTGGTGTGTGTGTGTTCAGCAAATGTGTGTGTGTGCATGTGTGGTGTTATGTGTGTGTGTGTTCAGCAAATGTGTGTGTATGTGTGTGTGTGTTCAGCAAATGTTGTGTGTGTGTGATGTGTGTGTGTGTTGTGTGTGTGTTCAGCAAATGTGTGTTATGTGTGTGTGTGTTCAGCAATGTGTGTGTGAATGTGTGTGTGTTGTGTGTGGTGTGTGTGTGTTCAGCAAATGTGTGTGTATGTGTTCAGCAAATCTCTTCCACTGTGGACGCTCATGTCGTGCTATACTCTTTCACAGTTCTCTCCTCCTGATCGACCTCCCTTCAGTATGATGACATCGGAAGCAAAGGCAGTCACTGTCTGCACACAATGTACTGCACTTCTGGGCTGCTGCTGCTTTGGGGATTTGTCCCTTCACCCACCACCCCGCCGGCAGTTGAGGGCGGGTGAAGTGATTGATTTTTGATTTGCACATGACGTGCATGTGGCATGGCTGCTTCCCAGTTTGTTGCAAGACCTCTCTCTGCTTTGGACACCTCGTGATGTTCCCGTTTGAGGGAGAAAATTAGAAAATTGCTGTCTTTTTCATTCTCCCTTAGAGGGAAAAAAATGGGGAGGAGAGAGAGAGGGGAGAGAGAGGAGAGAGAGAGAGAGAGAGAGAGAGAGAGAGAGAGAGAGAGAGAGAGAGAGAGAGAGAGAGAGAGCAAGCAAAACAGAAGACGAGAGGGAGATTGTTTCGTATAGATCGGAGGTGTGTGTCTCTTTATGCGTGCTTGCGTGTCTGCGTGCGTGCATGCATGTGTGTGTGTGTGTGTGTGTGTGTGTGTTCCCTTTAGGGAGTGAATGAAAGCGAGTGAGTGAGTGAGTGAATGAAAGAGAGAGAGAGAGAGAGAGAGAAGAGAGCTGATCAAATTGCAGTACTTTTTATTGAATGAACACAAAACTTATTTCAAAGATGGAGGTTGGGGGTTGGAGTATCACTAAATTCCGAAGTACACATCTCCAGTGTAAAAATGAAAGAGAAAGAGAGACTAGAATGCTAGCGTAGATGAATGAGAATTAGATGGATGAATGAGTGTGGATGATGACACAAACTTCAGAAGTGAACTGCAGGTTGAAGTCGTCATTACGTAGTCCTGTATTAAAGACCCCGCAGAAGCTGGTGCAATGTCTGCATTCCCAAATTATCATCATTATCATGTGCCCTGCTGCATGGTGTTGGCGATCATGGCCCTCCATATGCATCTATCCCTTGTCGCTGCAAGTACATCTTCCACCCTCTCTGTCCTTAGACATCCCGCAAGTCCGTCCAGTATTTTCTCCCTGAGTCTACTGGTGTTCTCTTTCCCTCCAGCTTTCCTGTCTAATTCCTCTTTTCTCATAAAATGGCCTATAATTCATAAATTCTACTTTTCTAGTTGTCACACTTGTAGTTCACTATACTTTCAAGCATTCCTTTCATCTCATTGGGGCGTCGTCAAATGTAAGTACGGTTACTGTCTTTTGCAGTGTTCTGCATACACCAAATGGTAGTTTTTTTCTGTTCTTGAAGCTTGTTTATCATACATTCCAGCACTCTTTTCACCTCTTTGAGGATTCGTCAAATTCAAGTGCGGTCATTGCAAAATGACAGTTTTCTAGTTTTGAAGCTTGTTGTCCACTATACTTTTTCATCACATTCAAGTGCAGTCATTGTCAGCATACACAGCAGTTCCGGGCTGCTGCTCTGGACAGTTCTCTCTTTACCAGTGCTGGCAGTTCAGGGCGGTCGAGGTGATTGATTTTTGATGTTCACATTGCGTGCATATGGGACGGTGCTTGTCACTTTACTGCAAGACCTCTGTTTTTGGACGTCATGATGTCCCTTTTTGGGGGAGAAATTGCTCCTGTTTTGTACGGGGTGGGAAGGAAGGAGGGTGTGGAGGAGGGGATGAAAGGACAAGGAGAGGGAACGAATGGAAGGGAAAATGAGAGGAAAGACGTAGAGAGGAGTAGAAGGGGGGGGGGGGGGGGGGGGGGAGGGAGGGAAGGGATGGAAAAAAAAAGGGAGAGAATGAAAATGTAAGTGAGCGAATTAATCAAGAGAAGGAAAGTGTAAATGAGCAAATTGATCAGTCCAAGGAGAGAGGAGAGAGAGAGAGAGAGAGAGAGAGAGGGGGAGAGAGAGAGAGAGAGAGAGAGAGAGAGAGAGAGAGAGAGAGAGAGAGATCAGATTGCTCAAGAACTGTCATTGTGTGGTTCGGTGCATGTAGCCCATTAGGGGAAAAAGTGTCTGAATGGTTTAGACGTTGGCCTGCCAATAACTAAATTCGAGGTTCCAAGGTTTGCTCCCCGTAGAGGTCTCGATTTTTCTCCTCAGTTTGACCGGAAAATCCAACTGAACGTCTAGTTATTCGGAAGGGGACGAATAACGAGTTGGACCCGTGTGCTTTCTGGCTGCGCACACTAAAGATCCCACGGTAGTTGAAAATCGTGAAGAACGGGGTATTGCCCGGCTGCCTTGGTATAAATAAATTGGAGAGATGTGTTGATGTCCTAGGTCCCTCCCCTCGAAGACCAATTAGCTTTCTTGCCTTTCTGAAGTCTTGTTAAAAACAAATGTGAATATGAATATTGATTTGAAGCGAGGGAGAGGGGATGGACGCCGCCCTTGTGCTGCTGGCCCTGAGAAAAGTTGGTTTCTGTCACTTCACTCCCCTACGACCCCACGGTTATGGGACTATCTAGGTAGGGCCTCAGGACCCCCAGCCGGTGGGTTTATGTGCAGGCTTCAGCCACTCTGCTAGTCCATCCAGTATTTTCTGCCTCGGTCTACCCGGTGCTGTCTTTCCCTCCAGCTTTCCTGTTGTGACCAGGTGCTCCAATTCCCCTTTCCTCATAAAATTGCCTATAAATGTTACCTGTCTTTTCCTAATCTTCCTTATGAATGATCTTTTTGTGTCTGCCTCCATCAAGACTGTCTCATTTATTTTCTTTGCTGTCCATTGAACTCTCAACATTCTTCTGAGAAACCACATCTCGGCTGCCTCAATCTTGTTCTGGCTTTGCTTGTTGACTGTCCACGCCTTGCAACCGTATAACATTATCGGTTCTATATAACAGTCAAGTACTCTCTTCCTGATGTTAATTGATAGGCATTTGTTGGTAAGAATGCTTTTCATCTTTTTGAATGCTGTTTTGGCTTGGCCGATTCAGCTGGCTATTTCTGATGTGCATCTGCCGTCTGGTGAAATGATCGTTCCCAGGTATTTAAACTTATTAACCTGTCTCAAAGTTGTGCCGTTTGCTGTTATTTTGCATGAGGGGATTTCATGTTGTTGTTTTTTTTTTTTTACTGATCACCATGACTTCAGTCTTCCTGCTGTTCAGTTCCAATCCCTTACCTTTGCTTTCTATTTCTAGTATATTCACAAGGTTTTGTAGGTCCCTTTCATTTTCAGCTATTAGCAAGGTATCATCTGCGTATCGAATGTTGTTTTTAATTTTTCCTCCAACCTTTAATCTAGGGTCTTCCTCTAGGTTTCTCATGATGTTTTCGCTGTAAAGTGAAAACAGATCTGGTGACAAACACAACCTTGTCTGACTCCTCTTTTGATATTTTGGAAAGAGCTTATATTGTTTTCTATTCTCATTGCAGCTGTTTGTTCCAAATACATATTTCTGGGCATTAAACAATGATAACAATATTTCCCGTCGTTCTCCTCCCCTCACTGGGATATCGTCAGCAGCAAGTGCAGTCAGTGTCTGCATACAGCGCAGTAACGGTTGTGGGCTGCAGCTTCGGGCCTCGCTCTGTTCACCACCAGCTTGCAGGCGACTATCTAGTGGAGGGTGGGCGAGGTGATTGATTTTTGATGTGCACGTGGCGTGCATCTGGGGTGGATGACTCCCTGTTGACTGCAAGGCCTCTGAATTGGATGTCGTGATGTCCCCTTTTGGGGGAGGGGGAGGGGGAGAATTGCATCTGTTTTTCAAGAGGGGGGATGGGAAGAGGGGGAACGGAATTGAATAGGAGAAAGGAAATAAAATTACAGGAAGAGGGAAAGAATGGAAGAGGAAAGAATGAGACCAAAGGGAGGGAGGTGTGTGTGTGTGTGTGTGTGTGTGTGTGTGTGTGTGTGTGTGTGTGTGTGTGTGTGAGAGAGAGAGAGAGAGAGAGAGAGAGAGAGAGAGAGAGGTAAAGAGAAAGAGAGGGAGAAAGAAGAGAGAGAGAGAGAGAGAGAGAGAGAGAGAGAGAGAGAGAGAGAGAGAGAGAGAGAGAATCGTAAATATAAGTGAATTGGTCTTAATGATCCGACTAGAAGATTGTACTTAATTCCACTTTTTTGAAAGACGCATAAGTGGGTGGCTGCACGTGTGCACCACATCCCCTTTACCGACTGTCAGTTTTAGTTTGCTTGAGGTGTTACAGTGTGCTACATTGGCTTCTGTGTCTGCCACATCACACTTGCTCTTTCCAGAACTTGGAGTTGGAAGTTTGTTCAAGAGAGATTGATCGCACTCATTCAGTTCCGTATTCGCTGTACCCAAATCTGCCAGCAGTTCTCTGGCGGACTCCCGGAGCCTGCACAAAATTCTATTTGCTGGTAAGGTCTTAACCCTTTGACTCCCACATCCTATCCACTAACTGCAAAAACTTAACCCTTTGATTCCCTCACCCTATCCACCAGCTTCCTGCAGGAAGCTGGTGGATAGGGTGAGAATCAAAGGGTTAAGTTTTTGCTTTGCTACCGTGGGTGCCAATGCAGGATGTTAGTGGACAGTGTGCAGGAGTCAAAGGGTTAAAATGGAAAATGTGGGAGGGGGGAAGAGGGACTAGAATAATGGAAACATTAAGACGAGCAGTGAGCAGGCCAGTTTTTTTTTTTTTTAAATGGTGTGGTATGGGATTAAACCCTGCATATGAGATCTCGAGTACAAAGAGGAGAGAGAGAGAGAGGAGAGAGGAGAGAGAGAGAGAGAGAGAGAGAGAGGAGAGAGAGAGAGAGAGAGACTGCAGTCTGCGTGAGGGTTAAACACACGATTCCTGCGTTATCAACTTGACGCTCTGATCAACTGAGCTAAGGAGCCATTGAAGACGAAAGACAGACAGACAAACAGACAAACATACAGACAGACAGACAGCCACAAACAAACAAACAAACAAACAAACAAACAAAACAAAACCCACGGCGTGGCCACTTTGATCTCATGTCTGGTGGGCATAAAGGTGGAACTATCGCCTTCCAGTGTGAATAATAGATAAAATCGAGTCTGACGCAAGAAAACGTTATGTCTGCAGCTTTAAGTAGACCCAGCTGTGAATGGATACCTGATCTTTTTTCTAGCATTGAGGAAGGTAACGCAACAAGTGTACTTAGTTTTGGTTATGTATTTGTATTCAGATATGTTGTTTTTTTCCAACCCCCCCTGGTGATAAATTGGACAGAGTGGTCAACGCCAGGGGCATATTCTTAACCCTTTGACTCCGGCACCCCGTCCGCCAGCATCCTGCATTATCAACCATGTAAGCAAAGCAAAAACTTAACCATTTGACTCCCTGACCCTATCCACCAGCTTCCTGCAGGAAGCTGGTGGATAGGGTGAGGGAGTCAAAGGGTTAAGTTTTTGCAGTTGGTGGATAGGGTTCGGGAGTCAAAGGGTTAAATTGTGTACACGGATGCATTGATAGGGACATTAAATTTTCTTTTCCATTAAAAATTTTTTTTTATTTCAGGTTCAAGGAGTTTTTGAGATGGTTATATATCCCTGATATGACTGCGCATTCGGCCGGGCTTTAAATAGTAATGATAATGAAAGGTAGAGGAGTCAGCCCAGTAATAGCCAAACGTGATCTTTATCCAGAAATTATGGAAACCTATACATAATAAACCTTACGACTCTGTACAGATGTGGTCTGTACTTTTTACACCAAACCACACACAGGATAATCAGGCCATACTAGCAGTCTCCCATTTCTGACAGTCTGACACATTTTTGATGTAATGATTATCTTTAGTCATAATTCTTTATAATTTATGAAGCTATCAATCCTGTTGGAAGTATATGAACAGCGGACAGTTTTCTTTGTCCTTTTTCTTTTTCTTCTAAAACAGTACATTCAAATATTGTACATTTACTAATATTTTTTTATGCTTCGAGTTCCAGCATTTTACCAAATTCATTACAATTCAGATGAAAAGTTATTTCCGAGGTTTTGTGCGAAATTTTCATTTTCATTTTAGACCACTGTGACTCGACGACGGACTGTGCTATTCAAACAGTCTCACGTAATCGCCTGGTATGGTCATTTGAGCAACACGGGAAGAATTTCCCGGTATGGTCAGATGAACAGCATATGAAGAACCGCTGTCACTTTCATCCAGAAGTTTGAGGGGAGGGTTGCTCGAGTTACCCAGATGACTTCATGACGATTGTTTTCTCTCCGCCTTTCTCAATTCCTTGTAGCTATCTAGGAGTCACTGAAATCCGAATCCTGTTTACTCTGATGTTGTCCTTCTGCCTTTCCTTTGCTTTGCCCGCCTTCTTCGAAGGTATACCAGACATACACAGACACAGACAGACACAGACAGACAGACACACAACACACACACACACACACACACACACACACACACACACACACACACACACACACACACACACACACAACACACACACACACACACAACAGTATGAATCAATTTCCCTCACCAAATTCACATATTGCTCTTTAAGCTGTCACCCCTGCGTCCTATCCACGTAGAAAGCAGGTAAGACAGGTTGAGGGAGTGAAAAAGTTATTGAAAAAAAAAAAGAAAAAAAAACAACACTCAGAACATTCACATCAACCTCTGTTCATGTGTACAGGATGGCAGTGAAGACAGTTTATCCAGTGCCCAGGTGGACAACATCAGCACCAATGCCAACAACCTACCAGCCAGCGCTGCCGCCACCACCACCGGCAAATCGCCGGCCAAGCGGCGCAAGGGGTCACGAAAGGCCCGGCAGGAGTGGGAGATCCTTGAAGGACTCCGCGATGGGCAGAAGTGTGCTGAGAAGCCTGACAAGTACCAGGGATTCCTCATGAAGCGACGGAAGTGGCCCATGAAAGGCTGGCACAAGGTGAGTACTTGCCATTCGTTACATACAGTGGCAAGTCTGCATGCCATTCATTATGCATAGAGACATACATACATGGATAAAATACACACGGACGTTTCCTTACCCGTATAGACATTAATGACAAGTATACATGCACACATACAAAATGCATATCTGTGTGTGCATTTTGTAAACACACTTCCATGCACCCTCTGTGTCCTCTGAATTTATGTTCTGTTTTATTATTATTATTAATATTAATTATTATTGTTGTTGTTGTTATTGTTATTATTAGTATTATTAGTAGTATCATCATCATCATCATCATCATCATCATCATCATCATCATCATCATCATTTTGAGGACAGAGAGGGTGAGAGATGTACTTGAAGCAACAAGGGACAGGTTCGTATGGAGGACCATGATCGCCAACGCCATGCGGCTGGGCACATGATGATAATTGTGATGATGATGATGACTCCCAGGTATATGTATTAAATACAGACAGATAGAAAAGTACAGATTATAGAAGTAATTTGTTTAAACCAATGGAAGAGTAAGGAACCAGTTTCCGTAGAACTAGCGATTCTTACAGGGTGTCATTTGCGCACTCTACTTCACATGTCCTATATTGCTGTATGTTCTTCTATCACACTATCCCCTCAATAGCGTTTTAATTGTCTTTAAAAATAGAAAAGTGGGGTGATGTGAATGTTTCGTATCCGCCAGAGATAGGAGTGTGTGTGTGTGGTGTGTGTGCGTGCGTGCGTATGTGCGTGCGTGCGTGCGTATGTTAACAAGATTTTTACAGCTCTGTATGGGTGGATCTTTTAGAGTACGAGCTGTGGACCGTCGAGGCTGTTTAACTGAAGTGACCTTGTAAAATACAAAATCTGGATTTTCTGTGATAGAATTTGAATAAAAAGGGAGATTTTCAGAGTGGCATGGCTGTGGGTTGTGTGTGTACATGTGTGTGTGTATGTATGTGTGTGCGCGCATGCCTCTGTGTGTGTGTGTGTGTGTGTGTGTGTGTGTGTGTGTGTGTGTGTGTGTGTGTGTGGTGTGTGTGTGTGTTTAACCCCATTTTCCCTGTCCTTTTTCTGTCTTGATCTCAAAATATTCCTTTCCGTTGCTGCCTGTCAACTTTTCTGGCTTCTCTTTAATTATGAACGACAAGACCTGAATGACAATTGATGTCAACTTTGCCACTCCAGCTACGATGAACGTGCAACATTGATTTTTTATTTTTTTATTCTGAATTAATGTTCTGATTTTTTTTGTTTTGTTCTGAATTAATGTTCTGATTTTTTTGTTTTGTTCTGAATTAATGTTCTGATTTTTATGTTTTGTTCTGAATTAATGTTCTGATTTTTTTGTTTTGTTCTGAATTAATGTTCTGATTTTTTTGTTTGTTCTGAATTAATGTTCTGATTTTTTTTTTTGTTCTGAATTAATGTTCTGATTTTTTTGTTTTGTTCTGAATTAATGTTCTGATTTTTTTAATTCTTTTTTTTATTTATTCTGAATTAATGTTCTGATTTTCTCTATTCTGTGTGTTTTTGCAGAGACTGTTCGTTCTTGAGAAGGGGATTCTTACCTACGCAAAGTCCTTGAGTGATGTAAGTACCTTTGTCTGCTGCATTAGATGAGTGTGTTTCAATTCTGTCGTCGCTTGTGCTGTTTTGTTATGCATTGATTGTTTGTTTGCCGTTGTTGTTGTTGTTTGTTGTTGTTGTTGTGTGTGTGTGTGCATGTGTGTGTTTTGTGTGTGTGTGTGTGTGTGTGTATGTGTGTGTGTGTGTGTGTGTGTGTGTCTCTCTCTCTTTCTCTGTCTGTCTTTCTCTGTCTGTCTCTCTTTCTCTCTCTCTCGCTCTCTCTCTGTCTGTTTGTCTGTATGTGGGCGTGCACAGGCGTGTGTACAGTACCTATATGCGAGTAGTGTGTGGTGTGTGTGTGTGTTGTGTGTGGTGTGTGTGTGTGTGATGTTGTGTCTGTGCGTGTGTGTGTCTGTGCGTGTATGCATGCATGTATGCGATGTATATATGCGAGTGTGTGTGTGTGTGTGTGTGTGCGTGTATGTGTGTGCGTGTATGCATGCATGTATGCGATGCGTATATGCGAGTGTGTGTGTGTGTGCACGCGCGTGTGTGTGTGTGTGTGTGTTTGTTTGTTCTTGTGTGGAAGAGGATGGGGGAGTGTTGTTTGTGAAACGTTCCACCTCCCCCATTACCATGTTTCTGGTAATGGATGAAAGGGGAGTTAGATGCTGTAGTGGTAGGGCGGTTGATGGAAGATTGAGAGGGTCTCTCTCTCTCTCTCTCTCTCTCTCTCTCTCTCTCTCTCTCTCTCTCTCTCTTCTCTCTCTCTCCCTCCCCCCTGTCTTCTGTGTGTCTGTCTGTCTGTATGTGCACACACACATGCGTAATGTGTGTTTCTTGTGTGTGTGCATGCGTGTGTGGTGTGTGTGTGTGTGTGTGTGTGTGTGTGTGTGTGGTGTGTGTGTGTGTGTGTTGTGTGTGTGTGTGTGTGTGTGTGTGTGTGCAAGAAGGTTTTTCATGAAAAAGATTATTTGTAGGTTCGTTACGAAGTTTGCACTTCCTGCTGTTGTTTATGATGTTGACCTATAGATACATCGCAGATTCCCATGATTGGGCTAAATCATATGATCTCTGTCCCTATCTTGTGTGTGTGTTTGTGTGTGTTCTGTGTCTGTGTGTGTGTGCTTGTGTGTGTACGTGCATACGCAAGCACATACGCGTTCATATTTGGTTGCATGCTGATGATACGTTTGTACGTGTGTGTGAGTGTGTGTGCACGCGTGTGCGCTTGAGAGAGAGAGAGAGGAGAGAGAGAGAGAGAGAGAGAGAGAGAGAGAGAGAGAGGAGGAGAGAGAGAATCAAAATCCTGTCTATTTATGATGAAAACTTGAACGGGCGCCTGCGGGTGTTTCATGACGCTGACACTGTGACACATTATTAAAATAACGACGCGAAGAACACGGATTGTTCTGATAAAGACATCAAGGTGTCACTTTAAAATGATCTTATTAAAAATACACTAAAAACGAAGTTCATCGAGATCAGTCTGTGTTGTGTTTATGTATCGCTGGTAAGTTATGCTTGGTTTTGGGGATAACATAAAAGAAAATCAAAGCAGGGTCCTCTTTTTCGTTAAACCTTATGTTACCAGTGTTTCTTAGGTTCCATCCCCTTCCTCAGCCTTTTGCGTAGGGTGAAGAAAAGTCTGGCAGATAACTGCTGGCAGATTTGGGTTGAGCTTATATGGAATTGTCCGAGCGCATGATTAACCCTTTGACTCCCGCACCCTATCCACCATCTGCGAAAACTTAACCCTTTGACTCCCTCATCCTGTCCACCAGCTTCATGCAGGAAGCTGGTGGATAGGGTGAGGGAATCAAAGGGTTTAGTTTTTTGCTTTGCTAGTATGGTTGACAATGCAGAATGCAGGTGGACAGGGTGCAGAAGTCAAAGGGTTAACAAACCCAATACTCCAGACTTCCCTACGGCCGCAGGTTGATCGAACAACCTTTTGACCTTTAGCATCGTTATTATCGTCTTAACGACTACCACGTATGGTTTCTTAGAAGCTGAAGCTGCCAGATTTATTGGACACCATTCTAATCTCCAGCGTTATTATCATCATTTTCTTAACTATCACGTATGGATAATTTTAGCAGATCATGTCAGGATAATGTAGGTCATAATACGGTGTGTGTGTGTGTGTGTGTGTGTGTGTGTGTGTGTGTGTGTGTGTGTGTGTGTGTGTGTGTGTGTGTGTGTATGTGTGTGTGTGTGTGTGTGTGTGTGTGTGTGTGTGTGTGTGTGCGTGTGTGTGTTTTATCAGATCAAGTTAAGGTAATATGTTCAGCTCCGAAATGACAGCTATGACTCAACCCTTTAACCTCCACCCCCCCCCCCCCCCCGCCCTACTTACCAACTACAAAAACTTAACCCTTTTACTTTCACACCCGAGCGCATGATTAACCTTTTGACTCCCGCACCCTATCCACGTCTGCAAAAACTTAACCCTTTGACTCCCTCATCCTATCCACCAGCTTCATGTGGGAAGCTGGTGGATAGGGTGAGGGAGTCAAAGGGTTAAGTTTTAGCTTTGTTAGCAAGGTTGACAATGTGGAATTCTGGTGGACAGGCTGCGGGAGTCAAAGGGTTAATTAACGAAACTGTAAACGTCTCAGGCTCATTGTCAGAGTCAAATTTAGCTAGCAAGGGTCTGGTGGTGCTGTATGGTAACTCCAGTGATACGACACAAACATCTTATTTTGATGGCTAGTATTGTTTAAGAGTTTGATACGACACAGAGATCTTATTTTGAAGGCCTGTGTTCTTTAAGAGTTTGATACGACACAAACATCTTATTCTGAAGGCTAGTATTGTTTAAGAGTTTGATACGACACAAAGATCTTATTCTGAAGGCTAGTATTGTTTAAGAGTTTGATGTGTCACAAACATCTTATTCTGAAGGCTAGTATTGTTTAAGAGTTTGATACGACACAAAGATCTTATTCTGAAGGCTAGTATTGTTTAAGAGTTTGATACGACACAAACATCTTAATCTGAAGGCTAGTATTGTGTAAAGATCTTATTCTGAAGGCGAGTATTGTTTAAGAGTTTGATACGACACAAACATCTTATTTTGAAGGCTAGTATTGTTTGAGTTTGATACGACACAAACATCTTATTCTGAAGGCTAGTATTGTTTAAGAGTTTGATACGACACAAACATCTTATTTTGAAGGCCTGTGTTGTTTTAAGAGTTTGATACGACACAAACATCTTATTCTGAAGGCTAGTATTGTTTAAGAGTTTGGATCGACACAAACATCTTATTCTGAAGGCTAGTGTTTGTTTAAGAGTTTGATACGACACAAACATCTTATTCTGAAGGCTAGTATTGTTTAAGAGTTTGATACGACACAAACATCTTATTTTGAAGGCCTGTCTTCTTTAAGAGTTTGATGCGACACAAACATCTTATTTTGAAGGCTACTAGTGTTTAAGAGTTTGATAAGACACAAAGATCTTATTCTGAAGGCTAGTATTGTTTAAGAGTTTGATGTGTCACAAACATCTTATTGTGAAGGCCTGTCTTCTTTAAGAGTTTAGATACGACACAAACATCTTATCTTGAAGGCTAGTATTGTTTAAGAGTTTGATACGACACAAACATCTTATCTTGAAGGCCTGTGTTCTTTAAGAGTTTGATACGACACAAACATCTTATCTTGAAGGCCTGTGTTCTTTAAGAGTTTGATACGACACAAACATCTTATTTTGAAGGCATGTATTGTTTAAGAGTTTGATACGACTCAAACATCTTATTTTGAAGGCCTGTATTCTTTAAGAGTTTGATACGACACAAACATCTTATTCTGAAGGCATGTATTGTTTAAGAGTTTGATACGACACAAACATCTTATTCTGAAGGCATGTATTGTTTAAGAGTTTGATACGACACAAACATCTTATTTTGAAGGCCTGTGTTGTTTAAGAGTTTGATACGACACAAACATCTTATTTTGAAGGCCTGTGTTCTTTAAGAGTTTGATACGACACAAACATCTTATTTTGAAGGCCTGTATTGTTTAAGAGTTTGATACGACTCAAACATCTTATTTTGAAGGCCTGTGTTCTTTAAGAGTTTGATACGACACAAACATCTTATCTTGAAGGCTAGTATTGTTTAAGAGTTTGATAGGACACAAAGATCTTATTCTGAAGGCCTGTGTTCTTTAAGAGTTTGATACGACACAAACATCTTATCTTGAAGGCCTGTATTCTTTAAGAGTTTGATACAACACAAACATCTTATCTTGAAGGCTAGTGTTGTTTAAGAGTTTGATACGACACAAACATCTTATTCTGAAGGCTAGTATTGTTTAAGAGTTTGATACGACACAAACATCTTATTTTGAAGGCTAATATTGTTTAAGAGTTTGATACGACACAAACATCTTATCTTGAAGGCTAGTATTGTTTAAGAGTTTGATACGACACAAAGATCTTATTCTGAAGGCTAGTATTGTTTAAGAGTTTGATACGACACAAACATCTTATTCTGAAGGCTAGTATTGTTTAAGAGTTTGATACGACACAAACATCTTATTTTGAAGGCCTGTATTCTTTAAGAGTTTGATACGACACAAACATCTTATCTTGAAGGCTAGTATTGTTTAAGAGTTTGATACGACACAAAGATCTTATTCTGAAGGCTAGTATTGTTTAAGAGTTTGATACGACACAAACATCTTATTCTGAAGGCTAGTATTGTTTAAGAGTTTGATACGACACAAACATCTTATTTTGAAGGCCTGTATTCTTTAAGAGTTTGATACGACACAAAGATCTTATCTTGAAGGCTAGTATTGTTTAAGAGTTTGATACGACACAAAGATCTTATTCTGAAGGCTAGTATTGTTTAAGAGTTTGATACGACACAAAGATCTTATCTTGAAGGCTAGTATTGTTTAAGAGTTTGATACGACACAAACATCTTATTTTGAAGGCCTGTATTCTTTAAGAGTTTGATACGACACAAAGATCTTATCTTGAAGGCTAGTATTGTTTAAGAGTTTGATACGACACAAAGATCTTATTCTGAAGGCCTGTCTTCTTTAAGAGTTTGATACGACACAAAGATCTTATCTTGAAGGCTAGTATTGTTTAAGAGTTTGATGCGATACAAAGATCTTATTCTGAAGGCCTGTATTCTTTAAGAGTTTGATACGACACAAACATCTTATTCTGAAGGCCTGTCTTCTTTAAGAGTTTGATACGACACAAACATCTTATTTTGAAGGCCTGTATTCTTTAAGAGTTTGATACGACACAAACATCTTATTTTGAAGGCCTGTGTTCTTTAAGAGTTTGATACGACACAAACATCTTATTTTGAAGGCCTGTGTTCTTTAAGAGTTTGATACGACACAGACATCTATTTTGAAGGTGTGTCGTATGTAAGAGTTTGATACGACACAAAAACTTATTTTGAAGGCATGTATTGTTTAAGAGTTTGATATGACACAAACATCTTTTTTTGAAGGCATGTATTGTTTAAGAGTTTGATATGACACAAACATCTTATTTTGAAGGATAGTGTTGTTTAAGAGTTTGATATGACACAAACATTATTTTGATGGCCAGTGTTGTTTAATAAGAGTTTGATACGACACAAACATTATTTTGAAGACCAGGAATTTAGGAATTTATTTCTTGGGCATTCCTTGTATATCCGTTAACAGAGCTTTTTGTGTGTATATTAGTCATGTGCTGTTTGTGGACAGAAAGAAAAAAAAAACTTGCCTGGGTATCACTGACCTATTTGCTGCTGCTTGCAAACACTTTGGCCATACAAGCGACCTCAGCAGACCGGAGGCTATGCTTCAGCCAACATATCTCAGGCTTCTGTCGCGTCACCACCGTCAGTTGCCATGAGCAACCAAGACCATGGCATCAGATTTACCAGAAAGATTGCAGAGAGCAGTAATCATGAGTGGCCTGCCATAGTGGAGTGAGACCTTGACTACCTACCAAAAGCACATTCAAGAGCTAGAAAAGTTCCGCCAAAGGCGACTGCACAAGATATACATCACGTGGCAAGATTAGTGTCCAACCTTCAAGTTTTCAACAAGCGTGACTTAACCCTTTGACTCCTGCACCCTATCTTACAACTACAAAACTTAACCCTTTGACTCCCTCACCGTATCCACCAGATTCCCGCAAGAAGCTGGTGGATAGGATGAGGGAATCAAAGGGTTACGTTTTTGCTTTGCTAGCATGGTTGGTAATGCGGGATGCCGGTTATCACAGTGTGGGAGTCAAAGGGTTAACAAGCATAGAGTTTCTGCTCATCAGATGCCAGTTTCTTTCGACTGTATACACTGTCCATATAGAAGACAACTGCAGGTCAGATATGCTTCTGTATGGAGAATTGAAGCAAGGATGCCGAGTCCAAGGAAGACCACTAAAGCGATACAAAATACACTGAAAGTCAACGTGATGAGCTGTAGCTTCAACATCACCAATTGGGAAAATGTTGTCAACAACAGTGCTCACAGGCCACAATCACATTTGAATGGTGCAGAACAGCTGCTATTCAGCAAAAGAGAGACCAGCAGAACCCAAAGTTGCAAGATCCCTTTCCATGGAACACCTGTGGAAGAAATCTGCCTCCATGATATGTCTTGTATCCCGCATGAGACCCATACCGGCCAATAAATAGATCACCAGCATGCCTACTCATCCATTAGATCTACACGGGACTTCATCAATATGAAGAAACAAATAAAAAAAATCTAGCGAAGTCTGTAGGTTTCTGATGTTGGAGATCGAAAAATCCATAGACAGTGAAAATGCCAGCCTTCTCATCAATATGTAAATGATGGATTCAGGAGCTGGTTTCTGGAAATTTAGGAACGGAGTCGTGTTAGAAATAATTATTTTACCCATCACGCTATCACTCTGTCTCTGAGTTAAGATTTGTACGGGATGGAAAATGAGTTATGTTGTTTAACATTTTACCTAGGTTGGCTGATTCTTTTGATGGAGCTCTTGGCTTAACATTTCATGAACCAGAAAAACACGTAAATAGAATCAGAATGCGTATTTGGTACATTTAGTCTTCTTCCCCCACTGGACGAAAGAGCAGGGAAGTTTCAGTCTTTTTCTCCTAATTTTTGTGTTTGGTGATTGTTTGTTTGTGATCTTACATTCACGCGTGGCAAAGGTGGCCGAAAAATTTGCGCCTGTCTTGTCTGGTTGTATTAAGTACGCGTTCTGATTTTGTTTTCGTGTTTTTCTGGTTCCTGTTTGCTTGAATGCGGGCAGCCGCACTTGTTTTGGATTAAGATCTCATCTCTCGACTTTAGTCCCATCTTTATCATAAAACTGGCTTGTTCCCTGCAAATCTTAATGCTCCTGTTATTCTGGTGGTGTCACTGTTTTTCATTGGTCCTATTCCCTTCCCCATTCCAAGATCTTTCCAGGACATGGGATTTTGCACAGGCTTAAGGAATCTGCCAGAGAAGTGCTGATAGATTTGTGTAGAGCGTGTATAGAATTGTCCGAGTGCGGTGAATCCCTCTTGAACAAACCCAAGACTCACATCACACTTTGTGGTTCTTTTTTATGGTCTGTAAGATTGTATTGCATGCATAATCCATACAAACACTCTAAAATGTGTGATATAGGATCTGATCGTTGAAAAATATTGAAAGTCGTTTTCTGTACCATTTTGGCTGTTATAAACTATATGATTTTGTCCTTTATCTTTGTCAGTCACTGGCCAAGAAGAACCTTTGAAAAAAAAGTGCTTGAGAATATGAAATAGTTCCATTAGTGTGTAAAAAATGAATAGGTAATGACTGTTATAAACGCTAATTATTTGAAGAAAAAGATTTAATCTTAGAATCTTTAGACACTGTTTGCAAGAGTTCTGGCGAAAATGTATGGCATGATACTCTTTTTTCCACCACTCTCTGTCCCGTCTTTTCGTTGCCGCTTCATAAGTTTTATTTCTTCTGATGTTTTCTTTAGAGTCACAATAATCTTGAGAAATACAAATTCATGGATGTTTTGTGATGAACAATTTTTTGTATGGAAAGACGGAATGTTCGAACGGCTTGATCATTTGTCTCTGTCTGCCTCTCGCCACCTGGCCATTTCATGTTGCTGTTGCTGGTTATTGTGCTACTTCTCTACCATTTTCTCTCCTTCATTTCCTCCATGGTGTCCGCCATTTATCCCCTGTTCGCTGTTCATCATATAACATCATCACTAAAGGCTATTGATCATGGCAGACGAGTATCCACGAACCTAGTTATTGTGTGTAAAGATTCCTCTTCCTAATATTGTATTCATCGGACTGAGAATTGTTACACTTAGGGGATATCATGTTAGGGGGAAAAAAACGAAAAAAGGAAAATACAAAGTCCTTTAAAATTTGGTGAATTCCTATTCGCAGTACGTTAAGTTTCGGTTTCAGTTTCTCAAGATGAAGTCTCCGCGCTCGGAACGATTTCCGTATGCACTAACGTCACAGGTGCCATGTGTACGGCGATCATGGCATTAGCCAGGTCCTGAGGCCCTACCTAAACTATGTTTTCCGTAGTCTATATTTTATACTGGTATTTTATCAGCCTACCACTGGAATAATCTTGGTTACATGTAAATGACATGTGTATCTTTCCTTCAAAAAAGAAACATATATATAAAGTAAATAAATAATAA
>CM060305.1:10206156-10211156 GCA_030674185.1 Monoplex corrugatus
AGCTTGGGAGGTGGTTGACCGGAGGATGGCAGACATTGGTGCTCCGGGTCCCATCCACAACCTCGAGGTGTTTCTTGTTAACTGTAAAGTATTACTGTCACTGACGTTCTAAGAGTGCATATTACTTGCCCTTTGCGTGATGGCAAACCGGAAGCGAACTCCAGGACGCCCACAGCTACGCTTTGTAGACGCATGCAAAAGGGACCTTAGAAGCTCAGGGATTGACCCAGGCTCTTGGGAGACTGGCGGAAGACAGGGCAGCGTGGCGGACAGCCGTTCAGCAAGGCGTTGTGAATGCGGAGAGGAGGAGAGCAGAAAGCGCAGATGAGAAAAGGGCTCTTCGCAAGCAACGTTCCAGAAACCAGACAATAGCGACTCAATTTGTATGTGGCAGATGTGACAGAGATTGCCACTCAAGAATCGGCCTGCACGGCCACAGCAGAAAGTGCACGTCATGACCACAACGCCTCCTGGTGCAGACTATCATCTCCTGAGATGTAAAGAGGCCGACGACGACGATTACTGTCACTGACGTTCTAAGAGTGCATATTACTTGCCCTTTGCGTGATGGGATGACTATCGAGTGGAGTTAGGAGCTTAGGAGGTGGTTGACCAGAGGATGGCAGACATTGGTGCTCCGGGTCCCATCCACAACCTCGAGGTGTTTCTTGTTAACTGTAAAGTATTGTGACATCACAGAATCGTTCTAAGAGTGCATATTACTTGCCCTTTGCGTGATGGGATGACTATCGAGTGGCGTTAGGAGCTTGGGAGGTGGTTGTCCAGAGGGTGGAAGACATTGGTGCTCCGGGTCCCATCCGCAAGGTCGTAGTGTTTCTTGTAAACTATTACTGTCAGTCACGTTCTAAGAGTGCATATTATTGCTGTTGGGTTTTTATGTGGGGGATCAGCTCTGAGCCCATCACAGTTCAACTCAGGCTGGAGTGGGGATTAACATTTTCAGCATTTTGTGGATGGAGGATCAAGGATCGTGAGTGAGGTTTCTTGTTGCCGAGTATCGATTGTCGTGTCTGACAGGGCTGTCCCTCCTCTTACTCCTTGTCCTCCCTCCTCTTTTTTTTTTTTTTTTTTTTGATACGCCTGTGTCTCTTCTTCGTCACTGTCAAACCTGGTAAAGTGGTATCGAGCCATTGTGTTCTGCTTTCTTTTACTGTCTGTCTGTCTGTCTGTCTGTCTGTCTCTTCTCTCTCCCCCTCTCTCTCTCCCCCCTCTCTTTCTCCTTTCTCTCTCCTTTTCCCTCTCTCCTTCTCTCTGTCTGTCTGTCTCTTATCTGTCTGTCTCGCGCTCCATCTGTCTGTCTGTCTATCTCTCTCTCTGTATGTGTGTGTGTGTTTGTGTGTGTGTGTGTGTGTGTGTGTGTGTGTGTGTGTGTGTGTGTGTGTGTGTGTGTCAATTTCTCTCTCTCCTCTCTCTGTATTTGTGTGTATGTGTCTGTGTGAGCTCACGTTTGTGTGCGTGTGGCGCGCGTCCGTGTGTGCAGGTGCGTATGTATGTGTGTTTCAGTGTTACTTTGCTTTAAAAAAAAAAAGTGAGCCTAGAGGGATATCAAACCATGATAGCCCCCTGTATGTCAGTGTGTCTGTGCAGACATAGTAATCTGGGTCCATGTAGACCACATGAAGATTGCAGTTCCGGCCTAGTGAAGAGATGTGCATGAAGAGTTACGAAGTTTAAATGGGGCTGATCCACTTACCTCCACTTCCTCAACCTGTCTACCAGATTCTTGCATTATCAGCCATGATAGCAAAGCAAACATTTAATCCTTTCACTCCCTCACTGTGTCTCACTGTATTCATGAACTTCCTGCATTATCAGCTCTGATAGCAAAGCAAAAATTTAACCCTTTCACTCCCTCACTGTGTCTCACTGTATCCATCAACTTCCAACATCATCAGCCTTGATTGAAAAGCCTCACTTGGGGTTGCCGGGGCTTTTTCAGTATAAATAGTATCCCCACCTTGTGGAAATTCTGTGCTAGAAATGTCCTCTTTTCTGTCACTGTCTTTGTTTCTACCTTGTTCCTTTGCTTTCTGTCATTTCTTCCTATCATTTTCTGCCTTGCTGGTCCATTCCTCTGTATGTGTTCAATAAAGTCTTAAGTATTTTTTCTTAGGATTGATAACTGGGTACATGTATTAAGTGCATTTTTGGCTCTAGGGAGATGAGATATGCGGAAGCAATCTCAGGTACTTTGTGCCCGTTTTTATATATGTTTTGGTGTCCTTATGTTTAAATTGGTATTCGGGTATGTTTTTTAAATCCCCTTTGGGATAAATTGTACGGAGTGGTCAACGCCAGGGACATGTCCTTAGATTATGTGCTCGAATGCATTGCTATTTGTACTTAATTTTCTTTTCTTTTTTTCCCCCTGTTGAAGTTTTGTATGTTTTGAAGCGGTTATAGTCCTGATATATCTCTATGCAGTCGGGGATGGGGGTGGGGTGCGGCTTTAAACGATAATAACAATAAAAAGAAATGATTGAAAAGGAAAAACTGAACTCTTTCACTCGATCCACCAAGTGTCCTGCATCATCAGCCATGATAGCGAAGCAAAAACTTAACCCAATCGCTTCCTCATCTTATCTGCTAGCTTCCTGCAGGAAGCTGGTAATATGGTGAGGGTGTGAAAGGGTTAACTTTTTGCAGCTGATGGGGTAAACGAGTTATAGCAGCCAGAAATGTGAAAATGTCAACATTTCGGTATTCATTAGTGGACATTTACAACAACAGCAACAACAACAACAACAACAACAAAAAGTTGGCAAGAACGTGTAACCTGACAAAGACTGGGTTACATGCATTTGATACAGGATTATGGTAACATTTCAGTAAAGAAAGAGAGGTTGTTAGTTTGGCATTGACATTCTGATTCTTCTGTCTGTGTACCATAAAGTAGCATCCCATTAATGTAATGATGGATGATTCAATTGACCTGTGAGCTAGAAGTTTGGAGTTGGTTCAAGAGGGATTCATCTAGATCGAACAATTCCTTGTGCGCTCCATCCGAGTAAACCACCTATTATTTGGCACTCATTGAGCGTGTGCAAGTCCTTACGCGCTGGCAAGGTCTTGCAGTAGGGGAGTGGAACAGGACTAAAACATTAATTTCTCATCGTGTCTAATGCACACCAACGTTTCGTACTGTGCTGAGTGAAAAACCACAGTTTCATACTATGCGGGATGCACACTACAGTTTGATACTGTGCTCACTACACATCCCGAACGTGTCAGGTACACACCAAAACTTGTATCACTTCAAAAGTAAATGTCTCAATTGCCTTTGTACTCAAAGGACTTCAAATTGACACACTAAAACATATTGCATTCTGTTGCCCAAGAAGGTTTAGGAGCAGTACCATAAAATGTATTATAACTTATAAAAGAAAGTTAAAAAAAACACACAAACAACAAAAAAAACAACAAATAAACAGACAAACAAACAAACAAACAAAAAAAACAAAAACAAAAAAGAAACGGTATATCGTGAAGGATAACATGTTGCAAAATGGAATATTTCAAAAGAAAAAAGACAAAACATTATAGTAATTCACATGTAACTTTGTTTCATATTTGTGTCTACTTTACACGATCGTGATTGCCTGTGACCTTGTGAATAAACCATGACTTTTGTTTTCCCCCAGCTCTGTCTGTCTGTCTGTCTCCCTCCCACTTCCCTCCCATTCTGCCCTCTCTTTCCCTCTGTCCCTCTCCCCTAAATGCATTGGCGTAGGAGTGAGAGGACTGGGATAGGCATCATTTTGAAATGTCATTCCCTGCCATCATGTTATTAGATATCGACTGTTTGTGTGGTAGGTAATCTGATCATACATTTACAAGATGACGTCCTCTCTTGCGTTTGGTTGAACACTGTTGTGATGTGTCGTTGTCTTCTGTGTTGGAAAACAAAGCGTCCATGGGTACATTTACAAAATTACATTTTCGTTTCCTCTGTACATTTGTAGAATTACATCCTCGCACTCTCTGGCTTTATCCATACATTTATAAAATGACCACACACACACGACACACACACACACCACACACACACACACACACACACACACACACACACACACACACACACACACACACACACACACACCACACACACACCCGCGCGCGCCACACACACACACACTCTCTCTCTCTCTCTCTCTCTCTCTCTCACACACACACACACACACACACACACACACACCACACACACACACAGAGCTATCGTGTATACTGTTGTGAAAGTTGTGGTGTTGTCTAAGCGAGGTATGGTGATTGAAGGATGACTGAGAGAAAAGGGAATGTACTCGTACAGGTTACCGAGTTGATGTTCTTTCTTGTCCTGTGACGTATATATGCAGAGAGAAAAACTTGAACATTGTTATTGGTTCTCGTGAGATGGATAGACTAGGCCTTAATAAACAACACGCGCTGGTGGACACAGATGTGTGTGTTCATATATCTATATCAGATCTGGATGGACGAGGGAAGTGTGAGATGAGGAGGGAGAGGGAGAGGGAGGGGAGGGGAATGAACGGGTGAAGAAAATGGGAAGGAAAAAGTGGGAGGTTGAGTGATTGGTTGATATATTCATTTGGAGAGGAGAGAGAGAGAGAGAGAGAGAGAGGTACATTGTCTCAGACATTCTCAACCTGTTCACAGGGAGCATAGTTGGGGTAGGAGTGGGTGGGATGAGGGGTCATGATAAAATAGTGATAAAAATGTCCAGTAATAAGCATAAAGAATGTCCGTGACATGGCAACCAGATCGCGATTACGAGGGTAGTCACTGAATTATCATCAGTAATCAGGTACTATCATGGATGAGACTATACTCCAGTCAGTCACAATCGGTCGTGTTGTTGATATTGTATATCAGTGTTTCTTTTCTACGGGTCTAGATGGAGACGGCCCACTCTTGACATTTTGGGTGTAGGGGCTCTCTTTTTCATGGATGGATCTGTGGCAGAGAATGTTCGGGGGGGG
>CM060305.1:10213656-10248656 GCA_030674185.1 Monoplex corrugatus
ATATATATATATATATATATATATATATATATTATATATATATATATATGTATGTATGTGTGTGTGTGTGTGTGTGTGTGTGTTGGGGAGGGGGGGGTTAATGGGAGAGGTAGAACATCTTTTGTGATCCTTTCCACCACCCCTCTATCTCTCTATCTACCTTACCGTTCCCTGATTGTCGGTGAAACGGCAGCTAGATGTCCTTGTGTAGTTGTGGGATGGAGCTTGAAGTTTGTTTAACCCTCTGCTCCGGCATCCCGTCCACCAGCATCCTGCATTGCCAACCACGCTAGCAAAGCAAAAACTTAACCCTTTGATTCCCTTACCCTATCCAACAGGAAGCTGGTGTATAGGGTGAAGAAGTCAAAGGGTTAAGGTTTTGCAGTTGGCGAATAGAGTGCGGGAGTCAAAGGGTCAAAGTTTGCTTGAGAGGGATTCATGGCACTCGGTCAGTTTCATATGCGCTCCGCCCAGATCTGCCAGCAGTTATCTAACACATGCCCTGGACTTGTGCAAAGCCCTATACAAAACAAGGTCTTGAAATGGTGGCGAGGGGGAAGGGGGAGGACCTAGGAAACGTCATCAGAAGGACCAGAATGATGAGCAGCGAACAGACCAATTTTCTTAATGATGCAGGCTGTAATTTGAACTCGAGATGTGAGATCTTGAGTCCACGGCTCTACCAGGTGAAAAATGTACGAAGACTTCTTTTTTTTTTTTCTTCTTTCTTTTTGTTGTTGTTTTGTTTTTGTTTTTGTTTTGGTGATAACTTTACCTCCTTCCCCCTTCCACTTTTCTACATACTGGCGGGCTAGTTGGTAGAGCCATGGACTCAAGATCTGATATCTTGAGTTCAATCCCAGCCCGCAACATTGAAATCTGGCCTCTTCGCTGCCAATCTTAACGTTTCCATCATTCTGGTGGTGCCAGCTTAGTGTTTGATAGGTCCCTTCTCCACTTTTCCCCCGTTTCAAGATCTTGCCAGCGCATAGGGTTTTGTGCAGGCTCAGGAAATCTGTCAGAGAATTGCTGGCGGATTTGGGTGGAGCGCATATGGAGCTGTCCGAACGCGGTGAACCCCTCTTGAAATAACTCCAATAACTCCATAGGAGGAGGACTGGGATGCGTGTGAGTGGTGATAGGGGAATATCGGTTATGTGATCACTTGCAGTTTCTCTCATCACTGTCCCTCCGTGTCCATTGATTAAATGACAGCAAGTACAGCTGGGTGTTGTAGGGGGGTTGTGTTGCGGAAAATGTGTGGGGAATTTTTGGAGACAGCTACCCCTATTCCCTTTCTTTGCTTGTTTCACCCTTCTGCACATTATGTGCGATTGGATGAGATTGAATTGGTTCTGTGTGTGTGTGTGTGTGGGTGGGGGGGGGGGGGGTATGTGTGTATTTGTGTACTTGTGGTGTGTGTGTGTGTTTGTGCATTTGTGTTTGTGCGTGTGTGTGCGTGTGTGTGTGTGTGGTGTGTTTGTAGGGTTGTGTTTGTGGTGTTTTGTGTGTGTGTGGTTGTGTTGTGTGTGTTTGTGTTGTGTGTGTGTGTGTGTGTGTGTGTGTGTGTGTGTGTGTGTGTGTGGAGAGAGGAGGAGAGAGAGAGAGAGAGAGAGAGAGAGAGAGCCAACAGAATTTTTCCCGTGTGAAATGCAGGCCATTTACCAGGGAAAGCATGTGACCACTGTCTGATGCCGCCTTGTTTTTCCCCCAGTATGCTTGTATTTTTTTTGTTTTGTTTATTTAAACGAGTGTGGTTTTTCTTCTTCATTTTTATTGTGTATTGTTTCTAGAATGAGAATATGCCAAGGAGAACTTTTGTCCTTTTTTTTCTCCCAAACTTCTTTTATATGTTCGTGATTGTTTTACAATGCACATATTATTTGCAATATAACATCGAAAACGTTTCAGTCCATGAGAAGAATTTAAATGTGCAAAAGAAGAAATACAGAAATGCATAGAAAAATAGAGTGGAGAATACAAAACAACTGGTCAGTTATGAAATGAAGTGGATATTGCATGTAGATTATCAGAATGAGGCATAACAAACAAACAAACCTTACATCGCCATTGCTATTTAGAAAAAAATTCAACACAATATGACTAATTTGCGATGGAGGAAGGTGATATATCTTTTTTCTTTTGCTTGTTTGTTTGTTTGGGTTTTTGTTTTGTTTGTTTGCTGTTTCTTTTGTTTTTGCATGTTTGTTTTTGTTGTGTTTTTTTGTTGTTTTTTTTTTTTTTGGGGGGGGGGGAGATCTTTAACGTGCGCTAAGTACAAGCGGGGGAGATCTTTAACGTGCGTTAAGTACAAGCGGCACAGGGGACCTCGGTATATTTTGTCATTCGAAAGACTAGCACTCAGATTGCTTTTTTTTTTTCAAAGATAATTTGGGTGGAAGGGTCGGGGGGACATTGATGAAATCCCTGTGTTTGTTGATGGAATGGCAGCCAGCCGTTGTAGGGTGGTTAGTGTGTTAAAGATGTGCACGTTTTTTTTTGTTTTCGTTTTTTCTCCGCTTTCCGTTATCCGTCACGCCCATGTACACATTCGGGGGACCTGGGTTTTTATCGTGTGGAAAAGGGTTGGGGGAGGGGGGAACATTTGTGAAAGTTTCCATCTCCCCCATTACCACGTTTCTGGTAATGGATTAAAGGGGAATTAAATGCTGTAGTAGTAGGGCGGTTGATGGAAGACAGAGAGGTTTGTGTGTGTGTGTGTGTGTGTGGTGTGTGGGGGTGTGTGTGTGTGTGTGTGTGTGTGTGTGTGTGTGTGTGTGTGTGTGTGTGTGTGTGTGTGTGTGTTGTTTCTCTTCTTCTTCTTCTTCTGCTTCTTCTTTTTCCTCCTCTTCTTCTTCTTCTTCTTCTTCTTCTTTCTTCTTCTTCTTCTTCTTCTTCTTCTTCTTCTTCTTCTTCTTCTTCTTCCCATTCTTCTTCGCATTCTTCTTCTTCTTCTCCTCCTCCTCTTCCTTCTTCTCCTCCTCTCCTCCTTCTCTTCCTCCTCTCCTCCTCCTTCTTCTTCTTCTCCTTCTTCGCATTCTTTTCTTCTTCTTCTTCTTCTTCTTCTTCTCTCTCTCTCTGTCTCTCTCTCTCTCTCTCTCTCTCTTTGAGTGGGCAGGCGGGCGAGGAAACCTTTTGTCATCCCTTCTACTTCCACCCCCAAGGTCCCTGGTCGTTGTCGAAACACCAGCTAAGGTGGTTGTGGGTGTGAAAGATGTGAGAAGACTTTTAGGAGACAAGTGGCCCCGCCCACTCTGCCTTCTCCAGTCCTCCCTCTCCTCTAGCCTCATTATCCTCCTACCCAACTCCCTCCTTATCCCTCCCCCGAAACATTGTCTCCCTACTCTCCTCACCCCTCCCCCCCCCCCCCTTTGTTCCAGAGAGTTGGGTCAGAGATGTGGTTGGGTATGTAGGCCTAGTGAGGGATGTTGGCAGCCTCCAGTCATTCTCTCAGCAGTGTGCGGTTGTTATTGTTAAAACTGTTTATTCTGTCTCTGGGTGTCTTTCGCGCTTGTTCTTCTTGGATGAAGCGGTTATATTCACTGGCGCAGGACAGACACACCGGCAGGCAGACAGACAAAGCTACACGTGCATTACACACGTGAATGTGTGCATGCGCACGTAGACAGTGCATAAAGACATGACTGTGTGCATGCTTACAGACGTAAATTTTACACACATTTGCACACAGAGGCACACATCCACCCATCCCCACCCACCCACACATGGAAGGGGGAGAGAGAGAGGAGAGAGAGAGAGAGAGATGCACAATAAGGAATACAGAATAATGATTTGTTGAGCAGAGAGAGAGAGGAGAGAGAGAGAGAGAGAGAGAGAGAGAGAGAAGAGACAGTAGAGAGAAAGAAGAAGAGAGAGAATGAGATTGCACCAGTACAGGAGATACGAGGAGAAATGAAGAATGAGCAGAACGAACGACCGAGAGGAGGAGAGAAGAGAGAGAGGAGAGAGGAGAGGAGAGAGAGAGAAGAGAGGACGCACAGTAAGGAATACAGAATAATGAAGACTTGTTGCTTTGGCTTTTGGTGTAGGCAATAACTGTATGCTGGAGACGTTCGATTTTGTGTTGCATGTAGAGAATTAACCAAGTCTCGTTTGGATTTTCTTGTACACACGCAAACACAGACAGACAGAGACACACACACACCACACACCACGCCACACACCACACCACACACACACCCACACATTTACAGACAGACGCACGCACACTCACAGAAACAAACACTCTCTCTCTTATTGTTTCTCTCTCCTTCTCATAGAGAAAACACGTGCGCACTCGCGTGCACAACACACACACGCACGAACGCGCACACACCACACACCACACACGCACACACACACTCTGTCTCTCTCACGCTCACACACACACGCACACGCACACACTCTGTCTCTCTCTCTCTCACGCTCTCTCTGTGTCTCTGTTCTCTCTCTCTCTCTCCCCCCCCCCCCCCCCCACCCCACCACACACACACACCACACACAAATAGCAAACGATACAAAACGTGTGTTTATCTCATGTCTTACACACATCACACACACACGATAGATCAAAATACATCCTTCCTGTTTAAATGTCAGGAACCTGACATAACCTGTTGCACGCTAAGAACAAACAAACGCATGAGTAATCCATTTTGCTAGCAGGGTGTGTGTTTCGTCCATTTGTCAACCAGTCCACGCCCCAGCAATTTTCCGTCAGCACGCTGGAGATCATGATGTAGCCTACAACTTGCACAATATTTGACTTGTCACTGAGAGGGTAGAGGAAGACCACACCCTTGGGACATACATTGTGGGTGAAGCCTGTATAGGGCTTTTAGTTTAGGCTGTGTTCTGGTGGGAATGTAGAGCTGTGGTTTGGACTATCTATGATTGAGAAAATATTGGCTTCACCTAGTTGATAGATGGCTGAGCATTTGGGTGGGCATTGACGGGGGTGGGGGTGGGGGGGGGGGGGTTGGGTCATGTGAGACGAGTTTATACAGAACAGCAAATTGTGTTGTGATTCAGCCCTTTAATGATTTATTTATTTACTTTATATAGTATGTTCCTTTTTTTGAAGGTAAGATACACATACACATGTCATTTACATGTAACCAAGATTATTCCAGTGGTATGCTATTAAAATTCCAGTATAAAAATATAGACTAGGTAAAACATAGTCTAGGTAGGGCCCAGGACCTGACCAGCTCATGGGGTTATGTGCAGGCTTAAGGCATGTGCCACGGTCACCATACACATGGCACCTGTGACGTTAGTGCATATGGAATTCGTTCCGAGCGCGGAAGCGTCGTCTTGAGAAACTGAAACTGAAACTGGGTTTGGAGTGTTGTATAGGCCAAGTTATAGTATTAGCTGTGGTTTTGAATTTTGTATAGGCCACGTTGTAATGTAGGCTTTTTTTTTTTTTTCAAATGTTGTTAGGCCAAGTTGTATTATAGGCCGTCGTTTCGAATGTTCGTAGGACAAGTTGTACTAAAGGCTATGGTTTCGAATTCCAAACCAAGTGTGACCGCCCGCGCGTTCAAACAAACAGGAACCAGAAAAACACGAAAATAGAATCAGAACGCGTATTTAACACAACCAGACAAGACGGGCGCAAATGCAAGCGTAAACGTAAGATCGCGAACAAGCAAACAGGAAAAAAAAAAAAAAAAAGGGTGACACTTCCGTGCTGTTTCGTTCAGTGGGAGAAAAGGACTAAAATGGTTTCGAATTTAAGTAGGCCAAGTTGTAATAGAGGCGATGGGTTTGAATGTTGTATAGGCCAAAATGTATATAGGTCATGGTTTGGAATGTTGTACAGGCCAAGTTGTAATATAGACTATGGTTTGGAATGTTGTATAACATATAGGCCAAGTTGTAATATAGGCTATGGTTTGGAATGTTGTATAGGCCAAGTTGTAATATAGGTGGTTTGGAATGTTGTACAAGTCAAGTTGTAATATAGACACTATGGTTTGGAATGTTGTGAAGCATATAGGCCAAGTTGTAATAAAGACTATGGTTTTGAATGCTTGTATAGGCCAAGTTGTAATAATGACTATGGTTTTGAATGTTATATAGGCCAAGTTGTAATAAAGACTATGGTTTTTGAATGTTGTATAGGCCAAGTTGTAATAACGACTATGGTTTTGAATGTTGTATAGGCCAAGTTGTAATATAGGCTGTGGTTTGGAATGTTGTATAGGCCAAGTTGTAATAATGACTATGGTTTTGAATGTTGTATAGGCCAAGTTGTACTATATACTATGGTTTGGAATGTTGTATAGGCCAAGTTGTAATATACATGTAGTCTATGGTTTGGAATGTTGTATAGGCCAGTTGTAAAATAACGACTATGGTTTTGAATGTTGTATAGGCCAAGGTGTAATATAGGCTGTGGTTTGGAATGTTGTATAGGCCAAGTTCTGATATAGGTTGTTGTTTTGGATGTTGTATAGGTTGTTGAGGCCAAGTTGTAACATGGGCTTTCAATGTTGTATTGGCCAAGTTTTAGGATAGCTTGTTTGGAATGTTCTACAGGCCAAGTTGTAATATAAGTTGGTGTTAGGAGTGTTCTATAGGCCAAGTTGTAATATAAGTTGGTGTTAGGAGTGTTCTATAGGCCAAGTTGTAATATAAGTTGGTGTTTGGAATGTTCTATAGGCCAAGTTGTAATATAAGTTGGTGTTTGGAATGTTGTATAGGCCAAGTTGTAATATAAGTTGGTGTTAGGAATGTTGTGTAGGCCAAGTTGTAATATAGTTGGTGTTAGGAATGTTTTAGGCCAAGTTGTATATAAGTTGGTTTAGGAATGTTCTATAGGCCAAGTTGTAATATAAGTTGGTGTTAGGAATGTTGTGTAGGCCAAGTTGTAATATAAGTTGGTGTTAGGAATGTTCTATAGGCCAAGTTGTAATATAAGTTGGTGTTAGGAATGTTCTATAGGCCAAGTTGTAATATAAGTTGGTGTTAGGAATGTTCTATAGGCCAAGTTGTAATATAAGTTGGTGTTTGGAATGTTGTATAGGCCAAGTTGTAATATAAGTTGGTGTTAGGAATGTTGTGTAGGCCAAGTTGTAATATAAGTTGGTGTTAGGAATGTTCTATAGGCCAAGTTGTAATATAAGTTGGTGTTAGGAATGTTGTGTAGGCCAAGTTGTAATATAAGTTGGTGTTAGGAATGTTCTATAGGCCAAGTTGTAATATAAGTTGGTGTTAGGAATGTTCTATAGGCCAAGTTGTAATACAGGCTATGGTTTGGACTGATGTTTATTGTAGGCTGTAATGTAGGCAATACCACACACACACACACAACACACACACACACACACACACACACACAACACACACACAACACAACACAACACACACACACACAACACACAACACACAACACACAACACAACACAACACAACACAACACACACACACACACACACACACACCACACCACACACACCACACCACACACACACACACCCCACACACACACACACACACACACACACACACACACACACACACACACACACACACACACACACACACTATTTGATAAACAGCCCACGCCCCAACAAGTTTCCTACAGAAAAGAGATCAAATGCAATCACTCATGTGATTTGTGATCGAATGGACAGAGGATCATTTCTGTCTGGTGGTGAGTGTATTGGGTATAAACTGTAGAACAGTATTGATGTTTGCTCTATAACTGAAGTAATGATGGTCTGCGAGATTAACAGTGGAAACCTTATTTTGATAATGGATGGTTTTGTTGTTGTGCTGAACAGTCTGCTTTTCGTGTTTTTATTGCTTAACACTTTGGTTCCCACACCCTGTCCACCAGCATCCTGCATTGTCAGCTATGCTAGCAAAGCAAAACTTAACCCTTTGACTCTCTCACCAGTATCCGCCAGCTTCCTGCAAGACGAGGCGGCAGGGAAGTTTTTAGTCCTGTTTTTATTATCCATTGTTTGGTGTTTGTGATCTGTTTGTGACCGTGCATTTGCGCTTGACAAAGGCCTGTTGGCCGAAAATTTGCGCTTGTTTTGTCTTATTGTTAGATACGCGCTTACATTGGTTTTCTTGTTCTTCTGGTTTCAAAGAGTTATGTTTTTGCAGTTGGTGGACGGGGTGCAGGAGTCGAAGGGTTTATTGTGATAGATTTGAGTTTGTGTTGAAGCAGTTTTGAGGACTTGCGTCGAACCAACCAAGTGGAAGCTCACTGTAAATTCCGATTTTGGATGAATAAAGAAGTAATGTATTGTGCTGTGTAGTGTAGTAGTATATTGTATTGGATAGGCTAAGACGCAGGATGTCATGTTGGCTCTAGAGCGTTCTCAGTGCACATTCCACAGATTTCGCTTTCGTGTTTGTAGAAAATTGACCAATTTTTGAGTTTTTAATCTTTCATGTTGGTAGAGAATCAACAATATTTTAATAAGTTTTTGTTTTAAACATGATGGCAATAAGTCACAGCATGTCAGTGTCCGAAGTATGTTGGATTACAACAGGCACTGTTAATGTTGAACTCTGCCAAAGTGACCCAGCAGTAGTGGAGGGTCTTCTCTGGTGGGTGACCGACTTGTTCTCAATGGCTCCCATGAGTTCCTGACACTGGGTCTTTGAATGATTTGGGTTTGGTGGTGTGTTTTGGCACTGGAATGAGTGGCATGGGATCAGTGCTACTAAAGCAAAAAAACAGACAAACAAACAAACAACACTCGAGCCCCCTTCAACAAGCAAACAAACAAACAAACAAACAAACAACAACCTGAACCTTCTTGAAACAAGAAACAAACACACAACACACACAACAACACACAAAACAAACACACCAACCAACCAACCAACCAACCAACCATTAAACAAACAAACAAACAAAATCCGAACCCCTTCAACAAACAAACAAACAAACAAACAGAAACTTCTCCAGGCGCACAGGCGTTGTGACCCTTCTATTCAGAATATAACCTCAAACCGTTACAGTGTACCGTTACGTGGGCCGTAGTGTGCGATGTGGTCAAGGCTTAATTTAGGGTGTAGATCTGTGCCCTCTCTACACACGCACACACACGTACCGCTACCACAAGAACAAACGAAACTAAAAGCAACTGTTCATTCATGCACAACCCTTTGATCATCCCTTCCATTGTAGGCCTACTGGGGGTGTCTGCTGTGGCAGTCTTTGTCATAGAGCTCTCCTGTGTGTCCATTGGTGAAAGAGATAGGTAGGGATGGAGGTGGTGGGTAGGGTAGGGTAAGCAGGTTGCCCTGACCCCACACTCCCATCTGTTTGTGGCTTACCCTGTCGTTGGAATTATTGATGAGCACAGGTGCTGTGATGTTGTTTTCGTATGGACTCTTTCCAATAATGTTTGTGTACTGCTGTCTGAACAGTGCCGTAAAATTGGATTTATGCGTGGCCGTAAGGCATCCTGTGAAGGTTCGTTATTGTGTTACCACCACTGCCCATCTCCACCGTGGCAACAAATATTATTAGAAGCAAGTTTCGTTTGGTCTTATTCTTTGGCGGTATGAAAGTATGTTAGTTTTAGCTTCGTGCGCAAGTACTGTTTCTAACAGTTGCTATCCTAGATATAGCTCAGTTCGCTGTCTTGGTCAGAATTTAGGTCGAAAACAAACGAGACAAGTCTTGATGGAGGCAGACACAAGAAGATCATTGGTAAGGAAGATTAGGTAAAGACAAGCAACATTTATAGGCCATTTTATGTGGAAAGGGGAAGAGCGCCTGGTCACAACAGAAAGCAGGAGGGAAAGAAACACCAGTCGACCCAGGGAGAAAATATTGGACGGACTTGCAGGGTGGCTCAGGCTGAGGACAGAGAGGATGGAAGATGTGCTTGCGGCGACAAGGGATAGATGCATATGGAGGGCCATGATCGCCAACGCCATGCGACAAGGCACATGATGATGATGATGACGTCCTTGGGCCTCGTTTTGGCACAGCCAATCAATGCCCTTACCGCTTGACGAGCCTTTCTTAACACTGCTGTAGTTAATGCTTGGCCATGTTTCTGTCCAGTGCAGGACGTAAGGGCATCTACATCTCGGGGCTTTCACCTTGTCTCGGCTGTTCCTGCTGATCCGCATTTATAAAATACATTGTCAGCAGATTAGCATTGCCATTGAGTTTAACCTTGTTTGTCCTGATTAGGGAAAGAATAGAACTCAGAATTCATTTATCTGTGGCAAGAACCCAAGTGAACTGACTGTAAGGTACAGATCAGTAGATAAAGATTAACACTGATTGATTTCACGTATTATGTTATCATCGTCAGCACCAGTGGCAATATATGGTTATTCAGTTGTTATTCATTATTACTCTTTTTTTTTTTCCAGAGTAGATTTTCCATGTGAAACTCGGGCTGCTTTCTCCTTTGAGAACGAATCACCAAGGTGCAGCGCCACCCATTTTTTTTACCAAGACTTTGGAAAGGCAAGAAGGGCTGTATATTTTATCGGCCTTCAAGTAGAGGAACCTGGGAAATAAGTCCCTTCTCTCCAATATTATTATACCAGGGCAGCTGGGCGATTGCCTGCTCTTCACGATTTTCAGCTTCTGTTGGATCTTTAGCATGCGCAGACCAGACGGCACACGTGTCCAACACGTTTTTGGCCCCTTCCGAAAAGTAAATGAGTAAGTAGGAATATTACAGTTTTCCCAACTGTAAACAATCGGGCAATATAAAGACATCAATAAATAGGAATCTCGCAGTTTTTCCAAATGTAGGCAATCGGGTAATATGTACGTGAATAAGTAGGAATTTTGGTTTTTCCAAATGTAGGCTGTCGGGCAATATAAATAAGCGGGACTCTTACATTTTCCCGAAATGTAGGCTATTGGGCAATATAAATACGCGAGTAAGTAGGACTCTTACAGTTGTCCCAAACGTAGGTGATCATAAACATATTCTGCAACAAGTATTTTCAATTTATCTTCAGCTAGCTTGCCACTTGGATTTAGCATATTGTGTTTAGAGCTGTGCATTGTTGAAAGTACGTGCTTTTTCTGAGTGTTTTTAATAAATGTCAGTCTTGTGTTTGTGTTGGGCGGAGCTCGTAGGAATTCATCATCAGTATTAATATTATCTCCAGCTCTGTTTGTAAACGTGCTATCACCAATAGAAGTGCATACGTACATGTGTGTATATGTGTGTGTGCCTGTGTGTGTTCTGTGTGTTGTGTTTGTGTGTGTTGTGTGTGTGTATGAGTGAATGAGTGAGTGAGTGTGTGTTGGTGTGTGTGTGTGTGTGTGTGTGTGTGTGTGTGTGTGTGTGATGAGAGAGGAGAGAGAGAGAAAAGAATGGGCCATAAACAGAGTAAAGGCACCTGACACAATGAAGTAAGAGGAGAACGGGGCGAGTGTTCATGAAATAACATCACAAGACAAACAAAAAATGTCGCCTGGCATTGTACGCCTCAGAACAACGCTGCGAGGATACTGTGCCAAATTCAATACATAACAAAATGGTCAAGCCATTCTAGCCATTTCTAATCATTCTTTACGTCTCAATCGGTTGGGCTTCGTTTTCAGGAACAGAGGAAAGCAATTGCCAAAGAAAATGAAGACTTTTTTTTTTCTGTTTCTTTTTTTTAAATGAAGGCTGTTTTTCTTTTCTTTTTTTTACTGAGCATGGCATAGATTCGTCACATATTTCAGGAACGCTTTTCGGTCTATATCTAAGAACAAAAATATTTTGGGCCATAATATCTGTCTTTTCTCTTTAGGGAAAGAGAGCACCAGGTAGACACAGGGAAAAATATTGGACGGACTTGCAGAGCGGCTGAGGACAGAGAAGGTTGAAGATGTGCTTGTGGCAACAAGGGATAGATGCATATGGAGGGCCATGATCCCCAACGCCATGTGGCAGGCACTTGATGATGATGATGATGATGGTGATGATGATGATATACTTACCGGTTTCTTAAAGCTCTGTTTCTGTTGGAAGTGGAAGATGCTCAAAACTACACCTTTGTTGTACTGGGGTGATATTCTCTTCGCCACTGAGACCAAACCTTAGCACATCTATAAACACATATTGAAGTACAAATGAAATGTATTTATAGAAAACAACTTTTTTTCTTACAAGATCCAAAACAAGTGCGACTGCCCGCGCCCAAGCAAACAGGAACCAGAAGAACAAGAAAACCAATGTAAGCGCGTATTTAACAAAACAAGACAAAACTAGCGCAAATTTTCGGCCAACCGGCCTTTGTCAAGCGCGAACGCACGGTCACAAACAGACCACAAACACCAAACAACGGATAATAAAAACAGGACTAAAAACTTCCCTGCCGCCTCGTCCAGTGGATAAAAAGGGACCATTTTGCGCTTGTTTTGTCTTGTTTTGTTAAATACACGCTTACATTGGTTTTCTTGTTCTTCTGGTTCCTGTTTTTTTTCTTACGCTTATATAAAAAGCCGATTTCTTGAAATGTTGACAATCTTCGTTTCAGATAGTGTAGTGAGTAAGGTACAGATAGTCTAAAACATCAGTCACTGTGAGTTGAATAGTTACTTAAGAAATAAAACTTGCCATTGTCGGGGGCAGTGGCAGACTGTCACAGTTGCAAAAACAGATTTCAGATATTATCAGAAGTTTCTGAGGAAAGGTTGTTCATTCATCATTTTCATGTATTGCTGATGTTAGGCACTTTTTTGCTTGGTCCGTGTGACCTTGACTTTGGTGGCTTATCCATCACACTTATATTTATGAGAGTCCTCAATGGTTTATCTATCACATTTGTATTATGAGAGTCCTCAATGGTTTATCTATCACACTAATGAGAGTTCTCAATGGTCCACACCTTTCACCAAAATTTGATAAAGACCCATCGGTAAAAATCTAAGAAACTCGTGTCCGCATCTCTCTCTCTCTCTCTCTCTCTCTCTCTCTCTCTCTCTCTCTCTCTCTCTCTCTCTCTCTCTCTCTCTCTCTCTCTCTCTCTGTCTGTCTGTCTGTCTGTCTGTCTGTCTGTCTCTATGTCTTTCTCTTTCTCGGTGTCTGTCTCTCTCTCTTGTCTCTCTCTCTGTCACACACTCACACACACACGCACGCACGCCGCACGCACGCTTACATGCACGTACACACACCGACGTTTCCGGTCGACGAAAATAATCCCCCTTTTTAAACAGGGAAATATAAAAAAAGAAGAAAAGAGAACGATTAAGAAAAATGTACAATGCAGTAGAAAAACTATCATACTCGCTTGTGGCAGTTTACCAGATTAGAATGGAAATACATGGTAATCAGTAACCCTGTGTGGAAACAAAATGCGAGACAAATTCATTTTTCGTACTCGTATGACACGCGCGGTGTGTGGTGTGTGTGTGTGTGTGTGTGTGTGTGTGTGTGTGTGTGTGTGTGTGTGTGTGTGTGTGTGTGTGTGTGTGTGTGTGTGTGTGTGTGTGTGTGTGTGTGTGTGTGTGTGTGTTCCTCTGCTGTGTGTGTGTGTCTGTCTGTCTGTCTGTCTGTGTCTGTGTGTGTGTCTGTGTCTTTGTACGCTCAATGGCCGGATCAGAAGGGGGATGGGGAGATTGAGTGTCTTTTCCTGAACACGAGAAACTGTTACTTGGAAAGCAAAGAACTGTGCTGGTATTATCATACAACGCTGAGGTCGTTGGAGAGTGAGGTGGAGGAGTTTTTCTCAAGACCAGCATCTCCACTCTTGCTCTTTACCTTCCACACCCTGGACATGCGTGGGTACCCAGTCACAAGCTGGGTGGACTGGAACCTGCACTCACAAAGTTGATCTCGGGTGTTCTTTGCATATTAATGTATCTTTCTCGACGGGTCAGAATGGCAGTGTGGTTAGCGGAGCGGAGCATTAACTGGTAGGTCGTGGAACGAACCCCTTCAGTTCAAATCCCACCCCTCATCCCCACCTGAAAAAAAAAAGTACATGACGCGATTTTTCGTCCTGCATTGGCTTCTACACAGATTTCGGTGCCCGCACTATGGACTCGTTTGGAAGACCGGGACCACATAGCTGAGTCTTACAGCTACACACTTTACGGTTGCTTCATTCTCGGTGTTACATTTTCTGACCCGTATCGCAGATGCCTGTATCTCTGGGGCTTGGTTGACGACAGACTGTATTATGAAAGGAAGCATAGGGAACGACACTGTCACACGATCTGTCCAAATGGGACTCCATAACATCATCAGTATCATCATCATTCTCATCATTATAGCATTTTGGAAAGAAAAACAAAAACAAAACAAAAAACCCAAACAAACAAACAAGGTGGTTTCTATACCGTCTCGGTTGACTAGTAATTACCATTTCACTCACCATCCAACTGCAAACTACCTTGACCCACCGTTCCACATTCCTGCAGAAGGTGAGGTGAGGAGTCAAGGGTTAAGTTTTGCTTCCACATGGTGACAAGAGGATGTTGCAGGTTGCAGGTCAAAGGTTGAGAGCGAATGAGCGGCACAGGGGCTATGACACTGGATAGCAGAAGATGAGGCCGTCTTGTTCATAAAGTGCAGTCTGATTGTTTAAAACCCTTTGACTCCCGCGCCCTGTCCACCAGCATCCTGCATTGCTAAACATGCTAGCAAAGCAAAACTTAACCTTTAATTTCCTCACCCTTTCCACCAGTTTCCTGCAGGAAGCTGGTGGATATGGTGAAGGGTCAAAGGATTCAGTTTTTACAGTCGGTGGATAAGGGTGCTGGAGTCAAAGGGTTAAAGCGTTATGTATTAATAACTCCAAACGGGGATTAAATTGTTTAAAGTGATATTATTAGTATCTCCGAATGGGGATGATTAAAATATTTTCAGAGCGAAGTGAAGAGAAACCTAGCATTATTATGGAATTATTATTGACACCTTTTGACACAACTAAGCTGTAATTATCTGAAACTGCACTGGATTCTCCCGAATTATCACCCACAATGCCCTCTCTCTGTATGTTCAAAGCTTAGTTAAAAATTACGGCTGTTTCGCCTTCTTCACCCAATAATTAAAAGTGTTGTCTGTATAGCCTCATTACTGTAGGATGTGTGGTATGTGTGATTGAAGGGAAACACACAGAAATGGTGGAATATTAGGGAACGTGCATGTGTGTTTGACGTGTGTGTGTGTATGTGTGTGTGTGTGTGTGCGCGCGCGCACGCGCGGGCATGTGTGTGCGTGTATGTGCGCGAGCTTTTATGCATGCAGAATACTTACAGATTTTAAATGCTGGATGGGTACCAGCAGTGGCCTGATCGTGGGAAAAAGCCAAATCCAAATGGAAAAGTGTTGTTTCTTGATATAAACATTTTCCTGTAGAAGTTTGAAATTTTTATTTTAATTTTATAGCTCCAAAACGTTCTCCCATTAAATTTTCTTTTATAGCACCAAAACGTTTTCCCATGAAAGTTGGGTTTTTTATTTATTTTTTATAGTGTCTGGCACCAATACGTTCTCCCATGAAAACGTAAAAATTCTGCTCCCATCACAACAAACAACCCATAGTCCCATGCTTTGTTTGGCAGAGCATATGCAAAGCAGCAGAGTAATGGTGAGAATTTGGTGCAGAGAGGGTGGCGTTTCCACAGCGCTGACGGCAATTCTTGGCACGTGCTCTACGTAGACGGCGATAATTTCCCTTGTGATTGTGCCGAACGTGCGCCAGAAATTGGAGACGACATGGGATGATGACCTTTTCTCTGTTGGTGACGAAGGAATTAGGAATTTATTCAAGAGGGATTCAGCGCGCTTAGATAGTTCCATATGTGATCTGCCCAGATCTTCCATTAATGATTTGGGTGACTTGAGATGTAACGTGACCCAGATGTTGAAGGCGGTATGTGACGAGCTTTTCCCTGATGTAACGTGACCCAGATGTTGAAGGCGATATGTGACGAGCTTTTCCCTGATGTAACGTGACCCAGATGTTGAAGGCGATATGTGATGAGCATTTCCCTGACGTAACGTGACCCAGATGTTGAAGGCGACATGTGATGAGCATTTCCCTGATGTAACGTGACCCAGATGTTGAAGGCGATATGTGATGAGCATTTCCCTGACGTAACGTGACCCAGATGTTGAAGGCGACATGTGATGAGCATTTCCCTGACGTAACGTGACCCAGATGTTGAAGGCGATATGTGATGAGCATTTCCCTGACGTAACGTGACCCAGATGTTGAAGGCGATATGTGATGAGCATTTCCCTGACGTAATGTGACCCAGATGTTGAAGGCGATATGTGATGAGCTTTTCCCTAACGTAACGTGACCCAGATGTTGAAGGCGATATGTGAGGAGCTTTTCCCTGACGTAACGTGACCCAGATGTTGAAGGCGTTATGTGATGAGCTTTTCCCTAACGTAACGTGACCAGATGTTGAAGGCAATATGTGATGGGCTTTTCCCTGACGTAACGTGACCCAGATGTTGAAGGCGATATGTGATGAGCATTTCCCTGACGTAACGTGACCCAGATGTTGAAGGTGATATGTGATGAGCATTTCCCTGACGTAACGTGACCCAGATGTTGAAGGTGATATGTGATGAGCATTTCCCTGATGTAACGTGACCCAGATGTTGAAGGCAATATGTGATGAGCATTTCCCTGACGTAACGTGACCCAGATGTTGAAGGCGATATGTGAGGAGCTTTTCCCTGACGTAACGTGACCCAGATGTTGAAGGCAATATGTGACGAGCATTTCCCTGATGTAACGTGACCCAGATGTTGAAGGCGATATGTGATGGGCTTTTCCCTGACGTAACGTGACCCAGATGTTGAAGGCGATATGTGATGGGCTTTTCCCTGATGTAACGTGACCCAGATGTTGAAGGCAGTATGTGATGAGCTTTTCCCTGATGTAACGTGACCCAGATGTTGAAGGCGATATGTGATGGGCTTTTCCCTGATGTAACGTGACCCAGATGTTGAAGGCGATATGTGGTGAGCTTTTCCCTGACATAACGTGACCCAGATGTTGAAGGCGATATGTGACGAGCATTTCCCTGACGTAACGTGACCCAGATGTTGAAGGTGATATGTGATGAGCATTTCCCTGACGTAATGTGACCCAGATGTTGAAGGCGATATGTGATGAGCATTTCCCTGACGTAACGTGACCCAGATGTTGAAGGCGATATGTGACGAGCTTTTCCCTGTTTGTAATAGAAGAATTAGGAATTCAATCAAGATAGAACATGGCACCTAAGCAGTTCTATACATGCTCCACCCAGACCTGCTAGTAATAATTTGAAGGACTCTTGATCGGAGATGTGCACCAATAATTGAAGACGAATATAATGGTGGCCTTATCATTTCTGATAATGGATTTACTAAGGATTTGTTCAAGAATGATATAGGCAAAAGAAGTAATTCCATACACGCTATACCCAGATCTACCAAACATTATTTAGAAGACGCCTTGAACCTCTGCAAATCGTTGTATACGAGAAAGGTTTTGAAATGGGAGAGGGAGGAGGTCCACATTCTACGGGAAGCTCCCAGCTGCTACCATCAGATGATTGGACACTGCATTGATCGGTTTTAGCATCGTGAGCATCGGGCTCCCAGCTGACGTGTCCAGATGATTGAAAAATCATAATGAGCTTTGGATGAATTGTTTTAATATCGTCAAACAGGATCGAACTGTAGACATTGGGTACATGACTTTCAGAACTGAACCAGCCAGATGTAAAAAGAATGACTGACATAATCACTATGCTGTGAATGCAGGCAGGAATTATGTTGACTGTGCTTTGCCTTCAGTGTGACTCTGTAATCACAGACCTGTCTCCCGTTGAGGTTGTGTGTGTGTGTGTGTGTGTGTTGTGTGTGTGGTGTGTGTGTGTGTGTGTGTGTGTGTGTGGTGTGTGGTGTGTGGTGTGTGGTGTAGGTGAGTGAGTGAGTGAGTGAGTGAGTGAGAGATAGAGAGAGAGAGATAGAGGGAGAGTGAGTGAGAGTGTGTGTGTGAGTGATGAGAGAGAGAGAGAGAGAGAGAGAGAGAGAGAGAGAGGAGAGAGAGAGAGAGAGAGAGAGAGAGAGAGAGATGAAACATGAACAGAATCCTAATTTTCTGGATGTGTTGTACTTAAAGCACCCACTTTCCATCTGCTTTGTTTCCTGTCTTCTTCAATAATAGTGTCAGTTTACTGAAGACAGCGTCTCCGCACGCGGAATAAATTCCATATGCCCCGATGCCACAGATGCCGTGTGTTGAGAATGATCTAAATTGATCATGACATAAGCCACAAGTCTGCAGATGAACCCAGTGCACTAGTTAGTAAGGTCTTGAGATTCTGACTTTGGGTTAAAATTGTCTGTCCAACCAGGTATGTAAGTTAGTTAAAGGCTGATTATTCTACCTGACTTATGGGTTAAAATTGTCTGTCCTACCAGGTACATAAGTTAGGTAAAGGCTGTATGTTCTACCTGACTTAAGTTAGGTAAAGGCTGATATATTCTACCTGACTTATGGGTTAAATTGTCTGTCGAACCAGATATTTATGTTGAAGACTGATATATTCTACCTTACTTACAGGTTAAAATTGTTTGTTCAGCTAGATATATAAGGTAGTTAAAGATCCTCATGGGGATGCCGGGGGCTCTTTCAGTATAAATAGTATCCCCACCTTCTGGAAATTCTGTGCTAGAAATTTCCTTTTTTCTTTTTTTCCTCTTTCTTTTTTCTGCCTTCTTCCTTTGCTTTCTGTCATTTCTTCCTGTCATTTTCTGCCTTGCTGGTCCATTCACCTGTATGTGTTCGATAAAGTGTTACATATTTACTCTTAAGAGTGATGATTGGGTACACACATGTGTAAAGTGCATTTTTGGCTAATGGGAGGTGAGATATGCGGAAGCAATTTTGGGTAATTTATGCCTGTTTTATATGTATTTTGGTGTTCTTAGGTATGCTTAAATTTGTATTCAGGTATGTTTTTTTAAATCCCTTTGGGATAAAAATTGGACGGAGTGGTCAACTCCGGAGGCATGTCCTTAGATTATGTGTGCGAATGCGTTGATCTGTGTACTTAATTTTCTTTTCTTTTTTTTTCTGTTGAAGTTTTGTGTGTTTTGAAGCGTGTATAGCCATGATATGGCCCTACGCAGTCGGCTGGGCTTTAAACAGCAATAACAATAACGGTAACAATAAGTTTGTTGAAGGCTGATTTCTCAGTCTGGTCTATGTACTGTATTATTTCAATGTTTTGATAAGTTAACGGAAAGGTTCATGCCTCCAGCACGGCTTGACTACATGTTAAAGGGTTTAATGGTGCGGTTGGCGATCTCGTTAATTAATTGATCAATCTTTGGTGTTTGCACTGTGTCGTGGGGTTGTTTGAACTTGACAAGGGAGGTGGGGGGCCAGTGTGTTGAATTTGTGTGTTCATTGAAAAAAAAAGAGGTATTTTGTGTGTTTACGAGTGGGGGCGTGTGTGTTGAATCATTGAAAAAAAATTGCTTTATATGTTTACGAGTGCGGGCGTGTGTGTTGAATTTGTGTGTTCATTTTTTTTTTAGAAAAACGTGTTTCGTGTGTTCACGACCTTGTTAACCTTTTATTCCCGCACCCTGTTCACCAGCATCCTGTATTGCCAACCATGCTACCAAAGCAAAGACAACCCTTTGACTCACTCACCCTATCCATCAGCTTCCTACAGGAATCTGGTGGATAGGGTGAGAAGATCAAAGGGTTAAGTTTTTGAAATTGGTGGGTAGGGTGCACAAGTCCAAGGGTTAATAGAGCCATGAACTGTACGTTTGATGTACTGGTCTGCAGCATTAACAGCCGGCCCGCTCCCGGCCCATCTTAATGCTGCTATCATTCTGGATGTTTCGTAGATCTCATTCTTCTTCCCACCTCCCTCTCGGGAACCTGCCAGCGCATAGGGTTTTGTGCGCGCTCATGGAGTCTGCTGAATAGTTACTGTTAGATTTCGATGAAGCACATATGGAATTGCCGAGTGCGATGAATCGTTCTTGAACAAAGTCCACCCCTGTGGGAATGCCGGGGGCTATTTCAGTATAAATAGTATCCACACCTTCTGGAATTTTTGTGCTAGAAATTTCCTCTTTTCTGTCACTCTCTTTCTTTGTTTCTTGCTCCTGTGATTTCTGTCATTTTCTGCCTTGCTGGTCCATTCACTTGCGTGTGTTCGGTAAAGTGTTACATATTTTCTTTTAGGATTGATAATTGGGTACAATGCATTAAGTACAATTTTAGCTCTAGGGTAATGAGATACGCCGAAGCAATTTAAGGTAATTTATGCCTGTTTTTATGTACGTTTTATTGTCCTTAGTTATGTTTAAGTTTGTATTCAGGTGTTTTTTAATCCCTGTGTGATAAATTGGACAGAGTGGTCACCACCTGGGGCATATCCTTAGATTATGTGCGCGAATGCATTGATATGTGTACTTAATTTTTTTCTCCTTTTTTTTTCCTGTTGAAGTATATTGTATGTTTTGGAGCGTTTATAGCCCTGATATGGTTCTGTGCTGTCGGCTGGGCTTTAAACAAAAATAACAGTAACAGAACGAAGACCAGATTTTTGAACTACAGTCTTGGTTGGCGCAGAGTGGGCGAAATGGGCAATAATCTTTGTCGGAGTAAACGTTCACAAACTGACATTCAGTAATTCATACGGACTTGGGGAGATTTGAGATTTGTGGAGAGGATGTAAGAGAAATGGGAAAGCCTGGCATTTTCTGAGGTGGCGTGCTGGGGAAGAGGAAATGGCTTGCAGACGTGAAGTCTTGATGGTAAGCACACCCATTAGGGAAGATCATCCTGGGCAGAGACCCTGAGCCACGGCCCACAAAGCGGTGTGTATTGAGGGGATTACATTGTCTGCCCGTACTGTACTGTGTCCACAGCACAAGTTGTTCGCTGTCGTCCACTTTGCTGTTGGTGTGGATTTGCCCTTCCGTCCGTCTGTTCCTTGCGTGTAGTGTTTGGCAAGAGGCGTGAATTAGAGGTAAAGCTGTCCACTATTCCATATTCCAGTCTTCTTGAGGTAGAGTTGTCCACTATTCCATATTCCAGTCTTCTTGAGGTAGAGCTCTCCACCATTCCATATTCCAGTCTTCTTGAGGTAAAGCTCTCCACTATTCCATATTCCAGTCTTCTTGCTTGAGTTTGAGTTTGGCTCAAGAAAAACTGTGTGCGGCTTCCACTTCACCCAGCTGTAAACAAGTTCCTGACCCTGTTCAAGATTGGCTATAGACAGTCAGCGATCAGCTCATGGGTTTATGTGCAGGCTTAAGGCTTGTGTCTTGACCATCATCATATACCACATGTGACGTTAGTGCATGTGGAATTCATTCCGAGCGCGGAGACGTCATCTTGAGAAAATGAAACTGAGACTAACAAGCAGCGAGGGAAAAGAGATGGGAAGCGCCGTATTAATACTGGTGCAGAGAAAAATTGACATCTCTACCACCTCACTCCCGTATAGCCTTAGTTGTGGGACAGCCTTTTCTGTTAACTTAATGGTTGGCAGTTTAGGGACTAGGACACTAGGGCATGCAGAAATGGACGACTGTAGGGTAAGTACACCCATTAGAGAGGATCATCCTATGCAAGACCCAGAACCGTGGTCCACAAAGCCTGTGCTCTGAGGGGATTACATGGTCTGTCTGTTCGTACTGCACTGTTGTCTGTAACAGGAGGTCTTCACTGTTCTGCTCGGTGCTGTAAGTGTATATGTAGTTACGTCTTTTCCTTATGTTTAGTCTTTAGCAGGTCTGGTTGGTGTAGTGTTTAGCAGGTCTGGTTGGTGTAGTCTGGTTGGTGTAGTGTTTAACAGGTCTGGTTGGTGTAGTGTTTAGCAGGTCTGGTTGGTGTAGTCTGGTTGGTGTAGTGTTTAACAGGTCTGGTTGGTGTAGTGTTTAGCAGGTCTGGTTGGTGTAGTGTTTAGCAGGTCTGGTTGGTGTCGTGTTTAGCAGGAGGTCTGGTTGGTGTAGTCTGGTTGGTGTAGTGTTTAACAGGTCTGGTTGGTGTAGTGTTTAGCAGGTCTGGTTGGTGTAGTGTTTAGCAGGTCTGGTTGGTGTCGTGTTTAGCAGGAGGTCTGGTTGGTGTAGTGTGTAGCAGGTCTGGTTGGTGTAGTGTTTAGCAGGTCTGGTTGGTGTAGTGTTTAACAGGTCTGGTTGGTGTAGTGTTTAGCAGGTCTGGTTGGTGTTAGTGTTTAACAGGTCTGGTTGGTGTAGTGTTTAGCAGGTCTGGTTGGTGTAGTGTTTAACAGGTCTGGTTGGTGTAGTGTTTAGCAGCTGGTTGGTGTAGTGTTTAGCAGGTCTGGTTGGTGTAGTGTTTAGCAGGTCTGGTTGGTGTCGTGTTTAGCAGGTCTGGTTGGTGTAGTGTTTAGCAGGAGGTCTGGTTGGTGTAGTCTTTAGCAGGTCTGGTTGGTGTAGTGTTTAGCAGGTCTGGTTGGTGTAGTGTTTAACAGGTCTGGTTGGTGTAGTGTTTAACAGGTCTGGTTGGTGTAGTGTTTAACAGGTCTGGTTGGTGTAGTGTTTAGCAGGTCTGGTTGGTGTAGTGTTTAACAGGTCTGGTTGGTGTAGTGTTTAACAGGTCTGGTTGGTGTAGTGTTTAGCAGGTCTGGTTGGTGTAGTGTTTAACAGGTCTGGTTGGTGTAGTGTTTAGCAGGTCTGGTTGGTGTAGTGTTTAGCAGGTCTGGTTGGCGTAGTCTGTAGCAGGAGGTCTGGTTGGTGTAGTGTTTAGCAGGTCTGGTTGGTGTAGTGTTTAGCAGAAGGTCTGGTTGGCGTAGTCTGTAGCAGGAGGTCAGGTTGGTAAAGTCTGGTTGGTGTAGTCTTTAGCTGGTCTGGTTGGTGTGGTCTTTAGCAAGAGGTCTGGTTGGTGTAGTCTTTAGGAGGAGGTCTGGTTGGTGTGGTCTGGTTGGTGTAGTCTTTAGCAGGAGGTCTGGTTGGTGTAGTCTTTAGCAGGAGGTCTGGTTGGTGTGGTCTGGTTGGTGTAGTCTTTAGCAGGAGGTCTGGTTGGTGTAGTCTTTAGCAGGAGGTCTGGTTGGTGTAGTCTTTAGCAGGAGGCCTGGTTGGTGTGGTCTGGTTGGTGTAGTCTTTAGCAGGAGGTCTGGTTGGTGTGGTCTGGTTGGTGGTCTTTAGCAGGAGGTCTGGTTGGTGTAGTCTTCAGCAGGAGGTCTGGTTGGTGTGGTCTTTAGCAGCAGGTCTGGTTGGTGTAGTGTTTAGCAGGAGGTCTGGTTGGTGTGGTCTGGTTGGTGTAGTGTTTAGCAGGAGGTCTGGTTGGTGTAGTCTTTAGCAGGAGGTCTGGTTGGTGTAGTCTTTGGCAGGAGGTCTGGTTGGTGTGGTCTGGTTGGTGTAGTCTTTAGCAGGAGGTCTGGTTGGTGTAGTCTTTGGCAGGAGGTCTGGTTGGTGTGGTCTGTGTGGTGTAGTGTTTAGCAGGAGGTCTGGTTGGTGTGGTCTTTAGCAGGAGGTCTGGTTGGTGTGGTCTGGTTGGTGTAGTGTTTAGCAGGAGGTCTGGTTGGTGTGGTCTTTAGCAGGAGGTCTGGTTGGTGTGGTCTGGTTGGTGTAGTCTTTAGCAGGAGGTCTGGTTGGTGTGGTCTGGTTGGTGTAGTCTTTAGCAGGAGGTCTGGTTGGTGTAGTCTTTAGCAGGATGTCTGGTTGGCGTAGAGGTAGAGCTCCTACATTCTGATCTGACTGCGAAAGTTCAAGTCGGGCAAATAAAAAACGTGAATGCGGCCTTCATTCCGTCCAGCTATGATAGGGTACCTGAACCTGTTTAAAGAAGGGGAAGGCAAAGCAGTGAGGGAGAAATGGACACCGTCTCCATAATGCTGGCCTCGAGAAAAGTTTTGCTACTTTACGTCCTACTACATCAGGGTTATGGGACAAGTTCACTGTCTTTGTTTCTGCCTTACTCCTTTGCTTTCTTTTGTCTCTTCCTTTCTCATCCTGGGGGGGGGGGGGGGGGGACAAAACAAACAAACAAACAAATTAACAAACAATACAAACAAACTCTAAACGTCTAGTACTTCGGAAGGAAATGGAAAAACCAGTTTGACCCTTGTGCCTTCTGGTTTGCGCACGCTAAAAGACTCTACAGCAGTTGAAAAGCGTGAAGAAGAGAGCATTCGCCTGACTGCCCTGACAAAAAATATTGGGGAGATAAGTTTATTTCTCAGGTCCCTCCTCTTGAAGCCCACTTAGTCTTCTTGCGTTTCCTGAGGTCTTGGTTTATAGAAAAAAATCATTGAAAATGTGAGACAGAATGACAGAGTGAGTGAAAGAGAAAAGTGAGTAACAGAGTGAAGAGGAAGGAGGGGAAAAAATCATATGTTGGAACGTTGTGTGTGTGTGTGTGTGTGTGTGTGTGTGTGTGTTGTTTGTGTGTGTGTGTGTTTGTGAGACAAAGTATCTTCCTTTAAAATCCATCCCTCTCTCTGTCTGTGTGTGTCAGTCCATCTGTGTGTCTGTCTGTTTGTCTGCCTCTCTCTCTCTCTCTCATCACACACACACACACACAAATATATATATACACACACGCGCACGCGCGCGCACACACCGCATTCACATCCACCCACCCACACAAATATACTCACACACACACTCTCTCTCTCTCTCTCTCACACACACACACACACACACACACACACTCACACACACACACACACACACACACACACACACACACACACACACACACACACACACACACACACACACACACACACACACACACACACACACACACACACACTTCTTTCAAGTCTGAAAAATAAGAGCCGACTTGTAGAAAGTGATAGATGAGAGGAGTCTAATGTTCGCAGGGAGCTCATACCACACTGTGGGGGCCTTTGTAAAGGAATCGACGTTGACGTAAGATTTTCTCCTGAAAGATGGAGCGGAAAGGGGGAAAAACAGGAAATAAAATAAAATAAAATAAAATTAAAAAAAATTAAAAAAATAAAATTAAAAAAAATAATAATAAAATAAGATAAAACAAATATTAACCAGCAAAGATATGTGGAAGGGGGGAAATGTTAACGTCCTATATAACCTTGAGTTATGGGGATTGAAGTCAAAGAGACCACTTCTTGTAGCCAGCATGATAAAGACGGTGCCCATCTCCTCTTCACAGCTTTACTTTCAACAACACTGAACAGAGTCAGGTGTTCATTCACAGCTGAGTGTACTGGCGGCTTCATTTTTTTCTCAAAGCTGAGCATGTCGATTAGAAGGTGGCCTCTGTACCTCTACGCCAACCAGGCCTTTACGTGCTAGATGAAGGATGTTCAGTGTATCGGGGAGCTGTTCCACTCATCATCATCATCATCATCAGTCCCGTAGTCTGGTTGACCGTTGGGGCACCACTGAAGATTTTGCAACCAACTTCCTCCACTCCTCACGGTCCTCAGCTTTCCGCAGAATGATATTCCATTCAAGGCCAGTCCACTCTCTGATATTGTCTTCCCATCTTTTTCTCTGTCTGCCTCTTCGTCTCCCTCCCTGAACTGTTCCCTGCAAGACGGTCTTGGCCAGTCCAGATGATCGTGTGACGTGCCCGTACCACCTCAGTTTGCGTCTTTTCACTGAGGTCAGGAGGTCTTCAGCCCACCCACTCACTGGGGTCGTAATGTGTTGACGTGTATTGGCCGTAATATTTTGTCCTGATAGACGGAATACACAAACAAACAAACAAACAAACAAACAAACAAACAGACAAAACGAACAAACAAACACATACACACACAAAAGACTGGATAGGAACTAAGCTGTCTTGGGGGTGGGGTGGGGTGGGGAGATTTAAAAGATTGTGCCTTAAGTCTGCGGTTGCAGGGAAGTGAGATCGCAAAATGTCTCCCCCTTTCCTGGCCGGAATTATGAGGGGCAATGCCCATCTCGTGTTCTCTCTGCTTTATCTTCTCCAACCCTGAACAAGGTGAGGTATCCATTTACAGCTGGGTGGGCTGGAGACTAGATACACAAAGCTTTACTCAAACGCATGAAGTCAGATGGGGAAGCAAGAGGCAGACGCCAGTCACACCTCAGTTTTACGTCGGCTGAAAGGTTTTTGTCACTCACAGAAATGAAATACAGAAGACGGAAGGCTGGAGAAGTAGAAGAGCTCAAGCTGTCGTGCAGACAGTGAGAGAGATGGTGATATTTTGTTTTCCAACGGTAAAAGTTATTAAACACACACACACACACACACACCACACCACACCACACCACACCACACCACACCACACCACAACACAACACAACACAACACAACACAACACAACACAACACAACACAACACAACACAACACAACACAACGCACGCACGCACGCACGCACGCACGCACGCACGCACGCACGCACGCACGCACGCATCATGTTTCAAACTTGTTGCTAATCTACACACTCGTATCTACTGAGAACATGCCGTTGCTAATCTGCAAACCTGCCAAGAACTGAAGTTCTGAAATTACTAAGAAAAAGATATACATCCGGGGGAGTGGGAGTGAGATAAAGGTTAAGAATATCTGAGACACACTGAAAGCTTATGGCACAGACGGATGCCAAGTATGCAGCATAATGAGGAAAGTGTCGATTATTATGAGCAACATTTGGCTGCTTCACACCCCCTCACGCTTCCCCGGTCATCCCTTAAGACTCGGTCCTCATAGAATGAAACTGACGCTGATTTGCATAATTGATTGTTTGGGGATAAAACCGGAAATGTGAACTAGACGCTCAAACTATTCTAACAGTCTCCCATTTTATACAAAATTTATTACAAGAAATCCAGATTTTGTACTTTTCAAGGTCGCTGTAACCGTTACAAAACTTCAGATGTAATGAAAACTGACATGAAGCAGGGATAACAGTAGACTGTCACAATAGTGCGAACGGAATATAACTTTTGTAGAAGTTTCCAGAGAAAGTGTTTTCCCCCCAAAAGTGCTGATTTCATACACTTTTGGGGGTCTGTGTCACCATGACCTTGGCCCTGCGACTTCCAAATTGAAGAATTGGCGACATCTGAATAATCTACAGACTCAGACAACCAGAAACAGCTGATTATATTTTGCTTAGATTTGGGTAACACACAGACATACACCTCTCCCTTGTCGATAGAAAACGGTACCCCCTTCTTAAAAAACAAAGTAACAAAGACGGAAATGTGGGGGATCGAACAAAAATCTAGTTTTTCGGTGCATGCTGAGTGGCTGATAATGAAGATTTAGCGTGATGTCTGGGAGGACAAAAACAGCTTTAGACCGGCCAGCTGCCAGCACTGTCCTTGTTTATCAGGGGTATTGGGGGTCAGGGAAGTGAGAGAGAGAGAGACAGACAGACAGACAGACAGACAGACAGACAGACAGACAGACAGACAGAGACAGACAGAGAGAGATATTCCACAAACGGATGTGTTTTTATATCATGTATACATATGTATATGCACATGCACAGGCATGTTTGTTTGTGCATTAGAATGAGAGAGAGAGAGGGGACTGGTGGATGGATGAATGAGTCAGCAAGCGCATGTGTTTTTATGTTATGTATACATTTGCACAGGTATGTTTGTATATGCATGATTATAACTTAGAGAGAGAGAGAGAGAGAGAGAGAGAGAGAGAGTGGACTGATGGACGAGTGAGAGAGAGAGAGAGAGAATATGTGTGTTTGTATGTGTGTGTGTGTGTGTGTGTGTGTGGTGTGTGTGTGTGTGTGTGTGTGTGTTTGTATGTGTGTGTGTGTGTGTGTGTGTGTGTGTGTGTGCGTGTGCGTGCGTGCAGTTAAAGATTATGACAAACTATGACATGTAGAAGATAGTGACTGTCGCCTGTGTTAGGAATGGGTTCAAGTCCCATCGAGGACCACAGCTCTTAAATCTTTCTTCAGTAAGCGGGTCCACTTGATGTCCTTAATGTCAGAGAGTCACCACCCACCTGCCATGTAAGTTTGGTCACCTGTTCATTTGCACACAGAAGGCCCAAAGGTCAGAAGACGTGGCTGTCTCGTTCTGTGTGTCTGTCATTGTGTTCATTTGCACACCTTACGCGTACTGTTGCCAGGCTTTTAATCGTTGTCACGCCTTTCTCAGGGTCAGTTTAACAGATGTTGATCGGATGATTTCTGTCACACAGAATTGTTTAACTAACCTTAAGTTTTGGATCAGCTCAACAGATGTTGATCGGATGATTTCTGTCACACAGAATTGTATAACTAACCTTAAGATTTGGATCAGCTCAACAGATGTTGATCGGATGATTTCTGTCACACAGAATTGTTAATACCTAATTGTCACTAACAATGTTACGATTCTGCACACAGATTAAATAACTGTTTGGATCAGCTTAACAGATGTTGATCGGATGATTTCTGTCACTCAGAATTGTAAAGCTAACCTTAAGTTTTGATCAGTTTAACAGAGTTGATCGGATGACTTATGCTACACCGAATTTTATAACTAAACTTAAGTTTTGGTGGAAAAAGAATGACGACAGAAGCAATGCTTATCATACCATCAAAGCTCCAGAAATGTTTTTTCTTCCTGCCATGTTTATCAATGGAACTCACATTCTATTCTCACGTTATATTACATGATCTTGGTTGTCAAATAAGATCAGATGCTTTACTTTAAACGACACGTTTTTCGTCATTTGTAAAGTGGCCTGTGTAGAACGCCTTATAATCAGTGCTGTTCATCATCACCTTTTCACTGCTGCCACTAAAGTACTTGTTGGTTCATTTTTCCCCAACATGTTCTAGAACGTTCAAAATAATGCTGCTCAGCTAGTCTTCATGTCTTCCAAATATGAGCACCCCGTCTTCTCATACCATTATTACTATTGTTATTATTGTTATTGTTGTTGTTGTGTTGCTGCTGCTGCTGCTGCTGCTGCTGCTACTGCTGTGTTGTTGTTGTTGCTACCTCCATGGGGATGCCGGGGGCTCTTTTGGTGTAAATAGTATTTTCATTTTTGGAAATTCTGTGCTAGAAATTTCCTCTTTTCTGTCACTCTGTTTGTTTCTTGCTCCTTTGCTTTCTGTCATTTCTTCCTGTCATTTTCTGCCTTGCTGGTCATTCACCTCTATGTGTTCGATAAAGGCTTAACGTACTTACTCGTTGGAGTGATAATTGCATTTTTTGGCTCTTGGGGAATGAAATATGTGTAAGCAATTTTAGGTAATTTAGGCCCGTTCTTATATATGTTTTATTGTCCTTAGTTGTGTTTAAATTTGTATTCAAGTATGTTTTTTAATCCCCTGTGTGATAAACTTGGACGGAGTTGTCAACGCCAGGGTATCTCCTTAGATTATGTGCGCGAATGCATTGATATGTGTACTTAATTTTCTTTTCCGTTTTTTCCTTCTCTCTGTTGAAGTTTTGTGTATGTTTTGAAATGGGTATAGCCCTGATATATCAATATGGCCCCTATGGAGTCGGCTGGGCTTAAAACGAAGTAACAATAACAGTAAATGTTGTTGTTGCTGTTGTTGCTGTGCTGTGTTTTCTCTCCTTGTTCTTCTTCGAATTATTATTATTATTATTATTTTTATTATTATGGTCGTCCCTCTTGTCCTGTAAATCGTTTGTGGTGATGGTTTGGGGGCAGTGGAGGAGGAGGGAGATAACGAATCGATTCTAACTTCGTGTTTGTGTTTTGTATTCCTTTGTTTTCCTTTCTTTCTTCTGCCGTTTTCCATCTTTCTTTCCTTTTTCTTTTTTTTTCTTTTTCTTTTTTCTTTCTTTTGGTTGTCCATACCATGTGAAATTCGGGCTGCTTTCACCGAGGAGAGCGGGTTGGCGCAGTGCCACTTGTTATGTTTTCCTTTTTCTGTGTGCGTGTATTTCATTTGTGTTTATCTTTATTTTGCCATGGACGATTCCTTTGTTGCCTTGGGTTTTTATAACGAATGTGCGCTGAGTGCATACTTCTCAAGGGGACCTTGGTTTATCATCAGAAAGACTAGCATCTAGATCATCCTTTAACCCTTTAACTACCGCACCGCATCCACCAACTGCAAAATCTTAACTCTGACTCCCTCACCCTCCAGGAAGCTGGTGGAAAGGGTGAGGGACGAAGGACTTTTTGCTTTGATAGCATGGTTGACAATGCAGGATGCTGATGGACAGGGTGCAGGAGTCAAAGGGTTAAGATCTTTGGTGTGGGAGGAGGGGAGGGGAGGAGAAAAAAATCCCTGTCCAATCCATGATTTGAGCCGGGCTTTCTCATGTCCTAGTACGTGCTTAACTACTAAGCCACGCGCAGAGTACGCATATTCAGCATTTTGTCATTGATATTACCATGATTGGCCATGACACAGAAAACAGAATTCCTACCACCACCAGATTTTTAGTGTACAGTTATGATCAAGGCAGACCCCCCATGGCATGACAAATACACCGATACCAACAGTACAGTCATTTACACAGTCATGTCTGATACGATCAAGACAAGCTTAATTACATCAACACCAACATTGCAGTCACTGACACAGTCATATGTGATTGTTGCCTGTGTTATGATCAAAGGCATATTCCTGCAGCTTGGCAAAGTATATCGACATTAACATTACAGTCACTGACAGTCCGACTGTTGCCTTGTTATGGTCAAAGGCAGACTGCAGTGACATGGCAAATTACAACATTAACATTAGAGTCATTAACACGGTCTGATTATTGCCTTGTTATGATCAAAGGCAGATTTCTGTAGCTTGGCAAAGTACACCGACATTAACATTACAGTCATTAACCGTTTGTCTCCCGCACCCTATCTACCAACTGCAAACACTTAACCCTTTGACTCCCTCACCGTTCCATCAGCTTCCCAAAGGGTGAGGGAATCAAAGGGTTAAGTTTTTGCTTTGCTAGCATGGATGGCCATACAGGATACTGGTGGATAGGGTGCGGTAGTCAAGGGTTAAACACATTCTGTTGTCTCAAAGGCAGACTTCCATGGCTGAACAGAGTTCACTGACACCAACAGTACAGTACAGTCCAGTCCTATAAACACAGGTATGCGTCACACCCGCATGGGTCAACAGATGTTCACACGATGCCAATAAATGTTGTGTGACAGACGAATTAATTGGTCGATTGATCAATATGCTCCCTTACAGCCATGCACGTGTGTTCACACATTCATGTACATAATTATGTTCACACATACTGAGAGACAGACAGACAGACACACTGGCCATAAATATAGTGCGATAGTTGACAAGTTCTTCTTATCATCATCATGATTTTCATCATCATGATGATGTCATCATCATCACATCATGACCACCACCACCATCATCATCACCATCATCATTTTTTTAGTTGTTATATTTAAGTCATTTTTGTATAGTGCTATTCTCCATACTCGTTTTGACGTATTGTGCATTCGCATAACAGATTCTTTTTTTTATTGGAGTGTGGAGAACTGAAGCCGTGAAGCGAGCTGACCACTTCACTGTAATTTTGCACAGTCTTCATCTTTTGGTGAGCATTCATGCTGAACATTTTCATGTTTCCACAAAGGTACTGACTGACACACGAACCCTTTCCAGTGTACATTTCCACAGGACAGGGTGAAACGGACCAAAACAGATCGTCTGTCATAGACAACGTACATCCCAAACGGCCCAGCCATTGGGTTCAACCTGACTGGAACAGATTCTGATCTGTTCCAAACGGACGGCTGGCATCCTCCAGCCAGTAATGCTCAGTACTGAACCCACACACATTTTGGCAAATGGCGTCTTGTAGTAAAGCCGTGAAACTCACCGGTTGGGAGACAAAGTATTTAATGGACTTGTGTCAAGTTAATGTTCTTTGGAATAGCCAGAGCAGAAATTACAAAAACAAACATTATCGGGAGAAGGCAATCACGAGCTTTCTTCGCCTTTGCTTCCGCTGTATGTGAAGCAAAACGGCGAAAGTCGCAATGACTTTCACGTCACATCGGGTTCAAAAGCGTGCTGTAGCACTCCGTTCGTTCTACACTGGGAGGTCTGACGGCAGAGGTACTCCTCAACCGTACGAGCGAAACGGCTCACGTGTCAGCTCACTTACAGGATACTTAGTGGTTCGGTTAGAGCGCTGTGCTATGGCGTCTCTCTCTCTCTCTCTCTCTCTCTCTCTCTCTCTCTCTCTCTCTCTCTCTCTCTCTCTCTCTCACCCTTTGACTCCCGCACCCTATCCACCAACTGCAAAAACTTAAGCCTTTGATTTCCTCACCCTATCCTTCCCGCAGGAAGCTGGTGGATAGGGTGGGGAAGTCAAAGGTTAAGTTTTTGCTTTGCTGGCATGGTTGGCAATGCAAGATGCTGGTGGACGGGGTGCGGGAGTCAAAGGGTTAAGTTGGTTGGCTGACTTTTGTTATTGAGTCGTGGGTCAAGATAAAATCTGTTGAGTTCAATACCAGCCCGCTGCCCGTCTCAGTACTACAGTCATTTTGATGATGTCAACTTAGTGCTTTGTAGGTCCGTTCATCCCCCTCCCCACCTCTCCTCTTCCCACTTTCTCTTTCCATTTCAAGACTTTACCGGTGCATAGGATAGGGCTTTGTACGTAAGGCTGATGGAGTGTACAGGTGAACAGATGGGAGATTTGGTGGAGCGGAAGAGGAATTGTGCAAGTGTCATGAATCCCTCTTGAATAGAAACGTGTGTATTTGATATTCTGCATGCGTGTACACACAAAGATGGTTTAGGCACTGGCAGGGAAAATCTCCGCCCTTTACCCACCAGGCAGAGGTGTCTAGGCGGATCGAACCCAGAACCAGGCGATTGGAAGTCCGACCGTGACTGGTGGATGGTCTTTTTGTATATAAATGTACATCCCTAAAACCGTGCATGCATACATAGACAGACAGAAACACACGAGGAATGGAAAATGCTAGCAGTAGTACTTACAAGACAAGTAAGATCCTGTTGTCCTGTATTACTGCTGCTACTCCTAGCAGTGAACGACAGACTGGCGGGGCTATGATTAAAGGAAATATTGTCTTCACCTAGTTGATAAACAGCTGAGGCTTTGTACACCGGCTGGGGGGGGGGGGGGGTGTGCTTCTGTCACGTGAGACGAGTTTATACAGACCAATTGGTTGTGTTGTGATTCAGACCTTTATTTATTCATTTATTTACCTTACACACACACACACACACAACACACACACACAACACAATATATATATATATATATAACACATCCTGTTTTTGAAGATAAGATACACAGATGCACATGTCATTTACATGTAACCAAGATTGTTCCGATGATAGCCTGATACAATACTAGTATAGAAAATGTAGACTAGGTAAAACGTAGGCTAGGTAGGGCCTCAGGACCTGGCCAGCTCATGGGTTTATGTGCAGGCTTAAGGCTTGTGCCATGATCAGCATACACATGGCACCTGTGATGTTAGTGCATATGGAAGTCGTTCCGAGCGCGGAGACGTCATCTTGAGAAACTGAAATTGAAACTGAAACTAGCAGTAAGTACTACCGCTACTGTATACATGTATGTATGTATGGATGGATGGATGGATGGATGGATGGATGGATTTGAGAAACTGAAACTGAAACTAGTAGTAAGTACTACCACTACTGTATGCGTGTATGTATGTATGGATGGATGGATGGACGTACGGATGGATGGATAGATGCAAGGATGCATGGATGGATGGATTCTGTCGTTGATCCGATGGATGAATAGGCATACTGGTCCTTTACGCCTGGTATTGGTCTGCACCTGAGATACAAGACCGATCCTCGAGACATGCTGATCCACAGGTGCTGCATAGGAAGAGGTCCTGCTACTATTGCTGCTGCTAGTACTACTACTTCAACCAAAGAGTATAGTACCTACGTAGGTACTATACTCTTTGCTTCAACTACGACTGCTGCTGCTACAACAAGTACTGCTTCTAGTATTACTACCAGTACTGATGCTACTGTTTCTACTGCTGCTGCTGCAACGACTGCTTCTGCTTGTAATACTACTGCTGCCACTAGTACTACTGCTAGCACTTCTGCTTCTCCTTGTTACTGTAATTTCTTCTACATCTCTAAGCACGGTAGTGTGATAATTGTGTCTTGCTGAAATGTCTGTCTGAAGGTTTTATACAAATGTTCATTTGTTCTCATTGCTCCCGAAAGACACAGACAGACAAATGTCTTGTGTCAATAACAGCCAGCTTATTACTTTCTAAAAAGAAGAAGAAATCAAGATAGTCAAGATATTTTGACAGTCTCCCTTTTTATACAAAAAGTATTACAGAAAGTCTTGAATTTGTATTTCTGAAAGTCAGTGTCATTTTGAAGAAATATTGGATGAAATAAAACTTGACGTGAAGCGATGACAGTGGGACATTTAAAACACAGAGAACAAAAAGTTGATAGTTTCCGTTTCAGTTTCTCAAGACGACGTCTCCGCGCTCGAAATGAGTTCCATCTGCATTAACGTTACTGGTGCAGTGTGATGAAGAAGACCCAGAATGATCACGGTTTCTTATGCCTTAAGCTTGCACATAAACCTACGAGCTGGCCAGGTCCTGAGGTCCTACCTAGACAGTTCCATAACCCTGGGGTCGTATGGGAATGAGGTGGTAGAGACGTCAACTTTTCCCGGGGCCAGCACCACGAGGTCGGCGCCCATCAAAAAGTTAATATCGTTCCAGAAGAGTTATTCACCTGCTTTCCTGAAAAAAACTGGTGATATTAGGCACTTGTTTGGTCCATGTGACACTGGCGCCATTACCTCCAAACTTGTGCATTCGTAGCAGCTTAGCAGTCTGCACCTGTGTCTCGAATTTTATAAAGATCCACCCATATGCTGCTGAGAAAATTTTACTAACTCGTTTTGTTCACACACACACCGCACGCGCGCACACACACAGCGACGCGCGCACACCACACACGCACGACACCACGCCGAGCGAACCGCCGCGCGCGCGCGCACCACACACACACACACACACACACACACCCTCACACCAACCACGCACGCACGCACACACACACACACACACACACACACACACACACACACTCTCTCTCTCTCTC
>CM060305.1:10251156-10258656 GCA_030674185.1 Monoplex corrugatus
TGAATGGCCTAGTTAACCCTATGAAAAAAGCTGGTGGATAGAGTGAGGGAAACAAAGTGCTGAAGATGATTCTTCTGTCTGTCCACTTGTACCATACTCGAGTATGGCGGGGAAGAGTTCATGGTCTGAAGTGGAGAACTGTATGATTTTAAAGTCTTTTAATGTCTTTTTAAGGCTATCAGCCCGGTCTTCCTTGGTCTGCCTCTCATTTTAAATCCACTTGTCTTTTTGTTAACATACTTGAACCCGCAGGTAGGGTTACTTTCTGGTCAGATGACCAAACCACTTAAATCTGTTGTTGATGATTAAGATAGGCTGATGTTGTTTCCATTTTTCTGATCTTGGTGTTTCTGATCATGTCATGTCTGGTCTTGTTGACAGCTCTTCTCATATGACGTATCTCACAGGTGGTGATTGTGTGCTCCAAGGCGTTGATCGAGGTCCAGGTCTGGCACTAGTATGTTAGTATGATCCATGAAAATCGTAGTATATACCATAAGCCTATGTGTAAAACACACGCTGACGATGTTTTTAAACATACTGACTAAACATTTTTTTACCAGTTGACCTTTTCCGAGTACACAAAGACAACAAGCAGTATCACCACATTTAGGACAAAAGGCCGACAGGAAATATTTTTGTATGAGCGCGTAATACTGATTCCAGGTGTTGCGCAACCTGGGCATTGAATAGTCTGGTTTTCCAGTAAGATCACTCAGGTTCTGAGTTCCAACCTGACTGAAAATATATGAATATGGGGTTGAAATATCCAGTCCACCTGGTTTTGAACGGGTGGATATCTGATTGATCTCGCTCAAGTAAAACCTTGGGCATGCAGCCGCCCCTTTCCCCTTCCAAGTGTACCCAGCTGTGAGCAGGTATATTACTTGTCTGCACAGTTAGTGAAAGGCAAAGCAGTGAGGGAGAGTTTCAAAAGTCTTCAGTTTCAGTTTTCAAGATGGCGTCTCCGTGCTTGGAATAAATCCACAGGCACTGATGTCACAGATGCCTTGTGATGGATGAAATCCCAAATGATCATGGCATAAGCCCTGTACCAGCACATAAGCCCTACACCCTGGCAAGGTCTGGGAGTAACAAAAAAGTGGTCTGCCCGAGGGTTGAACCCACAGCCCCTGTGTTGTGAGCATGGGGCTCTAACTACTGAGCTAGTGGGCCACTGAAGAGGAAATGGACATTGTCCTTATAATTCTGGCCCCAAGAAACTTTGTGGTCTCTACCACCTTACCCCCCAACGGTCTCGGTGTCATAGGACAACCTTTACTTTGATTTTTAACCCCTTTCATCATCATCATCATCATCATCATCATCGTCATCATCATCATCATCATCATCATCATCATCATCATCATCATCATATGTACCCTGCCGTTTGGCGTTGTCGATCATGGCCATCCATACGAATCTGTCCCTTGTCGCTGCAAGTACATGTCCCACCCTCTCTGTCCTCAACCACTGTGCAAATCTGTCCAATATTTTCTCCTTGAGTCTACCTGGTGCTGGTGCTCTCTTTCCCTCCAGCTTTCCTGTTGTGAGAGGCAAGAGAAATTAAAGCACCGAGTCACAACAGGAAAGCTGGAGTGATGGTGTGATTGTGATAAATCCCTGTATGGGGCTTTAAATAACCTTTAAATATTGAGGATTTGTGGAGCTTAAACAACCCTCACAGCGCTCTGATCAAAGAGAGAATCATTTCTCCTGAAAAATGTCTTTTCGGAAGTTGTGCTGAGTGAAATTAGTCCCATCAGCAGGGGAAGTTTATTTTTCAACCTTGAAAAGATGGACGAGTAAGAGACCAAGATGAATGACCAGGCTTTCCTTGACGTCTGGCTCTGTGGAAATCTGGGACAGATCACTGTCTGTGCTTGTCATCAATCAGTCTCACTTTGTCAGGAAACCTGTCTGTCGGCCTGACGTTTTGGAGTTTGCTTAGAGATTCATGGGACCCAGACTACCGTATGAGCTCAGCCCAAATCTGCCAGAGATAATTTGGCACTGTGATAATTTGTACGTGGCGGGCATGACTAAATCCAAATGATGATCTGGCAGACTATGGGACCGTTCAAAAGCAACCGTGCGTTGCTAGGGTCTTGATATGGAAACGGAGAGATGGGAAGAGGGACGTATGTTTCACTAAGCGGGAAGAGGGACGTATGTTTCACTAAGCACGAAGAGGGACGTATCAAACACTAAGCATGAAGAGGGACGTATGTTTCACTAAGCGGGAAGAGGGACGTATGAAACACTAAGCACGAAGAGCTACGTATGAAACACTAAGCACGAAGAGGGATGTATGAAACACTAAGCACGAAGAGGGACGTATGAAACACTAAGCACGAAGAGGGACGTATGAAACACTAAGCACGAAGAGGGATGTATGAAACACTAAGCTCGAAGAGGGATGTATGAAACACTAAGCACGAAGAGGGATGTATGAAACACTAAGCACGAAGAGGGATGTATGAAACAGTAAGCACGAAGAGGGACGTATGAAACACTAAGCACGAAGAGGGACGTATGAAACACTAAGCACAAAGAGGGATGTATGAAACACTAAGCACGAAGAGGGATGTATGAAACACTAAGCACGAAGAGGGATGTATGAAACACTAAGCACGAAGAGGGATGTATGAAACACTAAGCACGAAGAGGGACGTATGAAACACTAAGCACGAAGAGGGACGTATGAAACACTAAGCACAAAGAGGGACGTATGTTTCACTAAGCGGGAAGAGGGAAGCATGAAACACTAAGCACGAAGAGGGACGTGTGAAACAGTAAGCACGAAGAGGGACGTATGAAACACTAAGCACGAAGAGGGACGTATGAAACACTAAGCACGAAGAGGGACGTATGAACACTAAGCACGAAGAGGGACGTATGAAAACACTAAGCACGAAGAGGGACGTATGAAACAGTAAGCACGAAGAGGGACGTATGAAACACTAAGCACGAAGAGGGACGTGTGAAACAGTAAGCACGAAGAGGGACGTATGAAACACTAAGCACGAAGAGGGACGTATGAAACAGTAAGCACGAAGAGCTACGTATGAAACAGTAAGCACGAAGAGCTACGTATGAAACAGTAAGCACGAAGAGGGACGTATGAAACAGTAAGCACGAAGAGGGACGTATGAAACAGTAAGCACGAAGAGGGACGTATGAAACAGTAAGCACGAAGAGGGACGTATGAAACACTAAGCACGAAGAGGGACGTATGAAACACTAAGCACGAAGAGGGACGTATGAAACACTAAGCACGAAGAGGGACGTATGAAACACTAAGCACGAAGAGGGACGTATGAAACACTAAGCACGAAGAGGGACGTATGAAACAGTAAGCACGAAGAGCTACGTATGAAACACTAAGCACGAAGAGGGACGTATGAAACACTAAGCACGAAGAGGGACGTATGAAAGACTAAGCACGAAGAGGGACGTATGAAACACTAAGCACGAAGAGGGACGTATGAAACACTAAGCACGAAGAGGGACGTATGAAACACTAAGCACGAAGAGCTACGTATGAAACACTAAGCACGAAGAGGGACGTATTAAACGCTAAGCACAAAGAGGGACGTATGAAACAGTAAGCACGAAGAGGGACGTATGAAACACTAAGCACGAAGAGGGACGTATGAAACACTAAGCACGAAGAGGGACGTATGAAACAGTAAGCACGAAGAGGGAAGCATGAAACACTAAGCACGAAGAGGGACGTATGAAACACTAAGCACGAAGAGGGACGTATGAAACAGTAAGCACGAAGAGGGAAGCATGAAACACTAAGCACGAAGAGGGACGTATGAAACACTTTGCACGAAGAGGGAAGCATGAAACACTAAGCACGAAGAGGGACGTATGAAACACTAAGCACGAAGAGGGACGTATGAAACACTAAGCACGAAGAGGGACGTATGAAACACTAAGCACGAAGAGGGACGTATGAACAGTAAGCACGAAGAGGAAGCATGAAACACTAAGCACGAAGAGGGACGTATGAAACACTTTGCACGAAGAGGGAAGCATGAAACACTAAGCACGAAGAGGGACGTATGAAACACTAAGCACGAAGAGGACGTATGAAACCTAAGCACGAAGAGGGACGTATGAAACACTAAGCACGAAGAGGGACGTATGAAACACTAAGCACGAAGAGGGACGTATGAAACCTAAGCACGAAGAGGGATGTATGAAACACTAAGCACGAAGAGGGATGTATGAAACCTAAGCACGAAGAGGGATGTATGAAACAGTAAGCATCGAAGAGGGACGTATTGAAACAGTAAGCAGAAGAGGGACGTATGAAACACTAAGCACGAAGAGGGAAGCATGAAACACTAAGCACGAAGAGGGACGTATGAAACAGTAAGCACGAAGAGGGACGTATAAACGCTAAGCACGAAGAGGGACGTATGAAACACTAAGCACAAAGAGGGACGTATGAATCACTAAGCACGAAGAAGGAAGCATGAAACACTAAGCACGAAGAGGGACGTATGAAAACTAAGCACGAAGAGGGACGTATAAAACACTAAGCACAAAGAGGGACGTATGAAACACTAAGCACGAAGAGGGAACGATGAAACAGTAAGCACGAAGAGGGAAGCATGAAACACTAAGCACGAAGAGGGAACGCATGAAACACTAAGCACGAAGAGGGAAGCATGAAACACTAAGCACGAAGAGGGACGTATGAAAGACTAAGCACGAAGAGGGAAGATGAAACACTAAGCACGAAGAGGGACGTATGAAAGACTAAGCACGAAGAGGGAAGCATGAAACACTAAGCACGAAGAGGGACGTTTGAAACAGTGAGCACCCACAGTGATCAGAGCATGCATACTGTTATTTGAACAGTGTGGCTCAACCCATTGGAACATCTACATACTACTACTACTACTACTAATCTACTGCTACTGCTACGCTACTATTTTACTGCTACTACTTCTACTACTACTATTATTATTATTACTACTACTACTACTACTACCAGTATTTATACGGCGCCAAATCTTGACAATTCAAATCAAAACGTAGGCTACTCACGCATCAGGCACACGCATACAATCGACAAAGACTCTTAATTACAATATTTAATACACAGACTGAGGGAAAGAAGTAGTTGTAGAATTCATTGTTGAGAAAAGAGGTAGGTTTTTAAATTGGATTTAAAAGCAGAAAGGTAGGTGTTAGGCGAAGGCAGAGTGGATTCAAAAGCAGAAAGGGTAGGTGATAGGCGAAGGCAGAGTGGATTCAAAAGCAGAAAAGGGTAGGTGATAGGCGAAGGCAGAGTGGATTCAAAAGCAGAAAGGGTAGGTGAAGGCAAGAGTGATTCAAAAGCAGAAAGGGTAGAGCGAAGGCAGAGTGGATTCAAAAGCAGAAAGGGTAGGTGATAGGCGAAGGCAGAGTGGATTCAAAGCAGAAAGGTAGGTGATAGGCGAAGGCAGAGTGGATTCAAAAGCAGAAGGGTAGGTGATAGGCGAAGGCAGAGTGGATTCAAAAGCAGAAAGGGTAGGTGATAGGCGAGGCAGAGTGGATTCAAAAGCAGAAAGGGTAGGTGTTAGGCGAAGGCAGAGTGGATTCAAAAGCAGAAAGGGTAGGTGTTAGGCGAAGGCAGAGCGGATTCAAAAGCAGAAAGGGTAGGTGTTAGGCGAAGGCAGAGCGGATTCAAAAGCAGAAAGGGTAGGTGTTAGGCGAAGGCAGAGCGGATTCAAAAGCAGAAAGGGTAGGTGTTAGGCGAAGGCAGAGTGGATTCAAAAGCAGAAAGGTAGGTGGTAGGAGAAGGCAGAGCGGAAGTCTATTCCAGGCGGACGGTCCAGAGACGGCAAAACAACGCTGGCCAACACTTGATTGTTTAAATCTACGGACTGAAGGGAAAGAGTATCTGCATACATGCATGTGAGTCAGCATGAAGATGCCTGTGACCATTTTACTAAATTTTAAAATCACTATAATTATTACTCAAGGATAGTAGCACCTCAGGAATAGTAGCATTAGGTCCACCAGGCATGTTTTACAGCTGGTACGTGTTACACTAAACCACAAAATAAGCATAAACGTAAAAGTGAAATGCATTGCTTAAAATCAAGCAAACGAAAAGAAAAGAAATCGTAAAAAAACAAAAAAGATACAAAGGAAAGGTAGAAAACGAAAGAAGCATTGAAAGCAAACAGAAGAGATTGGGAGGTGGATGGGGGGGGGGGGGGGGGGGGGAGTGGCAGTTAATGACGAAATGGCTGCTTGTGTAACTGTCTGACACAAATGGATGCACAGACATGTTTGTACATCAAGCTATAGATAAAAGAGATATGAAAGTCTTTGTGCTCATGAGGCTAAAAAATGTGTAGACGACGATGATTCATGGAGTGGGAGTGGCCATACGGGTAGGCACAATGACAATGATTCATCATTTTGAAACGGTAAAAGTTATTAGCTGAAATCCATTTGTCAAACTTGATGTCGGTAATACACATGTGTACGTAGAACTAAAAATATTGAGAAAAAAATACACCAGTAAATCAATAGATTGAGACATAATACACACGCAAATCAAAGAGTAACAGCATTTGTAGTCGTTTGAGAGAGCTAGAGCGAAAGATATGGATAGGAGAACAGTCAGTGTGTGTGTGTGTGTGTGTGTGTGTGTGTGTGTGTGTGTGTGTGTGTGTGTGTGTGTGTGTGTAAAAGAGAGAGAATGTGTGTGTGTGTGTATGAAAGAGAGAGAATGGGGGGGGGGGGTGTCTGTGTGTGTGTCTGTGTCTGTGTTGTGTGAGAGAGAAAAAGAGAGTTTGTGGTTGTATGTATGTGTGTGCGTGTTGTAGTGTGTGTATATGTATGTGTGTGTGTAGTGTGTGTGTGTGTGTGTGCGCGCGCGCGCATGCGCGCAGGTGAGAGTTGGGGGGGGGGGGGATAACGTGAGAGAGAGAAAGAGAGAGAACATGAGTACGTTCTCATTAGCACATCTAATTTTTACGTAAACAACACGGTAACCAATGAAGTAAATCATAAATGGATAAGTTATAATTGGAGGAGGATAGTAGGAAAGAGGGAGAGAGAGAGAGAGATTTTCATTACCACTGTCCTTAATTGTTAACGTAATCGAGACAAATAAGTATATCATACATGGACAAATACTATCAAACTAGATCAGTAAAGGAAACAATATTAGACAAATTGAGAAATTTGGTGAAAGAAGCCTACTCAGATATGGCATATGACTAAACCAAACACTGGATAGAGAAATAAAGCGAAAGACGTAATAATGAATCAAATTAACAAAATACAACTGGAAGAAAATCTTGACTAGTCATTTATCATTCATTCATTCAGCAATTATCTGGCTGAAATCCTTGAGCCTGCGCAGAACCTTATGCGCCGACAAGATCTTGAAATGGGAGGGAGTGAAGAGGGACATATATAACACTAAACTGACACCATCAGAATGAAGGAAAGCATTAAGATGGGCAGCGGACATGCCAC
>CM060305.1:10263656-10303656 GCA_030674185.1 Monoplex corrugatus
AGCTCTGAGGCATAATCACAAGGACTGACTGACCATTGGCGTCAGTCATGGTGTCATCATCGGCGTCAGTCATGGTGGTCATCATTGGCGTCAGTCATGGTAGACTGACCACTGGCGTCAGTTGGTGGCATCATTGGCGTCAGTCATGGTGGTCATCATCGGCGTCAGTCATGGTGGTCATCATCGGCGTCAGTCATGGTGGTCATCATCGGCGTCAGTCATGGTGGTCATCATCGGCGTCAGTCTTGGTGGTCAACATCGGCGTCAGTCATGGTAGTCATCATCGGCGTCAGTCTTGGTGGTCATCATCGGCGTCAGTCTTGGTGGTCATCTCGGTGTCAGTCATGGTGGTCATCATCGGCGTCAGTCATGGTAGTCATCATCGGCGTCAGTCATGGTGGTCATCATCGGCGTCAGTCTTGGTAGTCATCATCGGCGTCAGTCATGGTGGTCATCATCGGCGTCAGTCATGGTAGACTGACCTGGCGTCAGTCATGGTGGTCATCATCGGCGTCAGTCATGATAGACTGACCATTGGCGTCAGTCATGGTGGTCATCATTGGCGTCAGTCATGGTAGTCATGACATGGCGTCAGTCATGGTAGATGACTATTGGCGTCAGTCTTGGTGGTCATCATTGGCGTCAGTCATGGTGGTCATCATTGGCGTCAGTCATGGTAGACTGACCATTTGTGTCAGTCATGGCTTTGTAGTGATCATTGGTGTAAGTCATGGTAGACTGGCCATTGGCATGAGTCAGGTAGTGATCATTGGCGTCAGTCATACTAGACTGGCCATTGGCGTCATGGTAGACCTACACCGCTGGCATCATGGTACACTGACCATTGGCGTCAGTCATGGTGGATGGACCATTGACCTCAACCAGGTAGACATGGTCATAGCGATCTGAGCGTTGCCACTGTTTGTGTTTATGTCTCTGGTACAACTGGTACTGTGATGGGTGCATGATGACCTTGCTGTTGCTGATCTGTATAGCTGCCTTGATCTACACCCTCCCCCTTCTTTTAATTTCTTTTCGTTGTGCAATAAACAGACATCAACAAACATGTGGTAACAGAAAATACTAACAATTCATTTATGTAGGAAAAAGTACCATTGACATATGAACAGTACATAGTTATATAACTCTGTTTTAAGCGGCGAAAGTTTTAATATGAAAATGCATTGAAATTGAAGAGAGCAGGATGAAGGATGATGAATACATTATCCCACTCCATCCCCACCCCATCTCGCATATTAACCCTTTGGTTCCTGCACCCTGTCCACCAGCATTCTGCATTGTCAACCATGCTAGCAAAGCAAAAACTGAACCCTTTGATTCCCTCACCCTATCCACCAGCTTCCAGCAGGTGAGGGAGTCAGAGGGTTCATTTTTTTGCAGTTGATAGATAAAGTGCGGATGTCAAAAGGTTAATATGATGAATATTGTCATATTGTCATTATATCATATATGCATACCACACTCGGTAAGATTCTTAGGTTAAGTTGAGAGTGCTGAGTCAGGAGACGTACAATTTATATTTGCATTTACAGAGAAATCAATCATCCCTCAAAGGAGCTGTAATTACTTAGTGGTTATTGATCGGGTAGAGGTAGATTTGCTTTGTGTGCTGTGAGTGCCCCAATAGATAAAGCTACAGAGCCTTAACCCTTTGACTCTCTCACCTTATGCTTCCACAGCTTTGTGCGTATGTGAAGGGAGTCAAAGAGTTAAACTCCATTAAGGAAAGGGAATGTGGAGACTCAACAGCTTGCGTTTAATGAATTGTTTTCTTGAATTGAGAATTAGTCATAAAAACTGTAAGGCTGCTGAGTACGGAAGTATTGCCTGCGATTTTGCTGTGTATGTAAATGTGTATTATAGTGTGTGTGTGTGTGTGTGTGTGTGTTTGTGTGTGTGTGTGTGTGTTTCTGTGTGTGTGTTTTTGTGTGTGTGTTTATGTGTGTTTGTTTGTGAGTGTGTCTGTGTTTTAAAGGTTACCATTACATCTTTGTTTAAATATATCTATTAATGTTCATTTGTGTGTTAGTATCTATAAATATTGGTTTTTGTGTGTGTTTCAGATACAGAGAGGTAAGTACCATGGGCTGATCGACACAGGACTGGCGGTCATCACCTACAAGCCAGGGGGATACCGCATGGACATTGACGCTGAAGAACAGATCTATCACATCAAAGTGAGTCCTGCCCTATCACAACCTGCAAAAGCGATCTGCTCACTGCTTATATACTGTCATTTGCATAGGTGTTTGAAAGTTTTGGGAAAGGGGTCAGTGGACTGGTGATGGTCAGATTGATGCATGAGGACACACGCACATGCACACACATGCATACACATAGACAACACACACACACACACACACACGAGACACACACATACACACGCATACATACACACACACACTCACACTCTCACACACACACACACTCACACCACACACACACACACACACACACACACACACACACACACACACACACACACACACACACACACACACACACACACACACACACACACACACACACACACACACACACACAAATGTATGAATATATATATAAAGAATCTAAACATACATGTATGGTGAAACTTTTTGTATGCATCACAGCCTAAAAGTTGTTTTTTGACTTTACCATCAGGGAAGTTTTGCTGTTTTATCCCTAATTTTTATCTGTTCTCTGTTGTTTATGTGTTCATTGTTGTCTTACATACCTGCTTGACATTGGATAGTTGGCGGAGAATTTGCACCTGTCTTGTATTGTTGTGTTAAATACGTTTCTGGTTTCTTTTTGCCGTTTAAAGAATGGGGGTGGGATGTGTGTCTTACCTGCAGCCTAAACTCAATTGTCTCAGCAAGCTTTCAATCTTGTCATGTGATGATATTCACACAGAAGGAGTATTGCCTGCTGCATTCAGAAATTGGACCTGTGTCGTCTATCTTATGATGCATGTTTGTTTCTGTAGTCATAACATGAACACTTTTCATATAGCATGATTATAATTATTATTACTTTGAATAGTTCTTGTCTTGTTTTTTTTTTATCTTAACCTGGTTGGCGCTTTTGACATGGTGTTAGCCCTGGTATGGTTCTACTAGTCGGCTGGGCTATAAGCAGTGTGAACTTCCTGAATAGTTCTTGTATAGCAGCATGTTTGGTGTATTTCAGGTGAAAGATCGCAAGATGTTTGAGGAATGGCTAAGTAAACTGCGCCATCACCGACTGTACCGACAGCATGAGATAGCTTACGGCACGAAGGAGTCACCACGTTTGACTGACCTGAAATCGCCCACTGAAGACATGGTGCCTTCCTTGACCAGTAAGTGCACAAGTTAGCTCATATCCCTGTCTGTAGTAAGTGCATTTTTTAGTTCATGTCCCTGTCTTCCTTCTTTAGTATGTGCACTAGTTGGCTTGGTGGGTTCTGGCCTGGTAAGCCAGAGGTGTATAAAGTGCTGTTTAATGCCCTATGACGGTATAATGTTAAGGCCAGTGGTGACCGGCCTTAGAGGGTCCCCAACACCAGGGCGACTGACCCTGAAACTTAGGGCTAATCAGTCCAGGAGAAGGATCACTCTGATTCCAAAACCCAGGTGGACAGGGCTCGATAGTCTTGGTTGACATCCCGTTCAGGACACAGTGAGTCTGAAATACAACACACTGCAGGCAACAGGCGACTGCGATTAAACGCTGTGGAATGTCTACCTCAGCATGTGGAGACTGGATCCGGCGGACAATGCGTAGAAAAAAAACTTCTCACGGTTCAATGGGCTGGAAGGCGGAGACAGCAGAGTGTTGTGGAGCGCAAACAGGACACAGTGAGACACAGAAAACCACTGTTGGCCATCCACTGCATCCCAGTATATCTCCAATCGTCTTGACCTTGTCTTGCCATAGGGTTCAAATATAAAGGGATGAGAGAGTGACACTGACAACCTTTGCGCAACTCGCTCCCACTTTAACCAAAGTTAAGTGCAAGTCATGACTTCAGAAGCGCACTAGGCGCGAGCGACCTCCAAATGTACAGTTGCACCAACCCACATTTGCCTTACAAGTGGGCAAGCTTTCCTGGCCCGGATTGGCCTCACCAACCACCTCCAGACCCACAATCACCAATCCCCCAGTCAAAATTGAAGTCGAGGTTTTCTTTGACAACGAAGGATGAACAAGAACAACAACAGTTAGCTCACCAGTAAAGTATCTTCAGCATAAGATCAGTGAGTATTTACAAAATCATCTCCTCAGTCGGTTTACAGAAACTTTTGCTGACTATGAAAGACTCAAACTTGAGCGGTTTGGTCATAATACCCAACATAACACACACTTCAAGGCCGTTTTTCAGATTACTCTTGGAGGAGGCAATCACCAAGGTCGACAGAGTGAGAGGTGGGTGGCAAACATCCAAAGAGACTGAACCAGCCTCAGCAAGCCTGACTTGCTTGCTGCCACTCCTTTGAGACAGAGAATGTGGATCCTATCTGCTGCTGCATCCCATCGGTCCCAGCAGTAATGCACTGATAATGAGATCAGACGGTCATGATGAAGTGAACAGACCAGTCTTTCTATTGACTTTTCCTCGTTCTCTGGACTCTTGTTCCAGCTGATTTACGGAGAAAAATTCAGGCTGTGGAGTTGAACAGTTCCTTTAAACTCCTACACCTTTCCTTCAAAAATAAAAATCTCATCACCATTGATAAAATATGCAGAGAAACAACAAGAGCCATCAGTCCTGTGAAAGTTTCCTCACCACTGTCTCCAAATGAAAGATAAAAAGTGGTGCCACAGTGTTTCCAGATCATCTGGTTTTGCCAAAAGTACTCTTCAGGGTACCTTGTCAGGGGCAGAAAGAAGAGGTCGACAAAGTATAGAAGGGAAAATACATCAAGGAATGGCAGGTTTGACCTTTTGCCACCTCACAGAGGATCACACAGGATTAAGACAAATGTCGGGAACTGATCAGAAAGTTGTCAGTGCTGATCCTAACTTGAGGTTAAGGAACTGGGAGTCAGTACAGTATTAATTATTTGACAATAACTGGTTGTTGAGTTGAATTGACAGAACAGAGAAAGATGGAGAAAAGTGCAGAAAATAATCAATTTATATCACATGGCTAGTAGAAAGTCCAACTTGAGAAGAATTGACTATTGTAACAATCCAGCATTTCTTTTTTAATTACTTTCTATGTGTAAAATCAGCATACTGTTTGGAGTGATATGATATATATGTGCATCTATTTTTAAAGTCATCACTGTTTGCTTCAATAAACTGTCAAAGAAGAAGAAAAAAAAAGAATTTTAGGAAAGAAGAAGATGAAGAAAGAGAAGGAGGAGAAGATTAGAAAAAAGAAAGAAAAAATGATATTCATTCTGTATACTACCCCTCTTTCTGATGTCATCCGCAGCCATTCCATTTCGCATGAAATGTTTGCGGATGACACTCAGCTCCTTCATTCAGCTTCTGTTGATGACTATCCTGATGCAATTTCTTCTCTCCAAAACTGTACCTCTGACATTGATCTCTGGATGTCATCAAATAAACTGAAACTTAACTGTGACAAGACGGAGGCTATACGTTTCTCACATCATGATATCAACACACTTTCTTCTTCTCTCCCTATAGGTTCTAGTTCCATTGAATTTTCTGACTGTGTCCGGGATTTAGGAGTTCTTTTAGATCATGATCTTTCTATGCAAAAACATGTCACTAAGATATGCCAGCTTTCTTATATGGAACTAAGACGTATTGCTTCTATCCGCCCCTTTCTTACTGAGGAAGCCACTAAAACTCTTATTTCCTCTTATATTCTTTCACGCTTGGACTACTGTAATTCTATTCTAATCGGCTGCCCTTCAGTTGTCATTCAACCTCTCCAACGTGTTCAGAATTCAGCAGCTAGGCTTGTTTGTAAAGCCCCTAGATCCCAGTCATGTTCTCCTCTTCTGAAAAAGTTGCATTGGCTTCCAGTTGAACAAAGAATCAAATACAAATGTTGCTGTCTCTGTTACAAAATTCTTACTTGCTCCGCTCCCTCTTATCTGTCTGAACTTCTTCAAGTGTATGTACCATCCAGAACTCTCCGATCCTCTACCGACAAAAGAACTTTCTGTGTTCCCCGTTTCAACCGGAAACTGCATGGTCAGAGAGCTTTCTCCCACTCTGCTGCCATGACCTGGAACTCCCTTCCCTATCATATTCGCCATAAGCAATGTCTTCCTTCTTTCAAGTCTAGTCTGAAGACCTATCTTTTCACTCAATACTTTCATTGATCTTCTCTTTCTCTTCTCTCTCAGCCCTGATCATCGTTCCTACATATATGTGTGTGTGTGTGTGTGTTTGTGTGTGTGTGTGTGTGTGTGTGTGTGTGTGTGTGTGTGTGTGTGTGTGTGTGTGTGTGTGTGTGTGTGTGTGTGTGTGTGTGTGTGTGTGTGTGTGTGAAGCATGTTTATGCGAGCAAGAGAGAGGGAGAGAGAGGGAGAGAGGAAGAGAGAGAGAGAGAGAGGCTGTGCGGGAGAGAGAGAGAGTGAGCAAGGAATATCGGGAGCACGGTAGAGAGCGAGAGTATGGTTGGGGTGGGGCAAGAGAGTGAGAGTATGAGTAAGAGTATGTGTAAGCGTGATAGAATTTGATAGTAGAGAAACTGAGTGGTTGAGAGAGGGAGTGTGTTTGGGTCTGTGTGTGTGTGTGTGTGTGTGTGTGTGTGTGTGTGTGTGTGTGAAGAGAAAGAGAGAGAAAATATTTTTGTATGATTGTCACTATTTTTAGTAATATTTGAATTTACTATGTTAATATGTCTTGTTGAACGTAAATTTTATGTTTTATGTTATATAGTGTTAGCAGCGGTATGTTTAAATTTTATGTTGGTGTATCTATTTGTATTTAGTTATATACTGATTTTATGTGAAGCGCTTTGTGCTCTGGAAAGCGCTATATAAATTGCCTTTATTATTATTATTATTATAATAGTAATACAAAAATAATATATAAAAGTTTGGAGAAGAAGAAGAAAAAAAGGACAACTATCAAAGTATACAAAGAAAGAGAGGTAAAAGAAACTGGTGTCTTCAATGTCTGTGGTCCCAGGACAATGTACCATTTCCTGCGTCTGTCGTCTTGATGTTATTTGTCCTTTTGCCAGGAATAATCTCCCTTTTCATCTGGCCACAAGGGACCTGAAAGGCTATCTGCTTGTGGTCATGATCACCATCAGGAGAGCTGTTACCATTCTGTGTTCTCCTTCAACTGTCGTCTTTATCTATTTTGTTAGATACTGCTCATTTTGACAAAGAAATAACTTCCTTAATATGATCTCTCAGGCCTGGTTGACGCCAGGACATTTTATGATAGTAAGCGTAGAGTACAGCCCTGTCATGCAGTCTCAATCCTAGATGGAACTCCATAGCGTCACGATTATCATCCTCATCTACATCATCATCATCATCGCATTGTAAAAAAAAAAAGTGTGCCAGCTTCTGTGACCATTAAGGTGCCGCAAAAAATGGGATGAAAAAAAAAAAGGTGAGCACAAAGGTAACCTCCCTGGGTGCGATGATCTTAAAAAACAAAAAACAACAACAACAAAAAAACACGTCCTTAATCTGGTTGTTGATGTGTCAGTAAAGATGTAATAGAGAATAAAAGGAGGGGAACGAGACTAATCACAACAGCCAATAAAATCCTATTTTTTTTCTTTCAGTGGGAGAGCTATTAACCTTATCTGTTATCCTCCATAAATAGAAATCCTTTAAAATTGTTCTGTGATGTATGCATACTGTGACACTCATGTAGGATCTTTTTTTTTTGGTTCTAAATCTTTACATTTTTTTTTCCTCAGCAGTGTGTGCCTCAAAAGATTTCTGTGTCATTCGTGTTGTTACAGACCTGTGTTTGGTGTCTTGCTACAGATCAGTTTTTGGTGTCTTATTACAGACCTGTTTTTGGTGTCTTGTTACAGACCTGTTTTTGGTGTCTTGTTACAGACCTGTTTTTGGTGTCTTATTACAGACCTGTTTTTGGTGTCTTATTACAAACCTGTTTTTGGTGTCTTGTTGCAGACCTGTTTTTGGTGTCTTATTACAGACCTGTTTTTGGTGTCTTGTTACAGACCTGTTTTTGGTGTCTTGTTACAGACCTGTTTTTGGTGTCTTGTTACAGACTTGTTTTTGGTGTCTTGTTAATGTTACAGACCTGTTTTTGGTGTCTTATTACAGACCTGTTTTTGGTGTCTTGTTACAGACCTGTTTTTGGTGTCTTGTTACAGACCAGTTTTTGGTGTCTTGTTACAGACCTGTTTTTGGTGTCTTGTTACAGACCTGTTTTTGGTGTCTTGTTACAGACCAGTTTTTGGTGTCTTATTACAGACCTGTGTTTGGTGTCTTGTTACACACCTGTTTTTGGTGTCTTATTACAGACCTGTTTTTGGTGTCTTATTACAGACCTGTGTTTGGTGTCTTATTACAGACCTGTGTTTGGTGTCTTATTACAGACCTGTTTTTTTTACAGACCTGTTTTTGGTGTCTTATTACAGACCTGTTTTTGGTGTCTTATTACAGACCTGTGTTTTTGGTGTCTTATTACAGACCTGTGTTTGGTGTCTTATTACAGACCTGTTTTTTTTACAGACCTGTTTTTGGTGTCTTATTACAGACCTGTTTTTGGTGTCTTGTTACAGACCTGTTTTTGGTGTCTTATTACAGACCTGTTTTTGGTGTCTTGTTACAGACCTGTTTTTGGTGTCTTATTACAGACCTGTTTTTGGTGTCTTATTACAGACCTGTTTTTGGTGTCTTGTTACAGACCAGTTTTTGGTGTCTTGTTACAGACCTGTTTTTGGTGTCTTATTACAGACCTGTTTTTTTTACAGACCTGTTTTTGGTGTCTTATTACAGACCTGTTTTTGGTGTCTTATTACAGACCTGTTTTTGGTGTCTTGTTACAGACCTGTTTTTTTTACAGACCTGTTTTTGGTGTCTTATTACAGACCTGTTTTGGGGGTCTTGTTACAGACCTGTTTTTGGGGTCTTGTTACAGACCTGTTTTTTTACAGACCTGTTTTTGGTGTCTTATTACAGACCTGTTTTTGGTGTCTTATTACATACCAAGTTTTGGTGTCTTATTACAGACCTGTGTTTGGTGTCTTGTTACAGACCAGTTTTTGGTGTCTTATTACAGACCTGTTTTTGGTGTCTTATTACAGACCTGTTTTTGGTGTCTTATTACAGACCTGTTTTTGTGTGTCTTATTACAGACCTGTTTTTGGTGTCTTATTACAGCCCTGTTTTTGGTGTCTTATTACATACCAAGTTTTGGTGTCTTATTACAGACCTGTGTTTGGTGTCTTGTTACAGACCTGTTTTTGGTGTCTTATTACATACCAAGTTTTGGTGTCTTATTACAGACCTGTGTTTGGTGTCTTATTACAGACTTGTGTTTGGTGTCTTATTACAGACCAGTTTTTGGTGTCTTATTACAGACCTGTGTTTGGTGTCTTATTACAGACCTGTTTTTGGTGTCTTATTACAGACCTGTGTTTGGTGTCTTGTTACAGACTTGTTTTTGGTGTCTTGTTACAGACCTGTTTTTGGTGTCTTATTACAGACCTGTTTTTGGTGTCTTGTTACAGACCTGTTTTTGGTGTCTTGTTACAGACCTGTTTTTGGTGTCTTGTTACAGACCAGTTTTTGGTGTCTTGTTACAGACCTGTTTTTGGTGTCTTGTTACAGACCTGTTTTTGGTGTCTTATTACAGACCTGTTTTTGGTGTCTTATTACAGCTCTGTGTTTGGTGTCTTGTTACAGACCTGTTTTTGGTGTCTTGTTACAGACCAGTTTTTGGTGTCTTATTACAGACCTGTTTTTGGTGTCTTGTTACAGACCAGTTTTTGGTGTCTTGTTACAGACCTGTTTTTGGTGTCTTATTACAGACCTGTTTTTGGTGTCTTGTTACAGACCTGTTTTTTTTACAGACTTGTTTTTGGTGTCTTATTACAGACCTGTTTTTGGTGTCTTATTACATACCAAGTTTTGGTGTCTTATTACAGACCTGTGTTTGGTGTCTTGTTACAGACCTGTTTTTGGTGTCTTATTACATACCAAGTTTTGGTGTCTTATTACAGACCTGTGTTTGGTGTCTTATTACAGACTTGTGTTTGGTGTCTTATTACAGACCAGTTTTTGGTGTCTTATTACAGACCTGTGTTTGGTGTCTTATTACAGACCTGTTTTTGGTGTCTTATTACAGACCTGTGTTTGGTGTCTTGTTACAGACCTGTTTTTGGTGTCTTGTTACAGACCTGTTTTTGGTGTCTTATTACAGACCTGTTTTTGGTGTCTTGTTACAGACCTGTTTTTGGTGTCTTGTTACAGACCTGTTTTTGGTGTCTTGTTACAGACCTATTTTTGGTGTCTTATTACAGACCTGTTTTTGGTGTCTTATTACAGCTCAGTGTTTGGTGTCTTGTTACAGACCTGTTTTTGGTGTCTTGTTACAGACCAGTTTTTGGTGTCTTATTACAGACCTGTTTTTGGTGTCTTGTTACAGACCAGTTTTTGGTGTCTTGTTACAGACCTGTTTTTGGTGTCTTATTACAGACCTGTTTTTGGTGTCTTGTTACAGACCAGTTTTTGGTGTCTTATTACAGACCTGTTTTTGGTGTCTTGTTACAGACCAGTTTTTGGTGTCTTGTTACAGACCTGTTTTTGGTGTCTTGTTACAGACTTGTTTTTTGGTGTCTTATTTCATCTGTTTCCATTTTCTTTCACATCACAGATTGAGATATGCATTTCACTACAATATAGCATAGATTGTTCCACTGCCGGTTTTGAACAATGCAACAGGAGTGAGACTTGATTTTGTGTGTGTGTGAGGGTTGGAAGTTGCAGGATTGTTCCATTGACAGATTGGTACAAAGATAAGATATAAAATCCAGGTGCTAGATAGGACCTCAGGATATTGCCACACATGTGCAGGCTTAAGAATTAAGCCATGATTACTTTGGATCTTCATCATCAGATGGTACCGGTGATGTCAATGCACATGGAATTTATTCTGAGCTTGGAGATGTTATTTTGAGAAACTGAAACTAAAAATGAAATTTTTTGGGTCTAAAATGATTTGTTCAAATTAATAATTTTTTTTACGTTGACTGCCAGTGTGTGTATAATAGTGAAGCTGCAAATGCTTTATGTTAATGTAAAGAAGATGGAATGATCAGGAAATCCTCTTTTTTTTATTTGGGGGTGGGGGTGGGGCATAAATCGATATTGTACTCTGCTGTGTTTGTTAGAATGAAAGTTGCTCACCAGAGATTGACAACAACGTAACCTTCAGGCTGTTATTATTACTATCATTATTGTTATTACTATTATTCTTAGTATTATTATCATTAACATTATTATTATTAATTATTAATTATGGTGTTGCAGCTGCGATGCTACCAGAACTGGCGCTGAAGGACCATCTAAAGAAGGAGGTGATCCGACAGTCCAGCTTCAAGGCCAGTAGTCAAGGTCGTATTGCTGCCTGGGTCCTGGACACTGCTGGCTTTGAACAGTGCAACAAGAGTAAGACTTGGTTTGTGTGTGTGTGTGTGTGTGTGTGTGTGTGTGTGTGTGTGTATGTGTGTGTGTGTGAGGAGTAGAGGTTGTGGGGTGAATAATAATGGTAGAGGTATAGGATTGCCAATCCTTTCTGGTTTTCTGGTTATAAGTGATAAAAAGAATTTCTCCTGAAGAACATAGAAAAGAATTTCTCCTTAAGAATATGTATTGATACTTGATTTTCAGATAGTATCTTTTCTTTATTGAGCAATAAATTTGAATGAATTGATATTAATAATAATGATAAATTATGCTTGTAACTGGTCTTTGTCAAGTGTATACAACGGACAATAAACACATGACACCACACACACAAAAAAGAAAAAAAAAATCGCGACAAAAGCAACAACAGAATTTCCCTGATTTTATTGTACAGTTGGAGAAAGTTACCTGAGATAGATTTGATTAAATGCAAATTTTATTTCTTTAATGATAACGTAATGCAATTTTCTGTATGAAACAGATAGAAGATGATTGATTTATGAACAGCCACTTTCAATCAAAATTCCCATCTAGACAAAACCTCATTTACGTTCTGATTTTGTCTGCTAGCACTAAACAGTGCCAGGGAACTTGCAACTCATTCTGTGCTGAACAGTTCTATCCAAGAGTTTCCATCAGGTGCTATTTAATAATAACTATGATTATGAATACATCTGTGAATCACATACATATGTTACACGCAGTCAACAGTCCAAAAACAAAGAAGAACAACAAAATGTTTAAACAGGATACATCATCATACCATGGTAAGAAAAAATATTACTCATGTAATCACATTGTGAGCAGGTTTGGGGGAGGCTCAGAGCCAGATCTGCCAGCTGCAAGAATTCTTGGAACAGATTCGCAACCTGCCCATCGCCACAGACACATCCTTCGAGGTGAGTGGTCCTGATTGGTTCTGTTCTAGACTGTTTCTCCTCTAGTAGAAAACATAGTTCTGAGTGAAACTAACTGTGTGTATCACTTTGAGTGATGACATAACTGTGTTAATTCAACTTGTAATATCTGCACTCTTAAAGTGTTTGAGTGAAGGTTTAGGTTGACAAGCTTTTGAACTAGAGTATTAACAAATTTAGTGAAGTTTTGTATTCATAGAGTATATGTTCGGATTAGATTTGATTAATTTTGTTAATATGGTATTGTAGATTTGAAAATTTCATAAGATACCGTTTATGTATTCTTTTACATTGTTTATTTGTTCTTTTCATTTTGTTAATGATAATTACATGGCATTCTGTGTTTATTCAGAATTTAATGTTTTGCCGTTGTGTTTTATCCAAGCATTTTGCTCCTTTGCAGTTTGACTTTTCTGCAAGCTTTGATTAAAATGCACTCAGTCATCAGTGCATGATCTGCTTTGTTCATTTGGATTTTTTTCCCTGCAGTTAACTTGTTTGTATATCCTTTTGAAAACACAAAAATCCTTTCCTAATTGTGTGGTTTGAGTGGTTTGATTTTTTTGCCTTGTGCCCTTTTTTCAGTGATGTGTGTTGCTGTGCTTTGCAGTGGATGCGTTAGCTGCTAGATATGCGTGTTTGATTGTTTTGTTTATTTCAGTTATTTGGTTTTCTTTCACAATGTTATGTAGAACCAAGCAGGCAAACAAAGCAGCATTCAAGCAGTAAAGCAAGTGAGCAAGCAAGTAAGTAAGCAAGTGGGCTGATTACATTTTGTACAGGTGGATTTATTTATTTTGTGTGTGGTATAATTTGTACATTTTGCCAAACATGATAAAGCATAGTCAGTCATTTCATTACCAAAACTATTAATGATAGCATAGTCAGCCATTTCATTACCGCAACTGCTAATGACAACATAGCTATTTCATTGCCGTAAGTATTGATGATAGCTTAGCCATTTTGTTGCCATAACTATTGATGACATCCTAGTCAGTCATTTTATTGCCATAACTATTGATGACATCCTAGTCAGTCATTTTATTGGCATAACTATTGATGACATCCTAGTCAGTCATTTTCATTGCCATAACTATTGATGACATCCTAGTCATCATTTTATTGCCATAAAATATTGATGACATCATAGTCAGCCATTTTATTGCCATAACTATTGATGACATCCTAGTCAGCCATTTCATCGCCATAAGTATTAATGACATTGTAGTCAACCATTTCATTGCCGTAAGTATTGATGACATCCAAGTCAGTCATTTCATTGCCGTAACTTAGTCAGCCATTTCATTGCCGTAAGTATGAATGACATCCTAGTCAGCCATTTCATTATCATAACCATTAATGACAGCATAGTCAACCATTTCATTGCTGTTAGTATTAATTACAGCACAGCAACCATTTCATTGCCATAAGTGTGAATGACATCCTGTCAGCCATTTCATTATCAACCATTAATTACAGCATAGTCGACCATTTCATTGCCATAAGTATTAATGAGAGGATAGTCAACCATTTCATTGCGATAAGTATTAATGACAGCATAGTCAGACCGTTTCATTGCTGTAAGTATTAATGACAGCATAGTCAGCCTTTCATTGCTGTAAGTATTAATGACAGCATAGTCAATCATTTCATTACCATAAGTATTAATGATAGCTTAGTCAGACATTTCATTGCCGTAAGTATTCATGAGTAAGCTATTTAGTCAGACCATTTGTTGCCGTAAATATTAATGATAGCTTAGTCAGCCATTTCATTGCCGTAAATATTAATGATAGCTTAGTCAGACATTTCATTGCCGTAAGTATTAATGATAGCTTAGTCAGACATTTGATTGCCGTAATTATTAATGATAGCTTAGTCAGACATTTATTGCCATAAGTATTAATGATAGCTTAGTCAGACATTTGATTGCCGTAAGTATTAATGATAGCTTAGTCAGACATTTGATTGCCGTAAATATTAATGATAGCTTAGTCAGACATTTGATTGCCGTAAGTATTAATGATAGCTTAGTCAGACATTTGATTGCTGTAAATATTAATGATAGCTTAGTCAGACATTTGATTGCCGTAAATATTAATGATAGCTTAGTCAGACATTTGATTGCCGTAATTATTAATGATAGCTTAGTCAGACATTTGATTGCCATAAGTATTAATGATAGCTTAGTCAGCCATTTCATTGCCGTAAGTATTCATGATAGCTTAGTCAGACATTTGATTGCCGTAAATATTAATGATAGCTTAGTCAGACATTTGATTGCCGTAATTATTAATGATAGCTTAGTCAGACATTTCATTGCCGTAAATATTAATGATAGCTTAGTCAGACATTTCATTGCCGTAATTATTAATGACATCATAGTCAGCCATTTCATAGCCGTAAATACTAAAGACCAGTGATTGTAGACAGAACTACTCATGTAATATATTATTATTTGAAATCATGAATAAAGATGTGGATGGGATGCAATAAGAATTGGGACTATGTTCACAATTCAAATCTTCATTATAATTCTGATTATGATTGGTATTGCTGTTGATATTATTGTACATGTCCTCACTATTATAATTGTAATATAATTATTATTATTATTGTCATCATCATCATCATCATCATCATCGCCATCACCACTTATTATTACTGTTGTTGTTGTTGTTGTTACTGTGGCTTGCACGAATAAAGAATAGCCAACCTTGTAATCAGGAGTCATTAGGTGATAAAGATTAATAATCAGTAAAGCATATAATTGTGTGTAATTTAAACCTGTGTGCAGAATGTAAGATTATATGTACAAGGTATCCTCAGCTTGTCTGTGCTCAGTTCCTAGTTGTACATAGAAATTGTTACAATAGATGGTGATTGGTTTGTTGTTTGGTTATATGTTTTTGTCATGTCAGTAGATATGAGTTGTTATTCTGTTGTTTTTTTCTGTGGGAATGACAGTCCTATAGGAGTGATTGTCCTTGTCAGTAGATGTGACGTTTTGTTATACAGTTCATTGGCTATGGGAATGATAGTCCTATAGGACTGATTGTCCTTGTTCATAGATGTGTTTTGTTTTACAGTTGTTTGGCTGTGGGAATGAGAGTCCTAGGATTTATTGCCCTTGTCAGTTGATGTGTTTTGTTTCACAGTTCATTGGCTGTGGGAATGATAGTCCTATAGGACTGATTGTCCTTGTTGATAGATGTGTTTTGTTATATAGTTCATTGGCTGTGGGAATGATAGTCCTATAGGACTGATTGTCCTTGTTGATAGATGTGTTTTGTTATACAGTTCATTGGCTGTGGGAATGATAGTCCTGTAGGACTGATTGTCCTTGTTAATAGATGTGTTTTGTTATACAATTCATTGGCTGTGGGAATGACAGTCTCAGGATTAATTGCTCTTGTCAGTAGATGTAAGTTTTGTTATACAGTTTGTTGGCTGTGGGAATGACAGTCCTATAGGACTGATTGTCCTAATCAGTAGATGTGTTTTGTTATGCAGTTCTCCGACTGTGGGAATGATTGATATTCCTTCAGAACTTATTGTCCTTGTGAACAGTAGATGTGAGTTTTCTTTGGCTGTGGGAATGATGACCCTGTAGGACTGATTGTCCTAGTCAGTAGATGTTAATTTTGTTATACACCTGTTTGGCTGTGGGAATGATGGCCCTGTAGGACTGATTGTCCTAGTCAGTAGATGTTAATTTTGTTATACACCTGTTTGGCTGTGGGAATGATGACCTGTAGGACTGATTGTCCTAGTCAGTAGATGTTAATTTTGTTATACACCTGTTTGGCTGTGGGAATGATGGCCCTGTAGGACTGATTGTCCTAGACAGTAGATGATAATTTTGTTATACACCTGTTTGGCTGTGGGAATGATTGATATTTCCTTCAGAATTGAAATTTTTTTTTTGTTTTTTTGTTAGGAATAGAACTGATTGTCCTTGTGAACATATGTAAGTTATATAGTTGTCAGGCAGTGACAGTCCTATTGTACTGATTGTCCTTGTGAGTGGGTGTGAGTTTTCTTTGGCTTTGGAAATAACAGTCCTATAAGACTGGTTGTCCTTGTCAGTAGATATGAGTTCTACAGTTCATTGGCTGTGGGAATGATGGTCCTCTAGGACTGATTGTCCTTGTCAGTAGATATGAGTTCTACAGTTCATTGGCTGTGGGAATGAAGTCCTTTAGGACTAATTGTCCTTGTCAAGAAAGTGTATTATAATTGTACTGTAGATTTTCTAGAGGAATATGTGAGTGCATATCCATGGAGAGTTTCTTACCACAGTGTAGTTTTACTGTTTTGTTTGTGTCTTTTTCCTGTTAGAGAGGGAAGGGGGAGGGGGAGTGAGAGAGAGAGTGAGAAGAGAGTTGTGCAATATGTGTGTGTGAATGTGTGTGTGTGTGTGTGTGTGTGTGTGTGTGTGTGTGTGTGTGTGTGTGTGTGTGTGTGTGGGGAATATGAGTAATCATACAAAGTTCGTTGTCATGAGAAGTGAATAGGGCTAGAGTAGTCGAGAGCATGTTGCATGCAGAATGTTTCTAGACCTGTAAGTTTGGTTTGTGCACGAGCATATGCACATGCACACACATTTGCATGCATGCACACACATACACACACATGTACACATCACATCTCACTTGTTGTAAGTTTTGAACTGTTTGCACTTCCTGCAAAGAGAGTAGTTTGGTATTCTGTGTATTCATAAAGATATTAAGTATAGTTTGTAATATTTCATGTGTTCATTAATACTGTTTGATCTTTGCTGTTTATTGTTATTTTTGCTTTGTTTTCTTACGATTGTTTTGCATCTAGTAGTTTGGATTTCTTCATGTGTATTCTGATAGAGTTTGTAGTTTGCAGGTTTGTGCTAGTTTTACTGTTTCTACTAATATCTTATTTATTACATCATGAAATTAATACTGAAAATGAAAAACAAGCCCACTCTCAATGTCTTTGTGCTCAGAGCAATATCTTGCCAAAGCTGCTGTCAGTTTTCACCATAGAAATAACATCTTGATTTTGAATGCAGGGAGAGTAGTTTTAATGATTTGTACCTGATGTGTGCAGTTGTGGAGGTGGAATAATACAGAGAAATAAAGAGTTTTCTGCGCTAATTTAACAGTGCAAGTATACAGAGTTGAATTTGATAAGTATTATTACAGAGGCAATGTGGCTGGTCACATTTTGTATGTAGTCCAGTTTGTACTTGTGTTTTGATGGGGGAATCACTGCAACCAGGTTTGAGGTATTGATAACATAATTTCTGCTGACTGGGAAATAAGGATTCAGTCTTGTTTCTTTCTTTCGTTTGTCTGCTTTTGTACCTTCATGGGTGTCATGAGGAGAATGAGCTGATGGTGGTCTGCTTTGAGCTGGAAGTCCTGAGGAGATGAAATGCCTTGTGATGTCATGCTGACCTCAGGTGCTATGGATAGATCTTAACTTGAAGCCAGTTTAACCCCTGGGACCGTGGATAGATTGACATTTAAAGTCAATGACCATGGATAGATTGTCATTTAAAACCAACGACCCTGGATAAATTGTCATTCAAAACCAAGGCCATGGATAGATTGTCATTCAAAACCAAGGCCATGGATAAAATTGTCATTTAAAACCAAGGCCATGGATAATTGTCATTCAAAACCAAGGCCATGGATAGAATTGTCATTCAAAACCAAGGCCATGGATAGATTGTCATTCAAAACCAAGGCCATGGATAGATTGTCATTCAAAACCAAGGACCCTGGATAAATTGTCATTCAAAACCAAGGCTATGGATAGATTGTTTTCAAACCAAGCCAGAAATGTCGTCAAACCAAGCATGGATAGATTGTCATTCAAAACCAAGGCCATGGATAGATTGTCGTTCAAAACCAAGGCCATGGATAGATTAAAAAGCCAGGTTGGCTCTAGGGCCATGCATAAATTGTCATTTAAAATCAGGGGTCATGGACAGATTGTCTTTTAAAGTCAGGTTGACTCTAGGGATAGGCAGAGGTAAGAAGCAAAATCTGCTCTACACACAGTGAATGCAGGTTGGTTCCATCTTCGTGCCATTACCAGGAACAACAGATGCTGTTAGTGTATCCGACATTTGGTTATGTCATACATGTGGTTTTAAGCTGTCATATTTGTTGTGATAACAAAATACAGTGGAGTGTGTGTAACTATAGAATGTTTTTTTCTTATAAGAAAATTGAATTGGAAATATCATTATTTTCTGTGTCACATCTGAAATTAAATATTTCAAAAGGTCAAGATGTTTTTTGCTATTTTCGTTTCATAATCTAAGGAATTTCATTTATGATTCTTTCAGAAAGTATGCAGTACTCTACAAGGAAGACATGTCAGTAGTCCATCAGAAGTCATTTTTGTTGTCATCTTCTGTTTTATATTGCTGTGACATATGATATCTGCTCCTATCTCTGTAATTGTTCTTTTTCTTATGTCTGACTTGTAATACCTTATGTGCTGGCTTCAGGTGTGAAGGATCAAACTCTTGCTTATATTGCCACATGAAAACAGTGTCAAGGATTCTGTGTTGTTGTACATATTGCCTGTGATTAAATAGTATAGGTCAGGGAGATGATTTGAGAAAGGTATTGAGAATCCATTGGCCATTTTAGTAATATTAGCTCCAAACAAAACTTCCTGGATGTTCATCATAACAATCAGGGTAAATGGATTTATCTTGTTCAGGACACAGTTGTCTGAGGCTGTCTACTTCTGACGCTTTATACGTCTGATGTTTTGACAACTTCTCTACAAACATTCAGACGGACTGTCAAATTCAGCACACACATAGGCCAGAAATCTCGTAAAGGGAAGTAATTCAATAAACATGGCTTGGGTTAAAGAAATAATGGATATGGACTTGGAGTTTGCTGTTACAAGTATTTTCGGAGGTTGGCACCAAGTGAAACTCTGCTGTTCCGAGTTATTTTTCATTAAATTAGTCCACAGTGAGCTGAAATGTTTGACAGATGTGAAAATTTGCATCTCTTATCCATATGATGACTGTCAGTTTTCTGAGCAGGGATATGGGTCGGGATGATGTTTAGAGAAAATCCCTCAGCTATATTCTGTAATATCAACACAGGGAAAGACTAAGCAGGAAATTCATCCTGATAATCAAGGTGTACGATTTTTCAAATAGCTGATTGATGTTGTGAGAACTCTGATCTGTTTGAAATTGTAAGGATTTTCTTATATCTTATCGTCACATCTGGTATGTTCATAATTCTCTTTCTTTTGTGTCTTTTGTCAAAAATCAGAAATCCCGGGTAAGTACAGTTTCAACCAAAAACTGTTGTTTCTTGTCAGCTAAAACCTTCCACTCCTGCACACTGTAAAGCAGCTTCCTAATGACAGCATCTGAACCTTGTCCTCCCTCACCCTATCCACCAGCTGTTGCCAAAAGGTGTTCAGGTAGAGTGAGGAAGTGAATTGGTTTAGCCGCTATAACTCAAAAGCATCAATGGGAGGGAGCAAAGAGATGAAGTAGACAAAGAGAAGGAAAAAGAAGTTGAGAGTGGGCTTGTGATTTTGCTGTGAAATGTCTCTGGCTTGATGATTTGCTGTCTGTGGCGTGTGTACCACTGAGTATCTTCTCTCTCTGTCTCTCCAGCTGCCCGCCAGCCACAGTATAGAAAGTAGCGAGAGAAAGAAGCGCGGCCTTGGCCTTCGCTCCAGTAAACACAAAGATAGAAAGAATAGCTCCTCTAGTGTCAGAGATCATAATGTAAGTGAAGTTACGGACATGTATATTCAGTATCTAGCATGCTGTATTTCTCTTTCTCTGTCCGGTATATCTTGTATCATACCTTTCTATTATGTTTCTTTCATATATACAGAATATTTGTATACATGTGTATATTCTTGTGTATGTTCATATGTACATATCTTTCTTTGTTTTGTACACTGTCTTCTGAGAAGTAAAGAGTGACTGCAGGTGAGGTGAGAAATAACTGTACAATAAATGTACTGTTGGCGTTTGGGGGTTGGAGTTTGTTCAAGAAGGGCTCATTACACTCAGACAATTCCATATGTGCTCCACCCAAATTTGCCAGCAGTTGTATGGCAAACTCCTTGATCTTAAACAAAAATCCTATGCACTGGCATGGTCTTGAAATGGAAGGATGGGAAGGGGGTGGGGGCAAGTCCATGAAACACTGACACCACAGAATGATTGGAACTTGAAGATGGGAGTGAGGAACCTACAGGCTGGAATTGAACTCGAGACACGAGATCTTAAGTCCATGGTCTTGTCAAGAGTCTGCCAACCCCTCTCCCCCCCCCCCCCCCCCACCGTGTACTGTTCTCACCCAGAGAGTTGACACAACAATAATAACAAACAGAACACCTACTGGTCTTGATCTTTGGATCTTCAAGAAGTGAGGACCCAAAATCAAACCTGGTAGATGTCTTATCTGTTGTTACTGTTATGTCAACTTTTAAGGTGAATACAGGACTTTTTTCACACTTTAACACTATCAGGTTCTGTTTTTGTTTATTTATCTCATTATTTTTTATATATTTATTTCTGAACAGTAGCGTAGAGAGGTAATACTCACTTTTTAGACAAGGTCACTTTTAAATTTTTGTGTTGATTGGAACATGAAAATACCAGCCCAGGTACTGTTTGTAAGAACAATGACAATTTTCAGTGAACAATGTGTCAGTGTCACAGCAGTAAAAGGAGAACAGCCTCAGATCGCTGTGGTTACTTTAGGGGTGTTTGTATTCTAAACTGCATCCAAGTGTGTAGAAACAGGATTTTTGTGCTGGTCCTGTAGTGTGGCTAGGAATTTGAAAACTCCATAGCAAACAAATCTGTAAACTATCAGTTGATTGAACTCAAGACACTTACTCAAGTTTGTGAAAGAAATATTTGATACAGATGTTTACTTGAGTTTGTGAAAGGTACTTGACACAGATAATCAAATGTAAGAATTGATGTAAATAAAGCAAACAAGTTAAAAAAAAAGAAAAGAAAAATAAGAAGAAAAAAAAGAAGAAGAAGAAAAGAAAGAAAAGAAATGAAATACAAGTGTTAGTAATTATGTCTGTTATTTGAAGGTGTCCACAAGATATTCTGACACTTTTTGAATGATTGCAAATTTACAGCAAAACAGTAGTAGAGGTACGCACAGCACACACAGGCACAGTACAGCCACACATTGGAGTTCAAAATCAACGCATGCTTTTTAGGTCTATATCCACATAGACAAACACAGCACAGTGTAGTCATGCACTTCACCGAAAAAGTCAAATGCACATGTGTGGAATGTGCAAAGATGACAGAATTAGCAAAGAACCAGTGATGCTGATGATGTATTCATGCTGTGGTCTGGTCACCCCCCACCTCCCAGTTCACCTGTCTACTCCCTCACCCTGTCCTCCAAGCTGGAAGCTGGCAGATAGGGTGAGGAAGTGAGTTATCCTCCCTCTTCTCACCTCACCACATCACCTGCCCTTTTGTACACATGTCACCTTGCCCCGCCCACCCCTACCATCTACCCCTTGCCCCAGTTTTTATTTTCACCCCCACCACCTCGCCCCCCTGTCAGGAAACCCTGACTGCACAGGACATTACAATTTTCCATTTTGCCTACACTGTGTTATATGTCTAACCTGTGTGGTTTGTGCCACTGAACCACTCCTCCCATGGCTTTATTTTATTTTGTTTTATTTTATTTTATTTTTTTCCGGATAAGTTTTCTTTTTGCTTTTTGCTTTTGTTTTCATTGTTGTTCCCACTAACACAGATTGGGGAGGGTACTCGTGTAATTTATGATGATTACGTCATGAATTTTTTTGATTGTGCGGGTGAACAGTAATCACACAAAAAACAGACTAACAGAGACACATACACAAAACTAAACAAAAACTAAGAGACAAAAAGCCCGAAACAAGGAAAGAAAGAACAACAGCAGCAGCAACAACAACAAAAAACGAGTAAGATCAATTGTAAAAAATCATTGTGTAACAACAAACAGAAAAATAAGAAAATTTCAACAAACTGTGATTCTATTTGAACAAAACACAAAGATCTGGTCAGTTAAAGACAACTTATTTTGCTGTATACATTATTTTTGCACTTTAACCTATTGCATTCTGAATGCCTAGCAGCCTGAACTGCTTGCTTAAGCAGGAGTGAATAAAATCTGAGAATGCATGGCATGGCATACAGATGTTCACATTTTGGCAGGTAAATGAATGTGTTCAGTCATACCCAGTAGAGAGCGTCAAGCCTGAGATACTACAGAAATAATATGAATACACAAATATAATGTCCAGTTAAAACTGATAAACAAAAGATGAATGAATGAAGACACTGAGTAGATAAAGATGATAGATGAAGTGGAGATTCTGCAATATAGCAATAAATCAATAATGAATGGATGAACGAATTATTAAGTAAATAGTTGAAATGATTTTTGAAAAATGAAACTTATTTTCAGGTTGTTTTGACGAAAACATGTAGATTTCTGTATTGGTTAAACTGAAAGCTTGGGGAGGAAAACTTGTTGTACCTGTAGGAAGACTCTGTATGTGTATGTGTATATACATGTGTGTGTGTGTGTGTGTGTGTGTGTGTGTGTGTGTGTGTGTGTGTGTGTGTGTGTACATATAAAGTGTTTGCATTTTTGTCAGATCTGTTTGGTTTATTAGTCAAAAAATGTTTGTGTGTGTGTGTGTGTGTGTGTGTGTGTGTGTGTGTGTGTGTGTGTGTGTGTGTACGTACAAAGTGTTTGCATTTTGACAAATAATGTTTGGGTTATTAGTCTGAAAATGTTTTTGGTGTATCTGTCTGTATTGCAATGTTTTAGATTTATTTTTCAAACAGCCAGCTCATACTTTTTGAATTTTTTTTACTCCCTCACCCTGTCTGCCAGTTTCATATGTTATCAGCCATGATATCAAAGCAAAACCTTAACTCATTCATTTCCTCATCATATCCACCAGCTTCCTGCAGAATGCTAGTGTATAGGTTGAGGGAGTGAAAAGATTAGGTTTTCACATCAGTTGGATAGGGTGAGGGGATGAAAAGGTTAAGAGTACTGGTGACAGAAATAAAGAATTGATATATTGAAAACTTAAATGATTAAAACAGGCATTGAAATTAAAAGCTTCTGATTAATTTTTTTTTTTGAATGCCATCATTAGCTACTGTCTTTGTCTTTGTATAGTACAGAGTACTTTTCCTGTTCGGTGTTTGTTTTTGTATGATATATTTTGTACACAAAATTGGACTGATTATGTGCTATATATTTGCCAGTTAAAAATTATGGTGTACTTATTTGATTGTTTAGTATTTGGTTCTCAGTGATATACTTTGTATACAACATTGGACTAATTAGATGCTTTATGTTTGATACTTTAAAATTCTGTTATACATATTTGATATTTTGAACATTGCCACATCGTATTTGTGGTTTCTCCTTAATATTTACAAAGTTCTGAATGTTGTTTTACAGTGATCAGCCTTTTTTTTTTTAGCATACAGATTTTTCCTAGATGCACATATGCAGTTAGTTTTTGCTCACAGAGTGCTGATGGAGCGTTGCTGCACTATCTGTGTACTCTTTTCTTCAGGAGAATGCATTCTTGGTGTTTTCATGTTTCTATAAACCAGCTACTGACATACGATAGGATCTTTAACATGAGTGTTTGATATTCTGCATTTGTATTCATACAAATGGGGTTAAGGTATTGGTGGGTCTGCACACATAATGACCTGGAGATCAGAAAAATCTTCCCCTTTTACCCACCAGGTTGAGGTGTCTGGGTGGATTGAACCCAGAACTTATCAGTAGGAAGCCTGATGTCTACCCACTTGATTACCATGCCCATCTTTTGTTGAGCTGTTCCTGTGTTAATTATATTTGATATTTATACATCGGACTATTTCTTTACAGTGTATTTGTATCTTTGCTATTTATACATCAGATTAATTCTTTATATTTGGTATTTTCTTGTTTCACTAATTTCATGGAATATAATTGATATTTTCTGTGTGGATGAATTACACATTATGTAATTTATATGTTCCTGAAGGATGAATTTTTCATTATATAATTTATTATTCTGTCAGACCAGTTTCTGTGCTATATGTTTTATATTTTTCTTTTCCCAGGGCAGTAATAAAGGTAAATCTATATTTGGGATTCAGGGCAGTAATAACGGTTCTTTGCTGAGTGCTCCACCCTTGGAAAGGATTCATGCCAGCGCTTCCAATCCAAACCTGCTGATTCACACGGGCAGTGTGTGTGAGCCTCGACACACGGAGTCACCTTTGTCCTCGCCCCACGAACAAGAATTCAGGAGATCCGCCTGCGAGAAAGCTTTGTCAACACTGCAGAAAATGGTGAGTGTGTGAGGAAGGGTGGTGAGAGCAGAGGTGTTGGGGGTGCATGTGTGTGTTTGTATGTGCGAACATGCATGTGTGTGTTCGTGTGCATGTGTGTGTTGTTTGTATATGTGTATGTTAGGGTGTGCCTGAGTGTATGTGTCAACCCCCGTGGGGATGCTGGGGTCTCTTTCAGTATAAATAGTATCCCTGTCTTCTGGAAATTCTGTGCTAGAAATTTCCTCCTTTCTGTCACTCTCTTTGTTTCTTTCTTCCTCGTTTGCTTTCTGTCATTTCTTCCTATTATTTTCTGCCTTTCTGGTCCTTTCTGTTTGATAAAGTCATACGTATTTTCTCTCAGGATTGATAATTGGGTACATGTATTAAGAGGGAAGTGAGATATGCGGAAGCAGTTTTAGGTAAAATAGTCCTGTTTTTATATACGTTTTAGTGTCCTGTTTTTAGATATGTTTTAGTGTTCCTAGTTAAGTTTAACCCGTTCGCTGCCAAAGTGTAAATAAAAAGGTGAACCATCTGTGCCACGGAGTTTTAAACGTCTTGACTTAAAATTAAAAAAAATTCATATCTCTTCATCCAGTCCAGAAAACCCCACAACACTATAAATTTTCTTGTTCAATATACTTTACAACACACCAGGAGTGGCAGTACTTTCGTTTTTACGATCACCAGTGCTAGTAATGTCCACTTCGACTCTTATCTGGGTCAAGTCCAACTTCGGACATCAACACCGAAATATCGCCTGCATGTACCAAATTATCGTCATTTTCACTCTTATTGACAGACGGCAAATCAGAATCAGCACCACAAGTAATGATTTCTGCAACTTCTTTTGCTGCATAAGTTATTTTTCGGATCCGATCGACGCTTGGTGTTGAAGTGAGTCCGTCCGCCATTGTTTACACTCGCTGAATAGCAATCAGCTGTAGGGGGTCACAATTTCAACCACATGGGCAGAAAAGACCGTAAAACGTTAACATACATAATTAGCATCTATATTATAGAGGGAATACTGAAGTTTCCGTTGATATCTCATAGGTCACTGAAAGCGTTGGGGTTTTCTGGCTAAAAATAGGAAAAGTCGACCGACCGAATATTCTGAAGGCATATGTTTCTTCCGACCGAATATTCGGTCAGAAGTACTGAACAGGTTAAAATTGTACTCAGATATGTTTTAAATTTGTATTCAAATATGTTTTTTCTATCTCTGTGCAATAAATTGGACAGTGGTCAGGGGCATCTCCTTAGATTATATGCATGAATGCATCGATATGTGTACTTAATTTTCTTTCCTTTTTTTCCTCCCATGTTGAAGTATTGTATGTTTTGGAATGGGTATAGCCCTGATATGTCTCTACGCAGTCAGCTGGGCTTCAAACAAAGAAGTAACAATAACAGTTTAAGTGTCAGGAGGTCAGGTGTGCTAACCACCCAGCTGTTTTACAGCCAGACATTTGGTCAGTGACTACCATTTCTCTGTTCCCTCCCACAGCAGACTTGGTCAGTGACTACCATTTCTCTGTTCCCTCCCACAGCCAGACTTGGTCAGTGACTACCATTTCTCTGTTCCCTGCCACAGGCAGACATTTGGTCAGTGACTACCATTTCTCTGTTCCCTCCCACAGCCAGACATTTGGTCAGTGACTACCATTTCTCTGTTCCCTCCCACAGCCAGACTTGGTCAGTGACTACCATTTCTCTGTTCCCTCCACAGCAGACTTGGTCAGTGACTACCATTTCTCTGTTCCCTCCCACAGGCAGACATTTGGTCAGTGACTACCATTTCTCTGTTCCCTGCCACAGCAGACATTTGGTCAGTACTACCATTTCTCTGTTCCCTCCCACAGCCAGACTTGGTCAGTGACTACCATTTCTCTGTTCCCTCCCACAGGCAGACATTTGGTCAGTACTACCATTTCTCTGTTCCCTGCCACAGCCAGACTTGGTCAATGACTACCATTTCTCTGTTCCCTCCACAGCCAGACATTTGGTCAGTGACTACCATTTCTCTGTTCCCTCCCACAGCCAGACTTGGTCAGTGACTACCATTTCTCTGTTCCCTCCCACAGCCAGACTTGGTCAGTGACTACCATTTCTCTGTTCCCTGCCACAGGCAGACATTTGGTCAGTGACTACCATTTCTCTGTTCCCTGCCACAGCCAGACTTGGTCAGTGACTACCATTTCTCTGTTCCCTCCCACAGCCAGACTTGGTCAGTGACTACCATTTCTCTGTTCCCTCCCACAGCCAGACTTGGTCAGTGACTACCATTTCTCTGTTCCCTCCCACAGCCAGACTTGGTCAGTGACTACCATTTCTCTGTTCCCTGCCACAGCCAGACATTTGGTCAGTGACTACCATTTCTCTGTTCCCTCCCACAGCCAGACTTGGTCAGTGACTACCATTTCTCTGTTCCCTCCCACAGCCAGACATTTGGTCAGTGACTACCATTTCTCTGTTCCCTCCCACAGCCAGACTTGGTCAGTGACTACCATTTCTCTGTTCCCTCCCACAGCCAGACTTGGTCAGTGACTACCATTTCTCTGTTCCCTCCCACAGCCAGACTTGGTCAGTGACTACCATTTCTCTGTTCCCTCCCACAGGCAGACATTTGGTCAGTGACTACCATTTCTCTGTTCCCTGCCACAGCCAGACTTGGTCAATGACTACCATTTCTCTGTTCCCTCCCACAGCCAGACTTGGTCAGTGACTACCATTTCTCTGTTCCCTCCCACAGGCAGACTTGGTCAGTGACTACCATTTCTCTGTTCCCTCCCATCTTTGTTTTTAGGGCTTCCTTGACTGTTTTCTTTTCTTTCATTTGTCTGTTTTGTCAATGATGTGCTTTTTCTTGTTTGGTTTTTGAACAATTCACTTTATTTTGTTCGTTTAGTTTTTGTGAATGTATTTCAGTTTTATGTCTTTTTTATGATTTTGTTATATTGTGTAGAGTAATAAAGATTAGCTGTAAGACAGGTCTGTTGGTACCTTATGCTACTGTCCTTGAGTAATATAGTGTAATAAGGACTAGCTGTAAGACAGGTGTAGTGGGACCTTATGCTACTAACCTTGAGTTATTTAGTGTAATAAGGACTAGCTGTAAGACAGGTGTAGTGGGACCTTATGCTACTAACCTTGAGTAATATAGTGTAATAAGGACTAGCTGTAAGACAGGTGTAGTGGGACCTTATGCTGCTATCCTTGAGTAATTAAGTGTAATAAAGACTAGCTGTAAGACAGGTGTAGTGGGACCTTATGCTACTATCCTTGAGTAATTTAGTGTAATAAGGACTAGCTGTAAGACAGGTGTAGTGGGACCTTATGCTACTGTCCTTGAGTAATTAAGTGTAATAAGGACTAGCTGTAAGACAGGTGTAGTGGGACCTTATGCTACTATCCTGAGTTATTTAGTGTAATAAGGACTAGCTGTAAGACAGGTGTAGTGGGACCTTATGCTACTAACCTTGAGTAATTTAGTGTAATAAGGACTAGCTGTAAGACAGGTGTAGTGGGACCTTATGCTACTAACCTTGAGTAATTAAGTGTAATAAGGACTAGCTGTAAGACAGGTGTAGTGGGACCTTATGCTGCTATCCTTGAGTTATTTAGTGTAATAAGGACTAGCTGTAAGACAGGTGTAGTGGGACCTTATGCTGCTATCCTTGAGTAATTAAGTGTAATAAGGACTAGCTGTAAGACAGGTGTAGTGGGACCTTATGCTACTATCCTTGAGTAATATAGTGTAATAAGGACTAGCTGTAAGACAGGTGTAGTGGGACCTTATGCTACTAACCTTGAGTAATTTAGTGTAATAAGGACTAGCTGTAAGACAGGTGTAGTGGGACCTTATGCTGCTATCCTTGAGTAATTAAGTGTAATAAGGACTAGCTGTAAGACAGGTCTGTTGGTACCTTATGCTACTGTCCTTGAGTAATATAGTGTAATAAGGACTAGCTGTAAGACAGGTGTAGTGGGACCTTATGCTACTATCCTTGAGTAATATAGTGTAATAAGGACTAGCTGTAAGACAGGTGTAGTGGGACCTTATGCTACTAACCTTGAGTAATATAGTGTAATAAGGACTAGCTGTAAGACAGGTGTAGTGGGACCTTATGCTACTAACCTTGAGTAATTAAGTGTAATAAGGACTAGCTGTAAGACAGGTGTAGTGGGACCTTATGCTGCTATCCTTGAGTTATTTAGTGTAATAAGGACTAGCTGTAAGACAGGTGTAGTGGGACCTTATGCTACTAACCTTGAGTAATTTAGTGTAATAAGGACTAGCTGTAAGACAGGTGTAGTGGGACCTTATGCTACTATCCTGAGTTATTTAGTGTAATAAGGACTAGCTGTAAGACAGGTGTAGTGGACCTTATGCTACTAACCTTGAGTTATTTAGCGTAATAAGGACTAGCTGTAAGACAGGTGTAGTGGGACCTTATGCTACTAACCTTGAGTAATTAAGTGTAATAAGGACTAGCTGTAAGACAGGTGTAGTGGGACCTTATGCTGCTATCCTTGAGTTATTTAGTGTAATAAGGACTAGCTGTAAGACAGGTGTAGTGGGACCTTATGCTGCTATCCTTGAGTAATTAAGTGTAATAAGGACTAGCTGTAAGACAGGTGTAGTGGGACCTTATGCTGCTATCCTTGAGTAATTAAGTGTGAAGTTTTCAACTATATGCATATGAGAATCAGATAGGCAATAATGTGCACTGTGTTGTGTGCAGTTCACAGCCAGCTGAAGGGATTGCTACGCATGATGTTCACGGAGCGAGAAAGGTTGAAAAACTCTCTTGAGAGAGAGAGCGGTGCCAGCGCTTCACAGCAGCACACCATTTCTGCACTCAGGCAGGCTCTTAGTGATGTGAGTATACAGCCATTTTAACCCTTTGACTCCTGCACCCTATCCACCACCTGCAAAAACTTAACCCCTTGATTTCCTCACCCTAACCATCAGTTTCTTGCAGGAAGCTGGTGGATAGGGTGAGGGAAGCAAAGGGTTAAGTTTCTGCTTTGCTAGTATGGTTTGCTATACCGGATGCTGATGGGCAGGGTGTGGGAGTCAAAGGGTTAGCTCCATGTACATGGCATTTTGATTGACAGTTCCAACTCAGCTGTGTGATGGCAAAGGGTTAACCCCATGTACATGGCATTTTGATTGACAGTTCCAACTCAGCTGTGTGATGGCAAAGGTTAACCCATGTACATGGCATTTTGATTGACAGTTCCAACTCAGCTGTGTGATGGCAAGGTTAACCCATGTACATGACATTTTGATTGACAGTTCCAACTCAACTGTGTGATGGCAAAGGGTTAACCCATGTACATGACATTTGATTGACAGTTCCAACTCAGCTGTGTGATGGCCTGTATAGGGAATTTTTGAAACATCCCACAGAACAAATTGATGAACACATGATCTGTAGCTGTGTACTTTTAGAAAGTTTAACTTTCAGAAATACATCATCTTTTGTCTCTTGCGATATCGTGTATCTTGGACATGGCAAACCAGGTCAAACCCATCCTTTTCCAGATCAGATTTTTTGTTGGGTTTATTCCCACATTCGTCAGGTAGTCCTGGGGTACATGGTTCCCATTAATGGAGGATGACCTGAATTGATTGACAACTTTGTAGAATGGACAGAAGAACTATTTGCAGATCCAGGCTTTGGCACACAGTTAACACAGCTGGAGGAATTCGTTGAACATTTCTTTAGTGTGGTGCCCCAGTGACTCTTCATGGATTCATGGAGTCAAAGGAGATGAAGAAGAAGAACAAGTATTTTCTTTCAGAAATAATACAAGTTAGAACATTTGATTAAGGATACTCAACTAATCACCTGAACATAGTGAAAAGCTCCAGGACAGAAAAAATCCATACTATGGACACATTGTAATCCACAGTTCTGACATTCATGAGGTACATAGGTACATGTCATTACAATGTAGCCAAGATTGTTCGACAGATTGATGCTGGCATAAGATATTAAACCCGTAGGCCAGGCAGGACCTCAGGACCTGGCCAGCTCATGGATTTATGTGCAGGCTTAAGGCTTGTGCTGTGATCATTTTGGATCTTCTCCATCACATGGTATCATTGGCGTTAGTGCATATGGAATTCAGTCCGAGTGCAGAGACGTCATCTTGAGAAAATGAAACTTAAAACTGAACTATGACACTTTACATATTGAGGACCAACTCAAAGGGTCAGTTTTATCATTGCTTGATGCGCAGAGTAATCCTTGGTATCACCACTTTATTTGCAAGCAACAAATGTGTGTTTACCAGGAATCAGTCTTTTTTTTACTTTCAAGCTGACATCATGCCCACATGTGAATAAATGTAGACATGTGGCATTGAATAAACATAGAAATTGTTATTGCTGTAGGATGTAATACACATTTACTGTTTAGAATTAAAGCATTTCAGTCATGCAGTAGTTATTTCCCTTTGATTGTTTGTTGCAGCATGTAAGGCTTAGTTAGGCACAGGTATAGGATTAATGCCATGATGATTTTGGATTTTATCCGTCACATGGCATGTGTGGCGTTAGTGCATTTTGAATTTATTCTGAGCGCAGAGACATCATCTTGAGAAACTGAAACTGCTCCATGAAAGTGCAGACCATGTTGCTACATATGGTTGGCATATTGTGACAGCTGCTGCTGATAGTGCAATGCTGATCACTGGTCAGCAATACTGCATTGATCTGATGCTACATCATCTTTTGTTTTGTTTCACTTTTTAAAACTTTTCTTGGACATTGTAATGAACCAGACTTCAAGAGGAAATGAACGCGTATTTAATACAACAAGACAAGACAGGCGCAAATTTTTGGCCAAGGCGTCATGCGTAAGATTACAAACAAACACCAGATACAAGAATTGGGAGAAAAAGACTGAAACTTCCCTGCTGCTCGGTCCAGTATGAGAAAAGGAATAATTATTACTTTTCTCACACTATTATTCCTTTTCTCACACTGGACCAAGCAGCTTGGAAGTTTCAGTCTTTTATCTTATTCCTTTTCTCACACTGGACAGAGCAGCAGGGAAGTTTCCCTCTTTTTCTCCTAATTTTTGTATCTGGTGTTTGTTTGTTTGTAATCTTACAATTGACAAAGGCCAATTGGCCAAAAATTTGCCCCTGTCTTGTCTTGTTGTATTAAATATGCGTTCTTATTCTTCTTTCATGTTTTTTTCTGGTTCCTATTTGCTTGAATGTGGCAGTCACACTTGTTTTGGATTTCAAGAGGAAATGCCAACACAGTCCGGGAGTGTACCCATTTATGTCAGAACTTACTGGAAAGTCTTGCCTGCCCTTTATGTCATATTGTTCATAATAGTACTGTAATGCATGATTGATGTATTCTGTAATGCATGATTGATGTATTTTGTGTCATGCTGTGTGTAAAGAGACTGTAATAATCAGTGCATCATGTCACATTGTGTCATGTGATGTTGTGCTGTGGTGTCCAGGCACAGTGCCAGAACAGTGACCTCAGAGCCAAGCTGTCCAAGATACACTCCGACTCCATGGTGCCCGAACTGCCCCCTGTCACAATTACCTCCCCCATTGCCTCACCACGACTCGACAGGGTGCGTTCCCTTTACTTTTAAACTTACCTGGCTTTCGAGCCAATATTACATGACTGAATGACGTTTTTGTTTTTTTTATTATTATCATCATTATTTTTTTTATGGTAACCCATGCTGAGGAGGTTTGCTTTGTAAATAAGTTGTACAGTATTAATAAATTATGTCACACATGTTATTTTTACTTTACAAAATTGCAAGGCACAAATGGAAACAGCACAGTGAGAAATGTTAGAGTGAACTGTGTTCAGACATTGATTAGACAGATGGAGAATCACACTTTGAGAATGTGCAGTCATTACAGTGTGTGAATATTATGAAGAGACATGGCATTTAATGTTTACAGCAGCAGTAGTGTGTCAATAAGAAAATTGTTACCTTGAAGAATCTAGTTTTGTTTTTTGTTTTTTTTTACTCATTTTTAGTTCATGCTACAGCATTCTTCACATGTACTATTGTATAGAAGAAGACAGCGGTGCAATAAAAGCCTCACTAAAAAAGAAAAACAACATTAATGAGAGAGATTTTCTTATGGTAATGACTTCACTTTTATATTTTTGTAATTTGATGATGATATAATACTGATAGATTATTTTTGTACAGCTCTATTCTGTAAACTAGTTTGGACTTAGTGGGCATTTCAAGTTTACAAAACACATAGTATTTAGTGTACATTTCAAGTTTACAAAACACATAGTATTTAGTGTTCATTTCAAGTTTACAAAACACATAGTAGTTTAGTGTACATTTTCATGTTTACACATAGTATTTAGTGTACATTTCAAGTTTACAAAACACATAGTATTTAGTGTGCATTTCAAGTTTACAAAACACATAGTATTTAGTGGGCATTTCAAGTTTACAAAACACATAGTAGTTAGTGTACATTTCATGTTTACAAAACACATAGTATTTAGTGTACATTTCAAGTTTACAAAACACATAGTATTTAGTGTGCATTTCAAGTTTACAAAACACATAGTATTTAGTGTACATTTCAAGTTTACAAAACACATAGTATTTAGTGTGCATTTCAAGTTTACAAAACACATAGTATTTAGTGTGCATTTCAAGTTTACAAAACACATAGTATTTAGTGTACATTTCAAGTTTACAAAACACATAGTATTTAGTGTACATTTCAAGTTTACAAAACACATAGTATTTAGTGTACATTTCAAGTTTACAAAACACATAGTATTTAGTGTACATTTCAAGTTTACAAAACACATAGTATTAGTATGCATTTCATGTTTACAAAACACATAGTATTTAGTGGGCATTTCATGTTTACAAAACACATAGTAGGCCTATTTAGTGTGCATTTCAAGTTTACAAAACACATAGTAAGCCTATTTAGTGTGCATTTCAAGTTTACAAAACACATAGTATTTAGTGTGCATTTCAAGTTTACAAAACACGTAGTATTTAGTGTGCATTTCAAATTTACAAAACACGTAGTATTTAGTGCGCATTTCAAGTTTACAAAACACATAGTATGTAGTGTGCATTTCAAGTTTACAAAACACATAGTATTTAGTGGCATTTCAAGTTTACAAAACACATAGTGGGCTATTTAGTGTGCATTTCAAGTTTACAAAACACATAGTATTTAGTGTGCATTTCAAGTTTACAAAACACTAGTATTTAGTGCGCATTTCAAGTTTACAAAACACATAGTATTTAGTGTGCATTTCAAGTTTACAAAACACATAGTATTTAGTGGGCATTTCAAGTTTACAAAACACATAGTATTTAGTGTGCATTTCAAGTTTACAAAACACATAGTATTTAGTGTGCATTTCAAGTTTACAAAACACATAGTATTTAGTGGGCATTTCAAGTTTACAAAACACATAGTAGGCTATTTAGTGTGCATTTCAAGTTTACAAAACACATAGTAGGCCAATTTAGTGTGCATTTCAAGTTTACAAAACACATAGTATTTAGTGTGCATTTCAAGTTTACAAAACATAGTATTTAGTGGGCATTTCGAGTTTACAAAACACATAGCATTTAGTGTGCATTTCAAGTTTACAAAACACATGTATTTAGTGTGCATTTCAAGTTTACAAAACACATAGTATTTAGTGTGCATTTCAAGTTTACAAAACACATAGTATTTAGTGTGCATTTCAAGTTTGCAAAACACATAGTATTTAGTGTGCATTTCAAGTTTACAAAACACATAGTATTTAGTGTGCATTTCAAGTTTACAAAACACATAGTAGGCCTATTTAGTTTGCATTTCAAGTTTACAAAACACATAGTATTTAGTGTGCATTTCAAGTTTACAAAACACATAGTATTTAGTGTGCATTTCAAGTTTACAAAACACATAGTATTTAGTGTGCATTTCAAGTTTACAAAACACATAGTATTAGTGTGCATTTCAATTTACAAAACACATAGTATTTAGTGTGCATTTCAAGTTTACAAAACACATAGTATTTAGTGTGCATTTCATGTTTACAAAACACATAGTATTTAGTGTGCATTTCAAGTTTACAAAACACATAGTATTTAGTGTGCATTTCAAGTTTACAAAACACATAGTATTTAGTGTGCATTTCAAGTTTACAAAACACATAGTATTAGTGTGCATTTCAAGTTTACAAAACACATAGTATTTAGTGGCATTTCATGTTTACAAAACACATAGTATTTAGTGTGCATTTCAAGTTTACAAAACACATAGTATTTAGTGTCCATTTCAAGTTTGCCAAACACATAGTATTTAGTGTGCATTTCAAGTTTACAAAACTCATAGTATTTAGTGTGCATTTCAAGTTTACAAAACACATAGTATTTAGTGTGCATTTCAAGTTTACACAAACTCATAGTATTTAGTGTGCATTTCAAGTTTACAAAACACATGGTATTTAGTGTGCATTTCAAGTTTACAAAAAACATAGTATTTAGTGTGCATTTCAAGTTTACCAAAAACATAGTATTTAGTGTGCATTTCGAGTTTACAAAACACATAGTATTTAGTGGGCATTTCATGTTTACAAAACACATAGTAGGCCTATTTAGTGTGCATTTCAAGTTTACAAAACACATAGTATTTAGTGTGCATTTCAAGTTTACAAAACACGTAGTATTTAGTGCGCATTTCAAGTTTACAAAACACATAGTATTAGTGTGCATTTCAAGTTTACAAAACACATAGTATTTAGTGTGCATGTCAAGTTTACAAAACACATAGTAGTTAGTATGCATTTCAAGTTTGCAAAACACATAGTATTTAGTGTGCATTTCAAGTTTGCAAAACACATAGTATTTACAAACCAGAAGAACAAGAAAACCAATGTAAGTGCGTATCCAACAAGACAAAACAAAACAAGCGCAAATTTTCGGCCAACTAGCCTTTGTCAAGCGTGAACGCACGGTCACAGACAGATCACAGACACCAAACAATGGATAATAAAAACGGACTAAAAACTTCCCTGCCGCCTCGTCCAGTGGGTAAGAAATGGAATGCCCATGTCGTCATGAGCAGTAGTAAGAAATGGGGAGAGGGGAGGCAACTATGATGTCAAAAGGGAAGTGAGATGAGTTCTGCAATTTTGAGAAGTGGCCATGCTATATCGGTATAGCCCTGTTCTGAAGAAGGCACAGGGCAAGAGCAAGAGATAAGGGAGTAGATTGTGCCCGGTGGCACTCCCTTATCCGCAACACCTTTCCCGAAGTTGAACATTACATCAACAAATGCCACCAAGAAATAGACTGTCTCAACATGCGACCCAAGAAATATTCCAACATCTGCAAAGAAGAAAGGGACGCACTACACTCCCTCAAAAACAAAGACGACATTGTCATCAAACCAGCAGACAAGGGGGGTGCAATTGTAGTCTGGGACAGACATCTGAAATATTCAAGGAAGCCCAGAAACAACTCCACCATCACGCCTTCTACAAAAAGTTGGACCAACCTGCCCACAGGACCAATCATGCCAAGATATCCAAACTTATCAACAATCTCATAACCTCTAAGCAGCTGCCCCCCACTGCCAGACTACTCATCAAACAACTTCCAGTCCAATCACTTTTTTATTTACTTCCCAAAATACATAAAGCCAACAATCCTGGCCGTCCTATCGTGTCAGCTTGCAACTGCCCAACTGAAAACATTTCTCAGTTTCTTGACCACATTTTGCAACCTATAGTCCAGGCTTTGCCTACCTTCATCAAAGACACTAACCATACATTGAATCTGATTCAAATAATAAATGAAGACCACACCTTCAAACCCCAATACCTGTTCACTTTGGATGTGACCTCTTTGTACACCAGCGTACCCCACTCCGACGGGTTAAAAGCTCTCCAGCATTTTCTGGACAAACGACGTGACCAAACATTGTCTACTTCAACCCTTGTCCGACTTGCGGAGCTGGTTCTTACCATGAACACATTTTCGTTCGGCGATGAGACGTTCTCGCAAGTTAGCGGAGTCGCCATGGGTACAAAGATGGGCCCCAGCTATGCCTGTTTGTTCATGGGATATTTGGAGGAACAAATCCTACAACAATACAAGAAACCCAAACCTGAATTTTACAAAAGATACATAGATGATTGCATTGGCATGACATCCCTCGATCATGACCAACTTTTGCAATTCATCCATTACGTCCAAACGTTTCACCCATCCATCAAGTTCACATATGAAATTTCAAACACATCCATAAGCTTCCTGGATATCGAAGTTTCCCTTCAATCTGAACAATTAGTCACTACAGTCCACTACAAACCTACAGACTCACATTCCTACCTGGACTATCAATCATCTCACACTTCCAACACCAGAAACAGCATTCCCTACTCGCAGTTCTTGAGACTACGACGCCTCTGCTCAGACGAAGACAATTTCCAGGACAAAGCAGTTGAAATGACTAGATTTTTCCTGCGCAGACATTACCAACTCGAGGTCATCAATGAAGCCCGGAAAAAAGTCAACTCTGTCTCTCGGCCAAATGCCCTCCATTCGAAGCCCAAAGCTGCCACAGAGGATCGGCCAGTCCTCAGTCTAGTTTACCACCCGTCCTTGCACCTCGTAAAAAGGATCATCTTGTCCAACTGGAACATTTTGCGATCCAGTCCCACTACAGGTGAAACCTTTGACAAGCGCCCTTTGATCGTCTACAAGAGAGACACAAATCTCCGCAACTTGCTGGTGCATTCAAATCTCAGCAAACCAGTCAGCCAACCTCCAGGAACCTCTCCATGCAACAAACCTAAATGCAAGACTTGTCCTTTCTTGTGCTCAGCCACCACAGTCAAAGGCCCCAAATCTCATATGAGAATTACAAAACATTTCAACTGTCAAACTTATAACATTGTCTACTTGATCAGCTGCTCTAAATGTTCCCAATTGTATATTGGTGAAACTAGACGCACCCTTGACACACGTTTCAAAGAACACTTGGCTGATATCCGCCACCAAAGGGATAAAACTATCCCCAATCACTTCAACCAATCAGACCACTCAATCAATGACATCCGAGTGAAAGGTCTGTGGCTTCTACACAATAACAGCACCATAGACAGGAAAGACAGAGAATCCCACCTCATAAATAAACTTGGAACATGCAAACCATATGGTCTTAATGACAAACCATAAGTAATCCACTGCGCAACAGAATTCAGACATGCCGTTTCATGTCTCTTCCTGTTCCCACGCCTACCAGATCCTTGGCACCGGGCACAATCTACTCCCTTATCTCTTGGCTCTTGCCCTGTGCCTTCTTCAGAATAATCTGTAAGTTGATCAGGTGTCATTTTCTGTTTCTATGATAATGGAAATTTGATGCAAAATACAAATGAAGCTCTTTGAATGATACAGCAACATTACGTAGCTTTGTATGTTTTGTGATCAGTGTAATATGATAAAGTCATTTTTCACAGACCGCAACAGAGCTAGTTCATTGTCTCCCTTTCAATATCTTAGGTCTGCTTGATGTGTAGTGTACATCTTGCAAGGGCCAAGAAAACAAAATCAGTATGATGAAAAGATACAAGGTTTTCATAATTTTTTGTTTAACTTGTTTTTATTCATTTTTAAATGCGCAACATTTACAGACATCTTGAAATGTACACAAGGCATAATCAACAGATATAACAAAGATGCAATAAACAAGCATACATTGTAATATATACATCTGTTGAAATATAGAAGGTATAGAGATATAGATAAATTCATATGTTAACCAAAAAACAAATAAACAAAATTTACACAAATGATGTCTATTAAAAGAAAAAGTAATCTTTGAACAGAGGATGTTTGTCATTTTATAGAAAAAAAACCGCTCCATCATGACCTACTGATATTTTGTAACATGATCTTCATTCATTGACTCATTCACCATTCTGGCGAACATATGGGTGAGATAATTATTTATGTGTCAAACATCAGAGGTAAATAATAAGACCACTTTGATATGAATGTCATTTAGCACATATTCACAGGTTGTCTTATAATTTGTCTTTTAGTTTAAGCTTGGTTGCTTGTATTGGTCTATACTCACTATGGAGTCATAAGATTATTGTAGTGTTTAACCCTTTGATTCCCACAACCTGTCCACCAACATCCTGCATTGTCAACCATGCTAGCAAAGCAAAAACTTAACCCTTTGATTCCCTCACCCTATCCACCAGCTTCCTGGAGGAAGGGAAGCTGGTGGATAGGGTCATCATCATCATCATCAGGTGCCTTGCCGCATGGCGTTGGCGATCATGGACCTCCATCCGGTGGATAGGGTGCGGGAGTCAAAGGGTTAATGATTTGAAAAAAAATATTCTTGAAATAATTGTTGTGTGAAAAGATTTAGCTGTTTAAAGATGTCTGTTACTGTGTGTTTTTAGAATTATGTAAATAACTGTGGATGTTGTTTTGCAGGAACGAGTGAATCTAGCACAGTCTATATCTGGGGAAAGCTTTTCCTTGTCAGAATATTACGATGCTGAAGAAAACTTTGAAAATGTGTCTGACTACTCCTCTGAGGTAAGTGTGATTGTTGTTTTTCATGTTATGTTGTATTTTGTTATAGTTCTCGTGGACCCATTGGAGCTTCTTAACCCTGTCACTCCCTCACCCTGTCCACCAGCTTTTTGCAAGAGGAGTGAAAGAGTTTACCCTGTTGGTTTTGAATTCCCAGTTGCCAGCTTGTCTCTAGTCTTCAGGTTGCCTCGACAGTCGTGCAGAAAACCTTGTTGCATCTAAATTCTAATTGACCAAATCTGACCCTTTCTGGCAGTCAGGGACAAAAGTTGCATGCAAGCAATTGGAGATACAACCTTAGGAAGGTGGTAACATCTTCTTTTATCTATGAAGAGTCATTGGGATACTGCACTTAAGAATTGTTCAGCAGATTCTCGATCTGTGGCAGTTGTGTGCCATAGCCAGAGTCTCTGTAAATGGTTTCTCTGTCCATTCCACAATGTTGTCAGTCCATTGATTTTAACTGTCTTTCTACCGATTTTAACTGTCTTTCTACCGATTTTA
>CM060305.1:10308656-10313656 GCA_030674185.1 Monoplex corrugatus
CTCTCTCTCTCTCTCTCTCCTCGCTCTGTCTCTCTTTCTCTCTCTCTTTCTCTCTCACCTCTCTCCCTCCCGCTCCCTCTCTGTGCTTTTACTATTTTCTGCTCAACTAGACAACAGGGAAGTTTGGTTGTTTTTCCACTGATTTGTGTCTTTGTTGTTTGTTATTCATTATATTGTTGTTGTATGTTTACGCTTGACAGAGACCAGTTGGTGCAGATTTACGCCTGTCTTGTCTTGTTATATTGAATGTGGATTCTGATTCTATTTTCGTTTTTCTGGTGTCTGTTTTCTGCTTCTTTGTTTGGTAGGTGCGACAGGCTCAGGAACTGATTGTTCAGACCCAGACTACATCATAAAAAAGTCCTTTTTACTATTTTCTCCATCTTTATTAGGTAGAGTGATACACTCCTTTTTGTGTGTCCAGTCTGTACAACTGGAGCGAGCGTTCTCTGTCTGTTCGACAGCCATATACTCTGTCCTTCTTCAAGTCTAGCTTGACGACATAACTGTTTGTCCAGCAATGATTTCCCTCTTTGCATGCCCATCCTTTCGTCCCATTCCCCTCCTGTCCTCCCCCCTCCCACTTTGTGTGTGGTTTGTATCCTTTGTGTCTGCTTTGTATCCTTTGTGTCTGCTTTGTATCCTGGAATTTTGGTCATTGTGAATGAATGCATTGGTGAATGAAAAGGGTGCGCTTTAATTTGATTTTTATATTGAGAGTTGGTGCTTTATGATTGATCTTGTTGTTGTTGTTGTTCTTCTTCTTCTTCTTCTTCTTCTTCATCTTCTTCTTGGTATTGTTATTATTAGTAGTACTATTCTTCTTCTTCTTCTTCTTCTTCTTGGTATTGTTATTATTAGTAGTACTATTCTTCTTCTTCTTCTTCTTCTTCTTCTTGGTATTGTTATTATTAGTAGTACTATTCTTCTTCTTCTTCTTCTTCTTCTTGGTATTGTTATTATTAGTAGTACTATTCTTCTTCTTCTTCTTACTTATTACTGTTTGTTCAGTCCCAGCCTACATTGTGAAAGTCCTTTCGCTGTTTTCTCCTTTTTCAAATGGTAGGGTGATATGCTGAAGAACTGATTGTTCATCCCAGCTACATTTCATAAAGTGGCCTGTTCACTGTCTTCCCAGTGATGTCAGTTGAACTCTTTTAGTCCCGCACCCTGTCCACCAGCATCCTGCATCGTCAACCGTGCTAGCAAAGCAAAAACAACCCATTGACTCCTTTACCCTATCCACCAGCTTCCTGCAGGAAGGTGGTGGATAGGGTGAGGGAATCAAAGGATTCAGTTTTTGCGGTAGGTGGATAGGGTGAGGGAATGAAAGGATTGATATTTTAAGGACCCCATAATCCACTTTCGTATCAAGACCTTGCCAAATACTTGAGAGTTTTACACTGACTCAAGGAGTCTGCAGGATATGCTCTCGGGGTTGGGTAGAGCATGTATGGAACTGTCTAAGTGTGGTGAATACTTGAACAGTTTATAGTTCCAATTCCTTTTTCAACTAAAATTCCTTCTTTTAAGAAGTCAGGTGAAGTGGTTAGTTAGAGAGTGATGTGTTCTAGTTCTTTTTCAAACTAAAATTCCTTCCTCTGACAAATGAAGTGGTTAGCACAAGACTGCTGACTTGTTCTTAATCCTTTTGCAATGAAATTCCCCCCCCCCCCCGTGGAGATGCTGGGAGCTCTTTCAGTATAAACAGTTCCCCACCTTCTGGAAATTCTGTACCAGATATTTCCTCTTTTCTGTCACTGTCTTTGTTTCTGCCTTGTTCCTTTGCTTTCTGTCATTTCTGCCTATCACTTTCTGCCTTGCTGGTCCATTCACCTGTATCGTGTGTTGGATAAAGTCTTGCGTGCTTTTTCTTAGGATTGATAATTGGGTACATGTGTTAAGTGCAGTTTTGGCTCTAGGGAGGTGAGATATGCGGAAGCATTTTTACGTAATTTATGCCTGTTTTTAATATATGATTTGGTGTCTTTAGGTATGCTTGTATTTGTATTCAGGTATGTTTTTTAAATCCCCTGTATGATAAATTGGATGGAGTAGTCAATGCCAGGGGCATGTCCTTTGATTATGTGCGTGAAAGCATTGATATGTGTACTCAGTTTTCTTCTTCTTTTCATTTTTTCCCCCTGTTGAAGTTTTGTATGTTTAGAAGCGGTTATAGCCCTGATATGGCTCTACACAGTCGGCTGGGCTTTAACCAACAATTACAGTAACTAAATTTCCTTCCTCTAACTAAGTCAAGTGAAGTGGTTAGCTCAAGAGAATACGGACTTGTTCTAGTTCCTTTCCCAAGTAAAATTCCTTCCTCTGACAAGTGAAGAAGCGGTTAGCACAATACTACTGACTTGGTCTAACTTCTTTCCCAATAAAATTCCTTCCTCTGACAAGTGAAGAAGCGGTTAGCACAATACTACTGACTTGGTCTAACTTCTTTCCCAAGTAAAATTCCTTCCTCTGACAAGTGAAGAAGCGGTTAGCACAATACTACTGACTTGGTCTAACTTCTTTCCCAAGTAAAATTCCTTCCTCTGACAAGTGAAGAAGCGGTTAGCACAATACTACTGACTTGGTCTAACTTCTTTCCCAACTAAAATGCCTTCCTCTAACAAGTAGCTAGCACAAGACTACTGACTTGTTCTAGTTCCTTTTCCAACTAAGATGCCTTACTCTATCAATTCTAGTGAGTGGTTAGCACAAGAGAATACTGTATTGACTGGGAGGTTGTGGATTTGAATCTCAGTGAATCCAAAAATTTATTGTGGATTTATTTATATATTTATGTGTATATTTATTTATTTATTATTTTGCCTCAACTAGCTGCTATCCAGAGTTGAACTTGCTGTGAGCACTGTAAGAAGATTGGAATGACCACAGTCAAGTTTCATCCTCTTTATTGATGTATCACTGATTGTCTAACTCAGATTTCCTGACCAGCACTGCAGGTGTCTGTATGTCCCTGTCCTGGTTAGTGCCACAATGTATTATGAAAATAAGTACAGGGTACAGCCCAGTCAGTCAAGCCTAATCTGAAATAGAATTCCATAGGACCTTCACTGTCATGCCCATTCTTGTCATCACAGCATTGTGAAAAATAGTCCCAGTTCTGTGGGCCTTCATGCCCTGAGTTGGAGGTTTTGGGGTGGGTTGGGGGGAAGGCTTGAAAGTTTACTGAAAATGAAATTGAAACTTCAGACATTTTATTATCCAGATATCTTGGCATCGAACCCAAGTCCCATTGATCTGATCAGTGCCCATGGTGTAGTGGTTAGCACATGGGACTGGAAGGTTGTGGGTTCAAATCCCCATCAGTCCCTTCAGAAATTTTTGTGGGATTTTTCGGCTCCCATCCGGCTCCTACCCAGAGTTCAGCATGTGGGAAGACTGGGATCACACAGTCGGGTCTCATCAACTTCACAGATGTGTCATTGAGGGTGATGCTCAAATTTTCTCATCTACACCACAGGTGTCTGCATGTCTCGTACCTGGTTGATGCCAGGATATATATGATAGCAAGCATAGAGTACAGCCCTGTCATGCAGTCTCAATCTTAGATGGAACTCTGTAGCATCAGGTTTATCATCTTCCTCCTCCTCATCCTTATTGAATTGTAAAAGCTTTGCCAGCTTCTATGGCCATTAAGGTGGTGTAGAAAATGGGGACCCCCCCAAAATAAATAAATAAGTTGAACACATACATAATCTCTCTAAGTAATCTCCTAAAGTACAGTGATTCTAAAAGTAATAATAAATAAAGTACCATTGATCTTATTTAACAGCTGACTGCTATGATAGAGAGAGAAAGAGAAAAAGAGAGGAAACGTGAGTATGCACGTGCCATCTAGCATGGTCATGCACGTGTCGGTTCTTTAGTCCTTAACTGATGGGGACACAGTGACGTAACCAACTACATGAACCAATGAGAGAGAGAGAATGAGTGATTCATGATCCATATAAAACAAGAATCGGCGTGAGCTTGCACGTGTATGTGGGCATGGTCGGTCGTGCACGTGTCCCATTCGATTTCATGACTGATGCTGACACTGCGACGTAGGCAACTCTCACTCAGCTGAGGTATAATCTGATTACCACTGGGCTTGAAAGATTACCTGAATTATTACTGTTATTGATTATGTCCTGGCAGTAAGCAGATAACGTAGTGTTGGAAAACAGCATGAAAAAGTATGGGATCTTGTACGGTTCTAATTGAAATGATTTTAGTTGATCAGTTAGTCCTTAATTCAGCATGAAAAAGTATGGAATTTCATATGGTTTTAATTGAAATGATTTTAGTTGATCAGTTAGTCCTTAATTCAGCATGAAAAAGTATGGAATTTCATATGGTTTTAATTGAAATGATTTTAGTTGATCAGTTAGTCCTTAATTCAGCATGAAAAAGTATGGAATTTCATATGGTTTTAATTGAAATGATTTTAGTTGATCAGTTAGTCCTTAATTCAGCATGAAAAAGTATGGAATTTCATATGGTTTTAATTGAAATGATTTTAGTTGATCAGTTAGTCCTTAATTCAGCATGAAAAAGTATGGAATTTCATATGGTTTTAATTGAAATGATTTTAGTTGATCAGTTAGTCCTTAATTCAGCATGAAAAAGTATGGAATTTCATATGGTTTTAATTGAAATGATTTTAGTTGGTTATCAATTCCTAATTCATATCCACAAGGATATTTGGTTATTAAGATTGACATATACATGATGTATATCAAGTTTCGGGCATACTATAAAAAAGACATTTTAAAATTGGCAATTTGAGAAGGAAAGAAGAGAAAAACATTAGTACTAGCAGCTGCCCAGTTTCTGATTGGATGTTTTGAGTAAAAAGCTACACCTGTTAGAAGATAACATATCACACACACACACACACACACACACACACACACACACACACACACACACACACACACACACACACACACACACACACACACACACACACACACACACACACACACACACTGATAATG
>CM060305.1:10318656-10441156 GCA_030674185.1 Monoplex corrugatus
AAACATTCATTCAGTGATGAGAATGAAGCATCACGTTAGCTGGCTATGATGTCTGATAAGAAGAAAATCATTACAGTATTGAGCAGTGTGTGTCAGGTTTTATGTCCTGGTCATGGTGTCTGGCTAGTCTCTGCTTGTGCCGCTGGTGAGCTGTTATTGATCTGTGAATCTGTGCCTTGCACAACGCTCTGTCTGCCGCCAGTCGCCGCTCATCAACCCTGTAGCTCCCACTTTCCATCCACTGACTCCCTGCAGGAAGCAGGCTGATAGGTTGAGGGGAAGAAAGGGTTAATCTGATTCTGGTGGTGCGTGATGATGTCACCACAGGTGTCTTTAAAACGATTCTCACATGATCAGCACTGCATTCCATGACTCTTTTTCTCCTGTTACTGATAGTATTTTATACAGTCTCCGTCTGTGTAGTGCTGGATTGAAAAACGCAGTTGTGCTGAAGATGTACATGCTTTAGTGAAATTTGATTTTCAGTGTCGGCATAATATTGTCTGGTCAGCAAATACTTTGTTCCTTTTCTGTCTGGAAACATTTGGTGTGTTGTAACATACTGTAGCAACCAGTTGTGGTAAAAACTCCTGGTCACTCGTAAAACTGTGTGTGTTTGTGTAGACAAAAGTTATTTTATCACGATAGACATTTTTAGAGGGACACTGAGTGCAGATCTAGTATGACCACAACGTACACCTGAGTGTGTGTGCTCTTTCTGCTTCCAGTGTGGTGCTGACAAACCTTTCAGCATGTTGCAGTCACTTGGGACTTGTTCGAGAACTGTTTGCTTTTGAAATAGTAATCTCCAAGATTTGTAGCTGTTCACACTGTGATTTGAAATAGTGTGTGTGCTTTGTCCCTAGGCTTAAAAATATCAACAGCAAGATAACATTCATGTTGTAGTCAAAACTATAGGAGAAATATTGTTCTTGCTTTTGTGGTGGTGTCCTTTTGCGTGGAACAAAATATCCAAGATATTGCCAAAACTGCAGATTTTTCTTTTTCAAATTTGTGACGGAGGTGATGAACATGTTTCTGTTAACGGCACTCAAATTCCCAGCAATGAAGGTGCGTTATGTGTTTGTCCAGCCTTCAGATGATGAAGCCTCCAGTGACATATCTGAAGAAGGCAACGACACAGATTACACCGTGGGTGTCAGTGGTGATTGTAAGTACTTCTTTTATATTTGTTGTTCTTTATTTAACTAATTGATTTGGTATATGTTTTGGTGTTTTTATTGTTGTTTGACTTTTTTTTAATTGTGATGTTCTGTTATAGTTCAATGGTTCATTTAAAATGAAAGGCAGTTTTATTTCAGTTAGCTATCATGTGAAATTTTGATCAGTCAAAATGCATGTGTCTTTGTTCCCCGTTTATTTATGTATTTTCATCGTCATTGTAGGTTTTTTTGTTTTTGTTTTTTGTTCATCACAATGAACTTGCCATGTGAAATTCGAGCCGCTGTCCTTAGGAAGAGCACGTTGCCACAGTGCAGTTCTATCCATTTTGTTTTCTTCTTTTTTCTTGTCTGTATGCATGTATCCCTATGGATTTTTCTGTTGGGACATCCCTTGGTTGCAATAGGATTATTATGTGCATTAGATGGGTGCTGCTTACAGGACTTGGATTTAGTGTCTGATCCTAAAAACTAGCACCTAGACCACCACTGAATATCTAGTGGTGGGGGAAAAAATCCCTGTTCTATCCATGATTTGAACCTCGGTTTCTAGTGTCCTAGGTAAGTGTTTTAACCACTCAGCCACACACTCAATGTGACAGTCAAAACATTGTTTCTTAAGCAAAATGACCGCCACATCACTGTTCCTGTTCCCCTTTAGTGGACTGACTGATGGACCAGAAGATTTTATTTTTGTTTCAGAACATAACGTCTTGATGTGAAGGAATTCACAATTTTGTCACTGATAAAGTCTGTCAGTTTAGAGAATTGTTATGTGAGAGAAATATTGAGATTTTTTTTTTTTTGGGGGGGGGGGGGGGGGTGACCTTTGTTCATTAAAATTAAACTTAATGAATGAGTGAATGACTGTTCATTTGAATTGAATTTAAAGAGGAGTGAATGAAAACTGGTGTATGTGTGTGTGTATGTCTGTGTCTGTGTGCATATTTTGCATGCATGTGTGTGTAATATTAGTCATTGTAGTGAGAGACAGAATGTGTGCGTGTGTGTGTGTGTGCGTGTGAGAGAGAGAGAGACACACACAGAGAGAGAGAGAGAGAGAGAGAGCAAGAATGAACAATGAGAAAATTTTTAATTACGAGGGTATGAAACAAGCAAAATGTATGCTTTTTTACATCCAGTCCTCACCCAAAGAGGGTCTACATCACACTACACATAGATTATACCTTAGATAACATAGATACTCCAACAACAGAATCATTACACTTTCAGTCAAAGAAATACATTTGAGACGAGAAAGAGAGAGAGAGAGAGAGAGGACAATAAGAGCCAAAGGACATAGGGTCAAAAATAAGCAAACTATATGCTTCTTTACAACTACATCACACTACACATAATTCATACCTTAGGTAAGATAGATATTATCAATCAGAAAAATACATTTGGAAAGAGTGAAAGAGAGAGAGGGGAATGGGGGGGGGGGGAGAGAGGGTGGGTGGGGGGAGAGGACATAAACAGTCTGTGAAATGCAACACAGGGGGAGAGAGAGAACATAAACAGTCTGTAAACTTACAACACATGTAACACTTAGTGCCATCTGTGATCATCACAGTGACAGAAGAGCCGACAAGGGAACTCCGTGCCACAGGACGAAGAAGTCGACTGCCAGTGCCGAAGCCAGAGACACCTGACATCAGTATGTGGAACCTGCTATACAGAAACATCGGCAAAGACCTCACCAAGATCTCCATGCCTGTCACACTTAATGAGCCTCTCAGTATGCTTCAGGTAATGCTCTGTTTTTGTTTATTTTTGTTGTCCTTATTCATTTTTTTTATACTTTCCAAAAATAGTTTTATAAACTTTTGAACAACTACAGAACAAATAGACAGAAAAGTGTGTAGTTTTGAAAGAATTTTGTCGCATCCTAACAACTACTGTGACTTTATCTGTGTCTAAATTGAGGGATAGGGACAGGAGGAATGTCATTACTGATCGTAGGGGCTCGGGCTGGAGGGGTGGGGGTGGGGGATCATTTTGATCCAAAATGTGTCCCATTTTAATTGATAGAGATTTGAGAAACTTGTTGGTTTGGTTGATTGAGTTTCAACACCTGAACACTACATAGGTGTAGGCATGAAGACCATGTTATTATTACCTGTCTTCAGCCATAGTGCTGACATATAATAAAATAACGAATAACTACAGTCAAGTCTTAAATGTTTACAAGAATACATGAGAACTGATCTTTAATCCAAAGTTGATTCAGATCCACCTCCAGTTTGCAAGTGTTGAGTGGTTCAGTTTATACCACAAGCAAATACCACAATTAACCCTTTGGTTCCTAGCTTTCTGCAGGAGGTTGGTGGAAGCTGATGGGTAGTCTTAGTGAGTGAAAGGATTGAACAGAAAATATCATGATAGAACTCACAAGTTATTGAGAATGCTTGTCATCTTTTTTAACTTACCAGTGTGTGTGTTCTTTGTGAAATGATTGCATTTGATATGTAAATGTACATGTCTCGTAAAACTTGCTTATGACTTTAATTCATGTTGAAGTTTAAATCTTGATGTGATTGTAACTATGTTTTGCCAGTCATCAGTGTACACGTTCTGTCATAAAAATGAATGAAAACAAATGTGGGGGGAAAAAAAAGAAAAACAAGTTAGTTAGATAGTCAAGAACATGCCACCATGTAAAGTTTTCATTTAGCGTGTGTGCCTGCTGTTTTTGTTATTAAAATGGAAATCCAGTGAAACACCATTTAATAAATGTAAGGCCATATCCTGTTCAACATTGATGAAAACCAAGTTAAATTGGTGAAGGACATGTTAAAATTGTGGTTTACATTGCTTTAAAACAAAGGAGCATCACTGTTTCTTGGTCTTGGTGACCCAACAGTTGATAAACATTGTAGATTGTTTGTATACTATGTCTGTATCTCACTGGCTGAAGAAACTTTGTTTCGTGTGTGTGTGTGTGTGTGTGTGTGTGTGTGTGTGTGTGTGTGTGTGTGTGTGTGTGTGTGTGTGTGTGTGTGTTCTTCTTTGATTTAACGTCTTTTCATTATAAGTGAAATAAGATTGGTAGGAAAGGTGTAGATTCTTGACAAACACAATGCCAGGAGAGTTCTCTAGAATGGCTTCATCATTCATTGTTTGAAATTTGATTTGGATACTTCAGCTTCCCATTTAAAATGAAATGATTTTGTGTGTTGTGTGTTGTGTGTGTGTGTGTGTGTGTGTGTGTGTGTGTGTGTGTGTGTATCTACTGTGTCAGTCTGTGTCTCTCTGGGTGAAGAAAATGTGTGATTTCTGTATGTGTGTGTACTGTGTATGTCTGTATCCCTGGGTGAAGAAAAAAATTAATGCGATCTCTCTCTTTGTCTATGACAGCGACTGTGTGAGGAACTGGAGTACAGTGAACTGCTGGACAAAGCTGCTGAGTATGATGACCCCTTTGAACGTATGGTGAGTAGCACATTGACTGTTCTTTGTGTGACTGTTTTCATTTCATATCCCTGTACAGGATTTTTTCAGTATCACATTGAATGTTGAATATGTAATTGTTTACATAGACCTAAGTTTTTTCCATAAAGGTGAAAACTACACTTGTCAGTACATTACCAGAGATACAGCTGATGTTGCAGGAAATTAGAGTTTATCGTGGAGGAACTCATCATACTCTGTCATTTCCATAGTTCTATGGTTACCTACCAGTGAGGTGTATCTGCCTTCTTTATTCGTTTTGTGATACACTATTCGTTAAGTAATCCTCTAAATGGGGTGGTCCATTCAATATGCCATGTGAGGGTGGAGGTTGATACACCATTCTTTTAGGTAATCCTCTAAGTGAGGTGTTCCATTCAATACGCCATGTGAGGGTGGAGTCACACGGACCTATGAACCACTAGTGCGACACCATCAGGCTGGTTGGAGCATTAAGCAAATTAAGGTGGGCAGCAAACAGGATGGTTGGAGCATTAAGCAAATGAAGGTGGACAGCAAGCATGAAAATATTTAGGACTGGAATTGAACTTTGAGACATTAGATCTTGAGTCCATGGCTCTAGTGTTAAATCTAGTCCAGCCCATTTACCTGGTGAAATGAGGGGAAGGCCAAGCCTTTGGCCATACAGACACTAGAACCGTGTTGACCCAGTCCTCAGAGCCAATCCTTTTCCTAAAGTTATAGATCTAGTTTGTTGACTTCCCTTACCTACATTGTTCTATAAACAAGAGGCTGTACTGTGGGGACTTGCTGTGGCTATGGTGCATCCTGGCACAAAAGCCTTGGCATCCCCATGGGCCTCCTGAGACTCACCAGACACTGTAAGAGCTGCAGTGCTTTATGGGAACCACATGTCCCTGAACACTCCTGCAGGAAATATGATTGGTAGGAAAGGTGTAGATTCTTGACAAACAAAATGCCAGGAGAGTTCTCTAGAATGGCTTCATCATTCATTGTTGGAAATTTGATTTGGATACTTCAGCTTCTCATTTAAAATGAAATGATTTTGATAGGTTGTCTGCTATGTTGTGCTTATAAATGATGTTGCTGTTTGGTGACATATTCTGTTTAAACAATCTTGATTGTCAGAAATATTCCTGTGCTTGTGAACACAATGATTGCTGCATTTTTGTTTGAATAGGATGGTAATTTTAGACTTTTTCAAAAATTTCATGTGGTGGAAAGTTTGAAATACCTCTTGTATTTTTATATATATATGTGTATTTTTTACAACTTTTAGTAGCATTCTGATTTTGTCAGATGCGTATAAGCACATTTTGCCTGCACTGTGCAGGCATTATGTTGCTGCAAAGTCTGCATACTCCATCTTTGATGGGACTGCATGCTGGGTGTGCTCATGTTTCTGCAAACCTTTAGACATGACATAATCATGAAGGATCATTAACGTGCATACTTGATGTTCTGTAGAAAAATCTTCACCCTTTATCCAACAGCTGTGACATACCCTGGCAGGATCAAACCCAGGCCTTCAGTAGGAAACCTGACATTTACCCACTTGACTACTGTGACCATCAGTGTCGTGTAAATGTACTTAGGTATATGTTGCCTTAGAACAGAGCTTCTGGCAGTGCTGTTGCATTTTGAGGAACACGGAGACCTGGTTTTACATTTTGAGCAATTGAGTAAAACATACTTTCATTTTGAGCAACATGTACAGAAGTGTATTTTAAAAGACTGAGTGAAACAGTATTACATTTTGAATGATACGATCAAAATTGCAATAAATCTTGAGTGTTTTACTGAAACGGTTGTACACCGAATGTTACAGTGTATAAATATTTATTATTGTTGTTGTTATCGTTATCATCATCATCATCATATTCTTATCATTATCATCATCATCATCATCATCATCATCATCATCATCATCGTCGTCGTCATCATCTTCTTCTTCTTCTTCATCATCATTTAGCCCTGATATGGCTCTGTGCCATCGGCTGGGCTTTAAACAACAAAAATGATAACAATCATCATTATTATTATTACTATTATTATCATTATCATCAGTAGTATTGTTTGTGCTGTTTGCTTTCAGATTTATGTGGCAGCATTTGCAGTAAGCAGTTACGCCAGTTCTTACTATCGCGAAGGTCATAAACCCTTCAACCCTCTGCTGGGCGAGACGTATGAAGCAATACGTGAAGACAAGGGATGGCGATTTGTGTCTGAACAGGTCTGTCATTTGTCTCTCTCAAAATAGTACATGAAAAAGAAAGAAAGGACCGGTGAAAATGGGTACTCACAAACAAAAAACAAAAAAAAACAAAAAAAAGGAAAGAAGGAAACAACAGAAGGAATAAAAATAACAGATGATTCATGCAAAAAAAAAGTGGAGTCCGCCTACAACCAAATCCATAGGAGACAGATTTGTGTTCATCATAGCAGCAGTTTTGTAGTACTTAGCTACTTGTAACAAATATCAGTGATCTTACACATCGCTGATTGTTTGTTACCCTACTGATGGAGGTCAGGTGTTGTTTTCAACTTGTCCTGTTTTATACATCATCATTGTGATGCTTATCAGTTTATCATTTAGTTTTATGGCTCAGTCATTGAGTAACCGAAAAAGAAATGCGCACACACACACTTACGCACATGCACACACACACACACACACACACACACACACACACACACACACACACACACACACACACACACACACACACACACACACACACACACACACACAAAGCAGAAACTTTTGTGGATCTGTTCGCCAAAAACAGTAAAGTTAAAGGTTTATCTCCTGACTGCAAACATCACAGAGCAATGGAAGATTACAACCCAATCTACACTGATCCAGTACCACAGAATGATCTCTGGTTTAATTCTCCAATCACCTTAGAAGAGCTAAAAAACACAGTACTGTCTCTACACAACAAAAAGAGCTCGGTAGGTGTTGATGCAGTTTCGACTGAAATGATTAAACATCTCCCTGATAACTACCTTATTTTCCTACACAAAATTTTGCAGAAATGCTGGGTTACTGGAACTGTGCCACAAATCTGGCAAAAGTCTATAGTTATACCAATCTTAAAAACAGGAAAATCGAAAACCGATAAAAACAGTTACAGACCTATTGCTTTAACGTCCCACACAAGCAAACTAATGGAAAGATTGGTCTTAAACAGACTTTTACACTACTGTGATAAAAATAACGTTATTCCGGTAAACCAGGCAGGCTTTAGAAAAGGAAGATCCGCAGTTGAGCACCTTGTTAAACTTACAACTCAGATCAAACAACAGTTTGCCCGCAGAAAAAGTGTTTTAGCTACTTTCTTTGATGTGAAAAAAGCTTACGATCAAGTTTGGCATAAACGTTTATTGTTCAAGCTAAAATCTGTTGGTTTATCGGGCAATATGTTCAATTACATTAAATCTTTTTTAGCTAATAGAACAATTCAGGCAAGAGTGGGAGCTAGTTATTCTTCTTCACGATGCCTCGACATGGGAATTCCACAAGGTTCAGTGATAGCACCTATTTTATTTAATATCCTTATACAGGATCTTCCTAAAGCTCTTTCAAATCGTGTTGTTTTAGTACAGTACGCTGATGATATATGCACTTGGATGAATATCACTTTAAAAAAGACAACTCCACAGAGAACGCGAAATTACATCAGGAAGTTGTATCAAATTGATCTTGATAATCTTGGAAACTATATGTTAGAAAATGGGCTGTCGTTGTCAGCAGAAAAAACTAACATGATGCTGTTTGATCCAGGTGGTAACTCAAATAACTTGCCTATTTTCAAATTGCTTGGTGAAGTGTTAAATTACAAACAGGTCTTAAAATTCCTGGGAGTTTACATCACGTCCAAATTAAGCTGGAATGTCCATTTTGATTATATTTTAACAAAAGCGCGAAAAACCTTAAATTTTCTAAAGATAATAAGCAAATTACCCTGGGGAATGGATACAAATGTACTGATTCATCTGTCAACAGCGCTGGTCAGGTCTAAATTATCCTACGCGCAAGAAGTTTTCTTCAATGCACCCAAATATTTACTAAAAAAGATTCAGAGCTTGGACTGCAAAAGTCTTAAAATTGCACTAGGTGTACCAACTCATGCTTCTACTCTGGAAACGTACAAAGTTGCTGGAATTCTACCTTTAAACAACCATCGTGAGTTAGCTACAGCAAAGTTTGCAATTAGAACTACTTCACAAGTGGATAATTTTGTGAGCAAAGAAATTAAGATCAGGTCTGATACTGACTTTCCAAAACGAGCAAAAAACATTTCATCACAAATTACAGCCGCAACTTACATATCTGGCCTGATCAAACAGTCCAACATAACAATGGATGAAATTGCTGAGAAACCAACGATAACGCCTATCCCTACATGGGAAATGCTAAATGCCACATTTGATCTCGATTATGCAAAAGTTAAAAAAGATGATAATGTCAACATTACGCTATCCACAGCTTGTGAACACATCGATGAAAAGTACAGTACCCACCTCCACATTTTTACCGATGGGTCAGTCTTAGCAAACCAGAGCGCTGGAGCAGCCTTTTATGTTCCAAAATTTAACATTAAAAAGTCTTTTTTCATTGGGGCAAATGTATCTATATATACAGCAGAATTGGTCGCTGTTGTTCAAGCGTTGCATTATTTAATAAGCCTTCGGCCTGTGTCATTCAAAGTAGTTCTCTTTGTTGATTCAAAATCTGTATTATATGCCTTACAGTCTTTTGATACAGACACAAGACCTGACTTAATTATTGAGGCAAATCATCTAATACATTGTTTAAAGATAAATGGTTCGGAAATCAATTTATGCTGGGTGCCTTCTCATGTTGGTCTTCATGGCAACAACGTAGTTGACAGAGCAGCTAAATCCGGTGCCCTCCATTCTGAAAATTCCATAGAATTACATGTTAACATCTCGGTAAAAGAAGCTTACAACTCGCTAGAATTAGCATCATGGATTCGATTTCATGAACATTTAAATGAAAAATTTGTGTCTCAAAAAAGAATCAAACTTTCAGTTCAAAATATCTGTAAAAATTTGCAGTATTCCTCGTTATATCATTTGAGATTAATTGTTATGACATATTTTCGCATTCAACTGAACGCTTTGAAAACAAAATATTGTAACAACGTTTTATGTATTTGTGGCGAACAATTCACATTGTATCACTGTTTGTTTTACTGCAGAAAGCTTCGTTCCTTTTTACCAAAGACGTTTACACAAGGAAACTATCTTGAAACGCATTTTAAAGAAGTAGTATCGGATCAAGTTTTGTTAGTTAAAATTTCAGAATCATTGGTTCACAGTCCTGTTAATGCGTTACTTTAAGATTATTATTATAATTATGATTATTTTTGTTTTGTTTTGTTTTTATGACGATTTTTCTTTTACATTATTGATGTTAGCGTTGTTCTAGTTTCATTTCTCTGTTCATCCATATCCTTTTTCTTAAGACCTTACCGCTTCCTTTTAATTTTTTTTTTTTTACGTCCCTTACTCTGTTCCCCTCTCCCCTCCACACCCCCACACCCCTTATTTCATCCTCCATGCCATTTTTCCCCGTCTAATATCACTTATAGTGAAAAGACGTTAAATCAAGCAACGAACGAACACACACACACACACACACACACACACACACACACACACACACACTCTCTCTCTCTCTCTCTCTCTCTCTCTCTCTCTGTCACACACACACACACACACACACACACACACACAGTTACGCCCACACACATACACACACACACACACAAACACAGACACAACACACACACACACACACACACACACACACACACACACAACACACACACACACACACACACACACACACACACACACACACACACACACAACACAACACACACACCCCACACACACACACACCACACACACACACACACACACACACACACACACACACACACACACATGCGCACATGCACACACTTTAACTTTGTGCAGTTTGTGTTTTAGTGTTAAATTTTCCCTTCACATTGTGGAAGTTAATTGTTACTGATGTTAGACTAACTTAGAGTTAAGTTTTCGTTCCATTTTACTATTCTACCACCTATTTATGACTTTTCCCTCTGTCTCCCCTCTGCCCCGATCCAACCTGTCCAACTGTCATTCTCCATTTTATTTCATTTATACATTTTTTTTCTTCCCCTCCCCCCTGTCCCCAGTCTAATATCACTTACAGTGAAAAGACATTAAATCAAAGAACGAACATGCTCACACACACACACACACACACACACACACACACACACACACACACACACACACACATACACACACACACACACACACACACACACACACACACACACACACCACACCACACACACCACACCACACCACACCACACCACACCACACCACACCACACCACACCACACCACACGTCACAACACCCCAGTCCAACAACAGAATCATTACACTCTCAATCAAAGAAATACATTTGAGACAAGAGATAGAGTGAGGTTAAGTTTGTGCAGCTGGTGGATAGGGTTAGGGTGTCAAGGTTAAAGTCTGTGGCTGTTCACTGTGATGATGTGTGAATGATTCAGATCATACCTGTTGCAGGTGAGCCATCATCCACCTATATCAGCTTGCTACGCAGACTCTCGCAACTTCAAGTTTTGGCAAGGTGTGTAGCTGTGTGTGTGTGGTGTGTGTGTGTGTGTGTGTGTGTGTGTGTGTGTGTGTGTGTGTGTGTGTGTGTGTTTTGTGTGTGTGTTTTGTGTGTGTGTTTGTGTGTGTGTTTGTGTGTGTGTGTTTGTGTGTGTGTGTTTGTAGTGTGTGTTTGTGTGTGTGTGTTTGTTTGTGTGTGTGTTGTGTGTGTGTGTGTGTGTGTGTTGTTTGTTTGTTTGTTTGTTTTGCAGGCATACTGCTGCTTTTGAGTCCAGTAGAGCTGTATTTTGACAAAAATCTATCCATGAAACTTCAACCCCATGCAGCATTATATTGACATTTGGACACATACAACACACACTCAGACACACATATACCACATCACATGCATAGCACACATGCATTCAAATCATCACATCACACACACACACTCACACACACACACTACTCACTCACACACATCCACACACACACACACACCACACACACACACACACACACACACACACACACACACACACACACACACTCATGACAGACACATATACAATACACATCATACACACATACACAACACACACACACATTGCTGTTATTGTTGACTTACACATTTACAGATGTGTTGGTAACATCCATTGTTTTGCATACAAGCACAATATTGTCCACTTTACACTTACAGGTGTGTTGGAAACATGCAATGTTTTACATACAAGCACAATATTGTTGATTTTCATACTTACAGATGTGTTTGAAACGTCCTTTGTTTTGCATACAGTCACATTGTTGTGGATTCATATACTGATAGATGTGTTGAAAACATCAGTGCGTTACAGTATTGTGCAGTTATTGACTTGTATACTTACAGATGTGTTGGTAACATCCATTGTTTTACATACATACAGTTACATTATTGTCAACTTATATGCTTATGTAATAGGTAGGAGATATCCAGTGTTACGATGTCACACTATTGTCAACTTATATCCTTACATATAGATAGGAGATATCCAGTGTTACGATGTCACACTATTGTCAACTTATATCCTTACATATAGATAGGAGATATCCAGTGTTACGATGTCACACTATTGTCAACTTATATCTTTACATATAGATAGGAGATATCCAGTGTTACGATGTCACACTATTGTCATCTTATATCCTTACATGTAGATAGGAGATATCCAGTGTTACGATGTCACACTATTGTCAACTTATATCCTTACATATACATGTAGATAGGAGATATCCAGTGTTACGATGTCACACTATTGTCAACTTATATCCTTACATATAGATAGGAGATATCCAGTGTTACGATGTCACACTATTGTCAACTTATATCCTTACATGTAGATAGGAGATATCCAGTGTTACGATGTCACACTATTGTCAACTTATATCCTTACATATACATGTAGATAGGAGATATCCAGTGTTACAATGTCACACTATTGTCAACTTATATCCTTACATATAGATAGGAGATATCAGTGTTCGATGTCACACTATTGTCAACTTATATCCTTCTATAGATAGGAGATATCAGTGTTACGAGTCACACTATTGTCAACTTATTCCTTCATTAGATAGGAGATATCAGTGTTACGATGTCACACTATTGTCAACTTATATCCTTACATATACATGTAGATAGGAGATATCCAGTGTTACGATGTCACACTATTGTCAACTTATATCCTTACATATACATGTAGATAGGAGATATCCAGTGTTACGATGTCACACTGTTGTCAACTTATATCCTTACATATACATGTAGATAGGAGATATCCAGTGTTACGATGTCACCTATTGTCAACTTATATCCTTACATATACATGTAGATAGGAGATATCCAGTGTTACGATGTCACTCTATTGCAACTTATATCCTTACATATACATGTAGATAGGAGATATCCAGTGTTACGATGTCACACTATTGTCAACTTATATCCTTACATATACATGTAGATAGGAGATATCCAGTGTTACGATGTCACACTATTGGCAACTTATATCCTTACATATACATGTAGATAGGAGATATCCAGTGTTACGATGTCACACTATTGTCAACTTATATCCTTACAGATGTGCGGATCAAGACCAAGTTCTGGGGAAAGTCCATGGAGATCCAGCCCCTGGGCCTGGTGAATGTTGTCCTGCCAAAGTGAGTGTGTTGTGTGAATCTCCTCAGAATACCTTTGTTATCTTTATTGTAGGGAGTGTTAACTCTTTGACTCCTGCACCCTACCTATCAGCTGCACAAAAACTTAATCCTTTGACTCCCTCACCCTATTCACCAGCTTCCTGCAGGAAGGAAGAAGGCAAGGGAAAGGTGTACTTTTTGAAGGAAAAAAAGCAAGGGAAAGAGTTCTTTTTGAAGGAAAACAGCAAGAGAAATGTGTACTTTTTGAACAGAAAGAGCTACCTATGAACTCAGTGATGTTGACAGGTGACGGATGAAGATTGTTGTATCCCTGTACTTTGCCCACTATATTGTTTAATAAAATGAACTAGGCATAGCAGAAATAAAGAAAACAAAGATAACATCCAGAACTTGTTGTCCCTGACAGATACAACGACCACTACAAATGGAACAAGGTGACCACCTGTGTTCACAACTTGCTGGGAGGTCAGCGCTGGGCTGACCAGTACGGAGAGATGACCATCACTAATGGCAACATCGTCTGCAAACTGACCTTCACCAAGGTCAGTACATTGCTTGATTTATTGGTTTTGTTTTGCAGTGTACATTGTGTCTGTTTTGTTTTAAGCATACATTTATTACTAAAATTTCTGTCTTCGGATATAAAAATTCACACCAGTGAAACAGTGTCAGCATGCTTGAAGCTTATATTGTGCCCTGGAATTTATGAAATGTTGATGACATTGTGTGTGTGTGTGTGTGTGTGTGTGTGTGTGTGTGTGTGTGTGTGTGTGTGTGCACATGCGTGTGTGTGGCATGCATGTGTGAGAGACTTGGACTGTTGCTCCTTCATTTATCTCAAGAACCCAGATAAGATGGAAATAACTGACATTAGGTGATTTTCTTAATATTTTTGGAGGGATTTAAAGAGGGTACTGACAGAAAAAAAGTGAAAACTGTGAAATTATCTTCAGTTATGCTGCACACATTTTCTTTTCTCTCTTGGTACATTTGTATATCAGTCTCTTTCAGTTTGTAGTTCATGTGCACCAACCTTGTTTTATACTGTCCTGTGATCAGACTGCACAGTGTGTGTAGTTCATGTGCACTCACCTTGTTTGATTAATACCGTCCTGTGATGAGACTGTACAGTGTGTGTAGTTCATGTGCACTAGCCTTGTTTGAGTGACACCATCCTGTGATTAGAGTGTACAATGTCCGTGTGTAGTTCATGTGCACTAACCTTGTTTGACTGACACCATCCTGTGATTAGAGTGTACAATGTTTTGTGTGTAATTCATGTGCACTAACCTTGTTTGACTGACACCATCCTGTGATTAGAGTGTACAATGTTTTGTGTGTAATTCATGTGCACTAACCTTGTTTGACTGACACCATCCTGTGATTAGAGCGTACAATGTTTTGTGTGTAATTCATGTGCACTAACCTTCTTTGACTGACACCATCCTGTGATTAGAGTGTACAATGTCTGTGTGTAGTTCATGTGCACTAACCTTGTTTGACTGACACCATCCTGTGATTAGAGTGTACAATGTCTGTGTGTAATTCATGTGCACTAACCTTGTTTGACTGACACCATCCTGTGATTAGAGTGTACAATGATTTGTGTGTAGTTCATGTGCACTAACCTGTTTGACTGACATCATCCTGTGATTAGAGTGTACAATGTTTTGTGTGTAATTCATATGCACTAACCTTGTTTGACTGACACCATCCTGTGATTAGAGTGTACAATGTTTTGTGTGCAGTTCATATGCACTAACCTTGTTTGACTGACACCATCCTGTGATTAGAGTGTACAATGTTTTTTGTGTAGTTCATGTGCACTAACCTTGTTTGACTGACACCATCCTGTGATTAGAGTGTACAATGTTTTGTGTGTAATTCATGTGCACTAACCTTGTTTGACTGACACCATCCTGTGATTAGAGTGTACAATGTCTGTGTGTAATTCATGTGCACTCACCTTGTTTGACTGACACCATCCTGTGATTAGAATGTACAATGTTCTGTGTGTAATTCATGTGTACTAACCTTGTTTGACTGACACCATCCTGTGATTAGAGTGTACAATGTTTTGTGTGTAATTCATGTGCACTAACCTTCTTTGACTGACACCATCCTGTGATTAGAGTGTACAGTGTCTGTGTGTAATTCATGTGCACTAACCTTCTTTGACTGACACCATCCTGTGATTAGAGTGTACAATGTCTGTGTGTAATTCATGTGCACTAACCTTGTTTGACTGACACCATCCTGTGATTAGAGTGTTGGTGTTTTGTGACGTTGATGCACATCTGTGATGGGAATGTGTGTTAATTCATGTGCACTAACCTTGTTGACTGACATCCATCCTGTGATTACAGTGTACAGTGTTATGTGTGTAATTCATGTGCCTAACTTGTTTGATGACACATTCTGTGATTACATGTATGTGTTTGTGTAATTCATGTGCACTAACCTTGTTTGATAGACCTTCCTTGTGATTACCATGTTACAGTGTATGTGTGTAATTCATGTGTGTACTAACCTATTTTGACTGACACCATCCTGTGATTAGAGTGTACAGTGTTGTGTGTAATTCATGTGCACTAACCTTGTTTGACTGCAATCTCCTGTGATTACAGTGTACAGTGTTTTGTGTGTAATTCAGTGACTACTAACCTGTTTGATACACCATCTGTGATTAGAGTGTACATGTATGTTGTAATTCATGTGCACTAACTTGTTTGACTGAACACCATCCTGTGATTAGAGTGTACATGTCTGTGTGTAATTCATGGTGCTACTAACTTGTTTGACTGTACACCATCCTGTGATTAGAGTGTACAAGTTTTGTGTTAATTCATGTGCACTAACCTTGTTTGACTGACACATCCTGTGATTAGAGTGTACAATGTTGTTGTAATTCATGTGATACTAACCTTTTTGACTGACAATCCTGTGTATTATGTTTGTGTTTTTGTGATAATTTATGCACTAACCTTGTTTGACTGACACTATCCTGTGATTAGGCTTACCATTGTTGTGATAATTCATTGTGCACTAACCTTGTTTGACTACACCATCCTGTGATTAGAGTGTAACATGTTTGTGTGTAATTCATGTGCACTAACCTTGTTTGACTGACACCATCCTGTGTTAGAGTGTACAATGTTTGTGTGTAATTCATGTGACTAACCTTGTTTGATTACACTCCTGTTGATTAGAGTGTAATGATGTGTGATACTCTGTCACTAACTTGTTTAGATTGCATGATGTGTGTAATTATGTCATATACCTGTTTGGTGTAACTTCATGTGATTAACTGTGTTATGCTCATCGTGATTACTGTCACTAATTGTTTGATGCAATTCTGTGATTAGACCTTGTTTTGTAATTCATCTGATACTTGATGCTACACCTTGTTAGTGTAATTTTGTGACTTAACCTTGTTTGACTGACACACCATCCTGTGTTAGAGTGTACAATGTTTTGTGTGTAATTCATGTGCACTAACCTTGTTTTGACTCCGTGATTAAGTGTATTTGAGTGTAAATGTTTGTGATGAACTTTTTGACTGAACCTTGATGACACTCTGTGATTAGAGTGTACATGTTTGTGTAATTCATGTGACTGAACTTGTTTGACTGACACATCTGTTGATGTACATGCTGTGTAATTATGTGCTACTTGTTTGATACACCACCTTGATTAGAGTGACAATGTTTTGTGTAATTGTGCCTAATTTTTGACTGAACCTGTTTTGATGTACAATGTTTGTGTGTAATTCTTGCACTAACCTTGTTGCTACACCACTTGATTGATGACATTGTGTAATTATGTGCACAACCTTGTTTACGACCACCTTGATTGATTACTTGATATGTGACAATTGTTGTGAATCTGTGATAAGTTCATGTTGTGTAATTCAGTGCACTAACTGTTTGATGACACCATCTTGTTGAGTGACAATTTTGTGTGTAATTCATGTGCACTAACTGTTGACTGACACCATCCTGTGATTAGAGTGTACAGTTTTGTGTGTAATTCATGTGCACTAACCTTGTTTGACTGACCCATCCTGTGATTAGAGGTACAATGTTTGTGTGTAATTCATGTGCACTAACCTTGTTGACTGACACCATCCTGTGATTAGAGTGTACAATTTTGTGTGTAATTCATGTGACTAACTGTTTGACTGACACATCTGTGATTAGAGTGTACAGTTGTGTGTTCATGTGCACTAACTTGTTTGACTGACACATCCTGTGATTAGAGTGTACAATGTTGTGTGTAATTCATGTGCACTAACCTGTTTGACTGACATCATCGTGATTAGAGTGTACAGTGTTTGTGTGTAATTCATGTGCACTAACCTTGTTTGACTGACACCATCCTGTGATTAGAGTAATGTTGTGTAATTCATGTCACTCTTTTGCTGAACCTGTGATGGGTAATGTTGTGTGTATTCATGACAACTTTGACTGAACACTGTGATTAGAGTGTACTTGGTGTATTCAGTGTACTAGACACTCTGATATGTACATTCTGTGTGATCATGCCTACCTTGTGACTCCCGTTATGTACGTTGTGTGATTCATGCCACTTGTGACTGACCCATCTAGCATTGTGATCTGTGACTTTGAACACTCGTGAGATGTACAGTTGGTGTATATGCACTAACCTTGTTTATGAACATCTTGATAGATGTATGTTGTGGTTTCTGTGCATAACCTTGTTTGATGACCATCGTATTAGAGTGACTGTGTATTGGCCTATGGTGACACCATCCTGTGATTGAGTATTTTATCATCTACTGTTTCTGACACACCTGTTAGGTGTACATTGTGTGTATCATGTGCACTAACCTGTTTGACTGACACATCTGTGATTAGAGTGTACATGTTGTGTGTATTCATGTCACTAACCTTGTTTGACTGACACCATCTGTGTTAGAGTGTACATTTGTTGTAATTCTGTGCATACCTGTTTGATGACACCTCCTGTGATAGAGTGTACATGTTGTGTATTATGTGCACTAACTTGTTTGATGAACCATCTGTGATTAGAGTGTACATGTTGTGTGTATTATGTGCACTACTTGTTTGACTGACACATCTGTGATTAGGTGTACATTTGTGTATTCATGTGCACTAACCTTGTTTGATGACACATCTGTGATTGTGTACATGTTGTGTGTATCAGCACACTGTTTGATGCACATCCGTGAGAGTGTACAATGTTTGTGTGTAATTCATGTGCACTAACCTTGTTTGACTGACATCCATTCTTGTGCATTAGAGTGACAATGTGTTAGTGTCAGTGTAATTCATGTGCACTAACCTTGTTTGACTGACACCATCCTGTGATTAGAGTGTACAGTGTTTGTGTGTATTCATGTGCACTAACACTTGTTTGACTGACACCATCCTGTGATTAAGTGTACAGTGTCTGTGTGTAATTCATGTGCACTAACCTTGTTTGACTGACACCATCCTGTGATTAGAGTGTACAATGTTTTGTGTGTATTCATGTGCACTAACCTTGTTTGACTGACACCATCCTGTGATTAGAGTGTACAATGTTTTGTGTGTAATTCATGTGCACTAACCTTGTTTGACTGACACCATCCTGTGATTAGAGTGTACAATGTTTGTGTGTAATTCATGTGCACTAACCTTGTTTGACTGACACCATCCTGTGATTAGAGTGTACAATGTTTGTGTGTAATTCATGTGCACTAACCTTGTTTGACTGACACCATCCTGTGATTAGAGTGTACAATGTTTTGTGTGTAATTCATGTGCACTAACCTTGTTTGACTGACACCATCCTGTGATTAGAGTGTACAATGTCTGTGTGTGGTGCAGGGTTCCAACAGCTACTCATCAAAGCGTTACGAGGTGTATGGCAGCATTCAGACGTCAGAAGGCAAGTTGGTGCACAACTTGTTTGGGAAATGGAATGAAGCTTTCTTCTGTGGACATGCATCTTCTGCCAGGTGCATATGGAGGCCAGGTAGGTCACAGAGAAACCTTCACCAGTCATAGACAAACCTTCACAGGGTTAGACACAATGAGAAGAAAAGAGGCACACGCAGAGAGAGAAAAGATTCAGTAAAAAAAAAACACACACACAAAAACTGGATATTTCAAGAGAGAGGGAGAGAAAGAAGATTTGCACTGTAGACATTGTTGCATTCATAATTGCCTCATAAGGTAGGCTGCCCATATTACCTAGAAGTGAAGATGAAGGCCCAGAAATCCTTGCTAATGTCATAAATTGTGAGATTATTGATATCATGGAAAATAATTGTGTCCACATCTTGTTCATTTTATTGCATCTGAGCTCCGTTTTTGTTCTCTGAGCTTTTAGTACAGGCAATCTAACCAGAGAACAGTGAGCTTGTAGTACAGGCAATCTAACCAGGTAACAGTGAGCTTGTAGTACAGGCAATCTAACCAGAGAACAGTGAGCTTGTAGTACAGGCAATCTAACAGGAGAACAGTGAGCTTGTAGTACAGCAATCTACAGAGAACAGTGAGCTTGTAGTACAGCAAGTCTTACAGGAAACAGTGAGCTTGTAGTACAGCCAAGTCTTACAGGAGAACAGTGAGCTTGTAGTACAGCCAAGTCTTAAGGAGAACAGTGAGCTTGTAGTACAGCCAAGTCTAACAGGAGAACAATGAGCTTGTAGTACAGGCAAGTCTAACAGGAGAACAGTGAGCTTGTAGTACAGCCAAGTCTAACAGGAGAACAGTGAGCTTGTAGTACAGCCAAGTCTACAGGAGAACAGTGAGAGCGAGTTAGAAAGTGAGTTGTACAGCCAAGTCTTACAGGAGAACAGTGAGCTTGTAGTACAGCCAAGTCTTACAGGAGAACAGTGAGCTTGTAGTACACCGTCTACAGGAACAGTGAGCTGTGTCGGTCTTAACAGGAGAACAGTGAGCTTGTAGTACAGCCAAGTCTAACAGGAGAACAGTGAGCTTGTAGTACAGCCAAGTCTTACAGGAGAACAGTGAGCTTGTAGTACAGCCAAGTCTAACAGGAGAACAGTGAGCTTGTAGTACAGCCAAGTCTTACAGGAGAACAGTGAGCTTGTATGTACAGCCAAGTCTACAGGAGAACAGTGAGCTTGTAGTACAGGCAAGTCTAACAGGAGAACAGTGAGCTTGTAGTACAGCAAGTCTAACAGGAGAACAGTGAGCTTGTAGTACAGCAATCTAACAGGAGAACAGTGAGCTTGTATACAGCCAAGTCTTACAGGAGAACAGTGAGCTTGTAGTACAGCCAATCTACAGGAGAACAGTGAGCTTGTAGTACAGCCAAGTCTACAGGAGAACAGAGCTTGTAGTACGCAATTCTTACAGGGAACTTTAGTACAACAGTTTACAGGAGAACGTGAGCTTGAGTACAGCCAAGTTAGAGAACAGTGAGCTTGTAGTACAGCAGTTAAGAGAACAGTGAGCTGTAGTACCAAGTTAAGAGAACAGTGAGCTTGTAGTACAGCAAGTCTAACAGGAGACAGTGAGCTTGTAGTACAGGCAATCTAAGGAGACAGTGTTGTAGTACAGCCAAGTTAAAGGGACATGAGCTTGTATAGCATAACAGGAAACAGTGAGTTGTGTACAGCCAGTCTAAAGGAGAACGTGAGCTTGTGTCGCCAAGCTTGCGGAGAAGCCACAACTGTCAGTATACATGTAACTGCAAATTCAAACTGAAGACTCACAGCTGTCCTGCTTATTAAGAGGAACAAATAAATGAATACATATTGCAGTGATGTTGCCTTTATCAAAAATGACAGGATGCATGGCTGACTATAACATGCTGTCCTTGGAGAAAGCATCCCGTACTTTTCATTGTAAAACCTTTGTTACAAAAAAGAAAAAAGAGGAAATAAAAAAGAAATACAAATACAAATGCATGAATACAAGTACAATTCTTTGTCCTATGTTTGTTGCACATGACAGTTCACAAATTTTGTGTTAACGTCTGTGTGTTTTGTCCATGTAGGTGCTATGCCTGAGGACCATGAGCTGTACTATGGCTTCACACGTTTTGCCATGGAGCTGAATGAGTTGGACATGGAACAGTCACGTTTCCTGCCCCCCACTGACACACGCTTCAGGCCTGATCAGAGGTACCATCCTGCCCTGACCACCTTCTGTGTTACTGAACTTTTGTCTTGTCTCTTGTTTGTTTGTTTGTTTTTGTTTCTTCCACCCTCAACCCACCCCACCTTTTGTTTTAGCAGCATTGATCCTATCCTGCTCATTCTAGATCCTAAACACACCACCAGCTCCAAGTTCATTCCTTTGAAGTCCCAGTGCTGGCAGGAAGTAGGTAGCAACCTACTTTTGTCTCCTTCAAACTCACCTTTCTCCTCTGCATAAAATCCTGACCTCACTCAATCCCTCTGCAGCCTGTCTCCACTCGGAGGGGAATCACATTGCAATATATAATTGTATATAATATGCTCTCTGTATTTTCCATTGTTTATTCTTTCTCCCCATTCATAGCCGTGTGTGTGTGTGTGTGTGTGTGTGTGTGTGTGTGCGTGGGTGGGTGCGTGGGTGCGTGTGTGTGCGTGCGTGCGTGCGTGTGTGTGCGGCGTGCGTGTGTGTGTGTTTCAGTGCTTAGATTTGATTTTATCAAGATTTTGCGCTATATAAATATTGTAATTATTAATATTATTATTATAGATGGGGTGAGGGAGTCAAAGGGTTAAGTTTTTGCAGTTGGTGGATTGGATGCAGGAGTCAAAGGTTTACAATCATGTCGAACTGTGATGTCAGTGCATATGGAATCTAGATACAGAAAACTGAAACATAAACAGTGATTCAACAGCTGAATGGAGAACTTGTAAAAGAAGAATGATAATGATGATAATGTATCGACGATGAAGATGATGACAACAGCAATAATGATACACAACAGCAATAATGATACACAACAGCAATAATGATACAAACAGTAATGATTAAAATAGTGTCGCCAGAATTTCTTGGCAGCTTGAAATGGGTACAGGGAAGTTGTGTGCTTCAAGCTGTTTTGTTTTCAGACTTTCTGTGTCCATTTCACTTGAACAGACATGCTTATCTGTGGAATCATTTATTTTACAGTTCAGATTTCAGCATATCAGACTCAGTCAGTAATCATTTATTTTGATTTTTGGAATTGGTTTGTCTAAAAAAAAGATTCATAATGATCGACAGCATAGATTTACTTCAGTATAATGGATTGTGTGGTCCAGTGAATAAAGCATCACCCAGGACATTAGAAACCCAGGTTCAAATCACGAATCAAGCAGTGATTTTTCTGCCCCTCCACTAGATCTTCAGTAGTTGTCTAGGTGCTAGTTGTTGTTGTTTTTTTTTAAGAGATCTTTTTTTTTTAAGAGACCGTAAATTTAGGTAATATATGTAACATGCAATCTGTGCATGTTTAAGATCTCATGGCAATAGAAAGAATTGTTTCTGGTGAAATTCTATAGTAAAATTTACTTTCATGGATGAAGTACATGCATACAGAAAAAAAGTAAAAATGGGTGCCACTGGAGGTGATGATATCTCCTCCCAGGGAGAGCATCCCAAATTTCACATGTTAAATCCATTGTGATAAAAAAGAAAGAAATGCAGAATACACTAAACACACATGCATGCAGACAGCCCAACAGACAGATGTACAGACACATACCTACTTATCTCTGTAACCACCTGTGAATGTAACCCTTGCCCAAACCCTCTGTTCTGCTTCTGATACTATTTGTTCACAGATTAACTAATACAGATGTACCACACAGCTGGTTGCCGTTCATTTTGTTCACAGATTAACTAATACAGATGTACCACACAGCTGATCGCCATTCATTTTGTTCACAGATTAACTAATACAGATGTACCACACAGCTGATCGCCATTCATTTTGTTCACAGATTAACTAATACAGATGTGCCACACAGCTGATCGCCATTCATTTTGTTCACAGATTAACTAATACAGATGTGCCACACAGCTGATCGCCGTTCATTTTGTTCACAGATTAACTAATACAGATGTACCACACAGCTGATCACCATTCATTTTGTTCACAGATTAACTAATACAGATGTGCCACACAGCTGATCGCCATTCATTTTGTTCACAGATTAACTAATACAGATGTGCCACACAGCTGATCGCCATTCATTTTGTTCACAGATTAACTAATACAGATGTGCCACACAGCTGATCGCCATTCATTTTGTTCACAGATTAACTAATACAGATGTGCCACACAGCTGATCGCCATTCATTTTGTTCACAGATTAACTAATACAGATGTACCACACAGCTGATCGCCATTCATTTTGTTCACAGATTAACTAATACAGATGTACCACACAGCTGATCGCCATTCATTTTGTTCACAGATTAACTAATACAGATGTGCCACACAGCTGATCGCCATTCATTTTGTTCACAGATTAACTAATACAGATGTGCCACACAGCTGATCGCCTTTCATTTTGTTCACAGATTAACTAATACAGATGTACCACACAGCTGATCGCCATTCATTTTGTTCACAGATTAACTAATACAGATGTGCCACACAGCTGATCGCCATTCATTTTGTTCACAGATTAACTAATACAGATGTGCCACACAGCTGATCGCCATTCATTTTGTTCACAGATTAACTAATACAGATGTACCACACAGCTGATCGCCTTTCATTTTGTTCACAGATTAACTAATACAGATGTACCACACAGCTGATCGCCATTCATTTTGTTCACAGATTAACTAATACAGATGTACCACACAGCTGATCGCCATTCATTTTGTTCACAGATTAACTAATACAGATGTACCACACAGCTGATCGCCATTCATTTTGTTCACAGATTAACTAATACAGATGTACCACACAGCTGATTGCCATTCATTTTGTTCACAGATTAACTAATACAGATGTACCACACAGCTGATCGCCATTCATTTTGTTCACAGATTAACTAATACAGATGTACCACACAGCTGATCGCCATTCATTTTGTTCACAGATTAACTAATACAGATGTACCACACAGATTAACTAATACAGATGTACCACACAGCTGATCGCCATTCATTTTGTTCACAGATTAACTAATACAGATGTACCACACAGATTAACTAATACAGATGTACCACACAGCTGATCGCCATTCATTTTGTTCACAGATTAACTAATACAGATGTACCACACAGCTGATCGCCATTCATTTTGTTCACAGATTAACTGATACAGATGTACCACACAGCTGATCGCCATTCATTTTGTTCACAGATTAACTAATACAGATGTACCACACAGCTGATCGCCATTCATTTTGTTCACAGATTAACTAATACAGATGTACCACACAGCTGGTCGCCATTCATTTTGTTCACAGATTAACTAATACAGATGTACCACACAGCTGATCGCCATTCATTTTGTTCACAGATTAACTAATACAGATGTACCACACAGCTGATCGCCATTCATTTTGTTCACAGATTAACTAATACAGATGTACCACACAGCTGATTGCCATTCATTTTGTTCACAGATTAACTGATACAGATGTACCACACAGATTAACTAATACAGATGTACCACACAGATTAACTAATACAGATGTACCACACAGATTAACTAATACAGATGTACCACACAGATTAACTAATACAGATGTACCACACAGATTAACTAATACAGATGTACCACACAGATTAACTAATACAGATGTACCACACAGATTAACTAATACAGATGTACCACACAGATTAACTAATACAGATGTACCACACAGATTAACTAATACAGATGTACCACACAGATTAACTAATACAGATGTACCACACAGATTAACTAATACAGATGTACCACACAGATTAACTAATACAGATGTACCACACAGATTAACTAATACAGATGTACCACACAGATTAACTAATACAGATGTACCACACAGATTAACTAATACAGATTAACTAATACAGATGTACCACACAGCTGGTCATTTTCTATGTGAGGTTTATACAACTGGAATGAGCTTCATGTGTTTCTTTGACGATTATGAACTCTCTTCCTTTAACCCGTTGACTCCCGCGACCTGTCCACCAACTGCGAGTATGGTCGACAGTGCAGGATGCTGGTGGACAGGTTGCGGGAGTCAAAGGGTTAAATCTAACATGAAGACATACCTTTTATCTTGCAGTGATTTCCATCTTCATGCATTCCACCCTTTCATCCTATTTCCCTCCTGTCCTCCTTCCCCTCTCCTTCCCCATTATGTCTGTGCTTAGTTGTTTTTGTCTTTGTGTGTGAAATGTTTGAGTGAACAATGAGAGTGTTTGCTTTCAATTTGAATTTGATATATATTGAGATTTAACACTTTATAAATATCATCATTATTGTCAAACACTCAGACACAAGTAGATCATTCATAAGGAAGATTAGGAAAAGACAGGCAACATTTATAGGACATTTTATGAGGAAGGGGGATTCGGAGCACCTGGTCACAACAGGGAAGCTGGAAGGAAAGAGAGCACCAGGTAGACCCAGGGAGAAAATGCTGGACGGACTTGCAGAGTGGCTGGGGATGAGGAGGGTGGGGGAGATGCTAGGGGCAACGAGAGAGAGAGATGGTTGGAAGTCCATGGTCGCCAATGCCATGCGGCAGGGCACCTGATGATGATGATGATGATGAAATAAATATCATCATTATTGTTAAAACAGCTCAGACACAGACAATTGTTTAATTTCAGTTTGATGTATATCAAGATTTAACACCTTATAAGTGTTATCGTTATTGTTAAACACATACAGACAATTGTTTAATTTGAATTTAACATCTTATAAATATTATCATAATTGTTGAATACTCAGACACAGACAATTGTTTAATTTAAATTTGATTTAGTCAGGATTTAACATCTTAAAATATCATCATCATTATTGTTAAACACACAGACACAGACAGTGTTTTGTGTGTTGTATTGTGATTGATACAACATCTGATGGTACTGAATGACTGATGTTGCCTGTGTTCACAGAGCAATGGAAGAAGGACGTATCCAAGAGGCCGAAACAGAGAAGAACCGACTGGAGAACTTCCAGCGAGAGCGACGCAAAAAATCAGAGGAGTTGGGTCACGATCAGTCTCCTCTGTGGTTCAGGTATGTGGTCCACTTATACGAAGGTGACATAGGAAATTGGGGGTAAATAAATTAGCACAAATGCATCTGCCCAAGTGTGATAACCCTAAAATAGAAAAGAAAGGAAGACAAAAAAGATAAATATAAGACCAATATATAATGTAGAAAACGTTCAGGTTGATTTTACACAGCCCTGCTAATGTGTGGGTCTGCTGTTTTCACACTTCACATTGCATTGTGTTGTGCACTAGGTAGGGCCTCAGGACCTGGCCAGCTCATGGGTTTATGTGCAGGCTTAAGTCTTGTGCCATGATCACCATACACATGACACCTGTGACTTAGTTCGTATGGAATTTGTTCTGAGCGCAGAGAAACTGAAACTGAAAACTGAAACAGTGGTTTTAAAAGATTTGTTTATCACAACAGTGGTTTTAAAATGTTTGTTTATCACAACAGTGGTTTTAAAATGTTTGTTTATCACAACAGTGGTTTTAAAAGATTGTTTATCACAACAGTGGTTTTAAAATGTTTGTTTATCACAACAGTGGTTTTAAAAGATTTGTTTATCACAACCATGGTTTTAAAAGATTGTTTATCACAACCATGGTTTTAAAAGATTTGTTTATCACAACAGTGGTTTTAAAAGATTGTTTATCACAGGAGTGGTTTTAAAAGATTTGTTTATCACAGCCATGGTTTTAAAAGACAACATGCAGATTCGTTGACAAACAGCTCCTGAATTATCAGCCACTTTGATGTTTGTCAGTCCATACTGATTCAGTATGGACTCTCGTGTAACATCGATTTGTCAGAAGATCTGGGAGACAAAACAGTGGCCCACAGAATGGACTCAATCACTCATCATCCCCCTGCCCAAAAAGGGAAATATGCGCCAATGCCAGAACTACAGAACAATAAGTCTCATTAGCCACACCAGCAAGATCATGCTCAGAGTCATATTGAATCGACTGAAGAAAGAAGCGGAAGAACACCTTGCGGAAGAACAAGCTGGATTTAGGGCGGGCAGAAGCACAGTAGAACAGATCTTCACCTGCCGGATAATGATGGAGAAACATCTGCAGCATCAGAGAGACCTGTTCCACAACTTCATAGACTTTAAAAAAGCATTCGACAGGGTGTGGCATAAGGGTTTGTGGCAGGTGCTAAGAAAGTTTGGCATAGAGGAAGGTCTCGTCCAAACCATCCAGGCGCTGTATAACACTGCCAGCAGCGCAGTTCTCCTCAACAACCAGATAGGGGACTACTTCAAGATCACAGTTGGAGTCCGTCAAGGCTGCCTACTCTCTCCCGTGCTGTTCAATCTCTTCCTGGAGAACATCATGCGTGAAGCCCTCCATGACTTCCACTCCACTGTCTCCATCGGAGGAAGAACCATCAACAACCTGAGGTTCGCAGATGACATCGACCTGATGGGAGGCAGCAACGAAGAACTACAAGACCTGACCATGAGACTGGAAGAAAGTGCAGGTGCACACGGAATGGAAGTGAGCACAGAAAAAAAGCAAAGTCCTGGTCAACAGCACAACCAACACCCATGCTGAAATCTACATGAACGGGCAACAGCTTGAAGAAGTGGACGCTTTCAAATACCTTGGCGCCACTCTCACCAAAGACGGTCGCTCTACAACAGAAATCAAGACCAGACTAGCGATCGCAACAGCAGCAATGGTAAAGCTAAACAAGATCTGGAAGAGCAGAGAGATCGGCTTTCCATCGAAGATGAAGCTGTACAAGTCCCTGGTGCTCCCCATCCTGCTGTATGGATGCGAGAGCTGGACCATGACAGCAGAGACCACCAAGAGAATCCAGACGTTTGAAACTAAATGCTTCAGGCGCTTGCTCAGGATCTCTTGGCAAGATCGGAAGACAAACGACTTTGTGTGGAGCCAAATAACAACACTCGCAGGCCCACAAGAACCCCTCCTGGCAACAGTCAAGAACAGGAAGCTGTCGTGGTTCGGGCATGTCACACGCCACAACTCACTGCCCAAAACGGTCCTCCAGGGTACACTGGGAGGCGGCAGACGAAGGGGACGACAAGCCAAATGCTGGATGGACAACATCAAAGAATGGACCAGGTTGGATGGCCCCACGCTGGTGCGACAGGCGGAGGACAGGACCGGTTGGCGACGGCTGGCTTCAAGAGTGTCTCTCATCTCTCCTCTACGCCCATCACGGGCAGGAGAATGATGATGATGATGACTGATTCAGTTGGTTCATCCACACAGACTTTGAGCATTAACCAGAATCATGCTGTTAGTGTTTGTACACCTGCTGAAAAAGCATATGGTAGAGGGCTGGTAAAAAGATTTGGGCAGGTGGTAAGTTTTGCTTGACAATGTGGAAGCTGGAAAAAAAATATATATATACACTAGACATTGTAGAAGTTAATATATATATGTGTGTGTGGGGTGGGTGGGTGGGTGGATGGATGGATGGTTGGGGGGGGGGGGGTTACTACTGAGAGGGATCACCAGAATAGAGACTAACATGTCAACTGACAAGTTTCAAAATTAGTTTTCTTTTGCATGTAAACAGTATTGGTGTCTTTGTTATATGTATATCTGAATTTTTAAGTCTATTTCTTTTAATGCAAGTAACATTAATGTCAGCATAATATGTATATCAGAAATTTATCAGCTGAAATTATTGGGAGTCTTCTGGGTTTTTTCAGTAATTGAATCTCTTCACATAAGAGATTGTCTGTGATTTTACCTATCAGTGTCAAGATCTTCAGTATTGGTAATTTGTTGTTTTGTGTGATTTTCAGCAAAAAGACGAGTAATGGCAAGGAGTCCTTCGAGTACAATAGCAAGTACTGGGAGGCTCGCAAAGATCCCGGCTTCAGCAAAATGACGTTTGTCAAAATCTACTGATCACAGACTGGCATAGATCAGAATTCAGCAAAACAACCGATCAGAATGTGCCCATCACCTTGTTGAGACACTTGCACACCGCAATGTTCGTCAGTTGACCTGAGAAGAATTTGCTTAAATCAGCAAGCAGGACTAATGGACTTATAGAGCTATGATTGTGTCCCAACTTTCCTACAGAAAACAAGGGGATTTTTATTACCTTAAAGGTAATTGTGGTGGCGCTGACCTGTGTCAGCCTTGAAAGAAACAGAATTCCTTCTTGAAACAAAAGACATTGTTATGTAGAAAACAGGCAGGAGAGAGTGGAATACACAGTGGATCCTGTTCCTTCCCCGATCAGAATCTCAAAGTGTATGTCTTCCATGTTGCATCTGTGCGTCATCTTCATGGCTCGGTGGTGGTGGCCTGGTGACAGTCCGGACATGTCTGCTGCTGTTGGGTGGTGGTGGCAGGGTGACAGTCTGGACATGTCTGCTGCTGTTGTTTGGGATTGTGACATAAACGTTGACTAGCAAGTACACATGCAAGTGACTCCTGAAAAACATCTACAGAGAAAAGTGGAACCATTTTTGTTTGTGTGTAATGTCGAATGAAATCTTGTGGGTGAGGTTGTAGATGTTGAGCAAATGATAATGTCCAGTTCGCAGATAAGAACATAGGAATGTGACCAGAGTTGACTTGGCCCCCGCAGAACCATGAAATATTTTACTGTATCTGCAGTGAATGTGAGGAGAGGATTATTGTAGACTCGGTGGCCCATTAGCTCATTCATTAGAATGCCATACTCATAACGCTGGGGCTTACTTCTCAGGTGAGCTATTCTCTTGAGGGGTGGAGGGTGCTGTCTTTTGATATAGTCATGGTTATAAGAGCTGTTATCTAGAGTTCTGTCTCATCCCACATCATTCATAAGAGGCTCTTCACTTATCTTATGGTTTCCATCATTCTGGTGGTGTCAGCTTAATATTTCATAGGTCCACCATCCCCTTTTCAAGACCACACCAGTATGTAGGATTATGCTTATGCTCAGGGAGTCAGCCAGATTATTGCCAGTAGATTTGGATGAAATGCATATGGAATTGTACAAGCGCAGTGATTCTCTCTTGAATAAACTCAAACTCATACACACACAAATTTCATTTAGTTTGCAAATAACTGAAAGTGAATTTGTTTTAGTCTGCAAATGACTGATGTGATATTGTTTTAGTCTGCAAATAACTGAAAATAATGTTCAGGCAGAAAGATACTTGTCAGAGAAGTTTATGAAGTTACTGTTTTGCACACTTGGTGAAGTGGTCATGTGGGACTGTGCACAAGGAATCAGATATTCATGTGAAGCAATACAGCATGTCTGAGGACAAGACATTTTTGTAGATAATTTACATAAGCGTTAATCAGTCTCCTTTTCATTCTAAACAGACATACTGGGTCAGGTCAACCTTGAATGATGCTGTCCTTTTTGCAGAACTTCAGTAACGAATATTAATATTTGTCATTTATGGATATTCTGTGTTATTTTTACCCAAAATTTGTTTTAAGAATTGATCCAGAGGGAAAATACAAACCACACAAGTGTTACTGGGCTTGATCTTTCTTTGAGGTAACACATTATGGAACATGTGAACACATCTAGTGAGGAGAGAGAAAGACTGTAAACTACTTACTAACTTCTTGTTTTGCTAAAGGTGACCTTTGTATTCAGATTTACGGACAGGGTTTAACCAGAAATGTTTTAGTCATGTTGCTTACTAATGTCTGACAACTTTCTTGGTATTTATAATCAAAATTTGATTTTATCTTGTCAGTCATTTAGTTGTGTGGAGTTACCAACGCGTACAGCTTCTGATGCAAAAATGAATTTCGTCTTTTTTTTTTTTAGATTCGTCATTGTGTATCGTACGTCTAAAAGGTGGACAAATACTAGAACCCCACACATGCAAACAGAGAGATTGGTAGTAAATAATAATAATGATAATAAATCAGTTATATCAGTAAATAACAATAATGATAATAAATCAATCTTGTTTGTTGCTGTTCTCTAGACTTACATGAACTCTGTATAGTTTTGTGTAAACTTACAAGACACTGTAAATTCTTTTACATTTACATTTTACAGATTTACATTTTTTTTCCTGATGTAATACAGTTGGCAGCACAGATATCACACACACACACACACACACACACACACACACACACACACACACACACACACACACACACACACACACACACACACACACACACACACACACACACCCTACACACACACACACATATATATACATACACAGACCACTCACACATATTCAAATAAACACATACTAACATAGACTAACCACATATTGCCATATATCTGTAGTCAAAAATATATATGTACATTAATTACATCACAACACAGCATGATCAGTAATTAAAAGTGACAGTACATATCATATGATACATTCAGGGCTCCCACTTTTCCGTGATTTTGCAGATTTTTTCCAAAGCTAAAACCGAAAATATGTGGAAAAAAAAAAAAAATTTTCATTGAAATTTGTAGAAAAAATGTAAATGTAGCAGTGGAATCTGCTGCGTGCTGGTCGCTTTTTTTTTGTTTTTGATGTGCTAGAAAATTGAAAGTATTGCTGCTGGGGGACACTACCGGAGCTGTGAAGGTGAAAACTGAGAACTGCAGGTGTGAGTTACTGCCTTGGGGTCATTCCTGTAGATCATATTTGAGGTACAGTGTTTGAATTGAAGGTTTTTTGATAATGGCTATAAAGTATTATATAGGTGCCCAGATGTTGCATCAGATTGCACCATTTTGAATGAAAGTTTCAAAACTTTTCCGGAAGGGCATGATTCATGACCCTTCTAGAATTTCAGGGATTTTTGCTTTTGTTTATTTGGGAGCCCTGAATATAGTTTGATCGCCTGTCCATTGCTTAGTACACAGCTAGCTGTCTGCTGTGTTTGAGGTTTGCTGATCACTGAAACAGTCTGTAATGGAACATGATAATCAAATATATCAATGAATAACAAATGAAAATAACGGGCATTTCTAGTGCGCGCTACACTGTTTGGTGTAACAGATCATGGCAATCAGTGATGTTGATTAAAAGAATAATGAAAATAATGGGTATTGTTTAGTGTGCTTTAAGCTGCTGTATCCCTCAACAGCAAAATTTGAACTTGCAAAAAATTGTCCCCATTTGAGGATAGCATAGTGCATTTTCACAGCTTTGATGGCTACATAGATATATGAATTCATATTTGGACAGAATCAGGTAACTAGTGAGGATGGCTGGACTGCTGGAGCAAGTTATTGTAAAGTTGACAATAATAGTAGTAATAATAATGATGGTAATAATAATGATCATAATCATAGTAGTAATAATAGATAATCATGTAATAATAATTATAAATAATAATACATCATCGTGTAACAATAATAATAAATCATGTTTTTATAGCACTATGCTCCAGAATTGCATGGACTCACCGCACAAGTGTGTCTTTATCATGGTTTTAACCTGTCCGTTGAAACCGTTTGACTCCCTCACCCTATCCACTAGCTGCTTGGTAGGGTAAGGGAGTGAAAGGGTTAATTGACTTTATGCATGAGCTTGTGATTTAGCTTTGCTTTATACATGCATTGTGACTGTGCCTGACCTCAGATGTATGTGAAAATGAATGGTCTGCTGAACAAAGTGAAGCTCACAATCTCATAGTATCACTTAGGCCGTAGTTAGCGAGAGGAACAGTACAGTATGTATCTAGCAATGCGTTGTGTGTGGCCCAAAAGTAAATTGATACTTTTAGTAAAACCACCATTATCAACAAAGGCATATATTGCAGAAACAATATTTTTGTGTAATGTGTGTAAAAATGCCACTGTTAGCAAAACGGGCTTTTATTGCAGAAACCAGTGTTTGTGCGTGTGCGTGCGTGTGTGTGTGTGTGTGTGTGTGTGTGTGTGTGTGCGTGCGTGTGTGCGTGCGTGTTGCGTGCGTGCGTGCGCGCGCGCCATGGCTGAAATGTTGACTGCGGGAAATAGAAATGTCACAAAACTTCACTGATTGCATTTGTTTTGAAATTATGGTGCGAAACTGATAATTGCTTTTATTTCTTGAAAAGTTATGTACATATTGTTTCTGTGCGCGTGTGTGTATGTGTGTGTGTGTGTGTGTGCATGGTGTGTGTGTGTGTGTGTGTGTGAACTCTGCTTGTGCATTTTGTAATTAAACTCCTAAGAATTCACATTTTATTTTCCACATTTTATCATGGTTTATCTATTGCATGTGTGCATATTCAGCTGAAACTTTTATATGAATGACTATCTTTTTATATGGCACATTTTATGTTGATAATGATTACAGTGATAATGATGATGATGATGATAATTGTGCATGTGTGTATGTGCATGTGTGTGTGTGTTGTGTGTGCGTATTTGCTTACAAGTTGAAATTTTTGATGATAGGAATGCTCCTAGTGTTCCTCAAGGTGTCTGCCTTGATGTAGATTGCAACAAGTTAGACGCACATTATTATCAGAAAATGGTGAGGGAATTGTGATGTAGTATCTAGCGGTACCATGTTTAAATGGATGGAGGCTGAGACAGAGACCCCAGTTCCAGGTGAAACCTACAATATGCTAAATTCACTGATGTATTGTTATCATAATCATCTCAGCAGTTTTGTCAGCAAATACTTAAGTGGAAATAGAATCAGATTCATGTTTTTGTTCGTGTGTGCTTGTCATTCAGTAGCAGGCAGGATCATTTCAACTTGTGAAGAGGGGAAAAAAATTATGCATCTGATTGTGATTTCTTTCTTCAATACATCACTGCCATGTTTTGGTATGATATAGAAGACTTGATTGTTTTGAATCCACCAGAATTAATGTGTGTGTGTGTGTATGAGAGAGAGAGAGAGAGAGAGGAGAGAGAGAGAGAGAGAGAAGAATATCAAGGTTGTTCTGTTTAAGGCAGAACTTGATTGTTTTACTTTCAGAATGTGTGTTTTTGTGTAAGAGAGTTCATTAAGAGTGTTGTGTTTACAGCAAAACTTGACAGATTGCTTTGTGTGTGTGTGTGTGTGTGCGTTAACAATAAAGCTTAATAGTCTTTCCTTCTGGTGATCACCATGTGACATGTTTTGTTATGAAGGATTGCTTGGCATCGGTGGCATCTATTTCAACAGAACTATTCAACTGTGTCCCTGGTCTCCCACTGCCCATGAACATGTGTAGGCCGCTGTGCTGTGTTCACATATCAGATTGACTGGGGATGAAAACTCACAGGACTTAAGCTCATTGAGATGAAGAAAATGAAGGGAAGGTCAGCAGAGAGTGTAAGACATGTATTGTGCTCACTATAAAAGGGCATGCTAGACATAAATTGTCTTTTTAAGAACACAGTGCGACAAGAATGATGGTCAGATGGTCAGGGAACTGGATTTCCACTTGAAGGCTGGGATGGAGATGTTCCTGATCCAGGGTGGAGATGTTCCTGATCCAGGGTGGAGATGTTTCCCATCTAGAGTGGAGGTGTTTCCCATCCAGGGTGGAGATGTTTCTCATTAGAGTGGAGATGTTTCTGATCTCCCAGATCAACATTATATGAAAACCTGATATGCTTGAACCCCTCTTATGTACATACGCACGTTAAAGATCCTGTAAACCAGTCTTATCCATGGATTATGGGGACGTGAAACACCCAGCATGTTTACCTCCAAAACTGGAGAGCCCTGTGCCTGAATGACAGGAAAAATCAAAAACACAAACAAACAAACAAAAAACCAAGTCATAGATTATGAACAAAAGCATGTATGTTTTTCAAACAATCAGTGAGCTTTTTATCATGTGAGTTTTTTTCTCCAGTGTGAATTTCGGTCCGGTGAACGTTTATCTGCACTCGCTGTGATTGTGTATCTGTGTGAAAAGGTCTGTGCACAGGACAGTTGAAAACATTTGAAATTTGAAATTGTACTCGCTTTCTGTTTTGTGTCATAGCTTTGTTTGCTTTGTTTGTTTTTGGTTTTTGGTTTGCTATGAAAACAGATTTCTTTGACAGTGATAGCAGCGATGTTACAAAAGTAATCATAATTTTTTTTTGCCCTTTGACTCCCGCACCCTATCTACCAACTGCGAAAATTTAACCTTTTGATTCCCTAACCCTATCCACCAGCTTCCTACAGGAAGCTGGTGGGGTAGGGTGAGGGAGTCAAAGGGTTAAGTTTTTGCTTTGCTAGCATGGTTGACAATGCAGGATGCTGGTGGACAGGATGTGGGAGTCAAAGGGTTAATTATCTGTATCAGTGTATAGAATCAATTGCACAATCAGCATTTAAGTCTATTTGTTCCAATCATCGGAAAAGAACATAGGAAATACTGAATGGATGAAACAAAATTGTTGCAAGTTTTTAAGCCAAATGGCCTTAGTCATATGCACATTGAAGATAAGATAAAACAAGTTTAGGATGAAGAAATTCCAGTTTATTAAAATCTTTATTGTCTTAAATGAGCTAGGATGAAGAAATTCCAAACAGTTTATTAAAGTCTGTATTTTCTTAAATGAGCTAAGCAGGAAACACTTGTACAGATGGCATGAATTAGGGGTGGGTTAAGAGAAAGTTTATTATTGATAGTGTAAAATGAACTGTTGTTGTTGTCCTTCCACACCTCAGACATTTTGTGGGAGAGGTACACATACAGCAGACTGCCAACTCCCCCCACCCACCCATCCCATTCTTTCGCCCCAACAACGATTGTGATTGTACTCATCAAGGCAGTAATCAGCTCTTCACCACTATCTGTAGCAGTGGTAAGATGGGAAAATAATAAAGTGGTAATCACAATAGTGATAATGAATGATGGTAAGATGGGAAAATAATAAAGTGATTATCACAATAATGATAATGAATGCTTGTGCAATGCCTCATCTCTAAAGAGATCTCTAAATTTTTAACAGAATCGTAAGTTACAGAGGCAGACATAGATTCCCCAAGTGCATGTCAACCCATGATAAGTTAGTTAAATGAATGTGCAGGTTTATGAAGTTGCCATGGTAGTTTGAGGTCCATTTCAGCTCTTAACATTTTTGGTGTTAGTTTATTTGAAGACCCAGTAGAGTGTAACACAATTTTGATGAAACTGAAACTGCAAAGACTGAAACCATGTGAAATCTAATTCCTTTTACTGATATCGTGGAATCTGTTCAGTGTGCAGAAACCATGCAACGTCTAGTTTCTTTAAACTTTTGTATTGGTGGTGACATACACAGCTGCATATGATCACATTCAGAGCAGTATTTTGTTGCTTTTATATTTTGTCATAAGCTGCTCAGAATGTTTCATTTTAGTTAATGAAATTTTTTAGGTCTGGGTTAGTGACGTTTTCAGCCTGGGTAAGTGATATTTTTAGTCTGGATTAGTGATGTTTTCAGTCCGGATTAGCGACATTTTCAATGTTTAACTGTAGTGTTTGGAGCATAGGAGAGGGAAGTCTGGCCTAGAGTGATATTTAGAGTAGATGATATTTTGATTTATGATTTTCTGCTCATTTATTTGTTGAAGAATCATGTGACATTGGAAAGACACCACAACTTGATGAACCTGTGTGGTAAAACCTGACAGTGATCAGGGCAGGTTTGGTTGTGTTTTGTATTTATAATTTTACTTGTTTGTAAGGACATCCTTTTAAATATTGAACGTTGTTATCATTGTTCTGTTTTTCTAAAATATCTCAGGACTCGGATCTGCGTAGAACTTACTGGAACTTGTGTTTGGGATTGACTGGTTAAGTTTATTTTTGTAGATTGTGACATTGTTTTTAAGAAAGAACTTACAGTCAGTTGTTTTGACAAAATGTGTTTACTTTGTGATGAGAGAGACATCAGTCTGTGCTGATTTGCCATTGTGTAGTATTTCTATCTTTGCTGACATGACATGTCATGTCGCTTTGTTGGTCCGTCTTTCTTTTCATGGGTTATGTGTATGTATGTTAATAAAGTTTGAGTGTGTGTGTGTGTGTGTGTGTGTGTGTGTGTGTGTGTGTGTGTGTGTGTGTGTATGTTTGTGTGTGTGTGTGTGTGTGGTGCAATGTGTAATTGAGCAAGTGAGTGTGTGTGTGGTGTGTGGTGTGTGTGTGTGTGTGTGTGTGTGTGTGTGTGTGTGTGTGAAAGTGAGAGAGAATTTCAAATTATTTTAAATCTTTTTTTCCCTCCGTTGATATCAATGCTATTATTTCATCAGCCTTTCTTGTGTTCATAATATTTTATTCCCACTGTTTACCTCATCATGATTTTAGACATGATTTTTATTTTTGTGTGAGTTTTTTCTCTGTTCATGCTTGCACAACATTAATTAAGATTGTTGACTTTTTTGGACAATGTGACAAATGGTTTGAGATTTCCACATTTAATTTCCATTAGCCAAATGTTTCTTACGAACCCTTTCACTCCTTCCCCTGGTTCACCACTTTCCCAAAGGGTGAGAGATTGAAAGGGTTAATTCATTCTGCCAGCTGTAACCATGTTAGATGTGAACCAGGTAGTGAGCACGCATGACAGGTGATCTTGTTTCATGATGATAAGACTTTGCTGATTTTTTGTAGATGTTTTTATTGGTTGAATGGTGTGGCGAACTACATTTGGAATATTTCTTTGACATCTACTCGAGTCTTTCAACTGCTTGATTTTGTGTTGTTTTGACTGTGTTATCGGTGACCTGTTATTACTGCTTCTCTGCTGTCTAGTCAGCCTGGTTTGCTGTGACGTTTGTGCTTGTTGCCTTCACGTGGTCCGTGTTCCTGCAAAGTCCAGGTAATAAGCACTGTTTGGTGAGTGTGGAAATAGAAATAGGGAGTTGTCTGTTAGGAGTTGAGACAGGTTGCCATTGGTCTGATGTTCAGTTTGCCCAGGAAACCTCCGGTCTTTATGAAAGGGAGTGTTGTTTGCCTAGGAAACCTCCAGTCTTTATGAAGGGAGGTGTTGTTTGCCTTAGGAAAACCTGTCTTTATGTAAGGGGAGTGGTGTTTGCCTAGGAAACCTGTCTTTATGAAGGGAGTGTTTGCCCAGAAAACTTGTTTTTATGAAGGGAGTGTTGTTTGCCTAGGAAACCTCCAGTCTTTATGAAGGGGGGTGTTGTTTGCTTAGGAAACCTGTGGTCTTCTTGAAGTGGGGTTGTTGTTTGCCAAGGAAACCTGTGGTCTTCATGAAGTGGGGTGTTGTTTGCCTAGAAAACCTGCAGTCTTTATGAAGGAGAGTTTCCCATTTGTTACCTGTTTCACAAAATCACCCATCAGCAAGTCACCCAGGCTGAGTTGACTACAGGCCAGGAAAGGTGATTAAGGGTCAGATAGTAGAAATGGGGATTTTTGCAGTTTTAGGTGCAATAGCTATCATTTCCATGATTTTGTGTGTGTGTGTGTGGTTGCAGTGTTACTTAGGTCCCTTTCCTATCCACATTTCAAGACCTTGCCAGCACGCAGGGTTTGCACAGGCTGAAGGAGTGTGACTGATGATAACTGGCAGATGTAGGTGGAGCACATATGGAATTATCCAAGCATGATGAATCCCTCTTGAGCAGACTCCAGTTGCAGTAGAGTTTACAGTTTCCTTCAGCTGTGTTCATTATATATTTTGGATGAGTCAGTTTTGTTTGTTCTACAAGGCATAGCAACATGCAGTCGATTTAAATAAAATGCACTGCACCACATATGCAATACAAAACGAGTAAAGATGCAGGAATTTGTCATAAGGTGTTTGGAATTTTAACTTGAAGATGTCAGTTTTCTTTGAAGTTTGTATTTTTTTCCAAATCACAAGATGCATATTTGTTTTCAGTGAACACATCCAAAGACTGTCAGGTTTGTGGTAACCAATCCTTGACAGGTTATTCTTCACTGAAACTGACCGACTTTTATATTGAAATTGGACAGACACAGTCACACTTACAGTGATCGGCAAAAAGTGACATAGAAAACAGCTCGCTTTGTACAGAGTAGTTGATGTACACTGTTACTCCTTGCTTCTAGTATAGTGCTGCTATGGTGTAGATTACAGTGAAATCTATTTACTCGGTTATATGACAACTACATTTCATTCTACTATACAACTGATTTTTCTGCTTTCTTTACTTCAAGCTTCATATACAGCATGTAATTATACGAGGTGCCCAACTTTATGACCAGTTTCTTAGCAGATGGGTTGTTCTTTGATTCAGTTTTTTGATTTGGTCAGTTTGTTCTGATTCTCTGCTTTACAGCTGATCATGTTTTGTGTTTTTGATTTTTTAGAAAGGTAATGTGATAAGAGTTCTACAAGTTTGATAATTTGAAAATGTGCTTTTTCAACAAAAACAGTTTGTCTGTAGAGACTTTTGTAGAATAGTAATCTTTCAGGATGAGACATCTCATTCTTAATGAGCTTTTGGATCTACCACACACAATGATGTGTATATAATATATATATATATATATATATATTATGAAATTTCAGAGTATCATATTTTTTAATATGCTTTTGAATATAACAGAGCCAAAAGCTGTCAGTACACATCCACATTCAACTGAAGGATGCTGTGTGATAAGAGCTGAAAGGTAGTTTGTCATATTGCAGATTTTTCTACAGTTTGTTGTGATACAATCAGGATTCTGTTTCTTCTAGAGTACCTTTTCTTATTTTCTTCCTGGATGTGTTTCTGTGGAGAGTTTTAATCATCAGCTTGGAGACTGAATATAAGGGATGGATTGTTTGTTAGATATTTGGAGACTGACTATATGGTATGGATTATTAGAAAACTTGGAGACTGACTATATGGTATGGATTATTAGAGAACTTGGAGACTGACTGTAAGGTATGGATTGTTAGAGAACTTGGAGACTGACTGTAAGGTATGGATTATTAGAGAACTTGGAGACTGACTATAAGGTATGGATTGTTAGAGAACTTGGAGACTGACTATATGGTATGGATTATTAGAAAACTTGGAGACTGACTATATGGTATGGATTATTAGAGAACTTGGAGACTGACTGTAAGGTATGGATTATTAGAGAACTTGGAGACTGACTGTAAGGTATGGATTATTAGAGAACTTGGAGACTGACTGTAAGGTATGGATTATTAGAGAACTTGGAGACTGACTGTAAGGTATGGATTGTTAGAGAACTTGGAGACTGACTGTAAGGTATGGATTATTAGAGAACTTGGAGACTGACTATAAGGTATGGATTGTTAGAGAACTTGGAGACTGACTATATGGTATGGATTATTAGAAAACTTGGAGACTGACTATATGGTATGGATTATTAGAGAACTTGGAGACTGACTGTAAGGTATGGATTATTAGAGAACTTGGAGACTGACTGTAAGGTATGGATTATTAGAGAACTTGGAGACTGACTGTAAGGTATGGATTATTAGAGAACTTGGAGACTGACTGTAAGGTATGGATTATTAGAGAACTTGGAGACTGACTGTAAGGTATGGATTATTAGAGAACTTGGAGACTGACTATAAGGTATGGATTGTTAGAGAACTTGGAGACTGACTGTAAGGTATGGATTATTAGAGAACTTGGAGACTGACTATAAGGTATGGGTTGTGTTGTTGTACAGGGTTTTGATGACAATTTGGAAACTGAAAAGAAGCCAAGTTATTTATTGTTGGAGAAGCGTTTACACTTCCCTAGAATCGGACATTGAATAAGCAAAGTTTTCTTCACAGAAGTTGTAAGTGTCTAGATTTTGTTGTGGTTCATGCAGAAAGAATTCAGGAGCAATATCTTCCGAGTGTTATGAATCATAAGCCAGAAGTGAATATGCTGTTGCAGATGTGCAGTGTATGCCACAGGTCATGTCCTGTCCAGTCTAGTTTCAAGTTTCAATCAAAGAAATTTGTCCAAGGGGCATTCATCACACTCGGAAAATTCCATATGTGCTGCTCATATCTGTCCATAATAATCTAGCAAACTCTTGAGCCTGCATAAGACCTTATACACGTTTGAAGGATATCTGAAGACTCGCTGACAAGATTGGTGTTTGCTGTGACAAAGTTTTTCCATTCCAGTCACATTTTCTGGTTGAATATTTCTTTGTCTTCAGTGCACAGCCAGGTATATTGCTGTCTTCAGCCAGTACCAGCATGGAGTGGCCATACTACAGTTTTCATTATCATGAGGACTTAAAAAGGAATAACAGGGCAAACAATGAGCACCTGGGTCTGTCTTAAGATTGCTGTTAGCGAAGTTCAAGGCCAGCGAAGCAAACCTACAGGCCCACTTTAGTTTAAGTGACCTGTTGTTGTCATTAACCCTTCACTGACCTCCACACTCTTCCCTGCTTCACAGGATAGTCCACTCTTTCTTAAACCTTTGACTATGATACTGCACCCTGCCCACCAGCATCCTGCATTGTCATCCATGTTAGTAAAACAAACTTTTAAACCCTTTGATTCCCTATCCTGTCTGTCACCTTCCTGTAGGAAGCTGGTGGATAGGGTGAGGATATCAAAGGATTATGTTTTTGCTGTTGGTGGATAGGGTGCAGGAGTCAAAAGGGTTAATGACCAGTTTATAACACAAGCTTTTCTGAAAATACAGGTAGCAGCTTTATTTGACTTTATACGTTGCAGCATGAATCTTTATTCTGGTATTTGAACTGCAGGCCTACAGTATCTGTTTGGTATTATGTATGGTGAGCTGTGAAGTCAAGTTCTAAATATTGAAGAACACTGCAATGGTATGTGACCAAAGCAGATTGATATGTAAATCTTATAAGCTTTTGAAATGTGGTTTCTTTTCTGAAATGACAGTAGAAGTAAATAACGCAATCAGATTCTGTTGAATTAAACTGACGTGGGTAAAGATTTGCTTTGAGCTGACTGAATGAACGTGAATCTACTTTCAGTGTTACCACCATCACAGATCAGAACACACCACCGAAAATGATAACATTGTAAATGTACCAGGCAAGAAAGATACAGATAAGGTGTCAGTGAACTGTCTTTTGCAGGTGAACAGTTATATGAAAATTAAGATATTTATGTCATAATCTGTCATTATACTAATCCATAGGTAAGAAATTGAGAACCTTCCAGTGATTGGGAGATGGGAAACTGATTTAGCCTTTTCTTCACCCACATCATGAGTTGCCTGTGCTGTTCATTGCTGGTTGCTGTAACTGATAGCATGTTCTCCTATTGTTTGTATGGAGAATATGTTTGAATGGCATTTTGCACCATGTGCAATAATAGAATCACTTACATGGTGCTGTCAGAGAAATGATGCAGTGGAGTATTCAGATTCCTAGTTTGACAGCAGTCTTGTGACATATCCCGTGGTGTCATCCTGTATGGTTTTTATGCAATTCTATATGTTGACTTAATCCTTTGACTTCCTCACCCTATTTACCAGCTATCTGCGTTATCTACTCGACAGCAAAACCAAAACCCTTTGCTGCCTGCAGTATCTGTTTGACAGCAAAACCAAAACAACCCTTTCACTCCCTAATCCTACAGGAAGCTGGTGGATAGGGTTAGGAGGTGAAAAGGTGTTTTTTTCAACTGGTGGGTTGGGTGAGAGAGCCAAAGGGTTATGTCACTTCATGTTCCTGGTATCACTGCCAAGTTTTGTGATAAGATGTTTTGTAATAAAACGGTTTTACTCCAGATCATATCGTTGCAGTTCCTGGGCATTACAGTCACATTTGGAATAGTACAGCTGTGCTCATCTTGTCTTTTTAACCGAAATGATGAGGATGGAGGCCGAGAAAAAGACTAGTATTTGACCTTTTCTCTCCTATGGTGAATAGAGTAAGGGAGTGAAAGGGTTAAGGTTTTGATTCAAGAAGTGTTTTCTACATGGCAACACTTTGAATGAGTCCTGTTTTGAATAGTATTTGACTTTCTTTCCTCTGGTGGATATGATGAAGTAAAAGGGTTAAGGTTTGATTCAAGGAGAAAGGGTTAATGTTTTGATTCATCCAGAGTGAAAGGGCTAAGTTCTGATTCAAGTCCTGATTCCTTTTGCTGTCAGAAGTTTGTGTGTTTTCCAGGTTCCAGTCTTATGTCACTTGTCAGTGCTTTTAGTCTTTTTTTTTTTTTTTTTTTTAATTAAAAGACAAGATTTCTTCATATCCACATTTCTTGAACTCACCTTCTCCTCACAAATTCAAGAATTCAGTTAAATGATAATGAACCACAGACGGTTGGGATGTTTTTGTCACATCTGACCACTTTGTTATGAATTGTTATTTTGAGGCATTATTCATAATGCTTCGGTCATTAACCCTTTCACTTCCTCACCGTGCACTCAAGCCTTCTACAGGAAGCTGGTACATAGAGTGAGGAAATGAAAGGGTTATGTATTAGTCATGTTTGCCAGACATATCCCATGTAGATCACTCACAACAACTGGAACTGTTTTCAGCACATAGAAATGTTTTACAACTGATAATTGTACATCCACACAGGATAATTGATGTATTAGTTGTGCACAGATTTTAACCTTGTCGATGAGGAACCCACATCTTATAAAATATATATTTGCCTGGCACGTTTCTTTTTGTTATCCATTGTGTATTGCTATGTATGTCATTAGTTGGGGTGAAATTGGTTACCTTGGTATGTTTGGTAGTAGATGAACTGCAATAAACAATACAATATGTAACTCTTGTCTTCAAAAAGTTATATGTCACTGTATGGTTTTGTTGTCTGATTCTGTGAGAGCGTTGTGTTGTGTGATGTTTATGTAGCTGATCAGTGTGGCTAAATGCAACTATTTGACTTGGAGTGGGGGAGAATTAAGTCATTTAACTGAAAACCTTACAGTGACACACACAAGAGACATGCACGCACGCACACCATACACCACACACACCACACACACACACAACACAACAACTTTCTGGAAGTGTGCATTTGTATTCTTCTTGGATTGTGTTGTGATGTATTCCATATGTAGCTGACTATTTTGACAAAACTGAACTCGCTGTCTGACGTAACAATGACACACATACAGGCTTCTAATTCTATCTGTGTGCATTTGTATTTTGTTTCCCTTTCCATCTTGTTTTTTTCTCAAACTATTTTTCTGCAACAATTCTTGCCATGTGTTCTTTTTAATTAACCCTTTGGCTCCCGCACACTGTCCACCAGCATCCTGCACTGTCAACCATGCTAGCAAAGCAAAAACTTAACCTTTTGACTCCCTCACTCCCTTGCAGTAGTCAAAAGGTTAACATGTGCTGAATGAATGCTGCAGAGAAAAGAAGAGAGTAACCCCAATATAATTAACTCTTTGACTCCTCCACTCTGTCCACCAGCATCCTGCATTGTCAACCATACTGGCAAAGCAAAAACTTGACCCTTTGATTTCCTCACCCCATCCACCAGCTTCCTTCAGGAAGCTGGTGGATAGGGTGAGGGAATCAAAGGGTTAAGTTTTTGCAGTTGGTGGATGGGGTGTGGGAGTCAAAGGGTTAAGGAATCAAAACCAAGACCTCTGCCATCCTCAGTGACAGCCCTAACCACTATGTCATGGCTCCCCATCTCTCTGTTTGTTCAAGAGGCATTCATCACACTGCGCAATTCCATATGCGCTTCACCAACACATACCAGTAAATATCTGGAAGACTCTTTGTGCCTGCACAAAACCTTATGTATTGGCAAAGCCTTGGAATGGGGTAGCAGAGAACAGGAACTCTGAAACACTATGCTGACACCACTGGAATGACTGGAGCATTAACCCTTTTTTACTCCCACAATCTGTCCAGAAGCTGCAAAAACTTAACCCCTTCACTCTCTCAACCTAGTGGATAGGGTGAGGGAGCGAAAGGGTTAGGTTTTTGCTTTGCTGTCATGGCTGACGATGCAGGATGCTGGCAGAATGGGTAAGGGAGGCAAAGGGGTTAATGATGGGGAAACAAACAGGCCAGTTTCCATGTTGAAGGCTAGGGGAGGGGCGCGGGGGACTGAACTTGAGACCTCCAACCTCGAGTCCTCAGATCTTTCAACAAAACCAGCCTGCCATATCAAAGGGGTGGAAGAGTGGATAAGACACAGACACTGAGAGCGGCATTCTGAAAGGAAAAAGAAAAACTATTCCAATACCAGTATCATTTCATATTATGTATACGACCAGAAACAAAAATCACTTTCCCAGATCTGTATTTTTCATTTTCCTTTAGAATTATCTCATTGTATTCACACACACAAAAAATTTTCTGTCAAAATGTCATAATTATAACAAGAAAAAGAACAAAAGAAATGGAAGAAAAAGACAGATCGCTTTTACAGTTTAATTGCATGTAGAACTCTGTATATGTTTACTTTAATTTTATACACCATTAAAAATCAGGAACATAAAATTTCTTACGACAAATACAGTATAGTGCAGCAACTTTACAACAACAACAACAACAAAAGGTAACAATGGAAGGGGAAATGTTTGAGAGATATTTATCTTTATGTACTTATCAAATCTTCACCTAGCACGGCACTCCCACATGAAGAAAAAAAAAATACTGGCCCATAGAAATCTGTTTTCAAATTTGTTTAAATAGCATTTAAAGTCATAGACCATTCTAACAATCTCCCTTTTTAAACAAACAACAACAACAACAAATCCCTGAAGAAAATACACATTTTGTACTTTTCATGACCTTAAAAGACACATCAGATGAAATACCACTTGATATGAAGGCAACGGTAGATTGTCACACCAGTGAAGACCAAAACACTAAAACCAGAACTTAACTCTTTGACCTGTCCACCAGCATTCTGTATTATAAACCATGCTACCCTAGCAAATACTTAACCCATTGACTCCCTCACCCTATCCACCAATTTTTGCAAGTGGTGGATAGGGTGCGAAAATCAGAGAGTTAAATATTGTCAGATGTTCCTGAGAAAAGATTGTTCATACACCTCCCTCAAAATGGACTGAGTTTAGACTTTTTTTTGTTTGTTTGTTTTTTTTGTGTGTCCAAGTTCCTGCATTTGCGACTCTCAACAATCTTCACCTTTAACCCAACCAGGATACAGATTCATCCAGAAACAGCTGAGAAAATCTTCCTAAAACATCTGAGAAAATCTTCTCACCACATTTTTGTCTCACTCACACATACATACACATCTCTGTATCCAGCCAAAAAACAAAAAACAAATGGGGAAATTACCCACAAAACAGGCCTTGCCATTTCTGGGAATTGCCACACACACAAGCATGAACCTCCTCCCACCCTCTTGCATGCATACACACACATATGTAGTAGTGTATACAGATCAATCATCCTTAACCCCTTGACTCCCTCACCCTATCCACCAGTATCCCACAGCCATGACAGTAAAGAAAATTTTTTTAACCCTTTCTCATCGTCAGCCATGACAGCAAAGCAAAAACTTAACTCTTTCACTCCTCACCCTATCCACCAGCTTCCTGCAGGAAGCTGGTAGACAGGGTGAAAGAGTAAAAGGATTAACTTTTTGCAGCTAGTGGATAGGTTGCAGGAGTGAAAGGGTTCATAAATCATCCTTAACCAGAAGCAAACATGATGCAAGAAGTTAATGTAAAATAATTATATCAATATCAGAATATATCATATACTTCATGAAGACCATATGGTCCACACTGTACAACCCAACATTTATAAAATCTGTGATAGCTTTGCAAGACAAACTCTTCATCCCAAATTCAAATCAACTCTTAACTTTTATGAAATGCAACATGCCACCATTTCTACCGTTATTCATATACACACACAAACACACACACACACACTCACGCACACACACACACACACACACACCACACGCACACACACACGCACAACAGATAAAAAACATGCAAAAAGAGAGAAACACACACAACATCAACAAAGAAATGCACCTGCAACCACCACAGAAAAAATAAATTCACAGAAACTAAAACATCAAAACAAAAAAAGCAAAGAAATAATAATAAAAAAAATTAAAAAAATTGTTGAAAAACACACAAAGCACTTAAATACTGAAACAGCCTGATTACATAAAAGTAAGCCAAAGTATCGCCAGCAATATAACACTATCTTATGTACACTCCATGACAGACTCACCCAATGCATTTCCCACCACCACATTCCTACAACACACATGTCACATACTTCATACAGGAAAAGTGACCAACACAAATTCAATGTCTTAAAAAACAAGAAGACAAAGAAATGAATGAAATGCTGAACACAAAAAGTTAATGATGGCCAAACCAAGCTGACTCCCACCAAGCCCCCTTCAACCCTCACATTCTGTACTGCTCATGTCCCACTACCACACCATGTCCCTCACTTTGGTCAACTAACCTCCAATCCCACAACTGAGGTTACTGTTATTGTTGTTTAAAGCCCAGCCGACTGCTTTGAGCCATATCTGGGCTATAACTGCTTCAAAACATATAAAACTTCAACTGGAAAAAAAAAGAAATCTACGTACACGTATCAATACATTCGCGCACATAATCTAAGGACATGCCCCCGGCATTGACCACTCTGTCCAATTTATCGCACAGGGGTTTAAAAAAGACACCTGAATACAAATATAAGCATACCTAAGGACACCAAAACATATATAAAAACAGGCATAAATTACCTAAAATTGCTTCCACATATCTCACCTCCCTAGAGCAAAAAATGCACTGAATACATGTATCCAATTATCAATCCTAAGAAAAAATACGTAAGTCTTTATCGAACACATACAGGTGAATGGACCAGTAAGGCAGAAAATGATAGGTAAAAATGACAGAAAGCAAAGGATCAAGGCAGAAACAAAAGAGTGACAGAAAAGAGGGAATTTCTAGCACAGAATTTCCAGAAGGTGGGGATACCATTTACACTGAAAGAGCCCCCAGCATCCCCATGGGCGGACACAACTGAGGTAACCAAGGAAGCATGGGAGTTTTTCACAAAGCTATGGTGGTGAGAGTGAAGATGATTGTAATGATGTTAATTGTTATGGAGTTGGGACTACATGACAAGGCTGTACTTTCTTGTTTTTTTCCGGAATTGCCTTTAAAACTGCAACGATTAATACTTACAACTTTCGTATGTTTTATGTAGGCTGGATAATTCTTTGGATAGAACCACAGACCCCAAGATCTGTTATCTCAAGTTCAATCCCAGCCCACAACATTAAAAACTGGCCTGTTTGCTAACCCATCTTAATATTTCTATTGTTCTGGTGGTGTCAGCTTGGTGTTTCATGGGTCCCTTCTCCCCCACTTCCCATCTCAAGACCTTGCCAGCCTCTAAGATTTTGCACAGGCTCAAGGAGTTGCCAGATAATTGCTGGCAAATCTGGACAGAGCAAATACGGCACGTCTAAATGAGATAACTCCCTCTTGAACACAGTCCATAAACTCCAGTCATCTTTCAGCCTTTCATTGTCACAGATATCTGCATGCTGTATGCTAAGAAAAAACAAACAAACGATATGCCCTTTGTCTCATCAACTACAAGTAGAAGAGCCACTATATTTTGCAGTCAGTACTTGATTTTACTGAATAAAACGCTTTTATCTGCTAAAATAATCTAAAACAAGTGAATAAGACAAAAACTCCTAAAAAAAACCCAACTCTGTGTCTAACACATCAAGATCAGATCAAAGAAAGTTCCCACCTGCTTCCTCCTGCTCACTATCTCCTGAACCATACAAGTCATTTATACCACTTTTTCCTGAACCATACAAGTCATTTATATCACTTTCTCCTGAACCATACAAGTCATTTATATCACTTTCTCCTGAACCATACAAATCATTTATACTACTTTTCCCTGAACCATACAAGTCATTTATACCACTTTTTCCTGGACCATACAAGTCATTCATACCACTTTCTCCTGAACCATACAAGTCATTTATATCACTTTCTCCTGAACCATACAAGTCATTTATATCACTTTCTCTTGAACCATACAAGTCATCTATATCACTTTCTCCTGAACCATACAAGTCATTTACATCACTTTCTCCTGGACCATACAAGTCATTTATATTACTTTCTCTTGAACCATACAAATCATTTATATCACTTTCTCTTGAACCATACAAATCATTTATATAACTTTCTCCTGAACCATACAAGTCATTTATACCACTTTCTCCTGAACCATACAAATCATTTATATAACTTTCTCCTGAACCATACAAGTCATTTATATTACTTTCTCCTGAACCATACAAGTCATTTATACCACTTTCTCCTGAACCATACAAGTCATTTATATCACTTTCTCCTGAACCATACAAGTCATTTATACCACTTTCTCCTGAACCATACAAGTCATTTATACCACTTTCTCCTGAACCATACAAGTCATTTATATTACTTTCTCCTGAACCATACAAGTCATTTATACCACTTTCTCCTGGACCATACAAGTCATTTACGGTATATCACTTTCTCCTGAACCATACAAGTCATTTATATCACTTTCTCCTGAACCATACAAGTCATTTATATTACTTTCTCCTGAACCATACAAGTCATTTATATCACTTTCTCCTGAACCATACAAGTCATTTATATCACTTTCTCCTGAACCATACAAGTCATTTATATCACTTTCTCCTGAACTATGCAAATCATTTACATCACTTTCTCCTGAACTATGCAAATCATTTACATCACTTTCTCCTGAACTATGCAAATCATTTACATCACTTTCTCCTGAACTATGCAAATCATTTACATCACTTTCTCCTGAACTATGCAAGTCATTTATATCACTTTCTCCTGAACTATGCAAGTCATTTATATCACTTTCTCCTGAACTATGCAAGTCATTTATATCACTTTCTCCTGAACTATGCAAATCATTTACATCACTTTCTCCTGAACTATGCAAATCATTTACATCACTTTCTCCTGAACTATGCAAGTCATTTATATCATTCTCCTGAACTATGCAAGTCATATATATATATCACTTTCTCCTGAACTATGTATGAGTCATTTATATCACTTTCTCCAGAGCCATACACGTCATTTATACCTCTTTTTCCTGAACTATACATGTCATTCATATCACTATCTCCTGAACCATACAAGTCATTTATATCACTTTCTCCTGAAGCATGCAAGTCATTCATCATGTAACAATTCATGATTCCTGGAGATTTATTAAACTTCTCTAGTGTGAATGACAAGGCGCAAACCTAACGTCAACAAAGGACAAGGACCATTCACACCACTACCAAAGTACTATTAAATATCTGACAGAAAATGGCCAGACCACACTTTTTGTGAGGGTAAAACTTTGTAGTGCATTCTGCGTTTTGTTTTCAGCCAAACACAATTGTGTCCCTTTAACCCATTCACTCCCTGACCTGGTCCACCAGCTGCCTGCAGGAAACAGGTGGACAGTTTGGGAGTGAAAGGGTTAACTGTAACACTTCTACTGATCTAAGAAACAAGCCCAGAGATTATCAGGGAAGTACACTAAGTACACTTTAGTCCTGAAGAGTTAACCCTCTAACTACCTCAATCATTCACAATTCATTTTTTGAAAAATCATCAGCTTCACAAAAAACAAAACATCACACAATTCAATTACGCTCATAATGGTATTTTATTCAAGGAAAATCAATGTGGAATATAATTATCATATGTTCACTGTTGACAGGATGATGACCCCTGAACCATGGCCATAACCACAGTCCAGGGAATGGGGATGAAAGGCTTTGGAGGTCAATAATACAACTTTTTTTTTTCAACCTGGATCATTCCCTGTTTGATAGCATACAACCATTTTGAGTTTGCTTGGGTTTTTTCTTTTCGTGTCAGCAAACGGAAACATGTTGCATGAATTATGGGGGAAGTAAACCATTTTTACAAGGCCAAAAGGTCGTGTACATCGATCCGTCACACCTAACCACAAGATCATACTATACAGTATACATGTTCTTCCATTATTTACCACTGAAACTTAACAAAATGATAATCATTCGATGGAAAAAAAATATGGAAATGCAGTAACAGTTGCAAACTGACCTTGAGCAAGAGGCAAAATGATTTTTTTTTTAATGTCAAGGAAATAGCCTTTGGCTGTTTGCTTTCTTTTGTCCCCTTTTTTTAAAAAAAATCTTCCTCAGGTAATATAACCCTCAACAACTGCCTCTATTTATAGTAATTATCTGCAGGTTTCCAGTAAAGCTTACAGAGAAAACATACATAAAACAAATAAACATATTAAAAAACACTTTTCCACTGACAGATGCCTTTATTTACCAATACATATCTGCAAGTTTGTGGAAATGTTTAGAGAGAAAACGAACGGAAGAAAAAAAGATTAAAATTTCCCTTTTTTCTCCCATACACCAATATTAAATTCAACACAAACACAATTATAATGTACATGGCAGAGTAAAACTTCTCCACCTGACTTTAAAGAACAGACCTACCACCACCCAACATGCAGACTAGTCTTTCACTCACACTTCACTGGAACCATTTCATTCTCTCACCCCAGGGCTTCCCCTGATGCGCAGAATGCCCTTCATTCGCACACTAGACCATTATTTCACCGCCTAAAATGATGTTCTGAGCATAATCTCACCCTCGAAATTTAAATTTGAGAGGTGGGTTTATGTTTAAAATTCTGTTGAGCGCTATAGCCTCTAGACCAACTCAATAACTGTGGTAATAGCATATGCTTAAAGTAGCCTTGCATTCTCACTATATTTCGATAACGGGCTTCTGATATCTGTCATTCAGTTAAACTGGAAACTTTGGCTCAGGGCAGCACTAAAAATGGCCTCTGTGCTTGGCAAGTGTTGAAACATAAGAAAGTTTCTGACAGCACTGGTGGAAAGTAGTGAACCAAAAAAGCCAACAATGATGCTTACTTTATATTTTCATTCTTTCGTGCTCTAATCTTCAAACAGACTGCACAGGCCTGGCAAAGTTGACCAAGAGGCCAGTCAATAAGATCATATTTTAAAGTTTTGCTTTTGTGTTCCCATTTCTTGGAGAAAGTCATAAGATCATATTTGAAAGCATTGTTTTTGTTGTTCTGAGAAAAAGTCTCTCTAAAAGCTAAGAGGAAGGATGAAAAACCCCTCTAAAATTTCAGACAGCGGGTGTAGCCATCTTCTTCACTAGTTAAGCAAGGGGCAGCCCTGCTCACCCTATCCACCAGCTTTCTGCAGGAGAGACTGAGGGAGTTAAAGGAGGATGAATTATGTTTGTTGACAACACTATCAGTAGCATTTACAACACAACAAAGCAAAAAAAAAAAAAAAGCATTTTTATCCTCATAACTGAAGAATTCATCACACACACGCACGCACGCACACGCACGCACACACACACACACACACACACACACACACACACACACACACACACACACACTGCACATAAAGGCAAACATATCTGCACTGAATAATTAGCGTTTAAAACCTGACTGCTTTAGGCATCCCCGGGTGCGTTCAACAGGTTGTTAAGTTCCTCAGTCCAATAAGTTAGAAACAAAGATCACCCACAGTTAAAACAAAAAAATCGTCATCCACTCATTCCAGAATAAAACCACTCAATCACGAGCATGCCAGTACACAGACCACGTGCCTTACAATACACCTTCAAATCATCAATCAGTGAACAGGATTTGATTATGTATGAATGCTAGATACTTTACAAATAAATGCATACACAGGTCAGAAAATGAAATATCTGACAAAAATAGGACATAATATATACAGCAGACACCCTGACTCCATGTAGATAACAGGCACTGTAACATTAATAAACATCACTGTACACATCACTATGAACTCTGTAACTCTTTCACTACCTCACCCTATCCACTGACATCCTGCAGAAAGCTGGTGGATAGGGTAAGAGAATGAAAGGGTTAAAGTTAAAAGGTTTCAGTCCACCGACATGCCCTCAGCCATCTCAATCACATCGGAATCAATTGGACAAACTTGGCATAACCCACGTGTATCTGTTAGGAATTTCCTTGGAAAAAAAAAGACACCACCTTGGAAGTTTTCTTGACATACAAACAGTGTTTATCAGTATGTAGGCAAGCTAGGTTTGCTTTGTGGCTTACTGAAGGCACCGTTCAGTGTAGGCAACATTCTCTGTCTATAATGCCAGTAACTTGTCTGGATGTTTATTACACATATATTGTCCCGTCTTTCATGCACAAGCGACAGCATTACCCCGTTAACAGCAATACACAGATGAAGCAAATTTCGGCTCTTCACCAGGCTTATACCGTCACACTGCACTGCTTCTGATCTGTTTTGTGCTGATTCATGTCGTAATGTAGCAGGACCGGAGTGTTAGGTGAAACCATCTTGTGGCACTGTTGGTGTATTTGTTGACACCATCTTTTTTAATTTAAACTGCAGGTGTACTAGGTGACAACACCACCAGTTATCCCTCAGATTTACAGCTGCAGTATCTCATCCAGATTGGCTTCAACGACAACATATCAACCATGAAAACAAATGGGAAACTTGCACAGGCACCAAGCTCCTCCTACACTAATGTGAAGGCTTGCAGTGACACAGAGTGTGTGTCAGGCACGCGATGCGAGGCACATAGAACTATCCACCACTGTCAGAGCTTTGAGCTCTACACCACCGACTGTCAAGATGGAAGCAAGGAGGTGGGGGGTTTCAGGTTTTCAATCTCCCCTCTGTGTTGCTGGATCATCAATACCCTGCAACAAGTACACACCAAATTTGAACCTGGACACAGCAACATAAAGGGCGCAGACCCACAAAATGCACATTTCACAGGTGACAAATTCACACAAGACAAATTTGAGATAAAAGATTCACACAAGACACATTTGACAGAAAAAAAATTAACACAAGACATATTTGACTGATACAAGATTCACACAAGACTAATTTGACTGATTAAAGATTCACACAACTCATCTGACATAAGATTCACACAAGACTCATTTGACTGATGAAAGATTCACACAAGACACATCTGACAGATAAAAGATTCACACAGGACATATCTGACATATAAAAGATTCACACAAGACATATTTGACTGATATAAAAACACACAATATTCATTTGACTGATGAAAAATTCACACAACTCATCTGACAGATAAGATTCACACAGGACACATTTGACTGATGAAAGATTCACACAACTCATTTGACAGATAAAAGATTCACACACAACTCATTTGACTGATAAAAGATTCAACAACTCATTTGACAGATAAAAGATTTACACGACTCATCTGACAGATAAGATTCACACAACACTTGACAGATAAAAGATTCACACAAGACTCATCTGACAGATAAAGATTCACACAAGACTCATCTGACAGATAAAAGATTCACACAAGACTCATCTGACAGATAAAAGATTCACACAAGACTTGACAGATAAAAGATTCTCACAAGACTCATCTGACAGATAAAAGATTCACACAAGACTCATCTGACAGATAAAAGATTCACATAAGACTCATCTGACAGATAAAAGATTCACACAAGAACTTGACAGATAAAAGATTCACACAAGACTCATCTGACAGATAAAAGATTCACACAAGACTCATCTGACAGATAAAAGATTCACACAAGACTCATCTGACAGATAAAAGATTCACACAAGACTCATCTGACAGATAAAAGATTCACACAAGACTCATCTGACAGATAAAAGATTCACACAAGACTTGACAGATAAAAGATTCACACAAGACTCATCTGACAGATAAAAGATTCACACAAGACTCATCTGACAGATAAAAGATTCACACAAGACTCATCTGACAGATAAAAGATTCACACAAGACTCATCTGACAGATAAAAGATTCACACAAGACTCATCTGACAGATAAAAGATTCACACAAGACTCATCTGACAGATAAAAGATTCACAAAAGACTCAATCTGACAGATAAAAGATTCACACTAAGGACTTACAAGATAAAAGATTCACACAAGACTTGACAGATAAAAGATTCACACAGGACACATTTGACAGATGAAAGATTCACACAAGACTCATCTGACAGATAAAAGATTCACACAAGACTCATCTGACAGATAAAAGATTCATCACAAGACTCATCTGACGATGAAAGATTCACACAAGACTTGACAGATAAAAGATTCACACAGACACATTTGACTGATGAAAGATTCACACAAGACTCATCTGACAGATGAAAGATTCTCACAAGACTCATCTGACAGATAAAAGATTCACACAAGACTCATCTGACAGATGAAAGATTCTCACAAGACTCATCTGACTGATGAAAGATTCTCACAAGACTCATCTGACTGATGAAAGACTCACACAAAACTCATTTTACAAAAGAAAGATGAATATAAAACATGTTCACCAATGAAAGATTTAACACAAGACTCATTTGATTGATGAAAGACTCACACAAACCCTGTTTTTTAGAAGAAACATGAATACAAAACACTGTATTAATGAAAGCTTCATACTAGACTCATTTTACAAGTAAGCATTAATTTCAAATTTTGTAAGGTCACTCTATGGCATAAAAGAAAAAAAAATAGGTCTACTGAGTCACATCTGGTTTAACTCTCTCGCTATGAGCGTCAGGATTTCCCAATCATGTTTCAACAACGCTTGTCTACGAGCGTCGGAGAAATCTGACTTCGAGTTTTGAAAATTCGCAGGGCTTTCAGTATTTCAATAACTGAAATTAATAGCCAAAAATAGATTCTTTGGTCATTCTCAGCCTTGTTTCAGGCCATGAGTCACTGTACTATGCAGTTGGTGTGTGGACAGTGCAAAGTTCACAACCCACTATCTCCACAGCGAAGCAGATGATGGAAAAGCAAGTGGCTGAACAATACTCAACAACTCAGCGCTGGTCAACACGATCTCTTCCTTCAGTGCATGTGGAGTGTGTGCACGTTGGATTTTATGAAATTTCATTCAAAATGTGACTGTAGGTACTGATGTATTGACCTGACTGTGTATTTTGTAAGATGTTTTCTCAGCTGAAAATTTGTGTAATTTTACTTGTACCATTACTCAGCAACCATGAGGGTTTGACAGCTGAAATTTCAGCATTTTGTACACCAATCTTTTAACATATGACCTGCCAAATTTCAAAACTCTGTTTTCATTTGTTTGTATGAGAATTTTTCTCACGACCTATACAAATGGTGCACATCAGGGGAACAGCAAGGGGCATAATCGTACGTTACTATTATTATTATTCATATTGCTTATAGCCCAGCCGACCACTAGAGCCATATCAGGGCTAACACCACGTCAAAAAGAAAAGAACAACCCATTAAGATAAAAGACAACAGTTAAAAACCATTATTCACCGTCAACTTTGCAAATCTAAAACGCCGTTAAAGAAAAACCCTTAAAATCACATCAAGTGAAATCTACTGATCTCTTGTAAAACTGGAAAATTGGATCAGGAGGGACGTCTTGGAAGAGCTTCTTTAAGGAGTCCACCGTGTAGTGCTTTTGTCTTACATCGTACAAGTCCCAGCAATAGAGGAGGAGGTGTCGGACGGCTTAACGGCTCATTACACGGTATACACCATGGTGCTTCTTCTCTTTTCAAAAGATATGAGTGAGTGTAGGATGTGTGACCCATGTGTAACCTACATAACACTGTCTCTTTCTTACGGTTTCCTGCAGCAGATGGGAGAATTTCTTTCAGGTTAGGGCGGATTTGGAAAAGTTTGTTATCTGTCTGTTCATTCCAATCCTCCTGCCACAGATTTCTTACGTAACTGTGTACTTTCAATTTGACATCTGTGTAAGGGAGCAAGGACTTAGACATCTTTGTCATTATAGCCTTCTTGGCCAGGTAGTCAGCCTGTTCATTGCCAGGAATCCAGGCAAAAACAATCTCGTAACCTTCATTTGCAAGAGTAGAATACACTTCAAAGAACTTCACTAGTTCAGGGTGACTAATGTATCGGCAAGCCAATGCCTGCAAAGCAGAAAGGGAGTCAGAAAAAATGAGAAACTCTTTGTGTTTGGATTGGGACACCATTTTTAGTGCCAAAACCACAGCAGTCAGTTCAGCAGTGTAAACAGAACTTTCAGATGGAATATGTTTTGAAAATGCTCGATTGGGAATCTCGGAGCAAAAGGCAGCAGCAGCAACGCCTTCATTACACTCGGACCATCAGTGAAGATTCTGTGGGATGACAGAGATTTTTCACACAATTCTGCATAAAACAATTTGTAAGCTAGTGCACTGGTACCGTCTTTACGGAAGGAAGCAAGATCAAAACAAACCTTCGGTGTTTCAATGTCCATGGTGGACTATCCGCACACTTTGAGAAGTCGTTAACAACTGCTAAATTTATATCTGCCTTTTCCACATGGGGACAGATATGCAGCCCAAAGGAGGAGTCACTTTCGGATGTTTTTCAAAGTCACTTTGAAATCTGGGGTTGAAGACACAGTCGTAGGCTGGGTTTTCCGGTTCAGAGAACAGTTTCAAACAGAAATTTAAACTTAGTTTCAGTCTACGGTTGCTCAGGGAGGGCTCCCCTGCCTCTGCATACAAACTATACACAGGAGTTGTTCTGAATGCACCAAGACATAGGCGCAGCCCTTGATGGTGAATGGGATCCAGTGCCTTTAATTACAACGCTCTCGCAGACCCATATACTGCACAGCCATAGTCCAGTTTAGAGCGAATTAAAGCTCTGCACAGGTGTAATAATCGTACGTAGCGAGTGAGTTAATGTAAACAGCTTTTCTTAATTCAAGCACTTAAAAGCTAGAGTAACTCACAAACTGTTAACCCTTTAACTCCCACTGTCTGTCCACCAGCGTCCTGCATTGCCAACCATGCTAGCAAAGCACAAACTTAACCCTTTGATTCCCTCACCCTATCCACCAGCTTCCTGCTGGAAGCTGGTGAATAGAATGAGGGAGTCAAAGGGTTAAGCTTTTGCAGTTGTTGGATAAGGTGCGGGAGTCAAAGGGTTCACCTTCAAATAACAGACAGACAGTTATGTTGAATCTACACCTTTTCACACAATTAATACTCTTCTGTTCAAATAATGGGCAATGCCATCCAAACTGGATGGATCTCACACACAACACACACACACACACACACACACACACACAACACACACACACACACACACACACACACACACACACACAACAGAAGTTGAACAAACGCACACAAACAAACAAAAGGTTAAATAAAACAAAAACAAAAGTAGCCAATCCATTCATTAGGTCTTCACAAAGAAGCAAACTAAAGCAAAACAAACAACAAATCTTCAACCATTCCATTCCCTATACAGACCTTTTACTTGTGTGATCAGTGGTCCATCTATTAAAAAATGGTTGTGACACAAAAAACTGTTACACCAAAACTTAAACTAAAAAAAGAAAGGCCAAACAAGTGTTACTACAACCAGAAAGACAAGCTGTGTACTACACCAAACAAGCTGTATACTAAACCAGAAAGACAAACTGTGTACTACACCAAACAAGCTGTATACTAAACCAGAAAGACAAGCTGTGTACTACACCAAACAAGCTGTATACTAAACCAGAAAGACAAGCTGTGTACTACACCAAACAAGCTGTATACTAAACCAGAAAGACAAGCTGTGTACTACACCAAACAAGCTGTATACTAAACCAGAAAGACAAGCTGTGTACTACACCAAACAAGCTGTATACTAAACCAGAAAGACAAGCTGTGTACTACACCAAACAAGCTGTATACTAAACCAGAAAGACAAGCTGTGTACTACACCAAACAAGCTGTATACTAAACCAGAAAGACAAACTGTGTACTACACCAAACAAGCTGTATACTAAACCAGAAAGACAACTGTGTACTACACCAAACAAGCTGTATACTAAACCAGAAAGACAACTGTGTACTACACCAAACAAGCTGTATACTAAACCAGAAAGACAAACTGTGTACTACACCAAACAAGCTGTATACTAAACCAGAAAGACAACTGTGTACTACACCAAACAAGCTGTATACTAAACCAGAAAGACAAACTGTGTACTACACCAAACAAGCTGTATACTAAACCAGAAAGACAAACTGTGTACTACACCAAACAAGCTGTATACTAAACCAGAAAGACAAGCTGTGTACTACACCAAACAAGCTGTATACTAAACCAGAAAGACAAACTGTGTACTACACCAAACAAGCTGTATACTAAACCAGAAAGACAACTGTGTACTACACCAAACAAGCTGTATACTAAACCAGAAAGACAAGCTGTGTACTACACCAAACAAGCTGTATACTAAACCAGAAAGACAAGCTGTGTACTACACCAAACAAGCTGTATACTAAACCAGAAAGACAAGCTGTGTACTACACCAAACAAGCTGTATACTAAACCAGAAAGACAAGCTGTGTACTACACCAAACAAGCTGTATACTAAACCAGAAAGACAAGCTGTGTACTACACCAAACAAGCTGTATACTAAACCAGAAAGACAAGCTGTTACTACACAAACAACTGTATACTAAACCAGAAAGACAACTATGTACTAAACCAGAAATACAGTGTACTAAACCAGAAATACAGTGTACTCCACCACAAAGACAGTGTACTCAACCACAAAGACTGTACTAAACCAGAAATACAGTGTACTCCACCACAAAGACAGTATACTCAACCACAAAGACTGTACTAAACCAGAAATACAGTGTACTCCACCACAAAGACAGTGTACTCAACCAGAAATACAATGTACTAAACCAGAAAGACAAACAATGCACTCAACCAGAAATACAGTGTACTCAACCAGAAATACAGTGTACTCAACCAGAAATACAGTGTACTAACCAGAAACTGTACAAAAGAAAACAAAAATGTGTACTAAACCAGAAATACAGAGTACTAAACTAGAAAGACAGTGTACTAAACCAGAAATACAGTGTACTAAACCAGAAATACAGTGTAAGAAAGATAGTGTACTCAACCAGAAAGACTAAACCAGAAAGACAGTGTACTCAACCAGAAATACAGTGTACTAAACCAGAAATACAGTGTACTAAACCAGAAAGACAGTGTAATGAATCAGAAAGACAGTGTACTAAACCAGATATAGTGTACTAAACCAGAAAGACAGTGTACTGAATCAGAAAGACAGTGTACTCAACCAGAAAGACATGCTGTGCACTAAATCAGAAAGACAGTCCACTAAAGCAGAAAGACAAGCTGTGTACTAAATCAGAAAGACAAGCAGTGGACTATACAAGAAAGACAAAAATGTGTACTAAACCACAAAGACAAGTTCTGCTCTAGAGAAAGACAAGCTATGTTGTACAGTAGAAAGACAAGCTATGTTGTCAATGAGTACGACAAATTCTGTTCTAAACCAGAAAGACAAGCTCTACCCTAAAGCAGGAAGACAAACTGTGTTCTCAATGAGAACAACAAATTCTGTTATAAACCAGAAAGACAAGCCTACCTCTGCTCTTGAATTGTGGACTGTATTTCTGCATTGCGTACAGCAGATCGTGCTCTCTTCAGCTGCGTACACACACGGCTGCAGTGAAGACTGCCCACCATCAGTCCCTCCTGACGAAACCGCTCAGCCTTCACACAAAATCAGGACATGACCAATATCCATTTCAGCTTAAAACTGCCAATATTTGTAAGACATAAGCCAGCAGTCAGTATAGGGCATCATGAGATGAAGGCACCATTTCTATCTCAATCTAACTTGAACAACACAAATTATATCCAGAATTATGTCAGAGGACATAAATCAATTAGTCCTCCAATTATATATAAGCAAATCTGTTCCAGAGTCAGAGCAGATTAAATCATGGATGGGTAACACTACTGGGTAACCTACGTAAACTACCAATGCTGACAGTTACATATGACAACAATAAAAACAACTCTCGCTGAATATGATACAATGAAAACAACATTCCACAAAAGAAGAATAAGTCTCACACACATGCTCGTACACAAATTCTAGGATGACAAAAGAGAAAATTAAGGATGTTTCACACATTCATACATACACATGTGTTCACACACAGACGCACACACATCTACCGTTTACCAGCTACAGCAACTGTAAAGATCACAAACAAAATATTCCAATAATGTCTCCTACATTCATTGAATTCAACTGTTATTCAAAATAATCCGATGAATATACCTCTAATCAGTCACTTTTCCTCCTTTTAATGTTTCCAGTAGCGTTAGTTCAGATGTGTATATGCATGTCACTTGGATCACACTGTACAGGTACTTGCCATACAGTCTGCTTGCTTTGTCTTTTGTGGACATGCATGATGGGTGTTTTCAGTTATCCACAAGCCACTGAACACCCACATACCTTACAAAGTCTTCAACATGCTTACTTGACATTCTTTTTTTCTTCTTCTTTTCTTCTTCATTTTTGTAAGGAAAAGGAATGGTCTTGTGTGTTTTAGGCATACAGCCCTTTCACAGGGGGGAGGTGGTTGGAGGAAGGGTGGTACATGAAAGAATCGAAACAACATGAATGCACTCAACATACTCAAGAATATCCATGACAGTGACATTCTTTGGTGTGTGTGTGTGTGTGTGTGTGTGTGTGTGTGTGTGTGTGTGTGTGTGTGTGTGTGTGATATATATATAGACACACACACACACACACACACACACACACACATACACACACACACACACACACACACACACACACACACACACACACACACACACACAAAAGAAAGTGGGGAGGGAGCGTCTGGCACTTGGTATGACATTCAAACTGTTTAGTTGCAGTAAGTTTTCAGGGTTTTCCAAAAAAGTTCTAATTTTTTATCCCATGACTTTATGAATTTAGAAGAACGGCAGAAAAGTTCACACGTTCTCTTGCCAATAACTAAACTCCAAGTTCCAGGTTACTCCCACCTTGGGGATTTGACTTTTCTCCTCAATTTGACCAGAAAATCGGTATGAACGTCCTGCACATGCTAAAAATCCTACAGCAGTCAAAAATCGTGAAGAGCAGGGCATTTGCCCAGCTGCCCTGATAAAAACATTGGACAAATAGGTTGATTTCCCCTCAAGTCCTTCCCCTTGAAGGCCAATCAGGCCTTCTTGCCTTTCTGAAGTGTGGGTGGCATTGCACTGCAGCGACATGCTGTCAAAGGAGAAAGCAGCCCCAGTTTCACTGGGAAAACCCATTGTGACAAAAGAAATGAAAATGAATATGTGCACGTCTACAATACTGGAACAAGACCTGGGACATGAGGGTGAAAAATTAAAAGTAATAACAAAAGCAAGCAAAACACATTTTTGAAGAGTTCAGACATACCTTTAATAAACAGGAAAAAAGTAAACAGAGTTCATTTAAAGATTCACTAAAAATCAGCAAAATGTAGACCAAGTGACCGGCGTGATGTGCATTACATGGTTTCCACTTGGTACTGCTTTTTTAGATAAAATAACCAGGCTTCATGGAAAGGATGATACCATCAATACAGACACCTAAGGTCATGTGTCCAGTAATAAACTTGAACAGAAGAACTTAACCATGTCCTGTATATAAACTTATGTATAGGTGGAGAGACCGTAACCCACACAACATTGTGGCTTGACAATTTTTCGCTGACAATGGTAGAGCTGTAATATGGAAGTATCTTGATTTATTTTAGACAACATATTAAAAGCTTTCTTTCTATGACATTTTCTGTCTATTTGGGCACAGCCATATTTATGTAACTGGGAAATGTTGCGTGCATTACGTGGAATCCAAATGGGAAACCATTCTTGTATTCCATCGAGCAACATCAGAATAAATCACTGTTTTACATTTAGGTGCTCTTGATGCATTAGATTGTTCTCTACATTGTTAATTTTTGTTTGCAGGACTTTACAATATGCTGTATGCAATGACTTTGCTGGATTTTGAGCAATTTATTCAAATTGACTGGATTTTATGATTTCTTGCATTTCAGCGAATATTTAATTTTATTTGTTAGATGTCACACAGTGATACATACAAGTGGAAATGCAAGATGTCACACAGTGATACATACAAGTGGAAATGCACTAATTCAGCTGATTCATCCTTTCACTAATTCATTCTTTGAATTGGTCCATTCTCAGATTGCTGGAAGTCATAGGGGGGGGGGGGGGGGGGGGGGGGGGGGGGACTACTTCATCAGTTCATGTTGAGATTCCATTTTTGGTCACATTTTCACAACTTGAGCTGTAAAGTCACTGCATTGGTGTAGCTTTTAAACAGTAAAAATATGGTGCCCGTGTTGGTTAATGGTCAGTGGCTGCAGGATACTCAGGTTGTCATTGGCCACCCAAGCAATGTCATCAATATCTGGAAAGCTGCAGTGTCCACTACTGTCTCGCACAAATTTCACCAGCTCTCACCACCTTCTGACTTCAGAACCTGGAAATCGCACACACACACACACACAGAGCTCTGAATAATTGCTTTGATTATTGTATAATGTGGAAAAGGTGAACTAAAAGTTTCAACATTAAGAAGTGTAAGCGACATTGTATTGATCAGATCTTATGCCTAGTACATTTTCAAAACCTACAGCAGGTTAATTTTTTTTAACTTATTGTCCTATTGGACAAAATTATGACCATGGTACTGCATTCAAAACAATGTATCCTTACCAGTCCTTTGTAGAATAATGACTAGCAACAATAATACTAATATTAATTTTTGTAATGATAATAGTAATGATAATAACAAGACAAGGAGTGAGAGTGGTTTCTCTGTGGGCGCAAACAAGAGTATAATCCAATCCGTTGTTTTAACAAGTAATCTTTTAATAGCCACTGAAAAGTAAGGCATAAAAAAGCACAATGTAGATCTGTATGCTGAGCCAGTTTCAGATAAGTCCGATCAAAAATGTGCGTAAGGAGGAAGCACAACTGTCATCTCAATAGATCTGAATCACTTCCACTGTAACCAACGAACATTTCTTTTGGCAAGATTTTAGATAGCTAATATGGCTTTCCTTCTCCCCTATTCAAAGAAAGAATAGATCTAGATCTACAGTTCAGTGGCTGGGGAAAAAGAAACAAAATACATAAAGACTGTACGTGATACCTTGAAACAAATCTGCAACAATGTTTCGTCTCTGCAGTAACTCAGGCTCACAAAGTGCCGACTTTTAAAAATTCTCTGTAGATTTCAATGTCTTTAACTGAACCATGTAATTGGAATACCATAATTGTTTGCTTTCTGTCCAAAGACATCAATCTGTTGCGAAACGTTAATTGATAACAAAGATTCAGCAAGCGTGCGTTGCCGTGGAATCTAAAACCAGTAGCACTTAAAACTATTCCACGAAATTTCCTTTTTGCTGAGAGCGTTCCTTTCCGAAACACAAACAGTAGGGCTCACAATATTTTTATCAGTCACAACACACGCAGTAAAGCTTGTACATGTATAAACAAAAAGTGTCAATGAAAATGCTCCATGTAACGTTTATTCGTTATGTGCGCTACAAGAGAAACAACAAATTACCGCTTTCGTTTCAGCAGAATCCCACGACTATGATTCGTTGTACACGTAAGATCATGAATGCATGCTGAGTTTTGTGAAATATAAGAGACTTGCCTGTACACTGTAAACTTAAGAAAGTTTCCACATATTCATGCACAGTAGATATCGTATTAAACGTTTGTGCGTTACTACAGAAACAATCGCAAATGCCCACATTTAATTTGCGTTTAGAGAGAATCGATCATTATTTACTCTTTTATTGAGTTTTATCCGGTAAAACTTATCTATTTTTAATAAACAATAAAAGCAAAATTGAATCCTTACCTCAGTTTGCTTGCCCCACACACACACCAAACTGGAGATGCCGACTCTTGTGGTGACGTCAAGCAGATATGACGTGCGTTTCAAACCGTCGGGTGGAGACGAGTCAACCAATGTCCAGCTTGTGTTTGAGCATACATGGGCCATGTGCCGCTTGTCACGTACACATTTTCTTTGTTCTCAAACACTTTAGATTCAGAGGATGGGGCCAAGATGATTGACTTTGATGATGAGCAAGAAGGATAGGTTGTGTGCGTTACACTAGGAAGCAAAACGTGCCACGCTGTAAGCACCTTCAGAGAAACTTGCATTCAGCTTCATATTTCAACGAACTTAATCGTGAGCAGGAAGAACGATCCCTAAAGATGCATTTTGGAGTAATTTTGAATCTGTTGAAGCACAACTGTGTTGTGTGGGTAGAACGGAATGCAAGCGTTATCAATGGAAACTAATGAAACGCACGATCGCCGCATTTTTGGATGCACCAAACGCAACTTATTGCATGAAGTTTTGCAATGGCTTATTGTGGGTGGGATTAAAGTTTTATTTACTAGCAGGACACATACAATTCATTTGTGTGTTGCTTGTTCTGATTAAGTTACACTGTGGTACAAGTTTCAACCCAAGCCATGTCCCACTTTCTGGAGCCTTTTTGGTCACAACCACAGACAAAATAAAAACAATAGAAAATCAGGCAAACGCAAATGGTGATGAACAATGCTTTATTTTGTTGAAGAAACATGTCGCCAAACCAAATGAAATAAAAAAACTCCACCAACATATGCAAAGGCAGCTATAACTGAAGCTGAAGTGAGGGCCTATCATCATGTATCAGTATTGTGCTGCATATGAAATGATATTATATCACTCATATGAACAGACGTTAAATTAAAGAACGAACGATATGAAAATGAACACGACAATGAATTTACCTGTTTTTCCAACTGCTCTGCTTGCCAACCCAGCACATGTCCAATCAGTGCCTCACTGTAGTAGTTACCTAGAGAGGCGGACAGGCTTGCTGACTGTTGTGATTTTAAGGCAGCTACTGACAACGCACTTGTGCCTAGAGTTGGTGCAGTCTGGGAACTTGACGTACTTGGTGTGGGACTATGGCTGAAACGGAACCCACTAAGCTCAAAATAAAAAATTATCCTCACTGGTGTCGGACATCAAGAAATAAAATCAGCAAAAAGAAAAAAAGCCATAAATCTAAGCTAAGTCATGGGGGAGTGATGTGGTGAAGACTTCATGCTCTCAGATCAGCTGCTTTGATAATGGATCCCACTTCTCGTCTTCACTGCTTTACCTCCTCATACCCTGAACAGGGTCAGGTACTCATCCACAGCTGGGTATGATCAGGGGCCACACACACGATTTTTCTCCTCAATCCAGACCCATGCAGTCAACTGGAAGGCAGGATCTAAAAACCAGGCCTTAAGGGATTCTACTTTCTTTTACCTGTCTGCTTGTACAATTATGTGTATTGTGGGGAGAAAGAGTTATGGTCAGCAATGAGAGGATTGGCCTAATGTTGAAAAACGCCCGATGACATTAAGGTAAAAAAAAATTTTTTTTTAAATGCTGTGATGTCAAGGTAGAAAAATGCCATGTGACGTCAAGGTCTCCTTCACACTGTGATCAAAGCCTTCCTATTAAATTCAAAACCATATTTCACCTTTATAACCTTTATGTATCACACTGGTGATCAAAGTGTGTCTGTATGTATGTATTTAATGATGCAGGCAGGTCAATTCTTTTGACAGAACTGTGGACTCAAGACTTGATATCCCAAGTTCAATCCAAGCCTGTAACACTAAAAACTGGCCTATTTGCTGCCTATTTTAATATTTCCATCTTTCTGGTGGTGTCAGCTTTGCGTTTATATGTCTCTCTTTCCCCTCTGCATTTGGAGACCTTGCCAGCAAATCAGGTTTTGCACAAGCTCAGGGAGTCTGCCAGATCATTACTGGCAAGATTTGGCGGAGTGTATGGAACTGTCCAAGTGCAACCCCATCCTACTTGAACAATAAAAAAACTCTAAATCCCGCTTGAACAAACTCCAAACTCTTAAGATAAAGAATAAAAAAAAACTTGATCAAAATGGAACAAGCAAACATTCAGCAGTATTAAAAAAATGATCAAGGCCTTCTAATCATGTCTTTTTACATCTGAATATAATTTTTTTTTTTAATCTGAATTCTGCACTTTTCAAGGTCACTGCAACCTTAACAAGGCATCAGATGAAATAAAACTTGATAAGGACAATGGTAATCTGCCACAACAGCAAAATCAGAATTCAACCATTGTCAAATGTTCTTGAAAAATGCTGTTTACAACCATCCTAAAAATGAGCTGATTGTAGACTTTTTTGTTTATGTGTGTAGGGTTTTTTTGTTTTGTTTTTGTTTTTTGTCTGTGTGACCTGACCTTGGTTGGTGACATGTCTTCTAAATTTGCCTGTTTGTGATTCCTCAAAGGTCTACTGTTTGTGATTCCTCAATGGTCTACTGTTTGTGATTCCTCAATGGTCTACTGTTTGATTCCTCAATGGTCTACTGTTTGTGATTCCTCAAAGATCTACTGTTTGTGATTCCTCAAAGGTCTACTGTTTGTGATTCCTCAAAGGTCTAAACATCCTCAATGGTCTACTGTTTGTGATTCCTCAATGGTCTACTGTTTGTGATTCCTCAAAGGTCTACTGTTTGTGATTCCTCAAAGGTCTACTGTTTGTGATTCCTCAAAGGTCTAAACATCCTCAAAGGTCTACTGTTTGTGATTCCTCAATAGTCTACTGTTTTGTGATTCCTCAAAGGTCTACTGTTTGTGATTCCTCAATGGTCTACTGTTTGTGATTCCTCAAAGGTCTACTGTTTGTGATTCCTCAATGATCTACTGTTTGTGATTCCTCAATGGCCTACTGTTTGTGATTCCTCAATGATCTATACTTTGGATGCAAAAACAGTAAAGATCCATTCAGAAACAGCCATAAAATTCTTACTGACACCCCCCCACCCCCTCTCTCTCTCATGCACACATACACATTCTCTCTGGTCAATGTAAAACAATCTCCCTGTTTTTCCATTCAGCAAACAGACTGGCTCTTTCAACAGAACTGTGGACTCAAAATCTGACATCTCCAGTCCCATCCCAGCACACAACATAAAAACTGACCTGTTAGTTGCCCACCTTAACGCTCCAATCAACCAGCCGATGTCAGCTTAGTGCGTCATAACATCAGGTTACCCCATCCATCCTCCATCATTCTCTTTTATTTCAAGACCTTGCCAGCGCATATGGTTTTGTGCAGGCTCAAGAAGTCTACCAAATAAGATGTGGAAAATTGTGTAATGCGTACATGAAGTGACAGAGTGCCATCAATCCCTCAGTCTGTCTTCAATAAACTCTAAAATCAACTCTAGAAAGGGGGAAAAAAAAGGGAAAAAAAATCAAAACACACACACACACCACACACACACACACACACACAAACACACACACACAAAAACACTCACAACCACTTCATTACAACTGACCATGATGATCCAGGACTCATATCACCACGCACAGGGCTCTCATGTCCATCTTGATCGTTGTTGTTGTTGTTGTTGTTGATGTTGTTGTTGTTGTTGTTGTTGCTGCTGTTGTTGTTGTTGCTGTTGTTGTGATGGCTAGAGTCATGATTCCTTGCTCTCCCTTCCTCTCCTGGTAAAGAGCTGTGAGCATTGTGGGGAGAGGCAGCGGTAGCCTCCGCGTCGTTCTGAGGTGTCTGATGTTGCTGTTGCAGAATATTCTGATGAAGATTGGACAGCTGAGACTGCAACTGTGCTGATGTTGTTCCACTGCTGGAGGATGCCGCCTGCTGGTTTCCTGGAGTTTATAACCAAAATCCTGCTTTTAAATCCAATTATAAGAACTCATCTCTCTTCCCAACAATGAATCCTACAACTAACTCTTTCCCCCCAATGTGTACGTCTTTTTCGTATATTGTATGTAGTTTGCTTTGATCACATGCATACATCTGGTGTGTGAGTGTGCGATGAGTTGAATTATCAAGATTTGGCATTATTTAAATACTACAGTTATCTTTACTATCATATTATTATCATATCATTATCTGTATTATCACATATAGATGTGTGTATATGTTTATGTGCACTTACATATGTATACATATTTATGTATGTCTATATGTTTATGTGCATTTATGTATGTAAGCGTAGTCATATACATTATATTTCCTTTTGTTGTCATATTCATAAAACATTATAACAACTTAAAAACAAAAACATCCGTATAACAACTTAAAAACAAACAAAAAAATCCGCTATGTGTTAAACAACACAACACCAAACTTAAAATATCTTACCACTGCAGTATTAAAAACACCTGATACATTGGTATCATATCACTGTATAATTTTTATGCAAAATCTGCTGTCTGTTATACAAAAAATCTGCTGTTTTATACAAACAACAACCCAATATCACATGACTTTAAAATCATATCACTATGCTGACACACCTGCACCAAAGCACTGAATATTACACAAACTCTAAGACATATTTTACACTTGCGTCGTATCACTGCATGTTATACAAGCATTATGATGCACCTATGTCAAATCTTCTGCAACAGTAGTTTATTTAACCACATAATCAGATATGCCAACCACAAAGGCGGCAGGTAAAATATTTGACCTGTTCTAATATCATCAATAGATATACCCAATAATTACTGCCACAATAATTCACCTGCACTTAACATCACTGTCAGACTGCTACTACACTAATCTACAATTTGGATCATATCTCTCTCCCCCCCCCCCCTCCTTCTTCCTCAAGGGCTTGCCCTTCAGAGTATCTTTCTATCGCTTAGTGGTCTTAGTCATGGTATCTATACTTCAGCTCTCTGCACAGGAGCATCTTTAGGATGCTGTTGTCTTCTATAGCCAATGTGTGCTGCCCTATGAAGTACGCATTTGATGAGTAGAAATTCTGTACAGGGTGAGCCACATTTCTTTATAACTTGGAAAGTTGGACGTTCTACCATGCCACTTGATGTTGCAGATTTTGTACAGATATCTTTCTTTGGCGGAATCATTCCAGCCTGTTGGATGTGCCATCCGCAAGTTGTCCACATCTTGCAGCAGTGCAACAGGGTGCTCAACTCTACTGCTCTGTATTCAGCAATCTTTGTCTTGCCACATCCTCTTACTGTCTTCGTCCAAAGGCAGAACTATCCTTGGTGACATGCAGCACCACCTCAATACCAAAATGTACATTGCGGCTCACTGTGCTGCCCCAAAAGCAGAATTTGTCTAAAATCTTGATCTCATGATTGTTATGATAATCAGGGTGATAAAGTGCCATAAGCCTGAGCTGGTGTTGGCTGAAACTCAGCCTTTACCTTGCCAAGACCAACTGTATGGCCAAGACATCTCCAGGCCGCAGTAAACTGATCACTGATGAGCTGGATGTCTTCAAGCAAGTGTGAAGCCAGAGCACAGTCATTGTGAAAAGAAATTCATTGAAGGCTCTGAGCACTTTGCTCTTGGCTTGGAGTCTCCACAGATAAACCAATATGTACTCTATGCCTAAATGACATATGCCAACATACTAACAATGACATATGCCAACATACTAACAGTCATAGACAAATTGCTTTGCCTTTTTGAAAAGCATACAATAAAAATACTACAATCCTGTAAGTTGTCTATTTAGCAATATACTCTGAATGATACTGTAATTAAGTCAAACACCCCCTTACCTTTTTTCTGCTGTTTCTTTATATGTAAACTGAGTACTTTCTGCAGCTCTTGTATGGTCTGCATAGCTGAAAACAGGATAAATGATACACCATTATTCAAAGCAAAACTAACATAAAAACAGAAAACAATTACAACAACCAACAGACAAACCTTTATGTGATACATACATAGCTAAGTAACAAAAAAAAAAACAAAAAAAAGCTTACATGACCACTCAAAACATAATTAAGGAAAAAAAGCTTATGTGACCAATATATCACCACTCAAATTGTCAATACATGATTTTCAATACTGTAAGTAGAAAACAATTCAAATTATCAAAAGATTTTAAACTTTTTTCTGTGTGTATATGTGGTCAAGAGAGAACTGAGTGAAAAGAAAAAACAACTGTACAGAATACAGGTAACCAAAAAGTGTAAGAACCAAGGATGCAGACAAAAAGGCAAAACAGAATACAGGTAACCAAAAAGTGTAAGAACCAAGGATGCAGACAAAAAGGCAAAGAGGCATACATCAAACACGGCACCAGAGCAATAATGTCAACAGTTGACAGGGACAATAACTACAAATAATCCAGCAAGATATAGCTCTTCAACTTTCAACACAGCTGGACTTTGAAATTATAAACTTTAGCAACTAGATCTTGAAACTTAAATAGAACCTGAAGATCTCATCTGATTACAGACTTGACAGGTATGCACAGGCGTATGACACTTGCCAAAATAAAGACAATTTTGGATCCTTCTATCATATGGCATTTGTTGTGCTTATGCAAATTAAAAAAAACAAAATATTACACAGATGGGGAGAACACATTAAAGACCTTTTTGATGATGACAGAAACGAAGAACACATTATAAAAAAGAACTTTGAAGGACCACCCATGATGAAAGATGAAGTTAGAGTGGCACTGAAAAAGATGAAACCAAGAAAAGCCCCAGGACCAGACAACATTACTACAGAGATGATTAAAGCCCTGGAGGAATTTGGCATAGAAAAAATAACAGTCCTCCTAAATGAAATTTACGACACAGGAAAAATCCCCAAAGATATGTCAAAATCAATTTTCATTGCACTTCCAAAGAAGACAGGGGCTACAGAATGCAAACTCCATCGCACAATCAGTTTGATGAGTCATGTAACAAAAATCCTGTTAAGAATAATCATGATGAGGACGAAGAATAGAATCAAAAGAGAAATAGCAGAAGAACAGTGTGGATTTGTGGAAGGGAAAGGAACTATTAATGCCATATACATCCTAAGAACTATCATAGAGAGGTCAATTGAGATGAATAAGGATTTGTATTTATGCTTTGTTGACTACCCCACGGTTTTCAATCGGGTAAGACATGATGAATTGATCAACCAACTGGAGAGACTCATGTTGATGGAAAAGATCTACCAATAATCAGAAATATGTACTGGGAACAAACAGCTGCAATGAGAACAGAAAACATATAAGCTCTTTTCAAAACATCAAAAGAGGAGTCAGACAGGGTTGTGTTTTGTCACCAGATTTGTTTTCACTTTACAGCGAAAACATCACGAGAAACCTAGAAGAACCCTGGATTAAAGGTTGGAGGGAAAATGATAAACAACATTCGACATGCAGACGCCACCGTGCTAATTGCAGAAAATGAAAGGGACCTACAAAACCTTGTGAATATACTAGAAATAGAAAGCAAAGGTAAGGGGCTGGAACTAAACAGCAGGAAGACTGAAGTCATGGTGATCAGTAGAAAGATTGAGGCAGCTGAGATGTGGTTTCTAAGAAGAATGTTGAGAATTCCATGGACAGCAAAGAAAACAATGAGACAGTCTTGATGGAGGTAGACACAAGTAGATCACTCGTGGGGAAGATTAGGAAAAGACAGGCAACATTTATAGGCCATTTTATGAGGAAGGGGGATTTGGAGCACCTGGTCACAACGGGAAAGCTGGAGGGAAAGAGAGCACCAGGTAGACCCAGGGAGAAAATGCTGGACGGACTTGCAGAGTGGCTGGGGACGAGGAGGGTGGGGGAGATGCTAGGGGCAACGAGAGATAGAGACAGATGGAAGTCCATGATCACCAACGCCATGTGGCAGGGCACCTGATGATGATGATGCAAATTAAACAAAATCGTCGAAGCATTAAAATACCACGTTTATATAAGAAACAATAAAACTAAAAACAAAAAGTTTTGTATATTCATATAGCATGTATATATTTTAAACATGAGATGGTATGAAAACTTATGAAAATTCAAAAGTTTGATTAATGAGTTTGATTTCTTTTTTATCATGAGTTTGGACTTTGTTCAAGCGGGATTCACCGCACTTGGGCAATTCCAAATGTGCTCCACCCAAATCTCAACAATTATGTGGTGTGTTTCCTAAGCCCCACAAAATCATAAGTGCTGGCAAGGTCTTGAAATGGGAAGAGGGGTGGAGAAGAATGGACCTATGAAACACTAAGCTGACAACCAAAATAACAGAAACAATAAGACAGGGAGCATACAGGCCAGTTACTGATGTTGTAGGCTGGGAATGAATTTAAGATATCAGAGTCCATGGCTTACTGACCAGCCTGTCAATTGTATGGATCACATATTCACAACACTGAAATACTCTCATTAACTGCACTTTCCTTTCATTGTAATTCCAAAGAGGACATTGTGGATACACTGAAAAATGATGCATACCTGTGGATGAAGAGGGTTGAGCACGAGAGGGTGTACTATCAGGTGATACTGCATCTTCTTGGTGATTCCCATCTGGTCAAATGAAATAACATATGATATATTTCAAATGTTATAATGACTTGTTGATCATTGCACACAACTAACTCTCTCTCTGTGTCAAATATGTCCTTTTTCAAGTCAATAATATATCCCTCCTCAGTATCGTTGGGAAAGTCTTTGCATGAGTAGTACTGAAGAGGCTCCAGGTACTCGCAGAGCAAGTCCACCCTGAATCGCAGTGCAGGTTCCGTGCCAACAGATCCACTAATAGACATGATCTTCTCCCTCAAACAACTTCAGGAGAAATGCAGGGAGCAAAGGCAGCCACTCTTCGTTGCCTTCATAGACCTCACAAAGGCCTTCGATCTGGTCAGTAGGGATGGCCTCTTCAAAATCCTTCCCAAGATTGGATGTCCACCCAAACTTCTCAGCATCATCAGATCCTTCCACGAAAGACAAATTGATGAAAGGCACCGTCGTCTTTGACGGCTCAACATCAGCTGCCTTCAACATACCGAGTGGAGTGAAACAGGGTTGGTCCTGGCTCCCGCCCTGTTTGGAATCTTCTTTGCTGTGATGCTGAAACATGCATTTGGTCCTGCAGCTGAAGGCATATACCTCCGAACCAGGACAGACGGAAAGCTCTTCAACCTCTCCAGACTAAGAGCCAAGACTAAAGTCCAGCTGAGATGCCTGAGTGACTTCATCTTTGCAGACGACGCAGCAGTAACTGCCCACTCAGCTGAGGACCTATAGCAGCTCATGACTCGCTTCAGCGATGCCTGCCAAAACTTCGGGCCTACCATAAGCTTGAAGAAAACACAGGTCATGGGACAGGATGTTGACTCTCCCCCAGCCATCAGCATCAATGACCATGAACTGGATGTCGTCCATGACTTTGTTTATCTGGGCTCAACAATCTCAGACACCCTCTCACTTGACACAAAGCTCAACAGGCTGCAAAAGCTCAACAGGCACGCAGGCAGCTACCACCATGACCAGACTGACAAGGAAAGCATGGAACAACGGGAAGCTGACTGAGCACACAAAAATCCAGATCTACAGAGCCTGCGTCATGAGCACCCTTCTGTATGGCAGCGAGTCCTGGGCTTTGCGTGCCCGACAAGAGCAAAAGCTCAATGCTTTTCACATGCGTAGCCTCCGACGCATTCTAAACATCACCTGGCAGGACAAGGTCCCAAACAACACTGTCCTGGAAAGAGCTGGATGCACCAGCATGTACACGCTGCTGAAACAGAGACGCATGGCTGGCTTGGCCATGCCGTTCGCATGGACATGGACGGATCCCCAAAGACCTCCTCTACGGAGAACTGGTGCAGGGAAAACGTCCCACAGGCAGACCACAGCTGAGATTCAAAGACGTGTGCAAGAGGGACCTAAAAGCCTGGAATATCGACAAGGACAACTGGGAAGCAACAGCCCTCGAACGGTCAGCCTGGAGACAGACTGTGCAGAAAGGTCTCTCCAAGTTCGAAGAGACACTCGCTCAGCGGCATGAGGAAAAGAGAACGAGAAGAAAGGCTGCAGCCCAGGCAGACAGACCAGCGTCAGACTTCATCTGTGCCCTCTGCCACAGGGACTGCCATTCCCGCGTCGGACTGGCCAGCCACACCCGACGCTGCACCAGAATAAACACCCAGAGCGCAACTCCATAGTCTTCCGAGACTGAAGGACGCCTATATCACAATATATCTTTTGGGTCAGTACACAAAATAGTTTCTCAACTTGATACATAAAATGACCTTCGTTATATCAATATATATATCTCTCTCAGGTCAATACACGTCACCTGTTTATGTCAAATTACACAATGCCCCTTCTAGGTTAATAAGCACAATGTCCTTTCTTAGGTCAATAAACATGTCCTTTCTTAGGTCAATATATGGAATGTCCTTTCTAGGTCAATAAATGTCCTTTCTCAGGTCAATACACACAATGTCCTTTCTTAGGTCAAAACACAATGTTCTTTCTCACATCAACACAATGTCCTTTTTTAAAGGTCAATACAGTGTCCTTTCGTACATCAATACAATGTCCTTTCTCATGTAATTCACACAATGTCCTTTCTTAGGTCAATACAACAATGTCAACATTATAGAAAATCTCCTTTTTTAGACCAATAATAAACACAATGTCCTTTCTTAGGTCGATACATATAATGTCCTTTCTCAGATCAATACACACTACGTCATCAATACGTGCAATGTCCTTTCTTAAATAGCACTGTACAATGTCCTTTCTCTATTCAATACACACAATGTCCTTTCTTTGGTCATGTCCTTTCTTTTATACACACAATGTCCTTTCTTTGGTCAAGACACACTATGTCCTTTTCTGGGTTAAAATACACAGTGTCCTTTCTTACATCAAACCACACACTGTCTTTCTCTACACACACACAATGTCCTTTCTTCAGACAATGCACACAATGCCCTGTCTTCATAACACAATGTCCTTTCTTTGGTCAGTACACAAATGTCCTTGATTAGATCAAAACAATATCCTTGATAAAGTCAGTGCACACAATGTCCTTCCTTAGGTCCTATACACAATGTCCTTAATTCACTCAGTACTGACAGTTTTCTCCTCTACTTTTCATCACATCCTGAGCATTTGTACAGGTTAGTAATTAAATCATACAAAATCGGTCATTCCAAATTAACTAATGAAATCTGCAGAACTGATCAACAGCATCTTGGCCTAGTGCCTATTTGTGACAAAGTAGAAAACTTCATTACTGAAAATTGGATGTTCTGGGCTTAGACAAAAACTACTGATATTTTTAGTTCCAAATAAAGTACGTGTACCTACTTTTTCTTACTGAAGCAAAAACAAACAAACAAACAATTAAACACACACACACACCATCACTATGATCCGAAAGGCCTTTGTGTACCCAAATTAAGCAAACAAATGTCTGAACTTAAACTTTGATAAAGCAAGCACGCACACACACACACACACACACACACACACACACACACACACACACACACACACACACACACACACACACACACACACACACACACACATATACATCATGTACATAATTATATTCATAAAAATTCCAGGTAATCAAATACGCTTAAGGAAGAAGTCACAATCTGTGTGTTTGCCTGAAAATAAAAATAAGAAATAATTGTGTCGCAATATAAAAATTGTCTTCATTATATATACTGTCATTATTAATATTATCATTATCACTGGACTATCATTATTGCTGGTACTATTATCATTATTAGGCCCAAGCCAGTAAGGTTTTCAGTCAATAATGACAACATGCATCCTGTTCTAATTTCATTTTCATTCTTTATTATTTACCCTGCACAAATTGAGTACTAAAGCAACATACACAGACTATCCCTAGCCTAAAGGCCTGAACTTAAGGAAGACAATGGGTTTTCTGCTACGGCAAAATCATGGAGGTGTGGCTTTCCTGGGGCATGTACAACCCATATGGGTGTTCCAGCAAAAGGCAGCACAATAGGAAAAAAGAAATAAAAAATCATGACATCAGTCATGGAGCATAACACTGATAAAAAGTTTCTTCTGTCATGTCCAAGTTATTTTGGAGTTGTCTTCCTCTCCAACTAGCATAATGAAAATAATTTCTGTCTTCATCACTATCCTATTCATTCCATCAGCAACTGATGAAAGATGGTGTTCAGAATCGGCCATCAATCACTCTCCTCCTCAGAAAAATCATCACTGTCATCTTTTCAATCACTCTCCTCATCAGTAAAATCATCACTGTCATCTTCAACTATCTCTTCAATGTCTAAAATCTGCAGTCTGAAGCATTCACAGTACTTCAGTGGTGGTAAAAAGCTTCTGATGTTGACTTATTTGTGAGTGTCTGGAACGTGAAAAACTTGCATGAGACACCATCCTTGTCCAAAGTTAGCTCAGCGGGTGGGGTCATACAATACACGGTCGCACACACATGGTCAAATAAAATCTGTGCTGACTAGCCGTGTAAACATCATAGTGGGACTCCAAAAAATTTGAAAGAGGCTGAATCCTGTATCAGGGGTCCCAATGCCAAATGAAAAAAATCTGAAAATCTAGAAATTATTTTGAATATAGATGCAAAATAGTACAATCTGACTCTATCTGGCGCAACTTTTGGCATGTTTATGATCCTTTGTACTGAAACAAACACGTACTGGTGTCAGATTTCAAGAAAAATAATTTGGTGAGTATTTTTCTAATGTATGGTCCAGCAAACATTAAACAACAACCTAGACTGAACAGCTTCAAGATTCTTTGCAGTTTTCTGCCTCATCTGGTGCTTCTTTGACTTGAAATGGTCTGAAAGTTTGTGGATTCTTGCTCGACTATAGTTATTTTAATTGACTTCACAGTGGCACAAGGCACAGTAGGCTATGCCAGCCTCTGTTATTTTTAAAAGCCATGGGCTCATTTCCATGACATCAATTTTTTCTGAAATCCACTCCTAACACCCCTTATTTTTGCAGTAAACAAAATACTCCGGAAGTGACTTCAGTGTAAAATGATACCGGATTTATCCTCCCTTGCTGAAATTTCATCGTCTGCTTCGAGAGCTCAACAGACTTGCAAACAGCCGACTATTTCGCAGAAGAAAAAAGTACCAGTCAAATTGTTTTATTTTCACGAAGCACATTTTTTTCTTGGAAGCAGCATGTGGATTTCTCGGATTTCTGAGAAAAAAATGGGAAAACTGGGACCCTTGCCATATAGGGGATGTTCATATGAAACAAACATTTGTAAACTAAGCATCCCCTATAGGGGATTTAATTAGATTAGCACACACAATGTCCCTTCTAAGGTCAATACACACAATATCCTTTCTGAAATCAATACACACAATCTCCTTTCTTAGGTCAATACAATGTCCTTCCTTATGTCAGTACACACAATGCCCTTTCTAAAGTCAATACACATAATGTCCTTCCTCACGTCAATACACAAATGTCCTTTCTCAGATAAATACACACAATGTCCTTTCTCAAGCCAACACACACAACCTCTTTTCTTAAGTCAATACACAGAACATCCTTTCTAGAACCAACACACACAATGTCCTTTCTAAGTCAGTATACGTAATGTCCTTTCTCTGGTCAACACACACAAATGACCTTTCTCATGTCAACACACACAATGTCCTTTCTTATGTCAACATACAGTCCTTTCTTATGCTGAATACATTTAATGTCCATTCTCATGTCAATTGATACACACAATGTTTCTTCTCATGTCAATACTATGTCCTTTCTTAGGTTAATTACTTAATACCACAGAATGTCCCTTCTCAGAGTACACACACAACAAGCATGGCAACTGGTGAAAGGATAAAAAAAAGACTAAATTCCAGCGGATGAGATTAGACGTATGCTCCCCCAGGAAATTTTGAAAATGGAAAACAAAATCTGTGCAATCTGGCACACTTTCTGAGCAAAATCAACAATAAACTGCAATCATAAAATGCAGTAAAAGTAATAAATATTATAATAATACAGTGATAGTAATGGTGTTTAAATGGAACATATCTGTATGAGTTTAAATGGTACACACGTACAGTTGGTAGATAACCACAGAAGATGTATTCACTTGCAAAGTTTGAAAACACACACACACACACACACACACACACACACCACCAAAGAAGTTTTTCCCTTATGTACAATGACACAGCCCTGAAATGAAGGGACAATCATATACCATGTTTCTAGAGACTTTAACTAGGTACTGGCAGGCACGTCATTTTGCTGACATCAATGTGAAAAAATGATGATTTTAATGTTTTTTATCAAACGTATATTCAGCTGCCACATCGCTACTTCTTTAAACCATTGTGAGAAAAATAAAGATTGATTTCTCTTCTTTCAATCGAATGTATTCTTGTTATTACTGAGTGTGTGTGGTGAATGGACGATGACAAAATAGAGCAATGTGTGTGATCGCTTTCCGCATGTTGTACCACTATTTGGTAGAGGCCAAGTTAAGCCCAAACTGACACTCGCTTTTTCAACTGAAAGTCCACGCGCGACACTCACACTGCATAGCTATATATATTATCAAAATGTCGGTCAGGTCATGAAGAAATCAAATACCTAACAGCCAGTCTGATTTGATTAACCATTTGCAAGATATTAATCCTTTTGTACACAAGGTGTTCTAAAAGTTCAAATTCTGACGAACATGAATCTTGAAAATATCCATCGTCAGGTGAAAACATAAAACAATGAGTACTCTTTCGTATGCACATGGTTACAGTCACATTTATATGCTGTCGTGAATGGACTTTTGTCAGTTTGAATGAGTACTGACTTCCATCGTCTGCCGATCTCAAACCAAGATGGCGTCGAGTACTTTCGATTCTGTGCCGTCAGTTTTTGATGAAATTCGAGTACACATCGCTAAGTATGGATGAATTAAATAACATTTTTTCATCTTATGACTATGAGTAAGTTTTACTCTGCTGTGGGACTAGATGAATAGATTTTAAGCTATTTGATCAGAAGTGGCAACAATCATTTCACAAATCAGCACATGTTTTCTCAGAAGAGAGAAAGCCAGGCAACTTAAGTTTGTCTTTTCCATAAATATTGACTGTCAGCGATGAATAATTTCCTTTAAAAGTTTTTAAAAAAAAGTCTTAGAATCTGAATTATTTTTATGAATGTTTACAGATCAAACATGATTATATAGATCTATATAAGATCAGCGATGAACAATTTCTTTAAAAGTTACACAAAAAGTCTTAGAATCTGAATTTCTTTTTATGAATGTTTACAGATCAAAGAAAATGTCAAGGACTTTAGATATTTAGGTTCAGTCAAGACACACGATGGAACATGCTCAAAAGACATAAAGATGAGAATTGGAATGGCCAAGAACAGTATGGTTCAATTGAACAATATTTGGAAAGACCACAGCATAACAGCAGACCTTAAGATAAAACTCTTAAAATGTCTTGTCTGGCCAGTGATGTTATACGGCTGCGAGGCATGGACAATGAAGAAAGAGGATGAAAGACGAGTGGAAGCAGCAGAGCTGTGGTTTTACCGAAGACTGCTGAGGGTCAAATGGACGGATAGGCGCTCAAATGAAAGCATACTGAATGAGTTGGGTACTACACGCATGCTTCTAGTACTCATACAACGGAGGAAACTGAAATATGTTGGACACGCAATCCGTAATGAGAGAACAGACTTGATGTCCACTGTCCTCCAAGGTAAAGTGGAAGGAAAGAGAAACAGAGGACGGCCACCTGCATCACTTGCTAGAAACATCACAAACATCAGTGGCAAGAAACTCCAGGAGGTGGTCAGACTTAGCCAAGATCGAGAGTGCTGGAGGCAACTTGTGAGGACATCATGTGCAGCGGCCAACACTGTTCCCGGTGACGCCGACAGGTGAGACAGGTGAGACAGATCAAACATAATTATATAGATCTATATAAGACCAGTGATGAATAATTTCTTCAAAAAGTTATAAAAAAAAGTCTTAGAATCTGAATTTTTTTTGAATGAATGTTTACAGATCAAACATGATTATATAGATCTATATAAGATCAGTGATGAATAATTTCTTTAAAAAGTTATGTAAACAGTCTTCAAATCTGAATTTTTTTTAATGAATGATTGTTTACAAAGTAAACATGATTATATATATAAGACCTACTATTTCTGTAGATCAAGAGTGCAACTGTTGTTGGATGCAGTGTGTGTGTGTGTGTGTGTGTGTGTGTGTGTGTGTGTGTGTGTGTGTGTGTGTGTGTGTGTGTGTGTGTGTGTGTGTGTGTGTGTGTGTGTGTGTAAACAGTGCTATACTAGACGTGCACTTCAGTATTAGGTACTGTGTATGTGTATGTGCTATGTTGGTATTTTAATGAATTGTGCCATTCTGACATAGACTGTTTGTGACTTGTACATAATTTGAGAGGTGCGTGTGTGTTTGTGGGTGTTGGTGTTTGTGTGTGCATCAGACTGAAGTATAACTCAGTGTTTTGTCTCATCTATTGCAGAAAATGATCAGTTCCTCAAACTGAAGTAAGTTTTTTCAGGCAAGTGGAAAAGGCCGTTGTCTGAATCTCCCACAGGTGACACTGGACAACACTTTGCTTCTGCAGGTTTGTAAAGTAAATAAATGTAGTGTGATGTTTCCTGAAGGGCAGAGGGTGAGGCAGGGTATTAAATAAAATGAGGAAGTGGGGGAATATAGTGTGGATTGCAAAAAGTAAAATTATGACAAGTGCATATACGTGAATTTGCAAGCATCTCCATTTTTTTTTATTCAAAATGGGACAATGTATCACCATTCAAAATGGGACAGTGTGTCATATGAAGAAGACTGAGCAGAAGTATGTGCAGGTAGAGACAATGTTTTACCGTCAGGAGAGAGATCTTGGCTGTTTATGGGTTGATTTTCATCAAATTTCTATCTGTAGTATCAATAGGTTAAAAACATTCAGCTATCTCATCTCCCCTTTCTGTCCTTCTATTACATTTACTGAAACACTTATTTATTTCAGCATTGATAATTTGATTGCATATGATGGGTATGTGATAATCAAGTACCAGGTAGTCAGAGCATCAAAACTTTACGAGAGTATCTACGGTTTGGATCCTGTCTGGGTCTGATGGGTAAATACTGAAAGGTGGAGATATTTCCCATCTCCAAGGTGAACTTAACTGCAGACCTGTTAGTGCCTGACCACCTTCGTGTGTAGGCATGCAGGAGATCACATCATGTAGAAGATACATACATATTACTGATCCCGAAATCCAAAAACAGATATGACTTCCTACTTGGCTGTTACAACTTTTATATTACAAAGAATCAGTTATTTTAAAATGAAATCTCCAGTTGTTTTTTTAATACACATAATCAAAAACAGCTTTCCATAGTGTTTTTGCATGTTATGTTAAATGTGTCATCTTAAAACGTCCTTATCTCAGGAAAGAAAAGAGGTAGAACGTTACTTTTTTTTTCATTTTGTTTAGAACTATTAAAAAGTTCTATACGAACAATATGAAGACTAAGCTCTTCATCATGTTTATCCTAATTTTGCCTGCCAGTACCTACTTTAAGTTTAACTATGTTTCATATCTGTCTTTCTAAGTGATAGCAGTCAAATAGGTATAAACTATATATTGAATGTGCCTTACTGAATTCAGTTTAACAGTCATCTCCTGTTTTCATCTCGTGCTGATTGCATTACATTCACCAATTCAATTCATGTGGACAGCGGGCTTTATATACATGGAAACCAACACCTGCTCTCTTCTGCCCTCATATATATTTTTTCCAGCAGATGTTTTTATGTTTTCAGCAAAATACGATTTACATCACTGTCATCAGGCAAAATCTGCTTTTCGCCAGACAATTCTCATGCCTGATATAATGTCCTTTCTTATGTCAATATAAACAGTGTCCTGTTTTCTTATGTCCATATGCATAGTCCTTTCTTATGTCAATACACAGTCTTTTCTTATGTCAACAGACATAATGTCCTTTCCCAAAACAATACAGTATATACACACAATGTCCTTTCTCATATCAATACACACAATGTCCTTTCTCATATCAATACACACAACGTCCTTTCTCAGGTCAATATAGAGAACATCCTTTCTTATGTCAATACACACAATGTCATTTCATAGGTAACAACTCAGTGTCCTTTCTTACATCAAATGTACAAAATACCAAACAATGTCCTTCTTAAAGTCAACAAACATGACGCCCTTCCTCAGGTCAATACATGCAATGTCCTTTCTTACATAAATGAACACTGTGCTTTCTTAGGTCAAAACACATGAAGTCTTTCTTAGGTCAATAGAATGTCTTTTATTACATTAATATAAAACATGTCATTTCTCAGGTCAATGTACACAATGTCATCAACAAACAAAATGTCCCTTCTAAGGTCAATACACACAATGTCATCAACACACACAATATCCTTTCTCAGGTCAATACACACAACGTCCTTTTTCATTTTCAGTTCAATACAGAAAAAATATATTTGAGACAGATACAATGTCTCTTTTCAAGTCTACACACAATGTCCTTTTTTCAGTTAAATACAAATGATGTTCCTTTTCTGTTTTGAGATCAATACATTTTCTTTTAAGTTTAGTACATGTCTTTTCCAGTCAAATGAATGTTTGTTTCTACATCAAGAAGACATCCTTTTCCAGGTCAACACGTTGTTGCCTTCAAGTCGCTGTGTGGGGCCTCAAGCATCGAAAGGGTTAAAGGCATGAATGTAATCTCATCAAAAAAAAAACTTAAGCATGCAGCCTCCAGTTCATCCAATTATGAACTGGTACCCACCCCTATTTAGGGTTAACTCTTTGACGACGGGCTTGGCAGATGCTTCCATTGTGGAGGGAACTTCCGCTGAATGGTTCAGCTACGTTTTGTCGGTTTCTTTGTCTAAAATCGATGGAAAATGGCTCAAAGGCGACAGTTCTCAGTGATTTCACTGTGGCAGCCCTAGGCCAACAGGAGAGCTCAGCAGTGGCAAGTGCAGTCACAACAGAGTTAAGAAAAGTACAGCAGCAAGGTAGATTGTAAGGTAGAGCTTGTTTGCTTGCTTGCTGCTCATTATGCCACTGGCCTGAAGGGCAGCAATGAAGACTCTCAACTTCTGTCTGTTATAGGCCAATCTCTCTATGATATCCCACATGTATTTCAGGCAACTCAAATTCTGATATCTTGTGTTCAATCATAGCCCACAACATTGAAATCTGGCCTGTTTGTTGCCATCTTCATGTTTCCATCATTCTGATGATGTCAACTTAATGTTTCATAGGTCCCTTCTTACCACCATCACCCTCTCCATTTCAAGACCTTGCCAGGGCATAGGGTTTGTGAGTTTAACAGATGACTGCTGGCAGATTCCACGAAGGAGTGCGTATGGAATTGTCTGAGTGTTATGAATCCCTCTAGACCAAACTCCGAATTTCAGGGCCAAAGGGAAAGCATCTCCAGAATAGTGCTGGTCCTGAGAAACAGTGAACTCTCTACCAACTCACTCCCCTACAACCTCTCAGTTACATGAAATTCTTCCCTATCTTAGAAGGATCCCTGATACATATATATAGGCTTACAGCCTGTTAACCAGGTGGAACTTAAAGGCCTTGCCAGCGCACAGGATTTCACTGCAGGATTATTGTATCTGTTACAATATTTGGTTCCAACCCATGCTAAATGAGCCTATGCAGTCATCCATACACTATCTTCCTTAGTAAATCAGCAAGCGCTATGCTGACTGACTCTGAATGCGTTAAGTTCATTTCATTTCTAACAGTGAGAAAGCTGCATATTTCAAGCTTACTGCTGCTTTAGTATCAACACAAAGTGACAGACCTACAGACCTTCACTATACTCACAACCAGCTCACTTAGATTGTACTAGGGGTTGTATTTTGTTCAAGAGGGATTTATCATGCTCAGCCACCCAAATCTGTCAGCAATTATCTGGCACACTCCTTCACCTGCGCAAAATCCTTACATGCTGGCAAGGTCTTGAAATGGAAAGGGGGCAGGGGACAGGGACCAATAAAACGCGAAGCTGACACCATCAGTGTGATGGAAACATTAGGATGGACAGCAAACTGGCCAGTTTTTAATGTTGCAGGCTGGGCAAGGCTGCATTTTCCCAGCCATTCTGACACCCTTTAGTTGCGAGCTGGCATCGCCTGCCAGTGCTATTTTTAGCCAGGCAGGGTCAACCAAAGTCTTATCTCTGTAGTGCGCCTTTGTGCTCAAGCCGTAGTGATAAAGGAAGCTCAGTGCGCTATACACGGCAGCGAAACAGATGAAAAGGGTGTGGGGAGTGGAAGGGAAGGGGAATGATGCGCACTATTAATAGCCGGCAGGGCAGAGCCAACTAAAGTATCTCAGATTTGTGCACCGTGTGGGACTGAACTTTGAGATATCAGACCTTGAGTGAAAGGCTCCATGAAAAGAACCAACCAGCCAAAAGTGGGGGGGGGAAACCCTTGCCTGCTCAATGGTTGAACCCCCATCCTTTGGATTATAACAAGGGTGCAACTTAGAAAAAGTAAAAAAACTGAAAGGGGTCCAGGGGGCTGGCAGCGCCCTGTATGGGGGGTCTGGGGGGCGACGCTGAAGCCTTTTCAAAAAACGGATTTTCCGTTTCTGACTCTTTTGAAAAAACGGATTCCGTTGTCAAACGGCAAAAGTTGCACCCATGTAATAATGTGCGCATTATGAGCATGGCGCTCTATCTTCTTTGGTTATGGTAAATGAAACAGTAAATTGAAACTCACCTTCGCCTCGGTGAGACGTGTTCCTATAAGGATGATGACCATTATCATTGTCCTGTTTCTGTCGCTGTCTGGCTGGTTCCCCACAATCACCACTGTGAGCATACACATTATTCCGTTTAAGGTCCGGGTTGGAGGACTGTCCTGAATGACTGGCCTGAGCTGTGTGTGTCTTGTGGTTATGGGAGTGAGAGGTCTCTGCCGAAGAATTCCTTCTGGCGATTGCACTGTCATAGGAAATACTGGATTCTCTTGAGTCCACCGAATGCCTTTCTGAAGACTTCTGCACAGTTCTGTCATAACTGCCAGAGTAACCAGAATCCACATGAAGTGATCGAGTCCTTCCATCCACACGATGGTCACTGGTACTGGAATGTCTACTTCTTTCATCTCCTGGCCACAAGAAACACACAAAAAAGTTAACCTGTTGCTTTTACCTGACAACTTAACATTACCTGACAATGCTGCCTTTACCTTATGTGACTGATGTCGTAACATAAATTGTTGCTTTTACATTGATAACTGATGATGCAATATAATATGTTGCCTTTATAAACTGTTGATTTTAGATCACATAACTAACGACGCAACACATCCTGTTGCCTTGAAATAATGTAACTGACAGAGTAATATAAACTGTTGCTTTAGATTACATAACTGAAGATGTAATATACCTTGTTGCCTTTCCTATAAGCTGTTGCCTTTACATTATGCAACTCACTCTGCAACATAACCTGTTGCCTTCGCATTATGTACCTGATGATGAAGTACAGCTTGCTACTTTTACATTGTGTAAATTACAATGTCATCAGTCATTATGGTACAGTAGATAACACAATGGACTACTGACTCGGAGGTTGAAAGTTCAAATCCCCACCAGTCCAATCAAAATCACTGAGGGATTTTTAAGCCCCAACCAGCTCCTATCCAGACCTAAGTGTGCTGTGGGCTCATTGGGAAGATAGGGTCCACACAGTCCATCTATCCACTTCAAGGACGTGTCACTGAGTGTTGCTCAAATTATTTTTACCAACACCACATGCATCTGTATCTCTTGGACCTGCTTGATGCCAGGATATCATAATAGGCATAGAGTACATCCCTGTTATGCAGTCTCAACTCTAGTTGGAACTCCACAAAATTATGATTATCATTCCTTCCATCCTCATCATCATGGTATCGTAAAATTTGTCCCAACAAGAGGCCACAGAAAATGGGACAGAAAAAAGTTACCCATGATGCAACACAATCTGATCCCTTTACATTACGTAAACGACACTGTAATATAATTTGTTGCCTTCATATAACATGAACAGATAATGTAATATAACCTGCTGCCTTTACAATATGCTACCAGATGATATAATATAACCTGCTGCCTTTACAATATGCTAACAGATGATATAATATAATCTGCTGCCTTTACAATATGCTAACAGATGATATAATATAACCTGCTGCCTTTACATTATGCTAACAGATGATGTAATATAACCTGCTGCCTTTACATTATGCTAACAGATGATATAATATAACCTGCTGCCTTTACAATATGCTAACAGATGATATAATATAACCTGCTGCCTTTACAATATGCTAACAGATGATATAATATAACCTGCTGCCTTTACAATATGCTAACAGATGATGTAATATAATCTGCTGCCTTTACATTATGCTAACAGATGATGTAATATAACCTGCTGCCTTTACATTATGCTAACAGATGATGTAATATAACTTGTTGCCTTTACATTATGCTAACAGATGATGTAATATAACTTGTTGCCTTTACATTATGCTAACAGATGATGTAATATAACCTGCTGCCTTTACATTATGCTAAGAATGATGTAATATAACTTGCTGCCTTTACATTATACTAAGAATGATGTAATATAACCTGCTGCCTTTACATTATACTAAGAATGATGTAATATAACCTGCTGCCTTTACATTATGCTAACAGATGATGCAATATAACTTGCTGCCTTTACATTATACTAAGAATGATGTAATATAACTTGCTGCCTTTACATTATACTAAGAATGATGTAATATAACCTGCTGCCTTTACATTATGCTAACAGATGATGTAATATAACTTGCTGCCTTTACATTATACTAAGAATGATGTAATATAACTTGCTGCCTTTACATTATACTAAGAATGATGTAATATAACTTGCTGCCTTTACATTATACTAAGAATGATGTAATATAACTTGCTGCCTTTACATTATGCTAACAGATGATGTAATATAACCTGCTGCCTTTACATTATACTAAGAATGATGTAATATAACCTGCTGCCTTTACATTATGCTAACAGATGATGTAATATAACCTGCTGCCTTTACATTATGCTAACAGATGATGTAATATAACCTGTTGCCTTTACATTATGCTAACAGATGATGTAATATAACTTGTTGCCTTTACATTATGCTAACAGATGATGTAATATAACCTGCTGCCTTTACATTATGCTAACAGATGATGTAATATAACCTGCTGCCTTTACATTATACTAACAGATGATGTAATATAACTTGCTGCCTTTACATTATGCTAACAGATGATGTAATATAACCTGCTGCCTTTACATTATGCTAAGAATGATGTAATATAACCTGCTGCCTTTACATTATACTAAGAATGATGTAATATAACCTGCTGCCTTTACATTATACTAAGAATGATGTAATATAACCTGCTGCCTTTACATTATGCTAACAGATGATGCAATATAACTTGCTGCCTTTACATTATACTAAGAATGATGTAATATAACTTGCTGCCTTTACATTATACTAAGAATGATGTAATATAACCTGCTGCCTTTACATTATGCTAACAGATGATGTAATATAACTTGCTGCCTTTACATTATACTAAGAATGATGTAATATAACTTGCTGCCTTTACATTATACTAAGAATGATGTAATATAACTTGCTGCCTTTACATTATACTAAGAATGATGTAATATAACTTGCTGCCTTTACATTATGCTAACAGATGATGTAATATAACCTGCTGCCTTTACATTATACTAAGAATGATGTAATATAACCTGCTGCCTTTACATTATGCTAACAGATGATGTAATATAACTTGTTGCCTTTACATTATGCTAACAGATGATGTAATATAACCTGCTGCCTTTACATTATACTAAGAATGATGTAATATAACTTGTTGCCTTTACATTATGCTAACAGATGATGTAATATAACCTGCTGCCTTTACATTATACTAAGAATGATGTAATATAACTTGCTGCCTTACATTATGCTAACAGATGATGTAATATAACTTGCTGCCTTTACATTATGCTAACAGATGATGTAATATAACTTGTTGCCTTTACATTATGCTAACAGATGATGTAATATAACTTGTTGCCTTTACATTATGCTAACAGATGATGTAATATAACTTGCTGCCTTTACATTATGCTAACAGATGATGTAATATAACTTGTTGCCTTTACATTATGCTAACAGATGATGTAATATAACTTGCTGCCTTTACATTATGCTAACAGATGATGTAATATAACTTGCTGCCTTTACATTATGCTAACAGATGATGTAATATAACTTGTTGCCTTTACATTATGCTAACAGATGATGTAATATAATCTGCTGCCTTTACATTATGCTAACAGATGATGTAATATAACTTGCTGCCTTTACATTATGCTAACAGATGATGTAATATAACTTGCTGCCTTTACATTATGCTAACAGATGATGTAATATAACTTGCTGCCTTTACATTATGCTAACAGATGATGTAATATAACTTGCTGCCTTTACATTATGCTAAGAATGATGTAATATAACTTGCTGCCTTTACATTATGCTAACAGATGATGTAATATAACTTGCTGCTTTTACATTATGCTAACAGATGATGTAATATAACTTGCTGCTTTTACATTATGCTAACAGATGATGTAATATAACTTGCTGCCTTTACATTATGCTAACAGATGATGTAATATAACCTGCTGCCTTTACATTATGCTAACAGATGATGTAATATAACTTGCTGCCTTTACATTGTGCTAACAGATGATGTAATATAACTTGCTGCTTTTACATTATACTAAGAATGATGTAATATAACCTGCTGCCTTTACATTATATTAACTGATGAGGTCTTTAACCTGTTGCCTTTACATTAAGTAAGTCATTTTGTAACGTAACCTGTTATCTTTACATGAGATAACGACAATGCTGAAACCTGCTGCCTCCACATCATCATTACATACATACATGACGATGTAATATAAGCTGGTTCCTCTGTATTACATAAGTGACAATGCAATAATAACAAGGTGCCTTGCATTACCTAACTGATGAAGTAATATTATCTGGTGCCTTTGCATTACTTCAGTGATGATGAAATAAAATGTGGTGTCTTCGCATTATTATTTCACTGTTTATGTCACTGATAATGTAATGCTAACTGATCATGTAATATAACCTACTGCTTTTACATTACATAACCGATGATGTCACATACCTTGGTGCCTTTATATTACATAACAGATGAAGCAGTATACCCCGTTGCCTTTATACTGTGTAACAATGTTAACAAGAAACACCCAAGGGTGCTGGATTGGACCTGAAGCACCAATGCCTCACTACTCTCCAGACAATCACCTCCCAAGCTCCCGATGCCACATGGCAGCCACTCCACTAAGCAAAGGGGGGCTGTTCAAGCGCTGCATGACCCATTCGGACCCAGTCATCAGCTGCCTCCTTTACAAACCTAATGGCAAGGTGGGGAGATGCCAAAACCCAGGACACAGCCGCACATCACACACCAACAAGGCCCACCCAGCCACTGGACTAAGACAGAATGGAAGAACTCACTCCTGCCTTAGTATGGGCCTTCATCTCTCCAATGAGCAGCCCACCCAGCCGCCAGCTCACGTAACTGCCAGCTCTTCTCCCCTTACTGGTCTCGACTGATTTTAGAAGCTCCCAACATTGCCTTATCACAACTGCAGGATGCAATATGCCCTGTTGCCTTTAAATTAAGTAACAGGTGATATAACCTGGTGCTTTTATATTATATAACTGATGGCATAACATAGCCTGGGTGCATTTGCATTACACAGATGAAGACAGAATTATAACTGACAATGTAGTACAATCTGTTGCCTTTACCTGAAGTATCCGATGATGAAATATATACTCTGAAAGGAATCTATGTTGAAGGGCACTGAACAGAATCACGAAAATCTGTATAAGGAGCGTTCATGTAATCACAACCGATATTAAAAGAACCAACAATATTGGACAGACTTGTGCAGTGGATGAAGACAGACAGGGTCTGAGACGTACTTGCAGTGGCAAAAGAGATCCGTATGGAGGACCATGATTGCCAACGTCATGTGGCAGGGCAAATGATGATGATTCAGACGAGATGATAAATCAGTGTCAATTTCACACATGGACATAAAACAACCCACAGCAACAAAGAAGCCACATCTGGCAAAATTCTGTACAAAATGTCCTGGTAAACAAAAATACACATATACACGGCAAAACTACAACGATCAAGACGAAATACATAAAGCTTGGACCCAGAAGTGGAAATTTTAAGTCAGTCTTAATTTTAACTGACAAAGCATACTGTCTGTGTGATCTGATATACATATTATCAAAATATACAATCAGAAGAACAGATATTGTGTTATCATTCATGTACGCATATGTTTATGACCATAGGTATATGTGTGTGTATGACTGGATAATGTTATTGTTAGCATACATTCACTTATGCTTATGTATCAATGTGTGTATTCTGATGTGTGTGAATGTATGATATATAAAGCTTCTACATGCATTACACTCTGTGCCTTGTGAAATCTGTAATGCCCAGGGAATCAAATGAGTGTAGAGAATAGCATCATACAAGAATGAGTTAGTATCATAATTATCATTATTATCTGAGTATGAAGAATCACGTCATAAAAGAATGATATTAGCATCACACAAGAAAGTATTAATAGTAGTAGTAGTAGTAGTAGTAGTAGTAGTAGTGGTAGTGGTAGTGGTAGTGGTAGTGGTAGTGGTAGTGGTAGTAGTAGTAGTAGCAGTAGCAGCAGCAGCAGTAGTAGCAGTAAGCAGCAGCAGCAGCAGCAGCAGTGATAGTAGTAGTAGTAGTAGTACAGCAGCAGTAGAAGTGGTGGTGGTGGTGGTGGTAGTAGTAGTAATAGTAGTAGTAGTTGTCATAGTTGTAGTTGTAGTTGTAGTTGTGGTATTTAAAATCTAAACTACACTGAACATCCATCTAAGTTGCACTGAAAGCATTCTTTTTTTTGTTTCAAAAACTCACCATGTACATTAGAAGTTGAGGAGGATTTGATACTTCCTCTACCGTCTCTTGATGATCTGTCTGGTCGCCTTGCACTGAAAAATAAACATCCCTTCTTCATTTTTTTGTATTCAGCTGAAGAAAACTTAAATGATACAAGACTGCCAACTTATGCAAAATGAATTGTCACTTGTTAAACAGAGAGGAATGATTTTGCCACTTATGCAAAATAAATTGTCACCTTTTAAACAGTGACGAATGATTTAATACAAGCAATCTACATAAATAATGCTTCATTCAGGGGTGGGATTGGAGGAAAGTCAAAACACAGGAAAAATCAACCCAATCTAAACGCAAATCTGTGCAATCTGACGCATTTTGGGGCTCAAAATTCACTTCTGAATTGAGTTAGAAAATGATTAAATTTTGTCTGAATTTCACATAAAAATTGCCTCACTGTTATTTCTCACATTTAACTCTAGTAGTTGTATTCAAATTAAAAAAAAAAAAAAAGCAAGAATGCACAACAGGCAGTGTAAAAAATAATTTTGAGGCAACTCTTCCACGAGCTCCATGGTTTATCTCTCTTCTGCACAAACTGCAGTAGGCTATGCCAGGTGCTTGCACCTTTTGGATGAAAAGGCTGATGGTTTTGCCATCCACCTTCTTGCTAACCATTTGCAACGCCAGCAATTCTTCACTTCAGGCTCACTGAAAGTATCTCCACGAGCAACATCTTTCCGCGCGGCCATGTTGAATCCCAGATTGCACTGCGCAAATGGGAGGTAACTTTAGAGCACTGAACTTACGAAGTCTGAACTTGATAGCGATATGAGTGCGACCGATCGGACCATTCCGCGCATTTTCTTTTTTTTTTCTCCCTCCAAATTTTTTTTCTCTGTGGAAACAGTTATTGGAACACGCAGATTTTTCAATCCATGGAAATCCGCCCATACAAGGAAGAATCCCACCCCTGTTTATTTTACCAAAATTGTCACCTTTGAAACAGTGAGGAATGCTTCAATACAAGCTATCTACACAATAATGTTTTACTCTACTTGAACAGTGCCTATTTCATAAGAACAAAAAACGCTTCACGAAAGCATGAGAGGATTACAGTAACACACATACAACACACACACACAGAAACGAAACGACTATGCACGCTTGGACATACACAATCAATGATTTATTCACACACGCACACACACACATGCGCACAACATGTGTGTGTGTGTGTGTGTGTGTGTGTGTGTGTGTGTGTGTGAATGTGTGTGTGTGTGTGTGTGTGTGTGTGTGTGTGTGTGTGTGTGTGTGTGTGTGTGTGTGTGTGTGTGTGTGTTTGAGTGTGTGTGTGTGTGTGTGTGTGTGTGTGTGTGTGTGTGTGTGTGTGTGTGTGTGTGTGTGTGTGTGTTTGAGTGTGTGTGTGTTTGTTTTGTTTTGTTGTTTTTTTTTTATTTCGTTTTTGTTTTTTTTCCAAATTTTCTTTTTTTGTGTGTGTTTTGTGTTGTTGTTGTGTTGTGTTGTGTGTGTGTGTGTGTGTGTGTGTGTGTGTGTGTGTGTGTGTGTGTGTGTGTGTTCTTGACTTCAGTAGTTCAGTGTGAAGGGAAAACACTTTGAAAACATTTAATCCACCCTAATAGTAGCTACTCCAAACAGCGTGCGTCATGGGGAAAGTCTGCAGATTTGACCTACATTTTGGTGTTTTTCAACTCGTCATATTTTGCGATGTGTGAAAGAAAATGTAATAAAATCTACTGCAATAAAAAGATTGGTGTTTCGTTGTTTGAATGATGTACTTGTTTAGACTAATACTCATTTTTTATATGTTTTATTATATGTTCATTCGCCTTACCCTAGCGAGTTCGGCCAGCTGTCTTGACGTAACGCCGATTGCCTTCTGTTTACACTACCCTTACTTACTGCTCTGTCGCATCGCATGAGTGGCTAGATCTAAAAAGATCGCCCAATGAAATGAAAGAAGACATCCAGATCCTTATTTCATGCCCGTTTCGTCACGATCCATGCTGTCAATGTGTAAAAATTCAAGCAATAAGATGTTCAAAATAGAATTTCTACTGTAAAGACCTGATTGCCCACGCTCATAATACATCAGTTTGTAGATCAGACTTCCCTCTACAATATTTGTCCAAAATGTTGTTTCATTATCATTTCCACGCGAAGCGGCAAGCAATCAAAAAGACCAAAGTGTACCGCTCGTCGCGAACATTGTTAGCCGCCATGGCCGACACGCATGCTGAATTGTCGGACACCAGTAGTGACCGAAATGTGACACCGACTGCTTCAGTATCGCAGTCAGGTCAACTGTTCGCGCATGTTGGTAAGTTAGTTCTTTATTGTTTTTGATTTTATGAATATTTTGTTTTTCTGTGAACTTTTTATGAGCCGATGCTGTTTGAAACAAGATAGTGTGGAATCGTGCCAACAACACAAACTCGACGTTGTGGGCTGGTCCGAAAAATGACTGACTTATTTAAATTTATTGGTGCTAACTCACCTTCATGATAAAAGTATTACGAGAAAGAGACTTTTCACTTATTTCATTCATATATTTAGTAAAGTAAAGCATTCATTTCAAGGATTGAAGGGTTTTTATTTGGTCACGTGACCTGAGCTTGTGCAGTACTTTCGGTTTCACAGTTCTTCCAATGTGGTCGCAATTTCATCAGATGAATCAGTTAAGCTTCAACAAAACAAAACTATAGGTCTACGTATATAATTAGATCTATACTCACATTTTGTTCAGAATTTTTTACAATTATATGAATGTGCACTGTGAAATAAATGTGTAATCACAAAATTTGTTGCCAGTAAATGAATAACAAACTGAACACATTCTCTTATTGATTCAACTTGTAAGCTGAAAATTTAGCGATGTGACAATACTGGACAATCACTGAATTTGTCTGCAAACTGGTTGACATAGAAACATGACTTAGAGAACAATAACAACAGGAAATGTGGCTGTTTTCAGCTGATGAAACCTACAACCGACTGAGGAGAAGCTTTCTGCCTGGAAGGGAAGACCACCATTGTTGCCAGCAGTACGCGTGACTAACCGTCTCCTGCTGCAGTTAAGAGGACTTCAGTTGGAAGGAAAGAAGTATTCAAAACAGTACTGCAATTCTGCCTCTAGGATTACATGGGTTGTCAGCAAATAAAAAAAGGCTGTCTAAAACTGACAGGGTTTTTGGATGATCTCAGGCTAGTTCTTCAACACCATCTCCTCACAGAAAGACCTATCCCTTCTGCAGACTGTCTTGTGGCTGCCTGTTCTGCTACTGCAACTCATCCTGAAGGAGATATATCTGCTGCTGACATGAATAAAGACACTGTTGAACTTGAATCAGCCCTATTTCAGTTCACCAAGCAGGGCCAGTGGATGGCTGTTTATTTTGTAGAAAGATTCTATATTGGACAGGTGTTGGAGTTAAAGGAGAATGGCAGCTGGGCATCAGTCCGGTACCTGAACAGGTCAGGGGTCACACGGACCGTTTCTGCTGGCCTTCACGGGAGGATATTTTTGAAAACACACATGCTGAAGATGTTTTCTACTGGGACTTTGATTGTCTTCCAGTTAGCAATGATGGTCAAATCTGACGAGCAGATGATGTGGAGGAAATCACCGCTGTATACACAAAAGTGTCATCCGTCTACTGCGAGTAAGCAAACTGCCACAAAGCAAGCGGTATGGCTGACATATGTGCAACCATCCATGTTATTGCAAATGCACCAAGTAACACTTGTTGATTCCTGGGATTCTGACCTGTTTGCAAGTGACAGATCTCAGCTAGTTACCGTATATCACACTTTGTCAGTTAAGACTCAGACTAGTTATTACTTCAGAGCACAGTGGCCAGAACTGTTGTCTAGTCTGCTCACATTTATTCTGTTTCAGTGAATTCCCATGTACAAAACAAAAATGTTACTTAGTTGAAGCTACAGCAAGTCCACCTGAGACTGTGGTTTATCCATCTAAAGTGCAGTGGCTACAACAGCGTCACCTTGCCATGTTGTGATGAATCCTGTGTACTGTTAATGGAAATTTTGGGGCTTTTTAGTCCACACACATTCATTACATAGATGATCTGTGGACAGGAACAATGACAGCCATGCTACATGTAATTGTGATATTGATCATCTGCTGCTTTAGATATTGACAGGCACTTGAAGTCAAAACACTATCCAGATGGGTGACTGAGTTTTGCAATTTGTGAGTATTAAGAAAATTATTAACCCTTTGACTCCCGACTTCCTCACCCTATCCACAAACTTCTTGTAGGAAGCTGGTGGATGGGGTGAGGAATTCAAAGGGTTAAGTTTTTGATTTGATATCTCTGGTGACGATACAGAATGCTAGTGGGTAGGGTGAGGGAGTCAAAGGGTTAACCCTTACACTGCCACTCGTTTTTTTAGCTCTGCGCCACCGTTTGCCAAGCCATATTACATCGCGGAGGGTAATAATTAAAAAAAAATTCTGACAAAAAAACTACTCAATAAAAGTCCATAAAACTAATACTTTTCTGAAAGGTAAGTGAATCCTCTATACACTGATCATAATTACACATCCATTCAACAGGACAGATGAAAGTTTATGTCCAATGAAACAAGATTTTTTTTTTTTACACTATTCTAGACATGATGTCATATAAACATAAAACAAAGTGAAAAACAGTGAATAATAAAACTGAATTATTATCAGAAAGCAAAAGAATTATAATGAAAAATGTATTTCCTTACCTTCTGTCCAAGAAGAGTTTTCACAATCACCATATCTACACACGCTTACTTTGGGACTCGAAAGAATTTTCCGTGTCACTGTTTTATTTTCCTTCCTTTTTTTTTTTATACTAATTTTGCAATAGTACATCACACAACACACACACAGAGATGAAAAATACATACACATACTGTGTCTACATAGATCTATGTACAGGGTATCAGTCAGCAACTAGTAGTTTTTCTTGGTGTGGTACGCCACGAAGCAAGGTTGCACACAAAGAGATGGGTTTGAAGGACACTGTCCACACACAAAGTTGGTTTCTTTCCTGATGCCCCTCTTGCTGTACACCTTGCACCTCCTGCCAGAGGAAAGCTTTCTGACAGTCTTCTCCAGGGTGGTAGGGAAGTTTGTCTAGTATCTCATTGAGGAAGAGCCGGTAGTAGTCCACAGGCCTGTCCCCATCAGGCTGAATCTTCAGGCCAGGTTCCCCTGTGAACTGTGGAATATCTGGCTGGGTGTTGTTGGGTGGCACAAGGGTCTCCTCTCCCTCTCTGCTGAGTAGCTCCCTGTCCCCTGCCTCTGGTCCCATGGCCTCTGGTACCACCTGTGAATATAAAAAAATCCTGTTCACATCCTTGTGCATGGAAACAACACACACACACACACACACACACACACACACACACACACACACACACACACACACACACACACACAACTACACTGACACATGTACCACTGCAACACTAGTTCTCACTCAGTCTTGTTTCAAGCACACACACATACACACACACACACACACACACACACACACACACACACACACACACACACACACACACACACACACACAACTACATGCAACCATATACACACAACTCACACACAGATACACGCACACACACAGCTACACACACATACAGACACACACAGCTACAAACACAAACACACACACACACACACACACACACAAGTACAGTGATGATACAAACACACTCAGTCAGTCAGTGCCACGCCCACACACTCATTCAGCAAAGTCTTCTCTTTTGCAGTCACTGCTCCGTGATAACACTCCGTTTATCAACACACTGACACCAGACAATAACAATGGGTCTTACCTACGCTTCTGCCAACGCCTGACCGTCTGTGACTGACGCAAGCTCGCTTGACCACGAGCAGGCTGCTCCACCGTGTCAGTTCCGGTGTTAGCTGTGTAGCAGACGACGCTTGTACTAGGTGTCCAGTTTCACTCCCTCCCCTCCCCCTCTCTGAGCCATTGTTCCTTGCCTGGCCTTCACCCTCTTCAAAATCTGGGTCAGTTACAGCCTCCAAACTCGGTTCTCTCTCCTCTTGCTGGTCTATTCTCGTAACTGCGATGTCAACACGCCCCCTCCGCTCCACTGGACTGCTGTTTCGACATTTTCCTCCTCATTTGACGTAGCAGTTTCGTCATAACCACTGAATTCGTCGTCCTCTATCAATTGTAGAACTTTCTCATCATCAGTGGTAACAAAATCACTGTAATCTTTTGCTGTTCGCTTTCATTTCACGCCACTTCGGCCAGGTTGAGTTTCGTCATCCGCCATGTTGATCAGTGGGTTCGAAAGTTGCAGGGGGTGGTTTGGGAAAGAGCCCAGACTGACTCCTTGAAATCTCATTGGATCCTTCTACTTATACATATTCATTGCAGACACACTAAACGCTGTGATTGGAGTGAATTGGGAACCTCTGGTCTTACTGTGGAGATAGGAAAATTCCACTACTGACGCGAACGGAGATAGCCGTTCTATGGCACTTTTTAGACCATAGGTGCAGAACGGAAATTTCCGTCCGATGGCAGTCTAAGGGTTAATCAATGTCAAATAAATGTGTATTTTTTTCATTTTTACAATTTTGAAAGTGTGCTGGTTGAGTGTCTTTTTTTGCTGAATCCAGTGATACCAAAAGCATTTTTCTAGCTCAATGGAAAGCAAAGTTATGAAAATGTGTCTCCGGCATGCTTTCGTGTTAAATACTTTGTATCAGTTGGGCATTGGCAAAAAACCCTGATAAAGTGATATTTCTGGTTTTTGATAGCAAATTTTATCACTTTCCACAACCTGAAAAAAATCAAACATCATCTATGCATCAGGAATGTCAAGAAAAATGCAAAACTGATCAGAAAATACACATCAGTTCTGTTGTATAGCCTGCTGAAAATGACAATTTTGTTGATTTGCGCTTTGGCGCAGAAATGCGCGTGAAAATTAAATCTTTAAAAATTCACAACTTTTTTCCTAATTGAGATACAGAAATGCTGTTGGTATCATTAGAATCACAATAAAAAGATCTGTTTATTGGTAATAGTTTAAAATATCTATAGGTAAATCTCAAAATCTGTTTGGAGTAGCTACTAATAGAAATTTATGTTCTGAGAGACAAGTGAAGATAATGCAAGAAAAATGGTCAAGTAGCGTCTATGCCTTCTAAACTAGTTTCTTTGATGGAATCATCTTATGAAATGATGCATCAAATTTGCTCTCTTGTCTCTCGCATTTCCTTGCCAACAGCACACACATTTTCTCTTCCCCTCCCCATCTCTTGATCTCGATAAGACATGTTGCATTATTTTTTCTGGTTTCCTCTGTACTTAACTGGAAGCTTCTAACTGTTCGACCAAAACTGACAGATTGGGCGAAAGATCGCTGATCTGAAAACACTTGATCGTATCGCACCGACTCTCTTCACTAACAGACCTACGGGAAGCAAGAGCTGCCTTTCCCTAGATAGCCTCGTTTTCGCGCGTAGTTGGCACTCAAACATTGCAGACGAAATCAGTCGGCAGATCGGAAAGTTTGAAAAATCGAAATAAATTATAACTGCAGGGTTCAGAATTGTCACTCGCCCAGCGGACTAGTAGTTTTTGATTTTGACTCGCCCGACAGGTTTTTTACTTGCCTCAGGCGACCGGGCGAGTGGATTATAATTATAATTAATATAATTACAATATTTATATAGCGCAAAATCTTGATAAAATCAAACCTAAGCGCTGAAGCAGACACACACGCAAGCACGCACGCACGCACGCACGCACGCACACACACGCACGCACCACACACACACACACACACACACACACACTCACACACACGCATGGCTATAAATGGGGAGAAAGAATAAAAGCAATAAAAGCAAGAATAAAAGCAATGAAAAATTATAGAGCATAGCATATACAATTATATATTATAACCATGTGATTCCCCTCCGAGCGGAGACAGATGGGAGGGGGGGGGGGGGGGGGGGTTGTGTGAGGTTAGGATTTTATGCGGAGGAGAAAAGGTGAGTTTTGAGAGCGGACTTGAAGGAGACAAAAGTAGGTTGCTGACGGACTGAAAGAGGAAGTTTGTTCCAGGAGAGTGGACCAGAAACAGAGAAGGCTCGTGGACCATAGGTATTGAGCTTAGTGCGAAAAGTCAGAGGATCGGAGGCAGAGCGGAGGGTACGTGAGGGAAGATAGATCTCAAGTAGGCTTGACAGGTAATCGGGGGCTGCGTTATTGAGGCTTTTGTAGCACATGGTGTCTAGTTTGTACTGTATGCGCTTTGATACAGGGAGCCAGTGAAGTTGTGCCAGGAGAGGAGATATGTGGTCAGCTTTTTTCTTTTTGAGTACAAGGCGTACAGCATTGTTTTGAATGCGCTGTAGGATGTGAATGGTGGAGGCAGGAAGACCAGACAGGAGTGAATTGCAATAGTCAATGCGAGACATTATGAAGGAGAGAACGAGTTTTGCAGTTGTTTCGACAGAGAGATACTTCCTGATCAGCCTTATACGATGGAGATGATAGTAGCAAGATCTGGCAGTTTGAGAAACAAAGTTGTTCATGGAGAGGGTAGATCAATGCAGACACCAAGGTTTTTAGCTGAATCAGAAATTGGGACTGATGTGTTACATAATGGGAGAGAAAGAGGAGGCAGCTGAGAAAGTTTCTGACGGGTGCCAATGAGGATAGCTTCTGTCTTGTCGTCATTAAGCTGAAGTTTGTTGAACGTCATCCAGTTCTTAATGTCTGAGTAACACTCAGTGGTGCGAGTCAACAGGCCCTGTATATTTTCAGGTGAGTCACTGTCTTGAAGTTGGGTGTCATCAGCATAGAAGTGGTGTTTTATAGAGTGGGAGTTGATGATGGTGGACAGGGGGGAGGTGTAAAGAGTGAAAAGAACAGGGCCAAGGACAGATCCTTGTGGAACACCACAGGTCAGGTATGCAGGTTGAGAGTAAGTGCCATTGATGAGAACGGTTTGTTTTCTGTTTGATAGGTATGAAGTGAACCAAGACAGAGCAATGTCAGAGATGCCAAAAGTATGATGAAGTCTAGAAAGGAGAATACCATGATCAATGGTATCAAAGGCTGCAGACAGATCAAGGAGTGTGAGGAGAGAGACTTTGCCAGTATCAGTTGCAAGGAGGAGATTGTTGAGAATGTGTAGTAGGGCAGTTTCAGTGCTATGGCACTGGCGGTAGGCTGACTGGAAGGATTGAGGAGATTGTTGGCAGACAGGTGAGAGTTCAGCTGGTTGAGGATGACTTTTTCAAGGAGTTTTGACAAGAAAGAGAGATTAGAGATAGGCCGGTAATTTTTCAGTTCATTTGGGTCTAAATGTGTTTCTTGAGGAGAGGGTGAACAATAGCAGACTTGAAAGAATCTGGGACAGTTCCAGTTTGAAGAGAAGTGTTGATGATGTCAGTGATGAATGGGAGGAGAGTAGGGAGACAGTCGGCGTAGAGAGAACCTGGAAGAGGATCCAGTTCGCAGGTTTTGAACGACATGGATCTGATTGTGTTGAGAATTTCTTCTTGTGAGACTGGGGTAAAAGTAGTAACAGGTGTGCCAGAGAAGGAAGGGTCAGGTGGACATGGTTGACAGGGTGTCCTGTCAAGCCTGTCACGAAGAGTTTGTATTTTGGTGGTGAAATACTTGGAGAATACAGATGGGAGTTCTTCATTTGTATGTTTTGTTGGGAGAGGTAAATCTTTTCGTGTGCCAAGGAGATGATTCATGGTTGTAAAGAGTTCTTTTGAAGAAGAGGCATTCAGGATTTTGGTTTGGAAATAGCTTGTTTTTGCTGATGCAATGAGGGTGGATACTTTTGTTTTAGAGGCTTGGAAAAGTTGCCTGTGTACAGTGAGTTTGGATTTGCGCCAGCGGCGCTCTGCTCTGCGGCGGGCACGTTTTGCACAGGCGATCTCATGAGTGAGCCAGGGGGTAGAGGGGCGGTCAGGTAAAAGATGGGTTGTGGCTGGAGCATGAGTGTCCAGAAGATGGTGGAGAGTAGTATAGAATTCATCGGCAAGGTTATGTGACTTTTCAGAAAGGAGACGGGAGGCATCAGATGAAAATGTGGAGAGGTCGATAGATTTGAGATTGCGTCGAGTCACTGTGCGCATGGTACGGGAAGGAGGAGAAATGTCGAGAGAACAGAGAATTGCAGAGTGGTCAGATGGAAGGGCTGAAGTTAGACGGGTAGAAAGAACTAAGCAGTTGTCAGTAGCGGAATTGTGGTGATCACGAGAAATGATCCAGTCAAGAATGTGACCTTTTTGATGGGTTGGTTCAGAAATGTGTTGAGTCATATTGTGATTGGACAGAGAGTTGATGATATGTCTTGTGTCATAACGGTGAGTGTTGTCATAGTGGATATTGATGTCACCTAGAATGATGAGATTTCCAGGTAAGAGGCAGTAGTGGTCAAGCAATTGGTCAAAGTCAGAGAGAAACGTGGATGTGGTGAGTTTGTTGGCAGAGCTAGGTGGGGGTCGATAGACAGGAGAAGGTGATGGGGTGAGGGGTGAAAGGCAGGATGGGAGAAAGGCAGAGACTGCGAGAAAGATGGGCGGGAATGGAGTGAGTCGTTGTAGAGGATGGCGATACCGCCATCTCGGGATGAGCGATGGAAAGAAGCCAGCCTGTAACCACTCGGAGTGAGGCTAGCATGTATAGGTTTGTGACCAAGGGGGTTAAGCCCTGTCTCTGTGATAAAAGCAATGTCAACATGCTCATCTGCGATAAAATCAGCAATGACTTCGGCTTTGCCATCAGTGCATGTTGACTGAGCATTAAAAAGGCATAGTTTCAGCCTATCACAGTCATATGGTGCGGCCGAGGTGGCGACGAAGGCGGCACCGACGGGACAGAAGGCGAAAGCGGCACCGCCAGCCCTGATGATGATGATGATAAAAGCAATGTTATGTGCACTAAATGCATATTATTATCATCATCTAATCTACCATGACTTAAACACAAGAACAGATTTTCTATTGACTTTGACTTTATGCATTTTTATGGATAGATATCCCATCTTCACCGATTGATTACAGGAGCTGGTGGATCTTCTGAGAGAGCCATGGACTCAAGATCTGGTATCTCAAGTTCAATTCCAGCCCACAACACTAAAAACGGCCTGTTCAATGCTCATCTTAATGTTTCCACATTCTGATGGTATCAGCACAGTATTTCATCTAAAACATCTGTCCCTTCTCCCCCTACCCTTTCCATTTCAAGACCTATATCCAGTGCGTATAGTTTTGTACAGGCTAAGGAGTCTTGTCAAATAACTGTTGACTGGTTTGGTTGGATTGTATATGGAACAGGGTAAGTGTGATGACTCCTCTTGAACAAACTTCAAACTATGGAAAGAGTTCAGCTGGGCTACCTGTCACTCTAACATTTGATGTAAAGACTTTTCTGTCCACAATGTAAAGAAACAAACAAATCTTTTTATATCAATGCACTGATTTTATAAATAACATTAATCTCAGGACTTTTTTAACATAACTATCAACAAGCTATGCACACACACACACACACACACACACACACACACACACACACACACACACCACACACCACACACTGTACTCACCTGTAATTCCATTCTTTGGGCTTCTCCCACTGGGACACTTCAGTGTGACAATTGTAGTAGTATCGTTTGCCGGAGCTACTGATGTGTTCTGACCAGTCACCACATACCCGTACTGCTGTTTTCTGGACCTGTGATGGACAGTGAAAACAACAGTCATGAAGCAAGATTTACAGTATTACAAAGATAAAACTGGTCACAAACTGTTCCATCTACATCAAGCATGAAAAAAGACAAAAGAAACTAAAAGAAAAAGAGCAACACTTTGGGTGTTGGCAGTTCTTTCTCAATCTCTCATCTCCCCAAACTTTTCCACCTGTCTCAACATTTTTTATGCTCATTCATAAATTACAGAACTACTGTCCATGTCTGTGCCATCCACCATCTGTCAGATCAGAAAGTCTTGTCAGATTTATTGCCATGCTCAAAACTTTTCGTATTCTTTGCCTTTTCTGACAAACTCTGTGAGCCCAGAACACTTCTGCAGATGATCAAACGTGTGAAAATACTGATGAGTAGTGTGGGGGACAGGCAGGACATTACCACTTCTAATAATCTCTCAACACAAGCAACATCTCACATTTTTCTTCTATAATGACATCTCTGATTCTCCAAAGACAGGAACTTCTCGAGTGCCTCACATTTACTTATCTGTGTTGTGTAACCTCAGTCCCCTTCACAAGAAGTCTATACAGCTTCTAGTCAGTCTCTCAAACATATTCCAACTGTCTACACAATCATAATCAAAGGTACTTTACAGAACTAAGCACTCCGGCAACAAAACGAAATCTATTCATATCATTTTATCATTGCAGTTTATACCAACAACTTTAGGCTGTTGGCAGCAGAGCCACCTCAAAGGGTGTATTTCTATCACATAAAATCCAGAACTAAAAACAGGAAGGGAAAAAAGCCGAGAAGCCATTTACAGATGGACGTAGAGACACACACCTCACTTTCCTATCAAAATGAAAGGTAGAATAAATAAACAAAATTCAACACAAAAGTACAATTGGGATAAAAAAGATATAAATATATATATATTTAAAAATCACAGTTGCTTTTTCTGGTAGGGTTAATAATATTATGTTAAAAAAAGGGGGAGTCGTTTCTTTTTTATCAAAACAGGTGGTCAGCCAGAACTATACAGACCAGAGACATACACAGACAGAAAGACCAGGAACTGCACAATTTCAGTGGTCATCACTGTCATACTTGATCAACACGAATGGTCAATCTATATGTACGCAATACATCTTCAAGCTACATACTGTCTGCGCAGTCCTAATACCTCTGCAGCATTGTGTGCACCAGGCCACCACAGGCAGTGATACACAATATGCCACAATGTCACTGAGCTCTCTATCTGTGTCTCTATACAGGCTAACAATGAGTGACAATGCACGAAACGACTTCCATACCTCTGCTCGGTGATCCCTTTCCTCCTTTGTCTCTCCCATCCTACTGGAACTGTCATATCTATGGTTGCTGTCTGAATGCATGTCCTGATAGTCTCCGTAAGAAGGTGGTGCTTTCTCACCGATACTGCCTGTAGCCAGATACTGGCTGACCTTTTCCTCTGCCAGATGGAGTGACCCTGTGAAACAGCAGAATCGTTTGCATTACGTTGTGTATCCTATCTTGTTTACATTAAACACTTTACTATGTTCTTGAGGGAAAAAGATTTTTCTATAAAAATAATAAAGCCAAACTACTCAGTAATAAGTCAAAACAACTGTGGTACAGCATGATAGTAAATAAGAAAAAACAAATAAAAAACTACAACACAGCAAGCAAAAACCAAACAAACAATACCACGCACAAATTCCATAACACTTTCTAGAAATATGTGATTTACAAAATAACGAGTAAAAACCAGACTTGATCCACCTAACACATTTCTAGTTTGTTTACTACAATTCTGCAAACATATTATCAAGATTTAACCCTTTCATTAGCAGCAACTGAAGAGAAAAATCCAAAGTTCGGGGTACTTAACCCTTCGACTTCTGCACCCTACCCACCAACCGCAAAACCCTAATCCTTTGACAGAGCAACTTTTGTTTCACTATTGTCAAGGATTTTCTACAATGGAATGAATGGATTTTATCAAAATTTACCACTGCCATGACCCCTTATATTTCCCTACCCATTCTACCAAAATTTTTACCACCCCCACCTGTTGCTGATGCACTTGTCAACAGTAAACATTCATTCAAATCATCAAATCATCGAATATTTTTCAGTTGTTGATTGTGACTTTCAATTGCTGATTCTGCACATAAAAATCCCCCATACATAACACTTTAACAGACAATTTTTTTTTCAATTGTTGATTCTGGGTTATCAAGGGTATCACCAACATGGTACGGTAGACTTTTTGTTTTACATCACTGATGCTTCCAAAGCCCAAAACACAAAAAACAAAAACAAATGAACAAAATAAACAACACTAGGTAGAATCTTGCAACGCCTTGAAAAATTACACAAACAAAAAAACTTAATAACATGAACGAAAAATTGTCAAATTATCCATTTTTTTCCCAAACCACAGTTAAATGACTAGGTGCATTGTTCACCTGACTGCCTATGAACGTTATGAGCTAAAAATCACATAAAAGGTATGCAGCTGATGTGACCACTTTTAAAATGGTGACCTATGAACCATGTCAAGCAGTACATTGGCCTAGTATGAAAGAGTTCAGCTGGTTGTTATTTAAGATATATATACAATCCAATCACTACAAAAAAAAACAAACAAACAAACATTGAAAACCCAATATCAATACATTTTAAGAAAAAAACTATAAAAAAAAACAACTTTTTTTGAGAAAGGACGAATGGTCACAAAATTGACATATTGACAATGAACAATGTAAAGTTACCTGGAAATGTAGTGTCATGAACATGGTGTACTTTATGCAATTAATATCTTAACACAAATCAGAACATATTTCTGTGAGAAATATTACTGCTCTTATTGACACTAATGGAAGTGGTTCTGCCACATTGCAATGCCGCTTACTTTCCTTTTTAGGTTTATTTTCATCCCATCTACTCACAAAACATTTCAACTATTAACTCTTTGACAATGGGCTACTTCGATCGAAGTAACAGCTGAGCTCTCACTGAGGATGGGCTACTTCAATCATAGTAACAGATGGTATAGGGTATATAGCTCCCTCTACTTTTGTTATGCTAATGATGGCAGATGCACATCAGAAATAGCCAGCAGAATCGGCCAAGCCAAAACAGCATTCAAGAAGATGACAAGCATTCTTAGTACTTACCAACAAACGCCTATCAATTAACATCAGCAAGAGAGTCCTTGAATGTTATACAGAACCAATACTGTTGTGCGGATGTAAGGCATGGACAGTCAACAAGCAAAGCCAGAACAAGATTGAGTCAGCTGAGATGTGGTTTCTAAGAAGAATGTTGAGAGTTCCATGGACAGCAAAGAAAACAAACAAGACAGTCTTGATGGAGGCAGACACAAGTAGATCACTCATAAGGAAGATTAGGAAAAGACAGGCAACATTTATAGGCCATTTTATGAGGAAGGGGAATTTGGAGCACCTGGTCACAATGGGAAAGCTGGAGGGAAAGAGAGCACCAGGTAGACCCAGGGAGAAAATGCTGGACGGACTTGCAGAGTGGCTGGGGACAGGGAGGGTGGGGGAGATGCTAGGGGCAACGAGAGGTAGAGACAGATGGAAGTCCATGATCGCCAACACCATGTGGCAGGCATCTGACGATGAATGATTTAGTAGTTGGCAGTTGCTTCCCTTGTGGAGGGAACTTCCGTTGAACGCTTCAGCTACGTTTTGCCGGTTTCTTTGTCTAAAATCGATGGATAAGTTCACTTGCACCCGGTTCTCAGTGATTTCACTGTGGCAGCCCTACGCCAACAGGAGAGGTCAGCTGTGGCAAGTACAGTCACAGCAGAGTTAATCAGTATTATCATCATTAACTCATGAACACAATCTTCCAATCTAAAAATTATGACCTGCTATGCTTTCACAGAACAGTCCATATCATGACAACAAATCAGTACAATTAACCTCTTTTATCCTTATGTCTTTCCAGATAAGCAATTTTGTTGTGATATCTGGGACTTGAGTGGTTGCGAGGGCTGTCGGAGCGAGCGTTCTTGCCATGACCGCCTTGTGCAGGGGAACCGTCTCCATACTTTCCCGCATTGCCCTGTTGCTGGTGTTGCATGTTCTGATGACGATCCAACCACTGCAACATAATTGCCTTTTAAATCTTTTTTTCCCCAGTTCACTGGTGACAGTCAAAACCACAGCAAACAATATTGCTATTTTTTTTACATTCTCATATGTTCTGTATTTGTTGGTTCGAACCATCACAAACAATACAACAGTCTTTTCATTTCCTAATCTTATCTACACCTATCTTACTTGTCTAACCAGCTTCTGACATTATCAGCCATGATAGCTAAACAAATAGTAACTATTTCACTCTCTCATCCCATCCATCAGTTTTCTCTTTGGTGGATTACTCCACCAAAGCTGGGACCCCCCCCCCCCCCCCTACCACCACCACCTTCCCCTACATGATTGTTGTTATTGTTATTTTAGTCTGAAGCCTTGCCAATTGCTGTAGAACCATATCAGATTCAGAGTTATAACCATTTCAAAATACTTCAACAGGTAAAAAACAGACAAGAAAATTAAGTACACATATCAATGCAGTCGCACACATGATAATCTAAGGATATGCCCCTGGCACTGATGTTCCATCTAATTTATCGCACACGGAATTTTAAAAAAATAAACCTGACTACAAATTTCAACACAACTAAGGACAATAAAACGTGTATAAAAATGGGCCTAAATTACCAAAAAGTGCTGCTGCTTAAAATCAGTTATCACATTTCCCTAGAGCCAAAACTGCATTTATTACATGCACAGAATTATCAATCCAAAGAGAAAACATGTAAAACTATCAAACACATACAGGTGAATGGACCAGCAAGGCAGAAAATGATAGGAAGACATGACAGAAAGCTAAGGAACAAGGCAGAAACAAAGAGTGACAGAAAAGAAGAAATTTCTAACAGAGAATTTCCAGAAGGTGGGAATACTATTTATACTGAAAGAGCCCCCAGCATCCCTATGGGGGACCCCCCCCAGACAATGAGAAATGTTCCACCCACCCCCTCCCCAATGACAGCAAATCAAAGGCAGGAATACTCTTGCACCAATTCTAATCACAAATCAGTCTTCTTCACTAAACAACAATACAATACAGGCTACCTGGCTTTTTACATTCACGGAATTATAAATATTCTGAATTTGTTGATCCACTCTCTGCACACTTTTTCTATGTATAGTGTAGCAAGTATTCTGTGACATGGACAGTTTGCACTGTCCAAATGGAATAAGTACTATCATCATTATTATCATTACACTCTTCTTCTGCATGTCTAATAACAATGGACCCTACCAATACATACCTCATATTAGCAGCAGGCTAGCTGATTCTTTTGATAGAGCCACAGACTCAAGATTTTGTGTCTCCCATTCAATCCTATCCTGCAATATGACAGTTGGCTTGTTCATTGCCCATCTAAACTCACTCGATGCAGATATCGGCATTGGTAATTCAGTGAAAGGTCAGGTCGTTGTGGTGACAAATCGCATTCAAAACTACCAGGCAGAGATGAATCTAGGATTATTTACAGCCCATTTGAAGTTCACTGGCTGGCGGTTCATATGTTCCCTGCTGTGTGATACAGAAAGTTCCAAAGTAACTTGGCTATGCTTTGCTCATAAATAAGATGAAAATTTATACAACATGCAACTTGCAAGAGCTTGTGTTCTGCTGCAGGCAAGGCAAATTGTTGCTCAGCATTTATGATGCAATCAAAATGTTTAGAACTGAGGAATCAGCTGCTGCAGAATTACACTTAGCCTTAACAAAACGGCCTTTTTGTCTGCTAGCCTTTGGTTGATGCTTCAAATTTTTTTACCAGGCAGATTGCAAAATCGACCAGCCAAAAGACAGACTTGGACACATGATAGCAAAAAGCTACCAAGAGATTTTACTTGCACAGATTGACTTATTTGTAGGGGGAAAAAACAAGGACAGCATTGGATTTTTTCAACAGGAATACAATGTAATAGAAAAACCAAAAAGAATTATAAAGAAAATGAAAAGTAACACAACAAAATAAAACTCAAGATGCCTTTCACAGTTTCAGTTTCAGACTCTGGTAGAGTCTGGTCTTTTAAGTCCTCATTAATAAGATCTAGACGTCTGGTCATTTTTCCTTTCACGTGGGAAGAGTTTCATTAACACCATGATGACTTGCTTGCTTCTCTTCCAAGTAGAAGTTTCTGACCCAAGGGCTGCAGTTTTCGAGCACTTCATTACAGACACACTTGAGTTATTATGACAGGAAGAGCAGGGTTGCAGTTTAACAATGATCAGTAAAGCTGGGTGACTAGAGGGGAAAATTTAAAGACATGACATAAGCCTAATCGCAGTATGCCAACAGACTTAAACTAAGTTAAAGTTAAACCATTACCCACACTTGTCACTGGCAAAGTTTCATTTTTACTCATTAAAAAAAAAAGAAAGTTTATTTGTCACTTTCAGGGTTGTGATACTAATGATAATTGATCAGATAGGCCTGATTCTCTGCCATGAAATAGATGCTTTTTGTTGTTGTTGTTTTGTTTTGTTTTGTTTTTGTTTTTTTTTGTTTTTTTTTTGGGGGGGTCGTTTTGGTACCACAGTACAGTAAGAACTAGTTGAGTACATGATTTCTTACAGGGTTATAGAATGTCAAGTCCCACACTAAAGCCCGAAATTTCAGACAACTATCTTTTTATTTTTATTTTGACCAAATTGTCCCCTGTTGTACTTAAATGCCTGGTATACAAGGATTAACAATCCTGGCATCAAGCAAGTTAATGCTCCAATCATTCTGGAGGTGTCAGCACTTCGTAGGTCCCATTCCCATGCCCATTTCATGACCTTGCCAAGGCATGGGGTTTTGTGCATGTTCAAGGAATTTGCCAGATAACTGCAAGCAGAGTGTACACTGAATTGTCCATAACAAACTGCAAACATTCAAGAAGCAGACATAGCAAAGTCCTAAAAGAAATGAATCCAACCAGAGCTTGTTGGTCAGATAATATCCCAAACATTTATTTTCTAAAAACATGTCCAACTCACAGTACACATGATGACTCATCCTCACAAAAATCTTTCAACAGTAACCGGATAAAGTAGGAACCTTAACAGCAGACTGTCCATCGGCAAACATTTCCTCCATTTTTAAAAAAATGTGATAATGACAACAATGATTTTCTTCCCCAATGGCAGATGCTACTATTAATATTACATTACACAGACAATTTTCAAACTTGTCACTGCTAATATGCATATCTGCCTGAAACTTTAAAATACCTGAAAAGAAGTATGTCAATAAATCAAAAGGCTGATGAGTAGACAAAGTACAGAAGGAAACCAACAAGTAACACTAGTGATAAAATTCAAGCTGCAAATGAAAGACCATTTTTTTCACAAGCAGTCAGCTGCAAGCTCTAGCAGTCATTTTATATAATGACTCACAAAGAAAAATATCAATAGGACTACAAAAACTTGCCAGTAGTTAACAGAAATCTTCATAACCAAATTGCCAATTCACAAAAGGGCATTTAAGGTCCATAACATAACAGCTGATGGCCAACTAAATATCAAATTCATTTTTCCTAAGAACAATAAACCAATCACCGTGGAGTAGTGGTTTGTGCAACTGACTACCAACTGGAAGAGCGTGGTTTTGAATCACCATCAGTCCCTTCAAAATCATTGTGCAATTTTTCGGACCCAAATGGCTCTGAGTTGACCATGCTATGACCTCATTGGGAAGACTGGGACCACAGAGTCAAGTCTCATCCACTTCACAGATGCATTATCGAGGGTATTCTTCAAATCTTCTGACCAACACCAGAGGTGTCTGTATCACTAGGGCCAGGATGTGTTAAATATTGCAGTAAATGTAGAGCACAACCCTGTCAGGCAGCCTCAATCCTAGATGGAATTCCATAGCATCAAGTTTATCATCCTCAGCAGCAGCATCATTATCATACTGTAAAAATTGTGGAAGCTTCTATGGCTATTAAGGTAGCATAGAAAGTTCGGGGGGGAGGGGTGGCATAGAAAATGGGACCCTCCTTGGCATAGAAAATGGGACCCCCACCGGACCCCCCACCCTTATCCCAAAAAAAGGTGAACACGAAGGAAGTCTTCCCAAATGTGATGCTCCTAAAATACTAATGAAAAATTCAACAGAATGGAACCATCTGGTTGAGAAGGCAGTCACACCACCATGAATTAACTGCTGCACATCAGGCAGTCATACTTTTTCTAGGGAAGGTGTGAGTGCACAATGGGTATTATTGCGACCCTCACTTTAGTGACTTTACAAATTTGTTTTGAAAACTTAGAAAACAAAAAACAAAACAAAACAAAAACAAAAAAAGGAAAGCGCTCTCAATGAATGGGGACAGCTGCCCGAGTTTCACATGGTAAAATCCATTGGATAGAAACAAAAGAAAAATAAAGAAAAAACTAGCAAACACTGCTATCGGCTATGGCTTACACTTAACTTAAATACACGATCCTTCGACGTGTAGATCTACGGAGACTTTGAGTTTGACGTATATAAATCTATATTTATAAATCTACAGACTAGTCTTGGCCAAGGCCTATTTCAATTTGATGATCTACAGTGTGTGATGTTCAGGTTCAAGTAACTCAGTAGGTCTGTAAGTGCAAGTACCTGTTGCAGATGACCGTCTTTCCTTTCAGTGCACCCAAAATTACACACAAACGACGCTGTTATTGTCCTTCCCTTTGCATTGGGCAGAGCACGCTCTTCGTTTCACTTTCATCTGACAACAAATCAAGGTGGATGACGTTGTCATCATGATCACTCTGCAGACTGGACTGTTACTCATAATTTACTTTTGCTTGTTACCGTGCACGCATCACCACAGGTATATCAAAAACTTAGCTACTTGGAATGCACAGAAAGCTCTTGCTATCAATCTAAAGCAGATTCATGATTCTCACTGCATCGGTGTTTGGCAATTTTGACGCCATTTTTCATCCGGGTAGGTTCAATGTACTTGTAGCATGCGCATGCGCACGTCCGTTTTCCGACAATTGCTTCAAGTGACCTTGAATTCTTCTTCCGCCGGAGTTTCAGACGAATAAAATGCGGTGGGCCTATGACCCGGAAGCTAAAGGGTTCCATCGTTCAAGATAGCTGTCAAGAAAGGTTAAGTTATAGACGTTACAGATGTTTATAACGTGTTTGATTAATTAATGTAGATAGGATGTCACAGTCTCAAGATAGGAAAATAACAGTTGTCTCTCTTGCAATGTTACGCCCCGACAGAACGACGAAAACAAGCCGTCAAAACATTCCTTTTACTCGGTAGAATAAACAGGTCTAAAATGCAAAGCGAAACAGACGACAGAAATTTTCAAGAAAAAGAACCCAAGGAAAGAAAAAAGAGTGCTGGTGGTTGGGGGCCAGACAGCCTAGGTGACACTCTGTTAGTATTTAGATCCTATGTTCCGAGAGCAGTAAAAATAATAATAATAATTTTTTTTAAAAAGTAAACGAATAAATGAAAATAATAATTATAAAATAATTTTTTTTAAATGTCAGAAGTGCGATCACATTATTGAACAAATTTTCATGAACCAGAAAATCACGGGGAAAAAAATCAGAACGCGTATTTAATACTGTATTAAATACGCGTTCTGATTTTTTTTTGTATTATACAACCAGACAAGACAGGCTCGGATTTTCGGCCAACTGGCCTTTGTCAAGCGTAGACGTAAGATCACAAATGAACAAACACCAAATACAAAAATTAAAAGACAAAGACTGAAACTTCCCTGCTGCTTCGTCCAGTGGGAGAAAAAGACTAAACTGAGAGTTTCTGTACACATGTGCAAATTGTGTCAATCTGATTTTTTAAAAAATTTTTTTTTATTGTGGATGATGAAGATGTACACACATGCAGACAGGAGACTTTGTTGTTTGTTTCATTAACGAGGGGTTTCTCAGAAGGGAGGACAGATATGTTCATCTAAAGGTGAAAAATCCGGAGAATGCTTGAGAATTTGGAGGCCAAATTCATTTTTGAATGATCAGTATGTGTAACAAACTGAATGAAACTCCTTTCCACACTGATAAACGAAGACTAGACAAGATTCAGTCAGGTAGACATATTAGAGACAATTCAAACATTTTGTTTAACATTATGTTTTACCTGGAAAACGAAGATTTGTCTGAATTATAAGTATCCACTGTATTTGGATATGGTCAGAACAGGTCGGTTGGTTTGCTATCGGTAACAATATAATCCGATACTACCTGTTCATAATCAATCCAGGTAAATTGGGCTCGTCAGCCTTGGAGGGGAGCTAATCTAGGAAAAAATAAACTCTGATTACTCTGATTTCAAACTCCTGCAGCCTTGTGGCCTTATCCATCCATTGGAAGGGCTTCTGGAGATGGCGTCCCCCTGGTAGTCTGATGCTGGTTATGGCCCTTTTTGGCAATTCTTGCGACACTGCTGGCGCCAAATTGTATTGGCCTTTCCCATTCCTTTGGATCCGTTGGCTGCATGGAGAGGGGAGACATGCTGCATTAGCAACAGTTGGTTCTCCATACCACCCTGCCAAGGCTCGTGCCCTGGGGAGGACATCCAGCTTTGCCTCATAGCGTCAAAAGAACCAGAAAAAGAGTAGAACACTCGTTCTCTGAAACAGCACAGGAAGCAACAATTACAGGCTATAAACCACAGTGTTTGATCAGTTTCCGCACCGACCTCGTCAGTCACACCCATCACTGCCCCAACTGCAGTGAAACCATCAACTGGGATCCATTTTCCATTGTTGATCCTGACCAAAGCAGGCCTCCTACTGATTTTGTAAGGGCATTTGGTTCAGTCAGTAAACTGAAAATTATGGGATAAGTCGTAAAAGTATTTGAATTTGGAAATGATATATGTAACGGGGTATCCACATTATACAAGTGATAGTGAATGGAAAAGAATCCCAAAGTTTCAGTTTAAAAGGAGTATCATCATCATCATCAAGTGCTTTGCTGCATGGCGTTGGCGATCATGGCCCTCCATACGAATCTATCCCTTGTCGCTGCAAGTACATCTCCCACCCTCTCTGTTCTCAGCCATCCTGCACGTCCGTTCATGTTTTCTCCCTGGGTCTACCTGGTGTCCAGCTTTCCTGTTGTGACCAGGTCTCTAATTTCTTTCCTCATAAAATGGTCTATAAATGTTACCTGTCTTTTCCTAATCTTGTTTATTAATGATCTTCTTGTATCTGCCCCCTTCAAGAACATTTCGTTTGTTTTCTTTGCTGTCCATGGAACTCTCAATATTCTTCTTAGAAACCACTTTTCGGTTGCCTCAATTTTGTTCTGACTTTGCGTATTGACTGTCCACGCTTCACTCCCGTACAACAGTATCGGTTCTATGTAACACTCAAGAACTCTCTTCCTGATGTTAGTTGATAGGCACTTTTTGGTAAGAACGCTTGTCATCTTCTTGAATGCTGTTTTGGCTTGGCCGATTCTGCCGGCTATTTCTAATGTATATCTGCCATCTGGTGCAGGAATAGGTGCAATGAAGCTAGGGAAACTTGGCTGGAAACAAAGTGCAAAGTGCAAATAGAGTATACGGTCCAAATAATCCAATTTTTCCTTGCCTGGTTGTCCTTTTCGTGGAAATTCTTGCATGTAAAATTGGGGAAGACGAAGACATAAAAAGCATAAAGAGATGAATGGAGAAGAGTTGCAGAATGGTTCAGACGTTTGCCTGCCAACAACTCGAAGTTTCAGGGTTGGCTTTAAAGTGAGACCTTGACATTTCTCCTCACTTCGACTGGAAAATCGAACTGAACGTCTAGTCCTTCGGATGGGGATGAAAGATGAGTCGAACCCGTGTACCTTCTGGCCTGCGCACACTAAAGATCTCAGGGCAGTTGAAAATCGGAAAGAGCGGGACATTCGCTCATCTGCCCTGGTAAAAAACACTGGAGAGATAGGTTCATTTCCCAGGTCCCTCCCTTTGAAGGTCAAATGGTCTTCTTGCGTTTTGAAGTCTTGTTAAAAATAATTGGGTGGTGCTGCACTGCGGCGACGCGGTTCAAAGGGGAGAGCAGCCCGAGTTTCACATGATGTGTCCATTGTGACAAAAGAAATAAATATGAATGTGAGTGAGAGATACCAATTACAGAGTTCACAGTAAGCCAATTTGCAGATGATATAACATTTACCTTAGAGAGGAACAAGATGTCATTCGAGGAGTTGTTTGAAACATTTTCAGGTTTACTTAATTTTGGGAAAGAAAAAGCACCCTCAATCGGATGGCTAGGAAAAAAAATGGAAAAACTCATCTAGGAATTATTTATCACCTGTCGGTGTCTCCGGGTTCAGCGTTGGTCGCTGCACTCTTTGACACCACCACTCCCATCCAAGTGGCTCTGTCTTGACTTATGTGGATGTATGAGATTGGAGGTCTGCCTTTCTTCCTTTTCGCCTGTTTTTTCTTGAAAAATAGTTGCCATGAGGTCCATGTTCTTGCTACGTGATATATGGCCAATGTATTTTAGTCTTCTCTTGTTGATGTCTGCTAGTAATTTTCTGGTGGTATCAAGTTCTTCCAGAACACTTTCAAAATTTCTTCTTTCTGTCTATTTGACATGTAGTTTCAATTCAATTCAATTCAAATCCCGTGGTCTGGTTGACCGTTGGGGCACCACTGAAGATCTTGCAACCAACTTCCTCCACTCCTCACGGTCCTTAGCTTTCCGCAGAATGATGTTCCATTCTTTTCAACGCCAGTCCACTCTGATATTGTCTTCCCATCTTTTTCTCTGTCTGCCTCTTCGTCTCCCTCCCTGTACTGTTCCATGCAAGACTGTCTTGGCCAGTCCAGATGATCGTGTGACGTGCCCGTCCACCTCAGTCGTACAATCATTCTAAGTGCTACACTAAACAAGAACAAATTCATACTCACAGATGTCTGTCTAGGACCATAGGTCCCTGCCCTGAGGAGGGCTTCACAACAAAATTCACACTTGAGCTCTCAATTCTTTGCTACATTGAGTCTCCACACTGTAGAAGTGATGCTTCAGGATTAGTTAACAACAAACACCAGAAGGGTTCAGATAGGACCCAGAGCAACAATGACTCGCCACTCTGCGGACAATCACCTCCCAAGCTTCCAATGCCACTCAACAGACATTTCATTAACGAAAGCGGGAGGAGAGCTGTCCATGCGTTGCATGACCCATTCGGACCCAGCCATCAGTACTTTGTTTACAAACTGAATGACATGGTTGGGAGATGACAAACCCCGGAACATAGCCAACAACGCTATATCTCTTTAAACTAAATACAAATTTCTAGAAATGTTACTGTTGGGTACAAGCGTATATAGCGAAAGAGATTAAACTATTTTGGATTGAACTATGTACAAAGAGAACATTTTGGATTGAACAACCAATCTGAGAAATATGCATAATTAACCCGATACATTATAGTGTGCATAGGCCTGCAGAATGTAAGAGAGTGTGAGGTTCTGGGAGGAAAACAAGCAAGGGGGGTGGGAGTTAGATGCAATGTAACTACTGGTCATTCTTATGTACGCAGATGACCATTACAAGACATGTTTGTCTATATGTTGGAGGAAGTGGGGCACGTGTGGACAGCAAGTCTTGATTGAGGTGAGGGAGGGTGTGTGCTGGTTTTGAACTCCGACCATCTATGTAACAGTCAAGCATTAGTCCAGCCATAAACGCCGACCACGTACGTGACTATTGCGTGACATGTTTTCCAGCTGTTGGAAGGCATGGTAAGAAAAGAGTGAAAACGCTACACTGGTCAACAGGCCTCGATTGATATGATGTAAGACTTGGGTGAGGGGGAAGGACGGTATGAAATGCACGTATTCAAAACCGGTGTGTATACGAAAACTAGTATCTATACATGACATGTTTGTCCATCTCTTGGAGGAGATGGTAAGAGAAAGTATCGTTTAATTGTTATTTGGAATTTAACGTCCTCACCCACATAAGCGATACGGCAGATAGATTGCTGATACTTGAGAATGTATCACAAGAACTGGTCACCTATATACACATGGTTAATACATGACTTGTTTGACTTTGCCATGTGTGCTGATTGTGCTTGTTTCCGTGTGGGTGCGGTTGTCTTATTGTTGGGCGAAGAGAATTATGGAGATGGGGATGATAAATTGTGTTACAAAGCGAACAGTGGTTGGTTGTTATGCTGGTTTGCCAATTGATGTGGCATCTATGACATAAATCTATGTGGCTTTAACACTGTACAGTCATACCACCTTTTTGTTTGTTTGTTTGTTTACAGAGTTAGAAAACATATTCAGTAGAGCCCCAGACTTTGCCAGAGGCTTATGCACACGTACAGGGATTATGCCTTCATCGCTTTTGGATCTTATCTATCACATGGCATCTGTGGCATCAGTGCATATGAAATTCATTCTGAGCACAGAGACATCATCTTGAAAAACTGAAACTAAAACTAAAACTGAAACTGAAGTTTTCTTTTGAAGCTGTCATTTACGTCATGATTGATGACGCTATCATTGCAGCAGACATTGTATATTACTGGAGGGAAGTCATCATTGCAGTCTTATCGTTTCAGTAATAAATGTTAGTTGAAGAATTTTATTCCGTTTCGTTTATGTTTTGTATTAGTGATGGATGTGAGTGTCTGAATCATGGTATTGATTAATATAAAGATATAACTCTGGACGAAACACTGGGCCTGTGTTCATAACGCAGTGGTTGTGTGTTCCACCTTTAGACATGCCACGCTTTGTCTTTAATGTGTTTATTTTTTATTTACTTTGTACATTTTTAAGGTAGACCCTTATCTCACTTGGTCAGAGGACACGGGGATCATGGGTCTGACCTTCGTGTGGGCCACAGGTGTTTTTTTTAACTTCCATTTGTCCGTTGTCTGAGTGCCATGTTAATGATACATATGTTGGGGTTCAACCTCTGGACAAGCCAGGTCGTCACCATGGGCTCAAAACCTGATATTTCAAATTCAGTGTCAGCCCATTACATGAAACCTGACCTGTTTGCTGCCTGTCTTGATAATCCTGTCACAGTTCTGTCATCGGTTGTTATGTATTGTTTAAGGATATTGTCAGTTTCTGCTGGGTGCTGTGTCATGTTAGTATTAACGGCAATGAAACAGTCGATAGAGCAGCAACGACAGCAACAACAAAAAAGTGCACACGTATCTGAAAAATCAATACAAATGCATGCTCGCACTACAGCGAACGAAGCTCGCAAGTCGTTTGAATTAGCGTCATGGATTCGATTTCATGAACATGTAAATGGAAAGTATGTCACTAGAAAGGATATAAGTGCCTTTACAATTTATCGTGCGGGGGGGGGGGGGGGGATGCAGTATTCCTCCCTGTGCCATCTGAGATCGATTGTTATAGTTTACTTTCGTCTTCGAGTAAACACCGGAGTTTGGAGCTTCTAGTTTGTTTAAGATGGATTCACAGCACTCGTACAATTTCATATACGCTCCACCCGAATCTGCCAGTGACCACTCGGCTGATTTGCTGAGCCTTTATAATGCCAAGGGGGGGGGGGGCTATGAACTCTGAGCTGACACCATGAAAATGACGAAACATTAAGATGGACAGCGAGCAGGTCAGTGCTGCGGGCTGGGATTGTAGTGGAGATACCAGATATAAAGTCCACGGCTCTATCAAGAGAACCAACCAGCACACACACACACACACACACACACACACACACACACACACACACACACACACACACACACACACACACACACACACACACACACACACCACACGCACCGCTGAAAACAACATATTGCAAAACTGTTCAGTGCATCTGTTGTGAAAAAAATCACACGGTATCACCGTCTGTTTTGCTGCAATGAACCTTTTACCAAAACGGTTTAGAGACCAAAAAAACTTCAGAAATTCTGATGCACATTTCAGTGAAGTAACATCAGATCATGTTATGTTAGTTCAAATCTCAGATTCAGTGATACAGAACTGCTTTATTTTACTGAGTTTATTCTGTTTCAGTGATATTCTTTTCCTTTATGGTTACTATTAAGTTTCAGCTCCATCTATCCATGTGTACTTTTTTGTCTTCATCTCTTCCTTTTATACACTTTCTGTCTCTTACTGTCCCCCCTCCTCCTTCCTCCTTTTGTCCGCTTAATGTCACATACAGAGACACCGTTGGCAGGGTTTGACACACAACCAACTGAGCTTGAAGAATCTGATGATTACTCTTTTGTGTGGCGCCCCTATCGCTCTTTACGGACTTAAAAGAGGAGGAGGAGAAGAACACGATGATGATGATGATGATGATGATGACGACGATGACGATGATGGTGATGATGATGATGGTGACGACGATGATGATGACGACGATGATAATGATGGTGATGATGATGATAACTACGATGACGACGACGATGATGATAGTGATCACGATGTTGACGACGACGACGACGACGATGATGACGACAACGATGACAATGATGATGATGATGATGACGACGACGATGACGATGATAAATCATTTACACGTACAGCGAAAAAAATCAAAGAATGAATAAACTCTCAGGGTAAAGGCACTATACAAGCATTTTGCGTCACGGAAGATTGGAGGCCCTCATAAACTTAAAATGACACCTTCACGAACATACCCTGTGTCATTATACCAGATGGTAACAGCCAGAGAAATGATCAGAAATCCACCATAAAGGGGAAAGAAGTAACTTTCAATAAAGGGAAAGAAGTAACTTTCAATAAAGGGGAAAGAAGTAACTTTCAGTAAAGGGAAAGAAGTAACTTTCAATAAAGGGGAAAGAAGTAACTTTCAATAAAAGGGAAAGATGTAACTTTCAATAAAGTGAAAGAAGTAACTTTCAATAAAGGGAAAGATGTAACTTTCAATAAAGTGAAAGAAGTAACTTTCAATAAAGGGAAAGAAGTAACTTTCAATAAAGTGAAAGAAGTAACTTTCAATAAAGTGAAAGAAGTAACTTTCAATAAAGGGAAAGAAGTAACTTTCAATAAAGGGAAAGAATTAACTTTCAATAAAGTGAAAGAAGTAACTTTCAATAAAGTGAAAGAAATAACTTTCAATAAAGGGGAAAGAAATAACTTTCCATAAAGGGGAAAGAAGTAACTTTCAATAAAGGGAAAGAAGTAACTTTCAATAAAGGGAAAGAATTAACTTTCAATAAAGTGAAAGAAGTAACTTTCAATAAAGTGAAAGAAGTAACTTTCAATAAAGGGGAAAGAAATAACTTTCCATAAAGGGAAAGAAGTAACTTTCAATAAAGGGAAAGAAGTAGCTTTCAATAAAGGGGAAAGAAGTAACTTTCAATAAAGGGAAAGAAGTAACTTTCAATAAAGGGAAAGAAGTAGCTTTCAATAAAGGGAAAGAAGTAACTTTCAATAAAGGGGAAAGAAGTAACTTTCAATAAAGGGGAAAGAAGTAACTTTCAATAAAGGGAAAGAAGTAGCTTTCAATAAAGGGGAAAGAAGTAACTTTCAATAAAGGGAAAGAAGTAACTTTCAGTAAAGGGAAAGAAATAACTTTCAATAAAGGGGAAAGAAGTAACTTTCAGTAAAGGGAAAGAAATAACTTTCCATAAAGGGGAAAGAAGAAACTTTCAACAAAGGGAAAGAAGTAACTTTCAATAAAGGGAAAGAAATAACTTTCAATAAAGGGAAAGAAGTAACTTTCAATAAAGGGAAAGAAATAACTTTCCATAAAGGGGAAAGAAGTAACTTTCCATAAAGGGGAAAGAAGAAACTTTCAATAAAGGGAAAGAAGTAACTTTCAATAAAGGGAAAGAAATAACTTTCCATAAAGGGGAAAGAATTAACTTTCAATAAAGGGAAAGAAATAACTTTCAATGAAGGGAAAGAAGTAACTTTCAATAAAGGAAAGAAATAACTTTCCATAAAGGGGAAAGAAGTAACTTTCAATAAAGGAGAAGAAGTAACTTTCAATAAAGAAGAAAGAAGTAACTTTCAGTAAAGGAGAAAGAAGTAACTTTCAATAAAGGGGAAAGAAGTAACTTTCAATAAAGGGAAAGAAATAACTTTCCATAAAGGGGAAGAAGTAACTTTCAATAAAGGGAAAGAAGTAACTTTCAATAAAGGGAAAGAAGTAACTTTCCATAAAGGGGAAAGAAGTAACTTTCAGAAAAGGGGAAAGAATTAACTTTCAATAAAGGAGAAAGAAGTAACTTTCAATAA
>CM060305.1:10446156-10551156 GCA_030674185.1 Monoplex corrugatus
TGCAAAATAACAGCAAACAGCACAACCTTGAGACAGGTTGATAAATTTAAATACCTGGGAACGATCATTTCATCAGATGGGAGATAGCCAGCAGAATCGGCCAAGCCAAAACGGCGTTCAAGAAGATGGAGAGCATTCTTACCAACAAATGCCTATCAATTAACATCAGGAAGAGTTCTTGAATGTTATATAGAACCAATACTGTTGTATGGTTGCGAGGCGTGGACAGTCAACAAGCAAAGCCAGAACAAGATTGAGGCAGCCGAGATATGGTTTCTAAGAAGAATGTTGAGAGTTCCATGGACAGCAAAGAAAACTAACGAGACAGTCTTGATGGAGGCAGACACAAGTAGACCACTCGTGGGGAAGATTAGGAAAAGACAGGCAACATTTATAGGCCATTTTATGAGGAAAGGGGAATTGGAACACCTGGTCACAACGGGAAAGCTGGAGGGAAGGAGAGCACCGGGTAGACCCAGGGAGAAGATTCTAGACGGACTTGCAGAGTGGCTGAAAACAGGGAGGGTGGAAGAGATGCTAGAGGCAACAAGAGATAGAGACAGATGGAAGTCCATAATCGCTAACACCATGCAGCAAGGCACCTGATGATGATGATGATCTTGCTGAGGTCTGGTGTCACCTGGCCGCATGACGGTCCCTACCGGACGAAGGTGCTCCACTGGAGCACCTCTTTACGTCGTTAACATCATTTTTCTTCTTTTGTCTGTCCGTAATGTACTAGGGGGAATACGATGGTGGTTACCCGTTGCCTTCCATCGACTTTTTTTTGTTGCGGTCTTACTGCTAGCCTTTGTCGTTCCCATGACAACCTACAAGGCAGTAGGGTGATATTTTTTCAGGATTTGTTTATCTACATACTCCTTTATTTTGTATTTATTTATTCATCTACTTACTTACTTCTTATTCACTTACTCACTCACTAACTCACTTACTCACTTACTTACTTACCTATCTATGATTAAGAAGATAGTGTCTTCACCTAGATGATAGCTGAGCATTTGGGCATTGATGGGGAGAGGGGGGGGAGGGTTCTGTTATGTGAGACAAGTTTATACAGAATAGCTAGTTGTGCTGTGATTCTGACCTGTATTTATTTATTTATTTACTTTATATGTATGTTCCTTTTTCGAAGGTAAGATACATAGATACACATATCATTTACATTTAACCAAGATTATTCCAGGGACGGCTGATAGAATACAAGTATAAAATATAGACTAGGTAAAACATAGGTAGGGCCTCAGGACCTGGCCAGCTCGTGGGTTTATGTGCAGGCTTAAGGCTTGTGCTATGATCACCATACACAAGGCACCTGTGACGTTAGTACATATGGAATTCGTTCCGAGCCCGGAGTCGTCATCTTGAGAAACTGAAACTGAAACTGAATCTCTCTGTCTTCTTCCCTCAGTCCCTCCTTCCCTCCCTCCCTCCCTCCGTCTCACTCTCTCTCTCTCTCATATCATTTGATATAAGAAAATTCAGCAGGCTTTAGAAAAAATACTAGATTTTACTCTGTATGCGATTGTTCAGAAATATATGAGCAGAAAGGGTGAAAAATTATATGTTGCACTTGTAGGTTTTAAGAAAGCCTTTGATTCAGTTCAGAACATTCAACTTTTAGAAAGGATCAAAAACAAGGAGCGAAAGGTAAGTTTCTTGTTTTGCTAGGAGCAGTGTATGAGTCATTGTGTATCAGGATGAAATGTGAGCTATCTGAGTTGTTTGACTGCCCACCCTGTTGGTGTGAGACAGGAATGTGTTTTAAATCCCACCATATTTTTAGTATTCATCAATCAACTAGCTAATCAGATAGAGTGGTCTTATGATGTGAGGTGTGTACTGTAGAACCTAAATTTAATTCCAAGGAAAGTTTCCTGCTATCTTTATACTTTACTCAGCTAGTTGAATACTGGGATTGTCCTTCCAGTCCGTCATTTTAGTGCGTGGTCAAGGTTGCTACTATTGCTGATGGAACTGCCGAGGTATGTGAAATTCTCTGTCTCCCAAGTGTCTTCTGGTCAGTGAACACATCTCTTGGCACCTGATGTTTCCTGCTCAACAGTTTCGTTTTTTGCACTGATGATAAGCCAAAGTTTCCTGCAGAGCCGCCGATGTCAGCTACAGACAACTGAACATTTTGAGTTTAACTTGTGATAGTAGCTATGTCGTTGGCAAAATCTAATCAGAAATGTTCTTTCCTTCACTCTACTATATTCCCTTTCCTTGGGATGAGTGCTTTGGCACCCAGTCGATGGCAATTGTGAAGAGGAGAGAGGAAAGGATACACCCATATCTGATGCAAGTGATTGCGGCAAACTAGTCATTGTAGCCGTTCTCTGTACTGATTCGACACTTTGAGTTGTTATAGGTTTGCTCTGTGGCATATACAACTTTCTCTGGAATGCCATAGAATTTCATGATCTTACAAAATAATGGTTTGTTGACACTGTCGCCAAAGGCTTTTGTGAAATATATAAAGCTGATGGCAAATAAGGTTTAGTATTCTCCACATTTTTCAATGATCTGTCTCAGGGTGAAGATCTACACATGAACATACAGAGGAATATGGTAATCTGAATATGACTGATATTGTGTGCTTCAAAGTGTAAAATGACAGGATTACACAGCTTGCCGAACTAGGGTAGAATTTCATAGCCAAACAAACAAACAAACAAACAAACAAACAAACAAACAAACTGAAAAATGCATTTGAAGTATTCCTGCAAAATTCGCATGAAAGGGAGCTGTACACCACAGTCACGAAATTTCCCTGCAACTTTGATTGATAATGGCGAAATACACATGGATTATTGAGACAGACATGGATTATGGAGACAGACATGGATAATGGAGACAGACATGGATAATGGAGACAGACATGGATTATGGAGACAGACATGGATTATGGAGACAGACATGGATAATGGAGACAGACATGGATTATGGAGACAGACATGGATAATGGAGACAGACATGGATTATGGAGACAGACATGGATTATGGAGACAGACATAGATAATGGTGACAGACATGGATGATGGTGACAAACATGGATAATGGAGACAGACATGGATAATGGAGACAGACATGGATAATGGTGACAGACATGGATGATGGAGACAGACATGGATAATGGTGACAGACATGGATGATGGAGACAGACTGGATAATGGAGACAGACATGGATGATGGAGACAGACATGGATAATGGTGACAGACATGGATGATGGTGACATGACAGACATGGATAATGGTGACAGACATGGATAATGGTGACAGACATGGATGATGGTGACAGACATGGATAATGGTGACAGACATGGATGATGGTGACAGACATGGATAATGGTGACAGACATGGATGATGGAGACAGACATGGTAATTGTGACAGACATGGATGATGGAGACAGACATGGATGATGGAGACAGACATGGATAATGGTGACAGACATGGATGATGGTGACAGACATGGATAATGGAGACAGACATGGATAATGGTGACAGACATGGATAATGGTGACAGACATGGATGATGGTCACAGACATGGATGATGGAGACAGACATGGATAATGGGGACAGACATGGTATAAACATGGAGCAGACATGGTATGGAGACAGACATGGATTAATGGGACAGACATGGTTATGTAAAGGGACAGACATGGATATGGAACAGACATGGATATGGATGACAGAAAAATGGATAATGGAGACAGACATGGATTATGGAGACAGACATGGATAATGGAGACAGACATGGATAATGGAAGACAGACATGGATTATGGAGACACAGAGACAACTGGATAATGGAGACAGACATGGATAATGGTGACAGACATGGATTAATGGAGCAGACAGGGAAACGATGGGAATGATATGGAGACAGACATGGATTATGGAGACAGACATGGATTTAATGGAGACAGACATGGATTATAGGACGAACAGACAATGGATAATGGAGGACAGACATGGATAATGGAGACAGACATGGATTATGGAGACAGACATATGGAAAAATGGAAGGACAGACATGGATATGGAGACAGACATGGATAATGGAGACAGACATGGATGATGGAGGACAGACATGGATTGGATGTAGATGACAGACATGGATGATGGTGACAGACAAGAGTTATGGAGAGACAAAGACATTTTATTCTTGTCTGTTCAAATGCTTACATGTTTATTTGTGGCCTGATATGTAAGCCTGTTCCTGTGCATTAACATGTGTGAAGCATTTTCGTAGGTGGTTACATTTTGCCATTATGCACCACAACCCACCTGGTATTATATCGTTGTTTTCCTTTTTATTATTATCATTTATTTGTTTCTCTTATATGTTTGTTTGTTTGTTTTGTTAATCAACCTCTTCTATGTTTGTATGCTTATATAAAGTCTGTGTGTAGAACAGAAGAGACAAGCTGTAAGACAGCTATTTTAATCGTACAATGGGGACCTTATCACAAGTCTTCAACTCAAAATACAGAAAGAGTCGTGAACTTGGTGATTAAGTTCCTTTTGATATCACTGTCTTCACCACACATCCAAACCAGGTGGACACAATGATAGGAGAAAATAAAGATCGAATTTATTTATCAGCATCTTCTTCTTCCTCTTCCTTAATTTTGAAAAAGAATCATTGGAACACCGCAATAAAGAAGCGTTCACCTGATTCTCCCAGTTCTGTCAGTTGTGTGCCAAAGCCTGGGTCTCTGTTCTGCAAATGTTTTGTCTGTCCATTCCACGATATTGTAAGTCTATCGGTTTTTTTTTCTTCTTCCTGTCCATCTCACTCCATCAACAGTTCCCCAGAGGATTAATTTAGCAAGGCCATTGGATGTTGTTATATGGCCATGCCATCCTAGTTTTTGATTCTTAACTGAGATCAGCAGAACTTCAGATGGTCTGATGCTGCGTGATTGTTTGGCGTGCATTTCTTAAGTGATGTGAACAATATATCTAGTGTTTTCTATCGTGCACTAACACCTCATTTTGGTTGGATTCGTCTTCCTGAAGTCGTTGTGAGGATCCATATCTAGCATGCAAGATGGTATGTACCAGCACACCTAAGAACCTGATCTTGTGTTACTTGTAGAAGTTCTTGTCCTTCCATACATATTCAGCCTGGACAATGCTAATGTTGTCTTTGCTACCCTTGACAGGAATTCTGGTTTGGCCTTTTTGATTTCAAAGGATATCCATGGTGCTGAGTTACGATCTGTAATGGCAGGTGTAGGTAGTGCAGTCCAATTTTATGACCCGATGGTTGCCGATTTTGACTGAAACTGGAGCGGGTACCCACACTGTGGTACAGAATTGAAAGTGCCTCCCAAGGGGCACTCATAAACACTCCATGTAAAAGTAATGAAAACCACTATCTCCTGATATATAGTTATAAGATAGATCAGTGGCTTTCAACCACATCAAACCAGAACTCCAGCACTGGAAAAGGAATGGAAAAATGATTTCCAAATGCAGTACATTAAAATTATAACTATCACTGGCTTACAATGATATACCCATCACTACACTAGTTTGCGGATAATAATCCAGTACAGCTACTCTTGTCTATTCAGTTAACACTAATTGACAAACTTAGTAGGCCTATAACAACCACCTCTACAAGGACATAGATTACATGAGACCAATTTCACTACTTAACACATAATGTAAAATTGAATCCGCGTGTATTGCTAATGCAATTAAAACAATACTTCCAAACCTGAATCTGCGTGTATTACTAATAAAATTAAAACAATACTTCCAAAGCTTATTTGTGAATATCTGACAGGCTTTACTGCAAAAAGTATCTTGAAAACAGTCTAAGGCTAATTTATGACTTGCTCGTCATTTGGATTAAAAAAAAAATTACCTGGACTTTGCCTTTGTCTTGACCGTAAGAAAGCTTTCGATTTGTTAGATTGGAAAATTTTGTTCAAAATTCGAATACTTTATGGTTTGGAAAAAATCGGTGTGAATGGATCAAAACATTTTACAAGAACCTGAAAGCAATTAATGGGGGTAGGGTGATTAATTATTTTATCTTTTCAGCCACATACTGTGTGTGTGATTGTTTATTTTCTCAACGGTCAATGCTGGTAGGCTAGAGGACTGGGAGAGATAGGGACAGCAGCGTCAGACATATCGCGACGTCATAGCAACGTGACGTCATCGATAATCGTGTCAGAGATACTTGTGTCATAGGGATAATCGACATAAGACGAATCTTGAAAACTGGCAATTATGACCAGAGAAGTTAAATACATTAAAGGTTTTATGATTAATAGAAAAAAATCTGTTAATATGCAAATGATGCCCAACTTATCATAACATAAAATATCATTTGAAAAATATACTCATCTTATTCAAAATTTTGGAAAATTTTCAGGCTTCTTCTCAAAACTGACAAAACACAGGCAATTTGCTTAGGAAACAAAAGAAAATGAGATCTACACAGAAACTGAATATAAACTTGAACCCTCAAAGAATCAAAATAGTAAGAGTGTGGTCTACAGAAGACGTGAAGTGATGCGAGGAAAAAAAATATGCTGTAAAACTGTCAGAAGTAAGAGCTTTATTCAAAATTTGGATACTCCACTGGGAAGAGTCACTGTGCTTAAATCAATGATTCTTTACAACCTAATCCATATCTGGATTCTGCTCCCAGATCCCCATGATGATTTTATCAGTAATCTTCAGAAACTGTGTTATTCGTCCTTTTGGAATGGTAAACGTGACATAAATACCAGAAAAAAAAAATATATATAAACAAAAACAAAAAACAAAACAAAACAAAAAAAACCAAGAAGAAGAAGAAAACCCACATTACAAATGGAGGTTTAAACATACCTGATTTACAGGATTATACTGGAACTATAAAACTTTCTTGGATGAACAAATTTGAAAATACAAAACATCTATGGAAATTATATGTAGTTAGCTTTTTAACAGATTTTTGAAAAATATAGCCTAAGCTGTTTCTCATAAAACCGACGATAACTTTTATGGAAACACGCAGTGAAAGCACATTAGTTTCAGTTTCGGTTTCAATTTCTCAAGACGACGTCTCCACGCTCGAACGAATTCCACACGCACTAATGTCACAGGTTCCATACGGTGATTATGGCACAAAACTTAAGCCTGCACATAAACCCATGAACTGGCCAGTTCCTGAGGCCCTACCTACACTATGTTTCACCTAGTCTATATGTTTTATACTAGTATTGTATCAGCCTATCACCGGAGCAATCTCGGTAAAGCATTCTACCATTTTTTGCGCCCATATCGAACCAACAACGCTGACTTACTGTCAGAAGCAGTCCTACATAATGAAAACAAACAAACAAACAAACAAACAAACAAAAAAGAAACCAGCTATCGAAATAATATATATAGTAAATGGGTTCAAAAAGAAGTTTACACTATTGCACGTTTCTTGAACGCCAATGGGTCATTTCTGACACATTGTGAATTCAACAAAAAATACGACATGAATATAAATGTATCTAATACGCTATTGAATAGGAAGCCAGTGGAGCATACTAAACAGGAGTGTTGAAGTCTCATAGCAAGAAGCTTTTGGGATGAGTCTTGCCACAAATGTTTGAACTTCTGTAGGGATAAATAACAGGCAAGGGAGCACGAATAAGAAGACTGCTACAATCATCTTGACGAGAACGTACACAAGAAGTCACAAGAGATTTGGCTGCAGAATCGGTGAGAAGATGCGCGAATAAACCTGATACGTCTGAGTTCCAAATTAGCCACTAACATTCTTTGGTTGTATGAAGTAGCATGGAAAGATTAGAATCAGAGATGGGAATATCACATGCACTGAAAGAGATTGAACATGGAAGAGGTATAACTTTGTTGGTGTGTGAAAATAACAGAGCTTCAGTCTTGTCATTCTTAAGCTTATGTCAGTTGTCAATCATCTGGTTATTAATGTCATTTGTGCATAATTAGAGTGCGGGAATTATTTCATTCAGTTCTGCTGCAGATGCTGATTTTTTTTTTACTTGTGTGTCGTCAGCAAAGAGGTGGTCAACAGAACGTTGGGTTACAATGTGTCAATGGAGAAGAAATGGGTAGTGTACATTACAAACAGAAGAGGGCCAAGAACTCAACCTTGGGGAATCCCATATCGCAAAAAAATGTCGAACCATATACAGATACAAACTGCAACTTTTGAAAAAGATAAAATTAGAACCAATTAAGCGGAATGGAAATAATTCCAAAATCACTTTCTAGCCAAGGAAGGAGAATCTGGCGATCGATAGTATCAAATGCAGCAGAAAGATCAAGGAAGAGAAGAACCGAGATTTTATTATCATCAAGAGCAGCCAGGATGTCATTACCAACTCAAAAGACAATAGTATGTGTTGAAGAGGATTATGCAGATTACTGGATTGCAAATGAAAAAGAAACTAAGAAAGAACAACTTTTTAAGACTGCGAGATGATTGCTGGCATATTTGGGTGGAGCGCATGTGGAATCGTCTGAGTGCAATGAATCCCTCTTGAACAAACTCCAAATTCTAAACTTATTTTGTTCCAACTGTTCACAACCAGACCAGACGAGAAAGGTACATTGGCATTCACACTGGCACGCTTATATATTCGTTGAGTGAATCGCAAGGACATCCACGTATCACAGAAACGACTCATGTAGAAACAGGCCCATACATGTACTTCAGTCTGAGCCAAGATGTTGACAATGTCTGACAAGCCAGACGAGCTAGCCTGTAATGAAAGCTTAGGATTAACCAACGTACAACCCCTTAAGTAGAAACAGGCCCTTACCGGTACTTCAGTGTGAAACATGAAGTGGACAGTATCTGGCAAGCCAGACAAACTAGCCTCTCAACTGATGGCTTAGGATAAACCAACATCTGGTGGCACAGCCAGTCTCACACTTATGTTAGACTGTATATGAGACAATTAAACAATAGAGCCAGCTGTACATGCAGCTCTGTTGGGATGTTTTCGAGGATCGCCCCAATGAAAGAGAGCGGTCAATTGTTTCAATAGACAGGTTCTGGCCTGTGCTTGTCCACGTCAACCCCTCCTTCATGCATTCTCAAGTAGAAGAACCTTCTCGAAATTCATCTTAAGATAGGCGGGGTCAGAGCCCCAGTGTGTTCTGATCCACGCTCTATTATTGAAAAGGGGAAATAATGCATAGACGATTACAGACATAGAAGGACAGAACGGTCAGAGAGCTGATGGTCATAGTGGGAGAAAGACCACACAACCTAGCAGACATGCCTAGCTTTTGCCAGAAACATGTAGTGAAGGTACGTGCTATTTTTATTTCAGTGTAGAGTTTTAGGGCTGATAGGCAAAGAAGCAGGATTGCTTTAGGACGTAGGCAAATAAGAATAAGAGGATGAATGATGATACTTTAAGTTGAACATGCTTAATTAAAGAAACTATATTGACTTGTAATGCTATGTGTGGATTGCTTTTGAAACTTATTGTCAGTGTACTTAGTGCGTTTCTACTCGTCTCTCCTCCCTCCTCGTTGTTGTGTGTGATCTCTATCATCATCATCATCATCATTCTCCTGACCGTGATGGGCGTAGAGGAGAGATGAGAGACACTCTTGAAGCCAGCCGTCGCCAACCGGTCCTGTCCTCCGCCTGTCGCACCAGCGTGGGGCCATCCAACCTGGTCCATTCTTTGATGTTGTCCATCCAGCATTTGGCTTGTCGTCCCCTTCGTCTGCCGCCTCCCAGTGTACCCTGGAGGACCGTTTTGGGCAGTGAGTTGTGGCGTGTGACATGCCCGAACCACGACAGCTTCCTGTTCTTGACTGTTGCCAGGAGGGGTTCTTGTGGGCCTGCGAGTGTTGTTATTTGGCTCCACACAAAGTCGTTTGTCTTCCGATCTTGCCAAGAGATCCCGAGCAAGCACCTGAAGCATTTAGTTTCAAACGTCTGGATTCTCTTGGTGGTCTCTGCTGTCATGGTCCAGCTCTCGCATCCATACAGCAGGATGGGGAGCACCAGGGACTTGTACAGCTTCATCTTCGATGGAAAGCCGATCTCTCTGCTCTTCCAGATCTTGTTTAGCTTTACCATTGCTGCTGTTGCGATCGCTAGTCTGGTCTTGATTTCTGTTGTAGAGCGACCGTCTTTGGTGAGAGTGGCGCCAAGGTATTTGAAAGCGTCCACTTCTTCAAGCTGTTGCCCTTCATGTAGATTTCAGCATGGGTGTTGGTTGTGCTGTTGACCAGGACTTTGCTTTTTTCTGTGCTCACTTCCATTCCGTGTGCACCTGCACTTTCTTCCAGTCTCATGGTCAGGTCTTGTAGTTCTTCGTTGCTGCCTCCCATCAGGTCGATGTCATCTGCGAACCTCAGGTTGTTGATGGTTCTTCCTCTGATGGAGACAGTGGAGTGGAAGTCATGGAGGGCTTCACGCATGATGTTCTCCAGGAAGAGATTGAACAGCACGGGAGAGAGTAGGCAGCCTTGACGGACTCCAACTGTGGTCTTGAAGTAGTCCCCTATCTGGTTGTTGAGGAGAACTGCGCTGCTGGCAGTGTTATACAGCGCCTGGATGGTTTGGACGAGACCTTCCTCTATGCCAAACTTTCTTAGCACCTGCCACAAACCCTTATGCCACACCCTGTCGAATGCTTTTTTAAAGTCTATAAAGTTGTGGAACAGGTCTCTCTGATGCTGCAGATGTTTCTCCATCATTATCCGGCAGGTGAAGATCTGTTCTACTGTGCTTCTGCCCACCCTAAATCCAGCTTGTTCTTCCGCAAGGTGTTCTTCCGCTTCTTTCTTCAGTCGATTCAATATAACTCTGAGCATGATTTTGCTGGTGTGGCTAATGAGACTTATTGTTCTGTAGTTCTGGCATTGGCGCATATTTCCCTTTTTGGGCAGGGGGATGATGAGTGATTGAGTCCATTCTGTGGGCCACTGTTTTGTCTCCCAAATCTTCTGACAAATCGATGTTACATGAGTGACCAAATCATTCCCTCCATGTTTGAGCAGCTCTGCTGGGATATTGTCTGCTCCAGGTGATTTCCCTGCTGGTAGGCTGCGGATGGCTTCTTCCACTTCTTCTCTCATCACTGGTAGCGGTGAGGATTCCCTCAATGGTGTTGAGTCCCCCTGAAACAAACTGTCATCTGGCTGTATTGGGTAGTTGTATAGTTCTTGGCAGTACTGCGTCCATCTGTTCAGAACAGCGGAGCTTTCTGTCAGCAGCTCGCCTGAGGTATCCTCGATGACTGACGATCTGTTTTGCTGCGTCTTGGTAAGGTTTTTCAGTGTGGTGAAGGCATGTTTGCTGTTTCCTTTTTTCATGCCTTTCTCGATGTTCTCACACTGGTTGTTGATCCATTGTTCTTTGGCTTCAATCATTTTCTTCTTTACAAGGTTGTTGGTTTTACGATACTGTGCGGCTTCTTCAGGGCTGGAGTTTTTCGTCTTCTTCAGTGATCTTCTGTTGTCGCAGAGGTCAAGGATGTCATTTGAGATCGATGCTTGGTGTTTCTTCCTCTGTCGCCCCAGTACCTCCTCTGCTGTTTCGCGGACTGCCTCACCAAAGTTGTTTGTGAGGTCGTTGATGTCGCTGTCCAGGAAGTTGAGTGCCGCGAACCGCCCCCGAGCTGTGCCTGGAATGCCTCTTCTATCTCTGGATCTTTTAGCTTTTCCAGGTCAAACTTGATGCGTGGCTGCGCAGCTTGGTACTTCTTTTTCAATTTGATCTTCATTGTGAGCAGCACGAGGTCGTGGTCGCTGCCTATATCAGCTCCAGGGTATGTCCTCGTCTTTGCTTTATTAATGCTTGATTTGAAGCGCCGCGGTGTGAGGACAAAGTCGATCTGGTTGTGAGTCTTTCCGTTCGGCGCATGCCAGGTTGTTCTTCTTGACAGTTTGTGTGGGGTAGAGGGTGTTGGCAATGGTGAGCCGTTGGGTGCAGGCAAACTCCAGAAGGCGAAGTCCCCTGTCATTAGTTTCCCCTGTGCCAAATTGACCCACTGTTCCAGCCCAGTTTTTGTAGGCATCTGGGCCGACTTTGGCGTTGAAGTCCCCCTGAACTATGATGATGTCTTTCCTGGGGGCTTTTCCGATGGCGTCTTCTATTTTCTCATAGAATTCTTCAACCACCTGGTCTTCGTGGCTGGTAGTTGGAGCATACACTTGTATGATGGTGATGTTCTTTGGTTTGGCTGACACCCGAATGCTGATGATTCTGCTGTTGACAGGCGTGCAGCTCATGATGCATCCAATGACTTCTTTGCGTACGATGAAAGCTACGCCATTTTCATGTAGTGACTCTTCGCCACTGTACCACATCTTGTGCCCTTCCTCTGTGATTGCTTCTCCGAAGCCTGTCCATCTTACTTCCGATATACCCACAATGTCCCATTGGTAGCGTCTCAGCTCGTGTTCAAGTTCTTTTACTTTGCCGCACTGATGGAGTGTACGGACATTCCAGGTTCCAATGGTAGCTTTTTCCGTTGGCAGTTTGAATGATGTCTTTGCCCCAGTAGCTGACTTTTCACTTCCACCCTGGTGCTTGTCAGTGGTAAGCGCGGTCGTTTGTAACCCGGGCCCCGACCGATCCGGTATGTTGTTGGCTATAGTGTCTCTCATATCTTTTCTGTGGGCTTAGGTTAATCCTTGGTGGCGCCAATCCCCTCTCCAAGTCTCCTGCTGTGACAGGTAGTACTGGGCTACAGCTTGCCAGTAGCAGACCTATTTGTCTGACCTGACCCTGACCTGATCTCTATATAAAAAGGCAATTCCACATAAACCTCCCCCAATTCTAAAACGATACCCCAAAAGTCCTTAAGACACATGCAAGCCTGCATGAGAATCAACTCTCTGGAAACCCTGATGGGCTAGATTTATGTTTTTTATGCAGTGGTGTTTATCTTGTGCTCCATATAACAGACATACACATATTATGCATCATAAAAATCTGCACAACGCACAGATAATTTTAGTTCACATCATTTTGCATAATATCCATTTCAGTCAAAGCAACGAGCGATTTTAATAATGAATGAACCTTACTGAAATGAATTCTAGCCATCTTTTTGAACATTTAATCAGTTGGTATTAATCCATGCAAGATATCAAATACATGAGTAAATATATAATAATTCAGAAGTTTTTATGAACATATTTTTGATAAGAAAATCAACCATTCTGTTTAGAAATCAACAAAGAAATAGTGTTGAGTGGACACTGTGACTTGACATGATGGAGGCAAAAGAAAAGGTGAACAGCCGAACACAAGCATAGACACACTTGCACAGAGCAGCAGTCAAACACGTCCGTTACTGTTCAATCAGAAGACGAGAGTGATCTCCCCTGCTTTAATCAAAAATACATGAGGAGATACCAGTCTTTTCTTACACGTGAACACCGTAAGATCACAATCTCAACACCCCCACTTGATCGAAACGAGTTCACTCACTCATTCAATAACCATATAGTAATTAAGCAGATCAATACTAACTAAACATTATTCATCAGATCAAAGCTGCAACATGAAACTGAAAGAAAATATACATTTTACATTTTCAGTAATACAACATTTTTCAGCACAACATTTGTTTTCACATTACAGCATCTGGTTTCACAAAAATCTCTACTTTCCAAACATAAGTGTTTTGAACTTGTTCAGCTGGGATTTGGTAGCAAGTTTTGTCATTAAATCTGCTAGCATTTCACCAGAGGGACAGTATTTCAGTTCGAATTTCCCCTTGTTCAGCTCAGAACGTATGAAGTTGTATCGAACATCAATATGGTTTGATCTCTGATGGTTCACAAGGGTTATTTGCTAGAGCAATCATGCCCTGGTTGTCCTCAAAGATCACAGGTAAATGATCTTAATGACCAATGCCAATGTCATCCAGAAACTGACTGAGATACAAAGCCTCTTGAACTGCAGCTGTGAGAACAATGTATTCAGCCTCACAAGTTGACAATGCCACAACTGCTGTTTCCTCGATTTCCAAGAAATCAGAGGACCTTCTTCTGTCAAACTAAAACAGTAGCCTGACGTGCTGCGTCTATCCTCAGCACTGGATGCCCAATCAGAATCACTGTACCCTGTGAGACTCGAGCCTTTTTCACACTTTCTGAAACACAACTCATAGTGTGCAGTTCCCTTTAGATACCTCAACACATGTTTCAGCGCTATCCAATTACACTGAAGGGGTTTTGACAAGAACTGAGATAGTCTGGTAACAACCCAAGAGATATCAGGCCGAGTACCCATCATCAGATAAATCAGACTTCCAACAATCTCACGATATCTATGGGAGTCAACTGGTTCACTTTCACTCCATTCTAGTTTCTGTTCACATGGAGTACCTCTAGCTTTACAATCAGACATCTCATATCTTTCAAGTATCTTTTCAGTGTACCTCTTTTGGTTCATCTTTACAAAGCCATGCCCTTGTTCAAAGTCAATACCCAGAAAGTATGACAGTTTGTCCATGTCTTTCATCTTGAATCTGTCTTTGAACATCTGTTTTGTTTCACACAAAAGACTGTCATTGTTTGCACCAACAATCAAATCATCAACCCAAACAAGGATCACAACCATTCCTTTCTCATCCTGTTTGGTATAAACACAAATTTCAAAAGGGGACTCTACAAAGTCATTCTGTTCCAAAAACTTGTGCAGCATCTGGTTCCAATTCCTGCCAGACTGCTTCAAACCATACAAAGATTTGTTCAATCTGTACACCAGTTTCTGTCCACTTTCAGTCTTAGCTTCAAAACCTTCAGGCTGTTCCATGTAGATTTCACAATCAATGGGAGCATTTAAATATGCTGTTTTCACATCCATCTGATGCAAAGTGAGATCATGCTGTGCAGCAAGTTGCATGAGAACACGGACAGAAGTCAAAGTTGCAGTAGGTGCAAAAGTTTCATGGTAATCTAGTCCTTCTCTTTGGCTATACCTTTTGCCACATAGCGAGCCTTGTAGGATTTGGAACCATTTGCACTTTCTTTGATTGTATACACCCATTTTCCCCCCACTGCTTGCCTACCCTTAGGAAGAGTGGTCAGAGTGTAAGTACTGTTTTCTTTCAGGGAGTTGATTTCGTCATTCATTGCTTCTTTCCAACAATCTGATTCAGAAAACTCAATGGCTTCTTTGTACGTCTGAGGAAAATCAGAAAATTTGTAACAGAAATCAACATTCGTCATAATTTTATCATCTTCTTCAAATTTTGTTTTATAGTCAGAAAGATATGAAGGGGGTTTTCTCTCTCTTTTGGGGTATCTCTCGTTTTGCTCACCAGAGGGTATATTTTCTCGGGGTTTACATTCTGACCGCTCTTCAGGAAGTTTTTCAACAACAGGACGTTTTATTAAAACATCACCATCTGAAAAGTCATGGTCTGAGTTTCCCTTTCAACACAATCATGCATTTTCCTTGAGACAAAATGTACCACTCTACATCTCATAACCTTGCTGGTGTCAGAGAAATACACCAAGTATCTGTCATAGCTCACAAAAATTCCCTTTTTGCATCTCTCATCCAGTTTCTGCTTCTGCTGAGAGTACACATAACAGTCGCAACCAAAACTCGGATATTGGAAATATTGGTCTGCGGCCTGTCAGTGCCTGGACAGGTGTTTGTTTACCCTAGCTGAAGCTCTGTTGTGATTGTATACAGCTGTGTATACTGCATACGGCCACAACTCTTTTGGAAGACTCTTTTCAATGAGCATGATCTACCCATTTGAAAGATTGTGCCCCATTGCCTCTCTGCAGTCCCATTTTGATGCGGAGAGTATGGAGCAGACATTTCATGCTTGATCTGATTTTTCCGCAGGAGTGCTTTGAACTCTCCTGAGGTAAATTCGGTCCCACTGTCTGACCTGATCGATTTTACTTTCCCGTATGGGGCAGAATCAGCAAGAAACTTTTCTGTCGCCACTACCGTCTCGCTTTTGTTCTTCAAAAATTTACACAAACATTGCACCTGAAAAATCATCTGTGAAAGTAATGGCATGCCTTAAACCTTCATGTGAGGCCGGGGTAATTGGACCTGCAAGATCAGTGTGTACCAACTCCAGAGGGGAAGTGGCACGCTCACATGGATTCTTGCTTATCTCATTTGTCATCTTTCCCTTCACCACACCTCACATTCACTCTTCTTTGTTTTCCCTACAACTTTCATGCCATCAACTACACTTTCAAGCTTCAAAATATCATCAAAATTGCAGTGACCAAGTGTTTCATGCCAACCCATCAGATCCTGTGTGTAATTTACTGAGTCAACAGAATCATCTGAGCTGTTTGTACTGAGATAATACAGTTTGCCACGTTTTTCTATTGGAAAGCTAACAGTACCATCCTTGGTTACAAGCTCTGCAGTGTCTGACTGAAACGAAACACTTGCTCCCTCATCAGTAGCAGCCTGAACCGAAAATATGTTTTGAGGAAATGTTGGCACTAACAGAGCATTTTTCAGAGTAACATCTACAGAGTTACCATTAGAATCTTTGAACTTCATACTTGCATTCCCTATTTTCACAGCAACATTTACTCTCTATTTGCTAACTCTATGGGGTGTTTTTTCTGATCTGAATGTCTTATCAAATGGATCTGAATGTCTTATCAAATGAACAAAACTTTGACTCATCATTGAAAATATGTGTGGTAGCCCACAATCAACCAGCAAGTCAGCTTTGAACCCCATTTTCTCATCAATGTTTGCTTTGAACGCAAATGAGTGTTCTGTGCTGTCTGTCTGTGGTGTGTCTGCAACCTCAATGACTTTATCTGTGTTTTTCTTCTGAAATCTGCATGTTTTGTCTGTGTGATTGTTTTTCTTACAAAACTTGCACCACAGTTTCTTTTGCCTGCAGTTCCTGGAAAAATGTCCCGGTTGTCCACACCTGAAACATGTCGACGGATTCTGGTCATCACCCACGGCGGTTTTGATGTTGCTGGTACCATGTCTGGATGTCCTTTGTGCACTCTTTAGAAGAGAATCACCAGATTGGACTCTTGAGCGTTCAGTCTCTTCAAAACTTCTCAGGGCGATTTTGAACTCAGTGATCTTTTGCTTCTTCTCACTCTGAGTAATCACAGCAACAAACGACTGAAAAGTGTCCGGTAGACCTTTCAAAATCATTGCTATCAGGAGGCTGTCTGACACAGTTTCACCAGCATTTTTGAGTGCTGCTGCTGTGTCTCTGCTCTAATAACATAGTCTGTAACACTTTCTTCGTTCTTCTTCACGAGTGAAGTCAGCTCCGTGTACAAACTGATAATTCTTGGCGTGCTTGAGCTTGCATAATGTTGACATAAAATCTTGAGAGCGGCTCTTCCATCATCTACAGCGTCTCGCATGACCAAAGACAAACTGTTATCGTCCAAAAACTGGATAAGTTCAGCGTATGCTTCTTCGTTTTTGCTTGGTCAACATCGACGTCATCACCTGCCAAAATAACGTCTTTCAATTTCTGCAATCTCATGTACCCAAGAAAACTTCACTTCCCATTGCTCGTAATTGTTTTTATCTCCATCGAATAGAAGTCTACTGTACCTGGGCCCATAACCTGTTGAGTGGACACTGTGACTTGACATGATGGAGGCAAAAGAAAAGGTGAACAGCCGAACACAAGCATAGACACACTTGCACACAGCAGCAGTCGAACACGTCCGTTACTGTTCAATCAGAAGGGAGAGTGATCTCCCCTGCTTTAATCAAAAATACATGAGGAGATACCAGTCTTTTCTGACACGTGAACACCGAAAGATCACAATCTCAACAAATAGGCAACTGATTCTCATATGGGCACATGCAGCTCAACCACAGTGTCGAGTGCCAAAATTCTCTTCTAATACTCAATTACTAGCCAACAATTTACTGCAGTATCAAGTCTATTTACAAAAGAAACAACAATTTAAATAAAGTTGCGTGTTGGGGTCGCACATTCAGAAATTGAATCTTTTTTCCGACAAATGGCAGATCATTCTTGTGGTTGCCTTGACTTAGCCTGAGCAAGTCGGGAATTTGAACAGTGCGAAATAACAAATGATAAAAATTCTTAGTAAATTAAAGGAAAACAAAGGGAATTTCGCCTCGATAACATTTACGTTAAGACATACATATTTTTCTGCAAAAATAAGATGTATAATTACTCATTTCCTAATTTTAGGGGCCCTATTTTAGGATGTTCTCCCTGTTTGAAATAGGCTATCGTTTAGACAGAGGAAATAACTAGGATCAAAATCATTATAGAAAATGACGTCTGCTATTGTGACGTGGCTTACTTTCGTTAGAACTGTAGCGCATGGCTACAATATAAAAGTCAATATTTTATAACACACTCACTTTTATAGCTTGTTCAACATTTCATCTATGGTCTTTAGACGCTTATATACTGTGTGTAGATAGCAAGGACAGCTTAAGGCAAGTACAGTGGGTGATAGTGTACATGCTGACAAATTTTAACTAGCTAACCTTCTGCTCATCATTTTGTATTCCATTTCACGGCTGCCTTCCCTTGCCTTTCAGCTCTTCTGTAGCCTGTTTTATCTCTTTCTCTGGTCCATTCTTTCGTGCTTCTTCTCGGTCTTTTCTGTGCGCTGCTCCGTTGTTTCTGATTCTGTCACTCCATCTTTCGTTTTCTGTCCTCTGTCTCTCTCTCTTTTCATGTTTCCTTTTCATTTGTCACGTGTTTTGTCTGTGTGTCTCAAGTTCAGTATGTCAAAGTCAGCATCAGGAAAATTCTAACCAACCTGTTCCACGCTATAGTAGTTTGCATAATAATTCAGTTGACAGTTGCAATATTTCATTGACAATGGCTTTTGTTTGCTCTCAGGTGGATTCTCAGCTGATTCAGCTCAGTCCCTTTTCTGTAAGGTGATCTGGTGGCCCAGACCATTTCTTGAAAGTAGCATTCTTAAGTTCTTGATAACTTCATGTTTGGAATCAAAAACATGGTTGATGAAGCTGCTGCAAAGCCAGCAGAAGCACGTAGTGTGTTTGTCAGTCTTTTAGTACACGTATCCATATGTGGATTAATACACTGGGTTCTTTTAATAAACGCTAACATGACAAATCATAACAACAAAAACACTACTGACATCAACATCAAGACAATGAGGGCCCACCAGACATTACTGAGATTTGTCCAGGTGTTGAATACATCATGAACCAAACCAACACACACAGCACAATTCTAAAGTCAATGTGTCAGAATGTAACGAGAAATGCCAGACTTATCAGAACACCAGGGAGTGAGATATGGGATGTGTGCTGGTTCTAATTTATTACTGCGTTTTGAATATAGGGGTACAACCAGATATGTTCGTTCGTGCACGCGTTCAACGGCTGACGTACTGGTGTGATTCTGGTGAATGGAGAAACAGTCGTAACTGACAGTCTGGAAAAGTAGTGCAGCTACTTTCCGCTGTTTAGTATACATTGCACTATCGTCATCAAAGAATTTTTTCTTGTCTCAAATGCTAACCGCATGTCAATGTTGCACATGAACCTTCCTGCCTTAAATTTCATTTTGAGGCAGTTAAAGGTTATGATTTGTTGTAAAACATGAATCATCATATTACAGAACAGTAATATTACCAAGACTACGATGTGTGATGCAAAACCAATTATTCGCAAGGAAATGAAAGCACCCGCTGGATACGTCATCATGGTCTCCGTTCAAGGATGCAGGCGTGTCCAACACACTTGTTTATAGAAACCCAATACAAATCGCACAACCGTTCTATTTGTGTGTCCTACAGAGAATGACACACTAGCTGAAGTCATCCAACGTCTATCTTCAAATTCAGTCTGTTATACAGAGATTTATTCCGAAGATCGTTAAATTTAATTTTGTTTGTTCTTTTCATTCAAAATTGAACAACCTCAAAAACTACCCAGCGGTTTATTTAATTGTTCTGTGGATTATTATTCCAGCTTTCAGCGTCACCTGGACTGTAACTTACACGAGTGTGAAGATGGACAAGATGAAACAGAACACTGTCCCTTCAGCAGTCATGACTGTCAGGGTTCGGTGGCTTCACTAACAAGTGTTTTTCTTGATCAAATTAAAGTGACTTGTCTCCACAATTAATAAATATGAGTGTAGAAAGTGGACGGAAAAGTTGCTACATTAAATCAAGACGGGAACAGGAAGACTTTTAAAACTTTTACAACAGTGTTCTGTTTCTATGTGTTTGTAGATATAAGCTCAGGTGGGATGCTGTACTTTTCGAGTACAGTATGTTTCGCAAATGGTCTGATAGATCCGTGATTTACAACATGGATCACATCATGTTCTTGTATTATGTCCCTCAAGGTCTGTCAGGTTCTATTCCTGTAACAATGATGGACTTAGGATGTTATGCCTGGATTGATTCATTTTTATGTACCATGTGAAAAAGAAATTCAATCAGAAAACATGATTCGTGTCCAGACTGTTGAATTCCCTATGTTAGGTCGACCTCTGTCTATCTTTACACAAACACAACAGACGTTGTCTGATTGTCCATTATGGTCATTTAACTCACGCATTTTTGTCATTGACGTCAACAGTAATTGGAAGGCCTACGTATTCACATTTCTGTCTATTCTTGGATTTCCATGTCAAAAAAAAGCAACACGTTGTTTCTTCCAAAAAAAAAGCACAGCATACACAACTGCAATGTTTACATGTGATGATGACATGACAACAGTGTCTTATACTCTGATTTGTGACTACAGACAGGATCTGTCCTGATGACAGTGATGAATCATTCTGTATGCATCCTTCATGTAACGGCTTTCTGTGCTCTAATGATCAATGTGTACTGAACAGCCAACGTTGCAATGAACATTCAGACTGTCTTGATGATTTTGATGAACGAGACTGTCCTAGATATGACCAGCAATTCAAAGAGGCGAACAGAAAGCAACGACTTATCATCAACCTTGATGGCACAGGATACTTTACTCAACGATTGATGCAGGCTGACATGTCCTGTCCAGATACTCATTACTGGTGTACAAATGACTGGATGTACTGTCTGCCTGTCTACACACGTTGTAACGGATATTCTGACTGTACTTATGGAGAGGATGAACAAGATTGTAATACAGTTACATGTCCTGGTTTCTATCAATGTCGAGCTTCTAGTGCTTGTGTGCATAGAAATCAACTCTGTGATGGCTGGGGTCAGTGCCCACAACGAGATGATGAATGGTTGTGTGACTTGACTTGTCCTGATGGTTGTTCATGTCAGGGTCACTTCTTTATATGTTCTCGACCTTTCTCTGCAGATTTCTTTCCTCAGCTTCGATACATGGATGCCACGGGCTCTGGAATGACACTGATGGATTTTACTACAAACGTATATCTTATTCGTCTGAGTCTCTCCTATTGTTCCTTACGTAATATTTCAGCTGTTAAAATGCCTAACTTGCATTTCATCGATTTTGCTTATAACGAACTAAAATCTATTGATATGAATAGTTTTCTTGAGCTATTCAATTTAAGGGTTCTGATTTTAACAAACAATCCTCTGACTGCATTGACGTCTAAACCATTCACGTTCTATCATGATACACTGACAAAGATTGACCTGTCACGATCACGACTTGAAATGTTATCGTGTATGTACTTACCACAATTAAAATCTTTAAATTTATCTTTTTCAGCTATTAAAACCATCCATACTATAGGACTTAAGAATATGCCTCAGTTGACTGAACTAGACATAAGAGGGAATGAAATCAACCATTTTCCTGCTGATCTATTTTCATGGTTGTATCATTTGAATATCATCTTTTCATCAAACTACAGATTTTGCTGCAAGAATTTATTCCCAAAATGGTTGAACAGAACAAAGTGTATTGCACCAGAACCCCAGTTTTCTTCATGTACCACATTGTTACCAAATCAACTCTCTAGGCTTTTCTTGTGGATGGTTGGCATGTTAGCTATTTTAGGAAACGTGATTTGTTTCATAGCTCTGTTATTGGCACAGAAAATATTTCAAGACAATTTTATCATATTCATTGTTAATTTACAGTTCGTTAATCTTTGCATGGGAATCCATGTTGGCGTAGTTACAATGGCTAACGAAATATCCCATGGGAAATATTTCTACTTTGAGAAAATATGGACCAACAGTATGACCTGCAAGGTAGCTAGTTTTCTGTGCTTTTTGTCCAGTGAAGTGTCAGTATTTATAACCTCGCTCGTGACACTCGATCATTTCCTCGTGCTATGTTTCCCTTTCACTGTTTGGAGATTCAACAGACACTCAACAACTGCAGCTTTTGTTATGACATGGTGTTTTGCAATAGTGTTGTCAATAATACCTTTTCTTCCTGGACTGTCACGCTTGGGCCTTGATGGCCAGTCTGGCCTGTGTCGTATGGCATTATTTGAGCGGTATAACTTCGGTCAAGAATTCAGATGGTTCACACTTAGTGTAATAGTTAACTTTATTTTGTGTGTACTGATGGTAGCTGGTCAAGTTGCTGTCTATAGGCGAATATCAAAATACCAAATGATCATTGATTCCGCCAAAAGGATAATTTATTTTTCGGCTTGTGTGTTGGCAAAAGTAGCTGTATCAGTAGCTGTTTGTTGGTTATTTCTTGGCCTGACCATTGTGATGACCATAAGTGGTGTTACTACATTACACCAGGTCTATTTGGCCATGGTTGTATTCATATTACCACTGAACTCGGCACTCAACCCTCTGGTGTACATGTGGACTGTCGCAACACAGCGACGACAACAAACACGAGCTGAAAAATTACTATTGGTTTTGAAATCACGATTTTCATTGCAGCAAAATTTAAGTAATAAAGTGAGAGACAGAGAGACTTCACACTAAAGTGACAGCGAAAATAGGAACAGAAACAAATGTTTTGTTAATTTACGAGGGTAGTGGCAGAAGCAGTGACAGGAGGGGAGGGGATTTATATCACGGTCACGCATGTGAAGGAGCTACACCAACCGAAATGCACTATAACAGCATTACGGCATGATAGCTGAGGTTTCAGTAGGTTACTGTTACAGTAACCCTGCAACAGTACTTCTCTTGTATCAAGTGATCTGCATCCATCATAAACGTGAATATGTCTTTCCAGCCCCTACTTACTGATGGATTCTTTGTATAAGAAGCCAACTTTTATCGGTTTGCTTCATTTTAGCTTGATTTCCAGCCATTCTTCTTCAACGATTGCATTATCTAAATAATGTAAATTTCTGATGTGACAGCATTTGTTGACATAAAATGTATACCCATGGATGTGTGAAAAGTGGGATCATAAGAAAACATGTATTTTAAACCCAGAACTTGGAAGTTTGCCTGTGTTGTTTAGTTTGGATGATACTTCGGTCATTTTGTTTTAAGTGTCATTGATACTGCGAAAAAGACTCCTAAAAGACTCGTAAAAGACTCCTTCTGATTCCATGAACTTGAAGTCAATTTGATAATGAAGAGTCATTGTTTAAGCTAGTGATAGCTCAGATAGAGATATGTACGTTTTTATGGAAAGTGGTAATAATGATAATGAACTTTTCACACTAGGTATAAAGGATTACACAACAGGATTACGTGTGATTCTACAGTAGTGAAAGTCTCTTCCCCAGTCTGATGAATGAGTAGGTATACAGATCTTTTATCCCTTGTATCGGTCTTCACGTGAGACACAGGGCCAATCCTGGAAGCACTGGGTCACAGTAACTTCATTTCATTTGGTCTTTTGTTTGAAGTTTTATGATGATTGGTTCTTGCGCTCGGAACAGGTTTATAGGAGGCAATATAACATCAATATGTGATTTGATGAATTATTTAAATCTACAGAACACACCAGGTTTGTGATTCTGTAATGATTTCTAAAAAAAAAAGGTTTTGATTCACTTGATTGGGGTTTATGCTCAAAGTTTAAAAGCCTTTGGGTTTGGAAACAGTGTTTGTCGTTGGATTAAAACCTTCTAAAAAACATAAATTTAACTCTTATCATAAACGGTCAGACTGCAGAATGATTTAGTGTAGAAAGGGGATGTAGGCAAGAAGATCCAATCTCACCCTACCTTTTTATTCTTTGTGCAGAGATTCTAGCCATAACGATCAGGGAGGATGACTCAATAAAAAGAAACCAGGTTTCCGGTGTAGATCGTAATTTTTCCCAGTTTGTTGATGAGACCCAATTAATACATGTAGGAGACAAAACCTCTTTTGAAAGGTCTGTGCGTATACGTAATGGGTACGGCATAGTTTCAGACTATTTACAAACAACAACAACAACAAAAACGCAAGTAATATGGACAGGGAGTGAAAAAAAACCCCACAAAACTATACTGTCCACATTTAAAAGTTATATGGAATCCTCGTAAGTTTAAAACACTCGGTATCTGGTTCACTTGAGACCTAAAAAATGTGAAATGTGAAACATATTACTTATAACGACAAATGGTCAGCAGTAAAAAGAGTATTTAAAATTAGATCACAAAGAACCATTACTCTGATTGGTACAGCCCTAAACTATCACTCCAACTGGTAAAGTTACAGTTCTGAAATTTCTTGTGCTATCCAAGCTTCTACATTTCTGGATATTGTTGCTAGCTCCACCTGATCACTTTATACAAAAGTTACACAAGTTATGTTTTCAATTTGTATGGAATGGAAAACAACATGGAAACAGCCAAAAAATTGAAAGTGTAAAGCAAAGAGGATTGAATATACCTGATTTACGTGCATTCTGTTGCATATTTCTTGAAGAAAAATCTGTTTTGAGTATATACATTTGACTCTTATATGACATTTTGAAATTACATAAACCTAGGAATTCTAGTGAATTGTTACCTGAATCTGTTTTAATAATAATAATAATAATTACAATATTTATATAGCGCAAAATCTTGATAAAATCAAATCTAAGCGCTAAAGCAGACACGCACGCAAGCACGCACGCACGCACGCACGCACGCACGCACGCACACACCACGCACGCACACACACACACACACACACACACACACAACCACACACTCACACACACGCATGGCTATAAATGGGGAGAAAGAATAAAAGCAATAAAAGCAAGAATAAAAGCAATGGAAAATTATAGAGAGCATAGCATATACAATTATATATTATAACCATGTGATTCCCCTCCGAGAGGAGACAGGCTGCAGAGAGGGGGGGGGGGGGGTTGAGTGAGGTTAGGATTTTATGCGGAGGAGAAAAGGTGAGTTTTGAGAGCGGACTTGAAGGAGACAAAAGTAGGTTGCTGACGGATTGAGAGAGGAAGTTTGCTCCAGGAGAGTGGACCAGAAACAGAGAAGGCTTCGTGGACCATAGGTATTGAGCTTAGTGCGTGGAAAGCGAAAAGTCTTCTATAACGAAGAAATAAAGGTGGATAATTTGATCATCAAAGACAACTTATAGACATAAAAATGTACCCAATCTAACATTTTTAAAAGACAATAACTTTTGTTTTTACCTATGAAGAATTTAAAACTACAAGCAATTGTTGCTTTGATTTTATCATCCATCATCATCATCATCATTATTATAATCATGTACATTGCCACATGGAACTGGTGATCATGGCTCTCCGTACCAATCTTTCTTTTATCGCTGCAAGTACATCTCTTATCCCTTTTAATCCCCGCCCACTCTACAAAACTGTGTAATATTCCATTGTGATTAGATGCTCAGAATTCTCTTGCCTCATAAAATCCGCTATAAATGTTGCTTGTCTTTTCCTAGTTTTCTTTAACAAATGTTCTATTTGTGTTTGCTTCTTTCAAGACTGTCTCGTTTGTTTTCTTTGCTGTCTCAATCTTGTTCTGATTCTGCTTGTTGATTGTCCAGGTTTCGTACAGCAGTATTGGTCCTACTTCAAACAGTACAAGATGGAGTAGGAACCCCAGAATGGCACAAAGCAATGAACAGTGTCGACCTACAAAATCTTACGTGGATCTACTGTCCTGGACACGCTGGTACTACTGGGAATGAAAAGGTTGATAAACCAGCAGACAATGCAACTACAACAAAAATTCTCCATCTGGGAAAGCCTGAGGTCCCTCAACCGTACCTTCGCGAACAAAACGTGAGTCATCATATCATCGAAGCTCTTACCCAAAAAGGAATTGATAGAGGAAGTGTCCAGCAATCTACTATGAAAGGAAAAACAAGAGCTATCATAAATCAAACTAACATTGGTATCATCTCAAAAGTAACACTGCACAGACTCTCACAGCGTGGAATGGAAAGTGTTTGGACTTTTCCTGAAACAGAGACAAAGGAAAAGTGAAGAAAGGGAAAGAACTGGAGAGCAGGCATAACAAAGATTGCATAACGAAGGTTGTTATCATTTTTCCTCCAGCGTTTATCTCCGGGCATTCTTGTAGGTTTCTTATAATTGTTTTGCTGTAAAGTGAAAACAAATCTGGTGACAGAACATTTCTCTGTCCAACCCTCTTTTGATATTTTGAAAAGAGCTTATACAATTGTCTACTCTCATTGCTGTTGTTTGTTCCCAATACATATTCCTTATTGTTCTTAGATATTTTCAATCAGTGTTAACTTTTTCCAGGTGGTTGATCCATTATTCGGGTCTTACTCAATCAAAAGTATTGGTATGATTAACAAAGCATAAATTCAAATCCTTATTCAACTCAATTGACTTTTCTGTGAGAGCTCTTAGGATATATATGACATTATCAGTTACTTTCCCTTCAACAAGTCGATAACGTTCTTCTGCTATTTCTGGTTTTATTCTATTTCTTGTCCTCATCATGATTATTCTTAGAATAGAATCTTTGTCACATGACTCATCAAGCTGATTGTACGAAAGAATTCGCATTCTGTAGCCTCTGCGTTCTTTGGAAGTGTAATAAAATTAACTTGAACATATCCCTAGGAAACTATTCGGTGTCATACATTTTCTTTAAGAGGACTGTTACTTTTTCAATACCAAATTCATCTAGAGCCTCAGTCATTTTTATAGTAATATTGTCTGGTCCTGGGCTTTTCTCTCTCTCTCTCATTTTCTTTTATAACTGCCGCACGTGTGGGGGCCAGACCCCTTCAAAGTCCCTCAAGGATTCAACCTGTCCATGAGGTGCTCAGTTATCACGTGTTGCCACAGGGAGGCACTAAGTAGGGCTTGTAGATAGGCTATGTACTGACAGAGACTTGTGACTCTGCTCTCCTTTTCACAGAGCTGCAACAAGCAATGCTAGTCAGTGATGCAGACTGAAAGTGACAAATGTCACGCACACAGTCAAGAGCCAATACGTCAAACATGTCACATTAGCCATCAAGCACACATTATGTAGGTCACCAGACAGCAACAACGCTTGGCACCAACTGGAAACACACGCCACACCATTGATCCCTCCCTATGCGTTCCTATCCATATTCTGACCACAGTTTCAGTTCACCTTCTCCTCCATCATCAAAGTTCCACATTAATCGAGCAAGTAAGAAAAACACACACCTAATATTCTAACTCATGTTTATAAGTATTGCCCTAGGTTTATGGATTTTAAAGGCCCAGATCCACCAGCATAAACAAACTATGTTTTGATCAGAATAACACTTCACAGTATGCAGTCTGATATTTACAGTTGTAACGAACTGTGTTCATTGAAAATGATTAAATGTCAACAGTTCTATAGCTGTTGACAGTGCGTTGAGGTTTTGTTTTAAACAGTTGTAGCGTGATCTCTTGCAACTAAGCATACTATTTGGTCTAAACCGGTATATGATGTAAACCAACGCAATGCTTTTGTCGCTGTCTAGCTTAGCATCTGAATGTTACGGAGGAAAGACAAGATGGGCCAACGCTCTGATCGGGTCTACTCTGCTTGTTATGTATCTGATTAGATTATGCAAACACCTAGTTCCATTTTATCATATCTGTTGTAAACCGTGTGTATTTGAGATATTCACGTTGATTTATTCCAGATTTCTCTGTGAGATGACTGGCAAGTCTTCTCACAAACGATCAGGGTATCCCCAAAACCCTTGGTGTGTTGGCTAGTCATGACGTCACAAGCATTACCTTCAAGTCAAACTGTCGTAAATTGAAACAGAGGTGGATTGAAATGGTGAATACTTTTGAAAGGCCAACTGACTTATGCGTTTGTTTAGAGCGAATTTCAGGATTTAATTTATGGGTATTTATCTATTGAAGCCCATCTCGAGACTGATGTACAGTAGCCTAAAACGTGCTGGTAATGTGAAAACTTATTTCTACTACTATAATCATCGATGGTGTACCATTTCACAAGATATTGAATATTGTAAAGTGGTTATAAAATAACGACGCAAGGGAATTGTAATACAGTTGAACATTATTTCCCTCTGTACAAGGACATGCGCATTAGAGATAGAAGACATGGGTTCAACAGAGTCACTCTTCTAATGCGTTAATTTGTCTTAACTTTACTGGCTTGACGTGCTTTTGATGATATAGTTTTAAGTTGTAAAAGGCTATGCTATTTTTGTCACCACCACTATCCGTTTGCTGCCATAACTGGTTAATAGCTGCCCACTCATAATCTATTCACTCAATTTCTGTTACAGATTACACAGCTTATAATAGCCAAGCAGCTTAAAATGACTTTGCGTTATTTTGTCCTTGGTTTACCTATAGTACGTTTTGTCCTATCAAACAAACCGTACGTTATTTCCTGGTTATTAATTTGTCTATAAACAACCTACTATTGTCTTGGTTATTATACGTTTGTCATAACAAACGTACGTTATTTCCTTATTAACTTGTCATCAAACAAACCGTACTTATTTTGTCCTTGGTTATTATACGTTTGTCCTATCAAACAAACCGTACGTTATTTTGTCCTGTTATACTTGTCCTATCAAACAACCGTACGTTATTGTCTTGTTATTAATACGTTTGTCCTAATCAAACAAACCGACTATTTTGTCTGTTATATACTTGTCCTATCAACAACCGTAGTTATTGCTTGTATAACGTTTGTCCTATCAAACAAACCTACGTTATTTTGTCCTTGTTATTACGTTTGTCCTATCAAACAAACCGTATTACGTTATATTTGTCCTCACCCTGGTTTGTATTATACGTTTGTCCTATCAAACAAACCGTACGTTATTTTGTCCTTGGTTATTATACGTTTGTCCTATCAAACAACCGTACGTTATTTTTTCATCCTGTTATGAATTACTTTGCTGTCAAACATTTGCTCAACAGGGATTTCTCCTCTGATGACATTCTGCTGTCTGACTGACTCTTGAGTTTGTTGCTACTGACCATTGACTGCAGGAAACAGTCTGGATGACACTGGGAAAGATTAGATTTTCGGGTTCTGTGTTCTGGCTCTCCATCTTGCCTTTCTTCAACTTGCCTTTAGTTTATTAAAGAAAAGATGAACCTCCACAGGACGAAAAAGGGCCTTGCAAAGAATCCGGTGAACAAACGGCAGCACACTGGGCCAGCAGATAAGACGTACGAAAATCATGGCCAGGAAGCAAACCACAGTGGCAAAGACGTCCACACTGATGGATCAGACAAGGAAAATGTACGGGCTCTTGATGCTAAGTGCCACAAACTGAACTTACTAACTGCAAGCGCAAGAGAAGAATGGGAGAGGCTGGTTAAACACATAGTCCAAAGACTGAATGTGCTGATAGGAAAGAGCACACTGGATCACAAATTAGCCGCATTTGGCGATACTGTATAAGCAACATGTAGGGATGCCTAATGAGTAAAAAAACCAAAAGTGAAAACTCCTCTCAGAAATACAGACCTGAGCATCAAATGGACGACGTCTGACGAAAGACGAGGATTCTGAGGAAACAAATAAAGACTGCTTCAGAATTTAGAGAGCAAGAGTTAAAGAAATTATGAAATACCTGAAACTGAAACATAGCCCCATTAGCAAAGCAGAACCAACATAAAGGAGAAGCTGCAAAAAGAAGAAGACCCCAGGCTGCTTCTTCAGAGATCCCTTCCAGTTCGCCAGAAAGTTGTTTGAGCAGCCCAACTCCAGAACACTCACGGTGGATTGAAAAACAAATGCTCTGGAACAACATCTTAGGAAAACATTTCGACCGGCAGAGCAAGCCACATTTGAAATTCAGGGTCTAGTGCGGCCTGTTATGCCAGAAAAAAAATTGATGAATTTTTTTTATTCACTTTTTGCTCATCAACAAACGAACATCAAATATACATGGGAATGCACAGCAGATGTTCCACAATGGAAAAACACCCAGAAAACATCAGCAAGAGTGGCATGTGACCAGACATAACTCTCTACTCTCATTCATCGAAACATATGATTCTGAGCGAACTCACCGTGTCGTATGAAAGTGGGATGGAGGAAACTCGTATCTACAGGACGGAAAAGTATAGCCTGCGACTTGTCGAAATCTGACTTTCAAGCCAAAGTCCTCGCCATAGAAATTGGAGCAAGGGGGTTGATAGGCATATGAAACAGTCCTCGATTTCTTGGAGAGAGAGGATCAGAGCTCTAAAGGCAATGTCAGAAGCAGCTGAAAAGGATTCTAGCTGGATCTGATTAAGTAGGAGCAAAAATGAACTTCAGAAGGTTTAAAATTCCTTTATATATTGCTGGTGTCCATTAACTAAATAGTTAAGACATCCTTCACAAGGGTGACTTGGCCTTGGGACACCTGACCACCTTGGACGCTCACTTTCAAACACAGGTAGAGAACAAATTCTTATATAAAAAATGGCGACAGCAGAAGGGCATTTAGGAATCATGGTCTGGTTGTGGCCCAGTCCCCTTAAGGTGTCAGGAGAGAAGGGCAGAAATGCTTACTTGACGGGGGTTTCTCCTCTGAGGACTTTCAGCTGTTTGGCTCTCCTCAGAGTTTCTTGCCACTATCAAATAGTGCATCATTTTGTCTTGCCCTTGTCTACGGGTTATTCTACGCTTGTGCTGCTGTCTAAGAATTATTTGTCCCGTGTTTATCATCAGCGTTTTTGGGTGTAGAATCAATCTCCATGTACTACAGTAATATTTCAATATTTACTGGTGTTTGGATTCCAATATAACAAATCATTTTAATACACTGACACTGTTAGTTAACCAAATGTTTATTTTGTCATTGTATTTATGAATCCTGTTTTGTCTTTCGAGTACTGTCATCTTCTTCTTTACAGGAAGCTATTCTTCTGTCTTCTCAAAGCACATGTAAATAAAGTTAAAGAACCATAGTCGTGGCTTTATGTGTGCTCAGGTAAAAGAATCCTCCATCTACCTTTGACTTGACTTATATCCTCCCTCCTTTACCACTTGAGTCTATCACATATATGTATACATTCTTTTTAATTACATAATGCATTTATAAATAAAAAGATAGTTCAATTAACCTTTTGACTCCCAAATACTATCCACCAACTGCAAAAACTTAACCCTTTGGATCCCTCACCATATCCATCAGCTTCCCGTGCCTCCCTCTCACCGCATCCTTTTTGCTGTCACTACTATTGAAACTTAGACTCTATTGATCTGCAAGTGTTCTGCTAGCTCTCTTGCCCTGTCTGTGCAACAGCTTGAAAGTTTGGGGTTCCTTTACCATAAATTCTGGTGAAATCGTAGACATAAAATGTAAAACAAAACGAAACGAAACGAAACAAACAAAAATAAAACACTTTGTCCTATCTGTATAGCCGCTTGAAAGTTTGCAGGTTCCTCTATGATATTCCTGACGAAATCCTGGACACAAAATGTAAAACAAAAACAAAACAATGATCGCCGAGCTGCACTAAGAAATAGTATGCAGACTGTACATTCCCATATACATGCTTTGCCTTCTCCTACCACATTCTCTCTTCTTTCACATACACAGTAGTGAGACAGTTGCTCGAAGCCAAAGGCCCCCCACATGGCATGCCTAACACCTCTCCAAAAGGAGTCTTGGTTTCTGGCTCCATTGCAAACGCTGCTGTTTCTTGAGCTGTCAAATGCGTGCTTCCAGTATTCGCCACTTTCTGTGGCCTAGTCTTGTGACTGGGTAAGACACGATAAATTGATCAACTAAGTGGAAAAGCTCAATATTGATGGAAAAGATCTAAGATTAATGAGGAATATTTATTGGAAACAAACACCAGTAATGAAAGAAGAAAATTATAAAAGTTCTTTTCAAAATATCAACGACAACAAAAAAGGGATGGGGGTTGACTGGGGTGTGTTCTGTCACCAAATCTGTCTTCACTTTACAGCAAAACCATCATGAGAAACCTAGAACAATGCCTTGTGATAAAAAAAAACTTGGATGGAAAATAATAAACAATCTTCATTATGTAGATGACGCCGTTCTAATTTCAGAAAAAGAAAAAGACCTACAAAATCTTGTGAATGTAATGATAGAAACAGAAAGCAAAATAAAGGGCTGAAGATAGATAGGAAGAAGACTGAAATCGCCGTAATCGGTAAAAAAACACAACAACAACAACAACAACAACAAAAGATCTCCTGTAAAATAACAGCAAGTAGTAGAACCCTGAGAGAAGTTGATCAGTTCAAATATCTAGGAACAGTCATATCATCAGATGGCAAATGCAAATTAGAAGTATCCAGCAGAAATGGCTAAGCTGAAACAGCATCCCAGAAAATGAAAAACTTTCTTACTGGTAAATGCCTATCAAATAAAATCGGGAAGAGAGTTTTTCAATGTTATATAGAACCAGTACTGTTATATGGATGCTAAGTGTGGACAATCAGCAAGTAAAGTTAGAGCTTCAGTGACAGTTTAAATTGGCTACAGTCATATCTTCGCAGATCACAATACCTTTGTTTTCGGGGGGTGGGTGGAGTTGTTTTTGGTTTGTTTTGGTTTGTTTTGATTATTTTTGTTTTTTTCAGGTGGTTTTTGTTTGTTTGTTTGTTTGTTGTTTTTGTTTGTTTTTTGTTTGTTACATATTACATTGTCTCTGATTTGTTCAGTGAAAAATTCTTATTTCAGCTCATCATTTCTAACAGGGTCTGACAACTGTCATCATCATTCATCATCATCATCATCATCATACATCATCATCATCACCATCACTTTCTGTTCTTTTAACTGTCCTTGTCATTGTTTTCAATGCTGTCATTCATATCTTTTGTGTGTATTAGTTATGTGTGATTTTTCTTATCGATATACACATACCAAGAGTACTGTTCATTATTATTATTATCGTTGTTATTATCATTATCATTATTCATCATCACAAGCCCTGCCACATGGAGCTGGAGATCGTGGCCTCCATACACATCTATCTTTTGTCCCTGCAAGTCCATCTCCCACCTTCTCTGTCTCCAACTACTCCACAAGTCCATCCAATATTTTCTCCCTGGTTCTACATATGTTATTTTTCTCTCCATAGTGTATAGAAGTTAGAGAGGGGCATAGATTTCATAATATAGTATAAATTCAATCAAACCCAGTTGCCATCTGTTCATTATATAAGTGCTGTCTCAGTGGTACTGGCCATGTCTTTCTGTGATGCATCAATATTTGTTCCTGTTGTGAGTGGACAGAGATGATGTCACATGGCGTTTTTTCAAGAAGACATCTTGACAGGTTGGTTTCATTTTGATCCCACGCACATTCCTGATCAAGCATTATGATCAATACCTGTAATGTCAATGTCAACCTTCTTCCTCTTCTATTTCTTCCCAAGACGTCAAAGTTGAATTTGAAGCACGGTGTCATGGATGATTTAAGGCAACGAGAATGTATAAGCTATTTTAATTTTTTAATTTTACTTGAAAACGTATGCCTGACAGTTCACACAAATCAAAATGCATCATTACTTCCAGTCTCATCTGGGTTACTTTATTTATTATTTAGAATGGATGTGGCAAAAAAGTCTAGACCTAGTATCAGTATACTTGTATCAGTGGCCTGCTTAAGGCTATTGGAACAGATAAAAGTAACATGACATGAAGAAATGCTGATCTGATATCAAACTCTTATGAGCTATTAATCTGTCTTACTTTCCTTTCATTTTTCCTTTCATCTGCCTATTTACATATCCTTCTGTTACCCCCCCCCCCCTTTTTTTTCTGTTTTTGTCTTTGTTCTTTAACGAACCACTCCTTTCTGTTTTGTTCTTTGTTCTTTAACGAACCACTCCTTTCTGTTTTGTTCTTTGTTCTTTAACGAACCACTCCTTTCTGTTTTTTTTCTTTGTTCTTTAACGAACCACTCCTTTCTGTTTTGTTCTTTGTTCTTTAACGAACCACCTCTTCTTCTGTTTTTGTTCTTGTTCTTTAACGAACCACTCCTTTCTCTTTTGTGTTCTCATTCGTTTCTTTAACTCATCTTCCTGTCTTTCTTTTCTTAAATATTTTTGGTTCGTTGATTGGTTGGCAGTTTTTGTTTGGTTGTTTAGTTGAAACACACTAATATTGCAACCTAGAATGTAAGGACATTGCTGGAAAGGGGAAAACTGGAAAATGTCAAAATAGAGATGGAAACGCTTAACATCAATATTTTAGGACTAGGGAAAGTGATATGGAAGGGGGCAGGCATGATAACATCAGGTGAGCATATAATTATATAGTTTGTGAAACACTCATGAAAGAGGAGTAGGCATCATAATGGAAAGGGCAAGTCAAAGTCTATCAAAGGATACTGGGCTGTGTCAGTCCGAGTTTTATTAGTAAAGTTAGATGGCAAGCCACTTGATATCAACATCATCCAAGTATATGCACCAACATCTGCAAGTACTCAGGAAGAAATTGACTACCGGTACTTCTATGAAGTATTAGAGACGGTCAAGGCTCAATGTAAATCACAGGATATTACAGTAATAATGGGAGATTTTAATGCTAAAGTGGGACAGGAGAGAGTGGATGACATAGTTGGACCTCATGGCCTTGACACACAGAATGAACCGAGAGAAACATTTTGAATGGGCACAAATAAATGAATTAATAATAGGAAATATCTGGTTTGATCAACCTAACAGAGGAAAATGGACATGGGTGAATACAGGAGATGGTACAAAAAATCAAATGGATTACATCCTGATAAATAAAAGATTTAGAAATTCTTTACTGATAGCAAAAACACTCCCAGGCACAGACTGCAACAGTGACCACAATCCTATAATGGGAAGATTTAGGCTGAAACTAAGAGAAAAAAAACAGACCAAAAATAACATCAAATAACATCAAATTAAGTCTTGGACTCTGAAAGACACACGAATAGACTCGTGAAAATGTTAACATACATGTTTAAAACAAGTCCAGTACTTTGGAGACGTTGGTGACAGTGAGGAACAATGGAAAAAACAGAGAAACTCGATGAATGAAGTTTGTGAAGAAATCCCTAAAGTTGAAAGAAAAGCAAAAAGAACTGGATGACAAAGAAATCTTAGGCTTGGTGGAAGAATGGAGGAAGTCAAAGGAAAAAGAGGAAGAATACAAAAAGATAAACAAGGAAGTCAGGAACAGGTGCAATGAAGGTAAGGAAGTTGGGCTGGAAACGAAGTGCAAAGAAATAGACCGACACAAAACAGATCCTCAATGTATGTACAGAGATACTGAAAAAATTGCAAACAGGAAAAAGACGTGCACATCAACTGGTTGTTTAAAATCTAAAAATGATACGCTTATAATGGAAAAAAAATTATAGAGATGGGGAGAGTACATTAAAGATCTTTTCAATTATGACAGAAACGAAGACTTTATAATACAGAACGTTGAAGGACCACCCATAATGAAAAATGAAGTTAGCGCAGCACTGAAAACGCTGAAACCTGGAAAAGCCCCAGGACAAGACAATATTACCACAGAAATGATTGAGTCCCTAGAAGAATTGGTATTGAAAAAATAACAGTCTTCCTAAATGAAATTATGGCACTGGATCAAAATCCCCAAAGATATGTCCAAATCAATTTTCACTGCACTTCCAAAGAAAGCAGGGGTTACAAAATGCAAACTCCATCGTACAATCAGCTTGATGAGTCATGTAACAAAAATTCTATTACGAATAATCATGATGAGGACAAGGAACAGAATCAAAAGAGATATAGCAGAACAACAGTGTGGATTTGTCGTAGGGAAAGGGACTACTAATGCCATATACATCCTAAGAACTATCATACTTGAATAAGGATTTATATCATGCTTTGTTGATTATACCAAGCTTTCGATTGGGTAAGACACAAAGAATTGATCAACTAATTATAAAAGCTCAATTTTCAGGGAAAGATCTAAAAATAAAGAGAAATATGTATTGGGAACTAACATCAGCAATGAGAACAGACAACGATATAAGCGCTTTCCAAAATATCAAAAGAAGGGTTAGGCAGGGTTGTGTTCTGTCACCAGATTTGTTATCACTTTACAGCGAAACCATCATGAGGATACTAGAAGAATGCCCTGGGATATAGGTTGGAGGAAAAATGATAAACAACATTTGATACGCAGATGACACCATGCTAATTGCAGAAACTGAAAACAACCTACAAAATCTTGTGAATATAATAAAAAATAGACAGCAAAGCTAAATGGCTGGAGCTAACTAACAAGAAGACTAAAGTCATGGAAATCAGTATAAACCAAGAAATCCCTCCATTCAAAATAACAGCAAATGGCACAACTTTGAGACGGGTAAATAAGTTTAAATATCTGGAACAGTCATCTCACCAGACGGCAGATTCTAATCAGAAATATTATAGCACCTGGTCACAACAGGAACGCTAGAGGGAAAGAGAACACCAAATAGCCCAGGGAGAAAAGATTGGAAGGATTTTCAGGGTGGCTGAGAATAGAGAGGGTGAGATGTACTTGCAGTTACAAGGGATAGATTTGTATGGAGGGCCATAATCGCCAGCGTCATGCGGCAGGGCACATGATGATGATTTATGGTTAGTTGTCTCTATGTTGTTGACTATACATTGCACTAATTTGGTTGTTTGTCTTTTAAGGAAACAGTACTTTCAAAATACATAAATATTATTCAAAATACTTGATTTTTATGATGACATCACCATCCTCTGGGTATGTCAGCATGAAAAGTAAATTCAGTCCTTACATGCAATTCTCGGTTATTATTATCGTCCCGGCTGGAAATGCCATATTGATAACTTTAGATACCGTGGACATGTCTGATAATATTCAATGTACACATCCGGTGTCTTGACTCCTACCCATGTAACGAGAGTGTGGGAAAGTAGAAGTCATAACTACCAAACGGTTTGCATCTTCAACACAACAAAAGTCTATCTTTATGTAGACAGAGACAGCAATACAAGTTCTTCTCGTTTCCTGCTTATCTTCTCCTTTTATCCTAAGCGAAAAACGCCCCAAATGTTACCCAGTGATTTGTTTAATTGCTCAGTGGATTACTATTTCAGCTTTCAACACTATCTGGACTGTAACTTGAGGGTAGAGTGTGAGGATGGACAGGATGAAACAGATCACTGTCCCTTCAGCAGTTCTGGCTGTCAAGGTCTGTTGGCGTTATGTAACAATTGCTACAAATTCGTTGGTCGTGACATTTTGAGTAAATTTGACAGTAATGAAACGCATGATGACAGAAGATCCAGGGAGTACTGCCATTCTCTGGGTGGCACTGTGGGAATACCGACATGCAAATTTGACTGGCACGTTACGCTTCAAAATTTGACCAAACGACAACTTTTTGTTTTTGGTAAAGTTTGGACTGGATTGTATCTTGGCGATACAATTTCTGTGCCTAACATGTATAAATATAGTATACTTAACGAAGATAAGGTTGTTCTGTATCATTCTGTTGAAATTACATCTGAGCGTTCAATCAGATCCAACGCGAAACTGTATTATCAATTCGATGGTAAACAGTTTATTGCAACACGTCATGGTGACATGGTTGGACTCCTTGGAGGAGTTTGTGAATTCAAGAAAAACGAACAGACACAAAAAGCCAACAACAATTCAACAGGAATATCACTGACCAATGCACGAGTTTTCATGTCAATCAGACAACAGTCTCTGATAACGTGTCCTGCTGGTCATGTAACACATACATTCCTCGTATGTGGCTCACGTCAACATTATGTGTGTGGTCAAGGGTACATATCTTCTTGTACTTTCTCACATAACTTGTCACGTATAGATGGTAAGTTGATTCAACTGATCAGGATGGTATTGCAGTTCCTCTGTTTGCTTGTGACAACTTCGTGACTACACTGTCATACACATTAGTGTGTGACTTCATACCTGATTGTCCTGATAAGAGTGATGAGTCTTTCTGTAAACATCCTCCTTGTGTCAAAATGTTTACCTGCACTAACGGTCAGTGTGTATCCTATGACAATAGTGGCTGACCGACTGTTCCATTGCCATGATGAATCAGACGAAAACTTTGGTGGCTTTAGAACAAAACTAAGGAATTTCCCATATTTTCCTTCTCCTGTCCTCATAAACTTTGATGGAATCAGCATTTTCACATCAACCCCAATGAAGTCCAATGAAACCTGCCCTGATTCCCACTATCGTTGTCCTGGTGAGTTCAATGACTGCCTGCCTGTCTACACACGATGCAATGGAATGTACGACTGTCTTAGCCAGGAAGATGAAGAGAGATGTGAAGAAATTGTGTGTTTTGGATTCTTCCGATGCAGAGCTTCCAGAATATGTATACATGGTGACCACCTGTGTGATGGCTGGCCCCATTGTCCTCTGCATGATGATGAAATGTCATGTGATGTAATCTGTCCTGAGGGCTGTCTATGTCAAGGTCACACATTCGATGTCTTCAGTCTTTCTCTGCACACCTTTTCCCTCAGCTCCGTTATTTGGACGCTACAGGTTCAATAGGAATGACTGTGACTGATGTGAGTAATCATGTCTATCTTATTCATCTGGTTCTTGCCCAGTGTTCGTTGACCTTCTTATCTGACATGAAGTTGTTCAATCTGAGATTTCTTGACCTCTCTAATAACAAACTGCAGAATGTCAGCATGACCCACTTTGTTAATTTGGTAAATCTACAAACGTTGTCTCTGTCCAACAATCCTCTCACCTCGCTCTATGCTGATCCCTCGTCTGTTACCCAGCAAAGTGCACTGACAACATTAGATCTGTCACACACTACACTGACAGTGTTTGATTCCAATGTTTTATCAAATTTTCCGCTTGCAGAAACTTGATTTGACATTTACTGATATTCATACAATCAGCTCTGACGGATTCAAGTTCACACCACGCCTAGTTGAACTGTCCATGGACGGTAGTCCTATCGAAACTTTTCCCCCTGACGTATTCAAAGACCTGTCCCATCTTCAGGTTATATCAACACAGAATTACAAGTTCTGTTGTAGGGAAGTACTTCCACTTGATGGAGCATCTTGTTATGCTCCCAAGGACGACATGTCATCGTGTGAAGATTTACTGAATTCGGGAATATATCGTGTGTTTCTCTGGCTGATCAGCTGTCTGTCAGTGGCTGGTAACGTCTTTTGTTTTGTCGCACGTTTGTGCACGCAAAAAGTTTCGTCTTCAAGTGGTTTCAATATCTTTGTCAGCAACCTCAACATGGCCGACTTTCTGATGGGTGTCTACATTGCTATTATTGGAGTAGCTGATGAAATGTTCCGTGGTAGATACCTCCATTATGATGACACATGGATGAACAGTTTGTCCTGTAAGATGGCTGGTTTCTGTCTCTCTTGTCTAGTGAAGTATCAGCCCTGATCATCTGGCTTATCACGTTGGATCGTTTCATTGTTCTTTGTTTTCCGTTCACCTCCATGCGATTTGAAAGAAGGTCAACAGTCATGGCGTGTCTGTCAACTTGGCTGGTTGGCTGGTTGTATTGCAGTGTTGCCTTTACTTCCTGTAACGTCACACTGGCAGTTTTACAGCCAGACGGTATCTGCATCCCTCTGCCAGTAATGAGTCGAGAGTTTAAAGGAAAAACGTACTCTTTCAGGTATTAATCGTTCTTAACTTTGTTTTATTTTTACTCATATCTGGTGGTCAAGCGTTTATCTATTGGTCAGTACAGAAGAATGCCTTGACCACTAACACGACCAAAGTGTCACATGACATGACTATTGCTAAAAGGTTGATTACTGTGGCTGTCACAGATTTCATGTGCTGGTTTCCTATTGGACTGTGTGGGTTTCTGGCACTTGGTGGTACTTCCATTCCTGGAGAGGTGAATGTGGCTTTGGCAGTCTTTGTCCTGCCTTAAACTCTGCTCTCAATCCTTTCGTGTATACGTTCAACACGTTGATGGAAAAACGAAGAAAATCACAAGAAGCCAAGTTGTTAAAATGGCTAGAATCCCATGCTGACTTGCTTCCAAGTTAAAGATTACAGGATGTAGAATCTATCTCACCTCACCTCACCTCTCTCCCTCGCTGAGATCGGCGGTAGGAGCCACGTTCGAAGTCACAAGTCTTCTCCAGGTCACACGATCGAGACATCTGTGAACGACCTCCTGGATCCCCAGACCACAGATTTCAGCGATGTTGTTGAAATAGGAGATGTGCGGTCGTCTTTTCTTGTCCTCACTTCAGCTTTCCCCTGCAGAACCACTGATATCAAATCTATCTTGGTGTTTCTAATCGCATGGCCTATGTATTTCAGAGTTCTTTTGTTGATCTCTGTTAGCAGTTGGCACTTAATATATAAACGCTATCGTTTGTTCTTCTGTCTGTGGATCTGACTATGAGAAGTCGTCTATAGAACCACATTTTTGCTGCACTGATTTTATTTTCTTCGTCTTTTCTTAGTGTCCAGGCTTCGCAACCATACATCAAAACAGGCCAAATGAACATTTTCAGGATTCTTAGTTTTAAGTCTTTGAGAAGCCCTCTGTCTTTCCATACGTTGTTTGTTTAACTGGACTTTTTTTGTGGCCATGCCAGTTTTTGTTTTCACATACAATATCCATAGACTACACAAAACATAAGCACATATGTCCATTATATGTGTACATGCAAACACGTGTTTTGTTTGAGTGTGTGTCCATTTCGTTCGTTCTTTGCTTTAACGTCTTTTCACTATGAGTGATATTAGACGGAAAAAAAAAAAAAAAAAAAAGTATGTGAGATGAGAGATGGGTTGGTTGGTTTTGGGGCATAGAGGAGAATAGTTATAGACATAAGTAGGTGGGAAAATAGAAAAATGGAACAAGAACTTAACACTAACATTTAACATCAACAATGTGTATGGAAAATTTAACTCTAAAGTATAAACTTCATAAACTTAAAGTAATGCATTAACAGGACTGTGAACCAACGATTCTGAAATTTTAACTGACAAAAATTGATCGGAAGTTACTTCTTTAAAATGAATTTCAGAAAAATTTTCTTGTGTAAACATTTTTGGTAAAAAAGAACAGTAGCATTTTGCAGTAAAATAGACAGTGAAACAGTGTGAATTGTTTCGCCGCAAATACACTTGACAATTTTTACAGTATTTTGTTTTCAATGCGTTTAGCTGAATACGAAAATGAACAGCAACAATCGTTCTCAAATGATATATGGAAGAAAACTGCAATTTTTTTACACACATTTTGAAATGAAAGTTTTATCATTTGTTGTGACACAAACTTTTCATGGAAATGTTCATGAAAACGAATCCATGAGGCTGATTCTAGCAAGTTGCAAGCTTTTTTAACGGAAGTATTAATACGTAATTCTGTAGTATTATCAGAATTGTGTGCACCTTGCTTAGCTGCTCTGTCAACTACTTCGTTGCCGTGAAGACCAACGTGAGAAGGCACCCAGCATAAACTGAGATCTGTACCTTTTATCCTTAAACGATGTATAAGATGATTTGCCTCAGTAATTATATCAGGTCTTGTGTCTGTATCAAAAGACTGCAAGGCATATAATACAGATTTTGAATCAACAAAGAGAACTACTTTGAAAAATACATGTGTAAGGTTTACTAGATAATGCAACGCTTGTAAAATAGCGACTACTTCCGCTGTAAAGATAGATATATTTGCCCCAATGAAAAATGACTTTATTATTTTATATTTTGGGACAAAAAATGCTGCTCCAGCACATTTATTTTCTAAGACTGATCCATCGGTAAAAATATGGAGGTGGGTACGGTATTTTTCATCGATGTGTTCTCTTGCTCTGCATATCGAAATGTTAACGTTTTCATATTTCTTAGCATCTGTATAATCAATATCAAAAGTAGCTTTTAGCATTTCCCATGTAGGGATGGGCGTTGTGGATGGTGTTTCAGCTATTTCATCCAGATTTATGTTAGACTGTTTGACCAGGTCAGATACGTAAGTTGCAACAGTCATTTGTGATGAAATGTTCTTTGCTCGTTTCGGAAAGTCAACATCTGACCTGATTTTTATTTCCTTACTCACAAAATTGTCCGTTTGTGAAAAAGTTCTAACGGCAAACTTTGCTGTCGCTAACTCACGATAGTTGTTCAGAGGCAGAATTCCAGCAACTTTGTACGTTTCCAGGCAAGAAGCATGGACTGGTACACCTAGTGCAATTTTAAGACTTTTGCAGTCTAAGCTTTGAATCTTCTTTAGTAAATATTTTGGTGCACTGAAGAACACTTCTTGCGCATAGGATAATTTAGATCTTACAAGTGCTGTTGACAGATGAAGTAGTATGTTTGTATCCATTCCCCTGGGTAATCTGCTTATTATCTTTAGAAAATTTAAGGCTTTCCTTGCTTTTGTTAAAATATAATCAAAATGGACATTCCAGGTTAATTTCGATGTTATAAAGACTCCCAGAAATTTTACAACCTGCTTGTAATGTAGCACTTCACCATGCAGTTTGAAAGTAGGCAAGTGACTTAAAGTACCACCAGGATTAAATAGCATCATGTTAGTTTTTTCCGCTGATAACGACAGTCCATTTTCTAACATGTAGTTTCCAAGATTATCAAGATCAGACTGATACAACTTCCTGATGTAATTCTGTGCTCTCTGTGGATTGTCTTTTTTAAAGTAATATTCATCCAAATACATATATCATCAGCGTACTGTACCAAAACAACACGATTTGAGAGTGCATTAGGAAGATCCTGTATAAGGATATTAAATAAAATAGGTGCTATCACTGAACTTGAGGGATTCCCATATCAAGACGTCGCGAAGTAGAATAACTTGTTCCCACTCTTGCTTGAATTGTTCTATTGGCTAAATAGGACTTAATATAATTATACATATTGCCAGATAAACCAATAGATTTCAGCTTGTACAATAAACGTGTATGCCAACCTTGATCATACGCTTTTTTCACATCAAAAAAAGTTGCCAAAAGACTTTTTCTGCGGGCAAACTGTTGTTTTATCTGAGTTGTAAGTTTAACCAGGTGCTCAACTGTGGATCTCCCTTTTCTAAAACCTGCTTGGTTTACTGGAATAACGTTATTTTTATCACAGTAATGTATAAGTCTGTTTAATACCAATCTTTCCATTAGTTTGCTCGTATGGGACGTCAAAGCAATAGGTCTGTAACTGTTTTCGTTGTTTTAGGCTTTCCTGCTTTCAATATAGGTATAACAATAGACTTTTGCCATACCTGTGGTACAGTTCCACTCACCCAGCATTTCTGAAAAATTTTGTGTAAGAAAGTAACATAGTTTTCTGGAAGGTGCTTAATCATTTCAGTTGAAACTGCATCAACACCTATCGAACTCCTTTTGTTGTGTAGAGACAAGATTGAGTATTTTAGCTCTTCTAAGGTGATTGGAGCATTAAACCAGCGATCATTCTGAGGTATTGGATCAGTGTAGATAAGGTTGTTAGCTGCCATTTCTCTGTAGTGTTTGCAGGTAGGAGACAAACCATCTACTTTACTATTTTCAGCAAAAAAAATCCACAAAAGTTTCAGCTTTGTCCGTGTCGGAAGGAAATTTGTGACATGTATCAATTATTATTGGACACCTAGGTAAGCTGGCTCCATTTTTCATTTGATTCATTTTTGTCCAGACTTTATGGAAATCCCTGAAATCTGAAATTTCTTGGTGCAGTATGATGCCCAATAATCTTTCTTTGCTTCAGCGATGATTTTATTACATTGGATGTTAGCAGTTTTCATTTCCTTATGATCTTCAGGGTTTCTGCTCTTGATGTAGACTTTGAATTTCTCTTTTTTATACTGAACTGCTTTTTCGCATGCCTCTGTCCACCAGACATTACCCAAACGATTATTGGACTTAAAAGATTTGAGTTTCGGGATTGAGAGGTCTGCAGCAGCTAGAATTGACTCCTGGAATTTAGAAAACATAACATCTACATTTTCACCTTCATCATAATTATATTTTTGTTTAGCAAGAGCAGTCCGAAACAATGACCAATCAGCGCGCGTATAATTATATTTTGGCATAATATCAGGTGTGCTGTCTTTCATCCTGATGTTTTCATTAGTTATTGTTATGATGATAGGTAAGTGATCACTTCCCAAAGTATCCATGTGTGTCCATGCACGTGTACATGTGTGTGGTTCACGTTTTTCCATCGAAACAAAATGTGTCTTGCTCTTTCTTTTGTAAACATGGCAAATGTAAACACGACGCTAGCAAACCATGCAACAATGGTTCGACGTACACACAATGAACTATACATTGAATAATATATCATAGATGGGAAGCCTACATAAAAAATTACGAGTGACTTTTAACTAACACACACACACACACACACACACACACACACACACACACACACACACACACACACACACACACACACACACACACACACACACACACACACACACACACACACACACACACACACACACGCACACATACACGCAGAGGGAGGGAAGGAGGGAGAGAGAGAGAGAGCGATATTGATAGATAGATAGATAGATAGATAGGTAGATCGATAGATAGATAGATAGATAGATAAGATATATAGATAGATAGATAGACATAGAGATAGAGAGATAGACATAGAGATAGATAGAATAGATAGATAGATAGATAGATAGACAGACATACAGATAGATAGATAGACAAACATAGAGATAGAGAGATAGACATAGAGATAGATAGAATAGATAGATAGATAGATAAATAGATAGATAGATAGACATACAGATAGATAGATAGACATAGAGATAGAGAGATAGACATAGAGATAGATAGAATAGATAGATAGATAGACAGATAGATAGATAGACAGATAGATAAATAGATAGATGGATAGATAGATAGACATAGAGATAGATAGATAGATAGACAGATAGACATAGAGATAGAGAGATAGACATAGAGATAGATAGAATAGATAGATAGACATAGAGATAGATAGATAGACATATAGATAGAATAGATAGATAGATAGATAAGTAGATAGATATATAGATGATAATAATAATAATAATAATATATTTTATTTATATAGCGCAAAATCTTGACAAAATCAAATCTAAGCGCTGAGCGTATACATGCATACATACCTACATACATATGAGCGTATACATGCATACATACATGCTTACATACTTACATACATAAATCTAAGCTGAGCGTATACATGCATACATACATACATAAATCTAAGCGTATACATACATACATACATACATACATACATACATACATACATACATACGCACATGCATACATAATAACTACAATATTTACACAGCGCAAATCTCGACAAAATCAAATCCAAGCGCCGAAAAGACACACACGCACACACGCACGCACGCACGCACACACACACACACACACACACACACACACACACACACACACACACACACACACACACAACACACACATACACACACACACACGCATGGCCACAAATGGGGAGAAAAGAATAAAAGCAATAAAAGCAAGAATAAAACCAATGGAAAACCACAGAGAGCACATCATATACAATTATATATTAAAACAAAGTGATTCCCCTCCGAGTGGAGACAGGCTGCAGAGGGGGGTTGAGTGAGGTTAGGATTTTATGCAGAGGAGAAAAGGTGAGTTTTGAGAGCGGACTTGAAGGAGGCAAAAGTAGGTTGCTGACGGACTGAGAGACGAAGTTTGTTCCAGGAGAGTGGACCAGAAACAGAGAAGGCTCGTGGACCATAGGTATTGAGCTTAGTGCGTGGAAAGCGAAAAGTCAGAGGATCGGAGGCAGAGCGGAGGGTACGTGAGGGAAGATAGATCTCAAGTAGGCTTGACAGGTAATCGGGGGCTGCGTTATTGAGGCTTTTGTAGCACATGGTGTCTAGTTTGTACTGTATGCGCTTTGATACAGGGAGCCAGTGAAGTTGTGCCAGGAGAGGAGATATGTGGTCAGCTTTTTTCTTTTTGAGTACAAGGCGTACAGCATTGTTTTGAATGCGCTGTAGGATGTGAATGGTGGAGGCAGGAAGACCAGACAGGAGTGAATTGCAATAGTCAATGCGAGACATTATGAAGGAAAGAACGAGTTTTGCAGTTGTTTCGACAGAGAGATACTTCCTGATCAGGCTTATACGATGGAGATGATAGTAGCAAGATCTGGCAGTTTGAGAAACAAATAGATAGACATACAGATAGATAGATAGATAGATAGATAGATAGATAGATAGATAGATAGATAGATAATAGATATATAGATAGACAGATAGACACAGAAATAGAGATATAGACATATAGATAGATAGAATAGATAGATAGATAGACAGACAGACAGACAGATAGATAGATAGATAGATAGATAGATAGATAGATAGATATATAGATAGATAGATAGATAGATAGATAGATAGATAGATAGATAGATAGATACGATCATAGAAACATCTAGCATTTTGGGGCATGACTCATACACAATGTTCTTCACATGTTGCTGACTGTTGTGCTGGAGTTACTGACGTTTGTGCACTGGAATATTTCCATTGTAGCAAGAGAATAAGATAGAGTATCAACATCTTGAATGTCAGTGTACTTGGTGAGCAAGCACTCAACATGGTCTTGCTTTATAGATAACAAATGGTAAAAGTGTCATTAGTTTTGAATGTGGGAATCATTATTTTTAGACTCTAAATATTTCATTTCCAGATAAGAAGGATATTTTTGCATTAGTGTTCATTGTAGTAAGCTTTTAAGAACGTCAGTTTTTATTCTTAAACTGCATTTATGCGCACAATATTTTGCACATAACATCACGTAGTCCAATATTTAATTTGTATTTGTTTTGTCATTGGCACCAAATAACAATACTTCAATATTTAGTGATAATTTTTCTAGATGATTTTGATTTTTGTTGTTGGTGTGATTTCATCCAAAAACTATGAAAAGTGCAGTAACGAAAATCATGATGGAATGAATCATTTTCAGTCCCACAGAAACTATATATATCGTTGTTAGATGTTCCGATTGTTTTTAAAGTATTGCTCGCAATTTGAATTCTGTCGCAAATTCTAAGCAAGATCCGTTTTGATTTACTTCTGTTATTTTTCTCATCATTTATACGACCATTATCCACTGAGTCTACTGAAGTGTATCCTTTTTTCCTCAATTCATGAATAACTTTCTATTAAATAATATCACTTTTTCAAGTATTGTAATACGTCCCTAATCCTTTGTAAACATTGTATATTACGTTAAGCTTTAGTCTCTTGATAATGGTCATTGTTATCAATTTTTAGTTTCGTTCTTCTTGTAACTGTCTTTGTACAATTGAAGTAATGTTGATAATGAATCTTTATGTCCCGTTTCTTTGAAAAATATTAATGTCTAAAGAAACCGCCACTATCATCTAAAACGTCTTTATTCACATTACTTTTCAATTCCAATAATTCTAAATTCATCATTGTAGAAAACAGGTTTAGCTGCCACTTCTTTGCTTTGTCCAAATTCTATACGTTTCTTAAACCTATCAAATGCAAAAAGCACATCCTTCCAAAATTGATTATATATGCTTTTCAGAAGTCTCTTTGATCCACACAGATTATAATGTTCTGTTTTTTGGAACAGAGTTTGCAGTATCAGCTGCCTCCTCTTTCTCTCCCATTATGTAACACATCAGTCCCAATTTCTGATTCAGCTAAAAACCTTGGTGTCTGCCTTGACTCTACCCTCTCCATGAACAACTTTGTTTCTCAAACTGCCAGATCTTGCTACTATCACCTCCATCGTATAAGCCTGATCAGGAAGTATCTCTCTGTCGAAACAACTGCAAAACTCGTTCTTTCCTTCATAATGTCTCGCATTGACTATTGCAGTTCACTCCTGTCTGGTCTTCCTGCCTCCACCATTCACATCCTACAGCGCATTCAAAACAATGCTGCACGCCTTGTACTCAAAAAGAAAAAAGCTGACAACATATCTCCTCTTCTGGCACAACTTACTGGCTCCTTGTATCAAAACGCATACAGTACAAACTAGACATCATGTGCTACAAAAGCCTCAATAACGCAGCCCCCGATTACCTGTCAAGCCTACTTGAGATCTATGTTCCCTCACGTACCCTCCGCTGTGCCTCCGATCCTCTGACTTTTCGCTTTCCACGCACTAAGCTCAATACCTATGGTCCACGAGCCTTTTCTGTTTCTGGTCCACTCTCCTGGAACAAACTTCCTCTCTCAGTCCGTCAGCAACCTACTTTTGTCTCCTTCAAGTCCGCTCTCAAAACTCACCTTTTCTCCTCTGCATAAAATCCTGACCTCACTCAACCCCATCTGCAGCCTGTCTCCACTCGGAGGGGAATCACATTGTAATATATAATTGTATATAATATGCTCTCTATAATTTTCCATTGCTTTTATTCTTTCTCCCCATTTATAGCCATGCGCGCGCGCGCGCGCGCGCGCGCGCGTTTGTGTGTGTGTGTGTGTGTGTGTGTGTGTGTGTGTGTGTGTGTGGTGTGTCTGTGTGTGTGTGTGCGTGTGCGTGCGTGTGTGTGTGTGTGTGTATGTGTGTGTGTGTGCGTGCGTGTGTGTGCGTGCGTGCGTGTATGTCTGTTCCAGCGCTTAGATTTGATTTTATCAAGATTTTGCGCTATATAAATATTGTAATTATTATTATTAGTAGTATCTTTATGAAGTTCCTTCATTTGTTTTTCTAACCGACGAGAATTTATGTCTAGCATCGCTATTCCTCACTGTTGAGTGTTCTGGATCGCCATTTAAAAAAATTTCTTGTCGTTTTATTATTTTCTTTGTTTTTTGTATTTTTCTTTTTTGTTTGTTCGTTTGTTTTGTTCTTGACTCATGCAAACTGGGAACACATGCCCTTAACAGGTTATCTAATTCGTCAGCAGGATGGTAATAGAATTTACAAGATTTGAAAGTATCAGACATTCTAGCTCCTGCCCAAGATGTACATGTTCTTTTCGCCATTATTAAACAAATTCTGTACTTAGACAAACTTCATGATGTATTGAACTCTGTCAATTTTGACATGTCAATGGAAAATAGAATCCAAAAATTTTAAACTTTTTAGAGTTCCATTCCATTTTTCGTATGCTAAATAATTCTAGATGAGTCTTTTTTTCTTGTTTTCCCAAACATACGTATGAGGTGCTTATTTTCCAAAATTAAGCAAACCTGAAAATCTTTCAGACAACTTCTCGAAAAACATTTCATTTTTCTCTATGGAAAATGTTGTATCATCTGCAAACTGACTTATTTTGAACTCTGTAATTGGTATGTCTTATTATATATTATATTTCATATTCATATTCATTTCTTTTGTCACATTGGATATACTAGTGAAAATCAAGCTGCTCTTCCCTTTGAGTGTGCGTCGCCACAGTGCTTAGTCACCCATTTTTTTTTAAAAACTAAGACGTAAGAAAAGCAAGAAGTGCTAAGAGGCTAATTGACCTTCAAGGGGAAGGAACTAGGATATATCCCATCTCTGCAAACGTTAACACTGGAGCAGCTGGGTGAATTCCTGCTCTTCACGATTTTCAACTGCCGAGGAATCTTTAGCGTGTGCAGGCCAGAAGGTACACGGGTCCGACTAATTTTTCATCCCCTTCCGAAGGGCTAGACGTTCAGTTTGATTTTCTTGTCAAACTGAGGAGAAACGTCAAGGCCTCACTGGAACTTCAAGTTTAGTTATTGGCAGGCAAACGTCTGAACCATTCTGCCACCCTTCTCTTTATGCTTTTTATATATTCGTCTTCCCCAATTTTACATGCAAGAATTTCCACGAAAAGGACAAACAGGCAAGGAGAAATTGGATCCCTTGGACTATATGCTCTTTTTAAACTGAAGCTTTGGGATTCTTTTCTATTCACTATCACTTTACAACGTGGATACCCCATTATATACATATACATGTACATGTACATATACATACACATGTACATATACATATCAAATGCCTTTTCAAAATCAGCGGGAGGCCTGCTTTGGTCAGGATCGACAATGGAAAATGGATCCCAGTTGATGATTCACTGCTGCTGGGGCAATGATGGGTGTGACTGACGAGGTCGGTGCGGAAACTGATCAAACACTGTGGTTTATAACCTGTAATTGTTGCTTCCTGTGCTGTTTCAGAGAACGAGTGTTCTACTCTTTTTCTGGTTCTTTTGACGCGGTGAAGCAAAGCTGGGTGTCCTCCCCAGGGCACGAGCCTAGGCAGGGTGGTATGGAGAACCACTGTTGCTAAAGCAACATGTCTCCCCTCTCCATGCAGCCAACGGATCCAAAGGAATGGCAAAGGCCAATATAATTTGGCGCCAGCAGTGTCGCTAGAATTGCCAAAGAGATGCCATAATCAGCATCAGACTGCCAGGGGGACGCCATCTCCAGACTTTTCCTCAGGGTTGACTCCCGAAGCCCTTCCTTGTGGATGGATAAGGCCACAAGGCTTCAGGAGTTTGAAATCAGAGTAATCGGAGTTTATCTTCTCCTAGATTAGCTCCCCTCCCAGGTTGACGAGCCCAATCTACCAGGATTGATTATGAACAGGTAGTATCGGATTATATTGTTACCGATAGCAAACCAAACGACCTGACCTGACCATTTCCAAATACAGTGGATACATATAATCCAGTAAGTCTTCCTTTTCCAGGTAATACATCATATCAAACAAAATTTTTGAGTTGTCTCTAATATGTCTACCCGACTGAATCTTGTCTGGTCTTCATCATGTGGAAAGGACAGTTTCAATTCAGTTTGTTATACATACTGATCCAGTTTGCACGTTTCATTCAAAAATGAGATTGGCCTCCAAATTCTCAAGCATTCTCTGGATTTGTCACCTTTAGATAAACATATTAGTCTCCCCCCCCCCCCTTTTTTTTTTTTTTTTTTTCATAATTATCACAGCGCTTTTGAGAAACCCCTCGTTACTGAAACAAACAACAAAATCTCTGGTCAACATGTGTGTGCATTTTCTTCATCTACAATTTAAAAAAAATCAGATTGACACAATTTGCACATGTACACAGAAACTCTCTCGCGCTCTTTATGTCTCTTCTGTCTCTGTCTGTCTGCCTCTCTCTCTCTCTCTGTCTTTCTGTCTCTCTGTCTCTGTCTGTCTGTCTGTCTGTCTGTCTTCTCTCTCTCTGTCTCTCTTTCTCTCTCTCTCTCTGATGCGGCAATCAAGCGGGCTAACTCTGGGCTGCCAAATGGAAGTCCTGGGTTTAATATGCATACACACCTTCACCTGGTGGGTAAAAGATGGAGATTTTTCCGATCTCTCGGGTCAACATGTGTGCAAACCTACCAGTGTCAGACCTCGTTGATGTGTATACGAATGCAGAATATCAAACAGGTTTTGCGTGTAAAACATCTTGTGCGCCATGTCACTGGCTTGTTTATAGACACAGAAAACACCTAGCTTGTACACAATGTCAAACTGAAAAATGGCTTTTAGCTAATAACTTTCACCTGTTCACCTGTCAACATCACTTGTGGTAGCTGCCCAATCCATGTCTTGACTATCTTTCTCCATCTCGTCCGGTCATCGCAGGTTCTCAATGCTCAATGTCCCGCATTTGCAAATTATTTCTTATGGATTTCAGATAACAGTTGTTGAGTTGTAAACAATTCGTCTGGAATACTTAGATTGGTTCGCTTTTCTGTCCAGCTGATTCGTGGAAAGCGTCTGCAGAACCGCAGAACTGCATTTCACCTGAGCTGATTTTCGTTTCATCTACTGTCTTCCATGTCCATACTTCACATCCATACAACATTACTGCCAAATGAGAGTGTTATGATTCTTTACCTTGATGATCTGTCCACCTATATTGTTAAACAGGACCTTTCCTTTCCTTTTTTTATGCCAATTCTTCGTAATAGCACAACATTGAGAGAAGTTGATAAGTTTAAATGTTTGAGAACAGTTATCTCACCAGACGGCAGATGCACATTAGAAATGGCCAGCTGAATCGATCAAGCTAAAACAGCATTTAAGAAAATGAAAAGTTTTCTTACCAACAAGTGCCTATCAATTAACATCAGGAAGAGAATTCTTTGGTGTTATATGGAACAGGTACTGCTATAAGGTAGAGAGGCGTGGACAATCAACACATGAAATCAGAACAAAATTGATGCAGCTGAAATGTGGTTTCTAAGAAGAATGTTAAGAGTCCCATTGACAGCAAAGAAAACAAACGAGCTAGTCTTGAAAACAGGCAAACACAAAAAGAAGCAGTAAGAAACTCTCAATAGCCACCAGAATCGGCCAAGCCAAAACAGCATTCAACAAGATGAAAAGCATTCCTATCAACAATTGCCTATCAATTAACATCATGAAGAGAGTTCTTGAATGTTATACAGAACCGATACTGTTATACGGTTGTGAGGCGTGGATAGTCAACACACAAGCCAGAACAAGATTGAGGCAGCCGAGATGTGGTTTCTAAGAAGAATGTTGAGAGTTCCATGGACAACAAAGAAAACAAACGAGACAGTCTTGATGGAGACAAACACAAGAAGATCATTGATAAGGAAGTTTAAAGGAAAAGAGAGGCAATATTTATAGGCCATTTTATGAGGAAAGAGGAATTATAGCCCTGGTCACAACAGGAAAGTTGGAGGGAAAGAGAATACCAGGTAGACCCAGGGAGAAAATATTGGACGGACTTGCAGGGTGGCTGAGGACAGAGAGGGTGGAAGCTGTGCTTTCAGCAACAAGGGATAGATATATATGGAAGGCCATGATTGCCAACGCCATGCGGCAGGGCACATGATGATGATAATGAAGAAATTCTGGGGAGAGCCGGACAGCAGGTCCTCAGAGGAGAAACCCCCGTCAAGCAAGTGTTGTGGCCCTCTACTCCTGACACTCTAAGTGGGCCGGACACAAGAGAGCTGGACAGCAGCATGTCTTCAGGATAGAGACCACCGTCTTTTTTTCACTCTCCGTCCACTTGTGGTTTTCATTTCTTTAATGTCTGTTTTCTCTTTGAATCGGGAAAAGCCTAGACACTTTTCATTCCACGCTGCAGGAGTCTGCCAATGTTACTTTTGAAACAATAACCTATATACCAATGATTGGTTGATGACGATTCTTGGTTTTCCTTCCAGGGTGAATTTTTGGCCACTTCCACCATAGAGTTCATCCTTTTTGAGTAAGACGACCAATAATATGATGACCTGAGTTTTTGTTTGCCAAGGTATGGCTTTAGGTGCCTGGAGACTTCAGATCTTTCCAAGTCGTAGATTGTATTTTTATATTGGCTGCACCCGCAAGTTTGTCAGCATGGTTATTTCCCTTCACACGAGGATGTAGGCCAGTAAATCTATGTGAATTTTTGGAGGTTGAGATTGTTCACCGGTTCGTGCCAGTCCGGGGACCTCATTCCCCTTTTTCATCTTTTTTTTGTTTTTGTTTTTTGAAGTAGGTTTATGGAGTCAGTAATGATGAACGTTTGATTGTCTTTTATTTCATCATTTGGTGAAGTCAACCATTTCAAAGCATATGTGACTGCCTCACGGTTTCCATTGTTGGATTGGAGGATGCGATGTTGATAAACAGCATTGTGTTTCCATTCTGTTTGGAAGTGAAGCCCCATCCAGAAGTGGTGACTGAGCCTTGCCATTCGTGTATAACAAAGAGGCTAAAGTGTCAGTTCCACAAGGACAAGAAACTGAACTATAAAAACAAATGTAATGATGATGTATTGCGATGTAAATTCATGGCCTGGTTGGTTCTGTTGATATAGCCATGGGCTCAAGATCTGATGTCTTGAAATCCAAAACAAGTGTGACTGCCCGCGTTCAAGCAAACAGGAACCAGAAAAAACACGAAAGAAGAATACGAACGCGTATTTAATACAACAAGACAAGACAGGCGCAAATTTTCGGCCATCTGGCCTTTGTCAAGCGTAAGATTACAAGCAAACAAACACCAGAACTGGCCGAAAATATGCGCCTGTCTTGTCTTGTTGTATTAAATACGCGTTCGTATTCTTCTTTCGTGTTTTTTCCAGGTTCCTGATGTCTTGAGTTCAGTCCCAGCCAGCAACAGTAACAACTGGTCTGTTTGTTGCCCATCTTAATATTTTCATCATTTTGGTGGTGTCAGCTTATTGCTTTATAGGTCCCTTTTCCCCTCCTCCCCATTTCAAAACCTGCCCTCTTTGCATGGGCACAGGGTTTTTCGCAGGCTCAGGCATCTGCCAGATATAAAGTGCAGTAAAGTGCATACTTACACATAGACTGTTTACCTGATTAATTTTTTCATTGCGTTTCATAACAACAAGAATAAATAAATAAATAAACAAATAAATGAATAAATAAATAGGCCTACTGGAACATGCGAATGATAGATTACGATCTACGGGAGATAACCCCGGAAAACCGTTCCCTCTGACATACCTGACTGTCCCCAGGTGCGACACATTTCGCATGCGCAGGTAAGGACATCGCAAAGGTTGACGGGTAATCAGGAAATGAACGCGAGAGAAATGTCCTCCTAGTTCGCTAGGATGCTTTGGATTTTCGAAAGTTTTTGATAGAAGAAACTCCTTCAAAATGAAGGAAAAACTTTTGGACAAGGATACCATTGATGCGTACCACTCGTACGTACAGTCTGAAATCAGATCGGACTTGAACTCGATCACCTTAGGACCAGGTAAACTGCCGACGCGCCTTGCCCAGGGTCTGACCGCGTTTGGGTTCTGCTGTTTGCTGGTTGGCATTTTGCTGGTGGCTCTTCGCATGCAGCATGTTTATTTCTGGGACTGGGAGGTGCAGTTCGTGGGTCCTTTCTTCATTATCCTGTTTCTGCTGTGTCTGGCTGGTGCTTCCTACCTTGTTGTGATCGCTTCCAGACGGTCCAACCGCTTCAGACGGGAACTTTACGTGAGTTTATAAGCAACCCGGAAATAACAAATGTATTATGTATACATGAATGTCGTTATGTCACTATGTGTGTGTGTGTGTGTGTGTGTGTGTGTGTGTGTGTGTGCTGTGTGTGTGTGTGTGCGTGCTTTAAAGTATACGTAAGTTCTGGTCCGAACCCTAAAATAACAGTTGTTACATATCTGCGAGTGTGTGTGTGTCACTGTGACTGTGTGTGTCACTGTGTCAGTGTGTGTGTGTTGTATGTGTGTGTGTGTGTGTGTGCTTTGCGGAAGTTTTGGTCCAAAACCTGAAATAACAGTTGTTACACAGCTACAAGTGTTTTGTGTGAATGTGTGTGTGTGTGTTTTCGCATTTTTTTCTGAACCCTGTAATAACAGTTGTTACCCACTCTCTCTCTCTCTCTCTCTCACTCTCTCTCTCTCTCTCTCTCTCTCTCTCTCTCTCTGTATTTTGTATGACACCCATGTGTGCATTGATAACAATTAGGCCTACATGAATTGTCATGTTGATGTGCATCTGGTGTCTGGTGAAATGATCGTTCCTAGGTAAGCCTATTTAAAGTTATCAAACTATCTCAAGGTTGTGCTGTTTGCTGTTATTTTGCATGAGGGGATTTCATGTTTTTTACTGATCACCATGACTTCAGTCTTCTTGCTGCTTAGTGCCAACCCCTTACCTTTGCTTTCTATTTCTAGTATATTGACAAGGTTTTGTAGGTCCCTTTTGTTTTCTGCAATTAGCATGGTGTCATCTGCGTATCAAATGTTGTTTTTTATCATGTTTCCTCCAACCTTTAATCCAGGGTCTTCCTCTAGGTTTCTCATGGTGTTTTCACTGTAAAGTGAAAACAGATCTGGTGACAAAACACAACCTTGTCTGACTCCTCTTTTGATATTTTGGAAAGAGCTTATATCGTTTTCTATTCTCATTGCAGCTGTTTGTTCCCAATACATATTTATGATTATTGGTAGATCTTTTCCATCAGTATTGTGTCTTTCTAGTTGGTTGATCAATTCTTCATGTCTTACCCGATCGAAAGCCCTGGTATAATCAACAAAGCATAAATATTTATATAAATCCTTATTCATCTCGATTGACCTCTTTGTGATAGTTCTTTACTTCTTAGGATGTTATATAGCATTAATTTGATTAATAGTTCTTTCCCTTCCCTAAATCCACACTGTTCTTCTGCTATTTCTCTTTTGATTCTATTCCTTGTCCTCATCATGATTATTCTTAATAGGATATTTGTTACATGACTCATCAAGCTGATTGTGTTGTGCGATGGAGTTCGCATTCTATAGTCCCTGTCTTCTTTGGAAGTGCAATGAAAATTGATTTTGACAAGCTCATGCTTGAACATGTACACACACAAATGATATCACTGTCAGATGATGTATTGTTAAAACTTAGATTTTTAAAAGATTATTTGTACCCACTAGGTTTGCGTGTGAGAATGTGTGTGTGTTTGTTGATTTTTTTTTTTACATAAGACTTCAGGTGTTTTTTTTTAATTAAACACTGTATTCCAATTTCAGTATTTTAACCAGAGAATGTCGTTTTTTTATACAAATTTCTAATCACTGATAAGAACTTTCAAACTACTAAATTGACTTGTTGATCCTAAATTTACGTAAATGAATATGTTCTGTTTCAGTTCCGCCCGTTGGGTGATTATGGCATTGCTGCTGTTCACAAGGATGATTTGCTTTATGAGCATGAGATGAAGTAAGTCTTGAGTTACTGACTTTCTGACTTTTTCTTTTAGTTCCCCCCCCCCCACCCCCCACCCCCCACCACTCTCTCACTTTCACTAGTTTTAGATATATATATCTCTATATAAAAACAGTAAAGATAATTTTGTTCATACAGCATAAACTGTCATGCTCATTGCACTTTTCATGGTAATTAAACATGTTTGCATTTTATGAATATTATGATGGGGAGGGGGAGGTGTAACCGATCAGTGTTCTACAAAACTAGTCATCTCGAAATTTGTCGTTGTTTTTCTTTTAAGTTTCCTTTTTTTCTGATTTTTGCATGTTAAACATTTGACATAGTTACTGCTGTTTAACTAAATATGTAAAACAGTAAAGAGACAGTATATAACTATTATTATTAACTATAATTAAGTCCTGTTAATTTTTAGTCTCTGCTACAACAGGTGCTATTCTTTTTCAGTTTTGTTCTGTTTATTTTATGTAATATTTTGTTGTCGTGTAGTATGTTTTTGAAATAATTTTGTGACTCTTGCATACAGTGAACGTGTACAACTTGTGTCTATGCCCACTGTAGGTAGGTGTGATAAATCAGATGGGTAAAAGCTGGACTTCCAATCGGATGATCCTGGGTTCTTCTGCCTGGTGGATGAAGGGTGAAGATATTTCTGATCTCCCAGGTCTGCATGTGAGCCAGTGTAGAAACCCTTTGTGTGTACAAGTATGCATGCATACTATCAAATATGCATACTATCAAGCATGCATGTTAATTTTTCAATTTCAGTTTCTCAAGATGACATCTCCACGTTCGGAATGAATTCTATATGCGCTAACATCACAGGTGCCATGTGATGGAGAAGATCCAGAATGACCACGGTACAAGCTTTAAGCCTGCACATAACCCCATGAGCTGGCCAGGTCCTGAGGTCTTATGTACATAGTTCCATAACCCTGGGGTGTTATGGGAGTGAGAGGTGGCAGAGACGTCAACTTTTCCCGGGGCCAGCACCACGAGGGCAGCGCCCAACTCCTCTGCCTCGCTTCAAATTCATATTCATATTCTTATTTCACTTTTCCTTTTTTTTTCTTTTTTTTTTCAATCAAGACTTTAGAAAGGTAAGAAGGCGAATTGGTCTTCAAGGGGTGAGACCTGGGAAATCAACCGATCTCTCCCGTGTTTTATACCAAGGCAGCCGGGCAAAGTCCTGTTCTTCACGATTTTCAACTGCTGTTGGATCTTTGGCATGCGCAACTAGAAGGCACATGGGTCCGACTCGTTTTTCTTTCTAAAGGACTAGATGTTCAGTTCGATTTTCTGGTCAAACTGAGAAGAGAAGTTGAGGCCTGTACGGGGAGTGAACCCTGGATCCTTGAGTTTATTATTGGCAGTCAAACGTCTGAAACATTCTGCCATTGTTCTCCCTATGCATGTTAAAGATGTTGTAAGTCAGGTCAGTGGCTGGCTTATGGAAGCATGAAAACACTAACATGTATGCCTATAAAAGGTGCAGGCTATGCAGCTACACAGGGGAGTGTGGTCAGCTTGCCTGTTAGCTTGAATTTGCAGGCTGGATAACTCTCACTCTCAGCGGATCCACTAATTTCAGCGGATGAACTCCTAGTTTCAGAGGGAAAAATTTTTTTTTCAGAGGAAATGTTACTGAATTATTGTATTTGCCATCAGGAAATGCATCCATAATGCCTCAAAATTACAGAAATTCTTCAGCTTCTGGGGGTCTTCGCCCCCGACTCCCCAGCAGGGACGTTGCCCCTGGACCCCGGCCAGTTTTCAGAGGAAACTGTCTTCTCTTACCCAGCCTGAATTTGTCATGGTCTACTAAGAAGTCTGATCATGTGTAGCGAGTCCAGATGAGTTGGGAGAACAGTACTGTACAAAGATTGAATTGTAATAATAATATAAATTTATAACAGTCATATTTGAAAAATATTTTGAATTATTTTGTTTTGCAGACATGACCTGAAATCTGGAACAACTCCTCACAAGACTGTCATGCCTCGGTCTGACGCATATTCCATGGTAAGAAAAACAACACTGATTGGTGTTTTGAATATTGTTATGGCCTGCTCTGATGCATAGTCCATGGTAGAAAAACAACACTGATTGGTGTTTTGAATGTTGTTATGGCCTGCTCTGATGCTCAGTCCATGTCAGAATCATAACAAACTTATTAGTGTTTTAACCCTCTGACTCTCACACCCAGTCCACCAGCATCCTGCATTGTCAACCATGCTAGCAAAGCAAAAACTTAACCTTTTCACTCCCTCACCCTGCAGGAAGCTGATGGATAGAGTGAGGGAGTCAAAAGGGTCAAGTTTTTGCAGTGGGTTGATAGTGTGTGGGAGTCACAGGGTTAATTGTTGTCATGCCTTGAGAAAAATGACTGACACTAATCAGCATTTTGATTGTAATCTGGCTCTGATGCTTGTTCAATGGTCAGAAGTGTGACTGAAACTAATGATGCTTTGAATGTGAGGGGCTTTTTTTTGAATGGGGGTAATGTTACAGTTCCAGTCTCTATCATTCTTGCAGATTCCACACATGAATATCCACTCAGACTTTATATGTTTAACAAATTCTAACCCTAATTCTTATATGAGCTCTACCCCTAACTCTTATCCTTTGGGTTGGCACTGTATTCACAGTGAACAAAACAGTCCCAAGGGTGAAGGTTTGAAGTTGGGCTGGTGTTAGCACCAAGACTGATTATATTGTGACCATAAGGCGTATGTGCAAGCTTTACGGTTTATGCCATGGTCATTCTGCATTTCCTGCCATTGCATGGCATCAGTGGCGTCAGTGCACATGGAATTTATTCTGAGTACAGAGATGTTGAGAAATTGAAATTGAAATATAAAGAAAATTGATGAGAGATCTAAATGCACACTTCCCTCTTTTTTTTTTCTTCTTTTTGTTGTTGTTGTTGATGTTTTTGATGGTGTTCTGATTTTTGTCAGATGTGTGTATGCACATTGTTTTAGCCCTGTCCACCAGCGTCCGGCATTGTCAACCATTCTAGCAAAACAAAAACTTAACCCTTTGATTCTCTCACCCAGTCCACCAGCATCCGGCATTGTCAACCATGCTAGCAAAGCAAAAACTTAACCGTTTGATTCTCTCACCCTGTCCACCAGCGTCCGACATTGTCAACCATGCTAGCGAAGCAAAAACTTAACCCTTTGATGCTCTCACCCTGTCCACCAGCATCCGGAATTGTCAACCATGCTAGCAAAGCAAAAACTTAACCGTTTGATTCTCTCACCCTGTCCACCAGCGTCTGGCATTGTCAACCATGCTAGCAAAGCAAAAACTTAACCCTTTGATTCCCGCACCCTGTCCACCAGCATCCAGCATTGTCAACCATGCTAGCAAAGCAAAAAGGTAACCCTTTGATTCTCTCACCCTAGGTTGAGGGAGTCAAAGGGTTAAGTTTTTGCAGTTGGCGGATAGGGTGCTGGTGTCAAAGGGTTAATCTGCCAGAAATTTTCTCGTGAGTCAGGACAAAGCACTTTGTGCTTACAAGGGTTTGAAAGGGTAGAGAGGGGAAACAGGTCAAGAGACACTGACACTACTAGAATGACGAGAATTAAAATGGGCAATTATCCTCTGACTCCCTCACCCTGTTCATCAGCATTCTGCATTGCCAATCATGCTAGCAAAGCAAAAACTTAATCCTTTGACTCTCACCCTGTCCACCAGCTTCCTGCAGTTGGTGGATATAGGGTGTGGGAGTCCAAGGGTTAATAGGGCAATTTCATATTATATGATGTTGCTGGCTGGGGCTGAACCTGAAACATCACATCTTGAGTGTGTAGCTCTATAAACAGAACCAGCCAGTCCATGAATGAAGTGATTTTCACTGATTATACAGCATTTCAGCAATAGGAAATTTCTGAAAGGACAGAGATCTTTTAGATAACATATTTTTCAGTTATCTGTGGACAGATTTAAACAATTTTGACAACTGATAAATCCGTTTTTGTAGGGCCCAGAATATTCATAGTAAATTTGGTTGAGTTTGATTTATATCCATTCTTTCAGTAAAACAAAAAGTGTCTAAAAAGTGGCAGTAAAAAGAGATCATAAAATGAAGTGTTGAACATCTTTTTTAGTAATGTTTATTTACTCTGAAGTCAGTTGGTGGATAGGATGAGAAAATGGAAGGATGAAGCACAAAAATTCTTTGACACGTTGAATCATACCTTTTCATCAGGTGAACATGTCCAAAGAAAGAGAGAGACGCAGTGGCCACCATAACCAAGGTTTCCGTCCTGGTCCTGGTGACACCCAGCGTCGACACCATGACCCTCACCGCCGACCTCCTGGAGGCCCTGACCGCCGACCCCCTCATCCGGATGATCGTCGTAGGGGACCACCACCTGAGGGAAGGTGTGTATATACATACAATGCAAATCTTGTGAAGGTAGATTAATTAAAAGAGCATCTGAACCCTACATGGTACAGGGGAAGGCCAGTCTGTGATGGATATTACCAGATTAACTCTTTGGAGACGCGCCCTAAAATGGCTGCTGAAAATCTCGAGACGCACAATTTTTGGTACTTTTTAAAAAATTATGGAGAATATTCAACAACAATAAACTCTCACCTGTCTCACCTGTCGGCGTCACCGGGAACAGTGTTGGCCGCTGCACATGATGTCCTCACAAGTTGCCTCCAGCACTCTCGATCTTGGCTAAGTCTGACCACCTCCTGGAGTTTCTTGCCACTGATGTTTGTAATGTTTCTAGCAAGTGATGCAGGTGGCCGTCCTCTGTTTCTCTTTCCTTCCACTTTACCTTGGAGGACAATGGACATCAAGTCTGTTCTCTCATTACGGATTGCGTGTCCAACATATTTCAGTTTCCTCCGTTGTATGAGTACTAGAAGCTTGCGTGTAGTACCCAACTCATTCAGTATGCTTTCATTTGAGTGCCTATCCGTCCATTTGACCCTCAGCAGTCTTCGGTAAAACCACAGCTAAACACAGTAAAAACAATAAACTATCCTGTTATATATGTTTTAAAAGGTCATTATATCTACTTTGTAACTGTGCAGACCGCTTGTTTATGCATGCTTTCATTTTTTTCTGGTTTACCATTGAAAAAGGCATACAAATAGCAAAAATAGAAAAGTTCCGGATGTACACACACATGACTTATCAAACTGCTGCTTGTAATCCATTAAATATCCATGTCACAAAACTGCACTTAACATGTCACAGGATATACATTCTTCACTGGAAGTCACTATGAGTTCTGCTTTTATGAATATTTTGTCCCAAAAATGATTAAATGTAGGCATAGAGTCTTTTGACTCTTCGAAATTTCTTTGTTCCGGGTACTGCGAAAACAAGCCAAAAATAGAGTTCCAACAGTCTCCTACAGTCAAAGGGAAAGAAATCTACTCAGAGAAATGGTTTAAACTCTGCTGTCAGTATAATCTCCCTTATTGTAGTATACACGTAGTCTTGGTAAAAAGAACGTAACATCTCCGCAGCTATAGCTGCGGAGCGTCACAGTCGAGACACGGAGTATAGCTGCGGAGCGTTGCCATCGAGTTAATCATGGCAATACAAGATGTCATGAATGGGTGTTTCCATTCCACTGTTGAGCAGTGCCAAGCGTTATGAATGCGAAAGAGTAAAGTTTCATAACATTGGAACATCACCATCAGTCTTCCTCGTCTCTCAGCAGAATTGAGCCACATGAAAAGTTAATTCTTCAGGTCCACTATAGTTGCCTGCCATTCAGGGATGTAGCACACATGCAAATTTTGGTCCAGCAATAATGATAATGATAATCACAATATTTATATAGCGCAAAATCTTGATATAAATCAAATCTAAGTGCAATTACCAGCACCTCCTCATTCCCACTGGATCAGAGATCAGCCAGCTCTTCTCAGCTGAACTAAGTGAAAATCTGTACAAATATGCAGCACAAGTTTCTGAAATAGGTTTTTAGTGGTGACATGGGTGAAACTGAATAGACACAAAAGATTTAATAATACATGTTCTCACTTGCAAAGTATTTCACAGTAATGATTCCCCCAGTTGCACAGAGTATTGTCAAAACGTAGTGCAGCTTTTTTCCAAATGAATGATGCTTGTCTGACTGTTTCTTCGGTCATTCCGACTGCAGAAGTTTGCATGGCATATGATTTCTGATGTGTATTGATTATGGACAAACAGATGTCACGAAGTATTCCAAAAACACTGCCTGTCTAAAGAAGGGGCAAAACTGTTGGCAGTATGAACCATATTCAGTGAATCTGTTCTGGCTTTGTGCACATGGATCAGCATTAAATGGTTTTGATGTGCCTCATCCAGTCTTGATCTGAGGTAGGTTTTCAGATGTCTTATCACGCTGAAGACTGCTCATTGACAGCGTTTGTTGCTGATATGACAAAGATCGTTTTCAGGTGAAGGGCAACAAGGAATGCAATGTGAGGCTTGGATAATGGCTTGATATACTCGACAGTATCTGACAACAGGAAGTCATATGATAAGTTTCCGGGAGACCAGAATGAAATCTAGCTATAATATCAGAAGAAGAATGAATGATGACTAAATTAAATGTGAATGTATCAGTAATAGAAAAATATCTCAAAGGATGCTAAATAGGCTGAGTGATGCATGCATATAGAAATATTTTTTCAAAAAAGATAAGCATGAAAGACCAGATACTACACCACCAGCAGATGAAATATATCGTGTCTGCAGAATATTGCAATTTGTCATGGAGGTGCAGTTCTTCAGATCCAGAAAAAAAAAACCCCAACAAACTCCGTGACAAATTGCAATGTTTTGCAGACAGAGTATATTTGAAAGAGTGCAGATTCATAATTTGTTTTAGGACAAACCGATGCCTGATAATAGTGATCTTAATTTAAATGAACATTTGCACAACAACATTATGGTCATTTCAGTTCAAGTTTTGTTGTTTACAGCCCTGTCGACTGCCATGGACCATGTCAGAGCTTCTTGTCTTTTCATTATACTGTATCTGATTGGCTTGGATGGTGTAAAGCTTCTACTCTTCTCTTCCAGTATGACTGTGGCAGTTCATTTTGTTACGTGGCATCCTGTCCACACTGCAGTGAATGGTGTCTGACCGTGTAGCATTAGGGAAGGTAAAGCAGTAGTAGTACCGTATTATTTAAAAGCCCAGCCATCTGCTTAGAGCCGTATCAGGTGTACAACCATCTCGAACAAAACACATCTGAACCACACTGATGACCCTAGAAAAACTGGAAAAGAAAATTAAGTCATATATCGCTGCACTCATGCAAATAAACTAAGGATATGCCCCTAGCAAGACAATTCCATTATAAATTTATTGCCAGCAGGATGGAAGAAAGACTGAATACAAATACATAACAAAGTACATGAAACTGGCCTCAGAGTGCCTAAGACTGCTACTAAGCAGTTTGCATTTCCTTAGAGCTAAAAATTGAATTAATGTATACAGTACCTGATTATCAGTCCTAATAGACAAAAGTATCTATGTTGATGGAAAACATGAATGTGAATGAACAAGCATAGCAGAAAATGAGAAGGAAGAGATAACAGATAGCAAAGGATCAAATCAGAAACAAAGAGCTACAGAAAGAGGAAAATTTCTAGCACAGAACATTCAGAAGGTGGGAAAGTGAAGCATGAGATAGAGGAGATGGATAGTATCCTCATAACACTGGCCTTCCACAGTTGGAGTCTTCATCCCACTCTCCTGTGACCTTAATGATATGGGACAAAACTATTTTTATGGCCTAAACTTGCATTTTACAGGAGAGGCCCTCCTGATGACCGTGATCGCCGCAGACCTCCAGACGGACGTCGGCCGCCGCCAGAAGGGGATTATCGCCGAGGACCCCCACCTGATGATCGCCGCAGGTATCCTGACCGCCGAGGTCCCCCAGGTGAGGGCAGGAGAAGCCCACCACGAGAAGGCTTCAGGGGACCCCCACCAGAGGGTCAGCGAGGACCACCCCCACCTGGTTTCCGTTACGATGTTCAGGGGCCCCCACCTGACAGGAGAGGCCCTCCTCCTGATCGTCGAGGTCCTCCTGATGATGACCGACGAGGACCTCCCCCTGGTGACCGCAGGCCTAGAGGTTCTCCCCAGTTCAGGGAACGATCACCTGATGATGAGTGAGTTCACTTCAGATGGGTTTTGTATCAATTTTTTTGTTGCTTTATGTCTTGGAAAAGGTTACATTAGTTTTTTAGGGTATAAAAGGATAGTTCTTTTAGGATATAAAAGGTGAAGTCTTTATAGTTCTTTTAGGATGTAAAAGGTGAAGTCTTTCTTTTAAGTTAACATTTCAAAATGAACTGCTGATAGCAGAATTCTGAGGTAATTTAAAACAACTCTTCCCGTCCTTGGGTATGATGCTAGGAGTTTTACAGAAATGTACATCACACATGTATAAATAGTGTATGTGGTGCCATGTCTTTGAACTTAAGGTGGACTTGCATTAGTCCTGGTAAATCGTCACGTTTCAAGAATAAATGAGGATACTTACTTTGAAACATTTTGTGCTTTGTGCATCTGGTAAATCGTCAGATTTAAAGAATGAACAAGGATACCTCTGTGAAACATTTTATGCTTTGCATTTCTGGTAAATCGTGAAGTTTAAAGAATAAACGAAGATGCAAACTTTGATGAAACATATGCTGTTTTCATAATAATTTTATGTAATTTACCAAGGCTGTTTTCTTTGTGTATTGTACTGTATATATACCCTGGTTGTTTATGAAGACTTCTTTATTTCATTTTTTTTTTTTTTTAACAAGTTAAAAATTGGCCAAGTAAAATGTACACTGGGCATTCTAATTGCAGCATGGGCAAGATCCGACTGGAAGACAACAGAGAATCAGAGTCTGAACTGTAACGTCATTCATGGGCCTGTTGTATGAATCTGCTAGACCAAAGTCAGTTCCGGAGTCTCTTTGGATTTTATAATGCAGCCACTGGTAACTGAATTTTTCTTTCACTAGTTCATTAGGTAGCTGTTAACCCATTCACCCTGTCACATTGTCCACTAGTGTTGGATAACTTGAGGGTGTGAAAGGATTAAGGATTTGTCATGTAAATAATGATCTTGGTTGTGACAGTCGTGTACCCGATTGTATAACCGTGATGAACTGACATTCCACTCTGACATTGAGAATAGGTTTTTGTATATCTGGACGTTCAGTTCATGTAATTTTATGACCATTACTTGAAAATGTTGCTGAACATATTTTGTAATATTTTAACAAGTTATGAAAAAAGCATTTTTTGCATTCATCCCCATTCATTCAAACAACATACATGACACGTGCATACAAGCATGTCCACATGCACGCGCACACACACACAGAATTTGATAAACACAGACCAGTTACATAACTGTATATAGCAGAGATACAATTTTAATGATACTATTTCCATAGATTGATTTTTATTAAAAACTTATCAGGAACACAGGTGAAAGGAAACTGCCATGATGCTTCATCATAGCACATGTATATATTCTGTACTACTATATATTTGGATGTGGTCTGTCAAAAATTTTCACAATATGTATGGATGTGGTATGTCAGTCAAAGTTTTCGTCTATCATTTGTTCTCAAAAGTCACCTATCATTTTTTCACAAAGTGTGAGAGCCAGTGAGTGAATTTTAAAAAGATTTTTTCGTAAACACATCAAAAGTTTGGACAAAACTGTTTTTGTATTATTTTTTTCAGGCAGCTCCATTTTGCTACTACAGTACACCACTTTTTGTAAAACAACATTTGGTGCTTTCCCATTTCATAGAGTTCCAAATTAATTTTGATTGCACATACTGCATTGTGTTTCACAACTGTTAATTATGTGTGAATGAATAGAGCTCAGAACTCCTTTTGTGATGAAATTATTTCATACAGAAGTGTAGATTTCTTTGAGGGTTATTTAGGAAATGTATTTTCCCACATTACAAGTTCATTATGTTCTTGTTTTGTATTCATTTTCATTCATTTTTATTCATTTCATCTATTTGTGATTTGGTTTTTGGTTTTTTTGCAAGGAAAATTGTACAGAGTAGTTGGCATTGAATTATTCACTATAAAAAAAAGCATTTGCAGCATGTATTGTCTTGCCTGTCCTTTGCAGTCATCAAAAATTAATCATGATTTTTGTCCGATTTGTCTGCTTTTATGATTGAGAGAACTTGTTATCTTCATTGAGAAATCATAATTATTTGGACACCCAGATGTTTGGTATTGTTAACATGAAATTTTCATTGTCTGATCTTAGTTGTGTGTTACCACAGCCACTTTTGCTGTCACATGAATTCATATTTTTGTTTATTTGTGAAACATCTCTCTTCACATTTTCCAGTTCATTGAAACCATTTGTGCAGTGATCAGAATTGCTGTTGTAAGAAACAAAAATATTACTTAATGAAATAAATCCGTGGCCTTAGTGATTTGTTGGTATGAGAACATTAACAAATGTTACTATACAAAGACCAATTTCTTGAAATAGGTATTTTTTAAAATATCAAGTCATTGATTTCTCTTCTCATGATGAATAAGCATGTAACCTTAAGAATTTTTTTTGTTCATATCGATATTTTATAATAATAATGATAATGACATAAAATGAGTTGAGCAGTGTTGTATTAATTGTGAGAATGAAAGTGTTTGACTCACCACTCAGGTATATTGCATCTACACAAAACCCACTCAACCCAACACACACAGTGCTACTGCTAGTCTGTGGATCATTAAAATGTATGCACATACGACTATCCAGAACAAGTTATTGATATAAATAATTTCTGTATGGCGCTATGCGGACTTGCTGCACATTACACGTAATCAGACTTTTTAGTGAAGCACGGAGAACTCTAGCTGTTAGGCAAGCTGATCACAATGCACTTTGTTGTGCACAACCTGCATCTTTGGTGGGTGCACATACTGGGTATTTGTATGCTTCCATAAGCTACCAAACACCAATATGATGTTAATGTGCGTATCTGATATTCTGCATGCGTAAACACACACACACAGGATTTAGCGTACAGGCAAGTCTGTACATATGTTGATTTAGGATATTGGAAAATTCTCCACTTTTACCCATCCAGGCAAATCAAACCCAAAACTGCCTGATTTAAAATCACATTAACCCATTTGATCATTGTGCCCATTGAGTTGGTTGAGAGAGAAAGATTCATCCATAAACATGTTATTTTTAAGGATCATTTCATTTAGTGAGATTTCCTCTGTACTCACAGCTTTTTGTTGTTGTTGTTGTCCCATTTTAATTGCCGTAGAACCAATGCGATGATGATGATAACCATGATAATACGGAGTTCCGTCTAGGATTGAGACTGCATGACAGGGCTGTACTCTATGCTTACTGTCATAATATAACCTGGCATCAACCAGGCCCAGGAGATAAGACACCTGCAGTGTTGGTCAGAAGATTTGAGCAATTTGAGTGTGGTCCAAGTCTTCCCAATGAGCCCATAGCATTTTCAGCTCTGGGTAGGGGCCAGTTGGAGCTGAAAAATCCCACAATGGTGTTTGAAGGGACAGATGGGGATTCCAACCCACAACCTTCCAATTTGCAGTCCATTGTACTAACTACAACACCATGGCAACTGGTTCAACAGAAAAATCTTCGCTGTCTCAGTTTCACTAGTTTAAGAAAGCTTCACAGTATGCAGACAATTCCCTACAAAAATTGTGCATCTGCTACACCTCAAATGCCATGTTATGGAAGACCCAAACTGATTATGGTAAATGCTGTAAACCTATACACAAATGATTGAAATATGTACAGTTCAAATGCCATGAAGACTGCATAAGCTTGTAAGATCTTGAGGTTTTACTAAACATGGGATACAACCACAAGCTATACATTCGTTGATGCATTTGAGGTGCAGTGCATGCACGCAGACACTATGGGTCAAAGATACACCATCCCCCTTTTTTCGTTTTCTGTCCATTTTCTTTAAAGAAATCCAAGCCATACCAATATTCACACTATATTTTCCAAGCCATACCAATATTCACACTATATTTTCCATCAGGCCATACCAACATTCACACTATATTTTCTGTCAAACTATACCAATATTCACACTATATTTCCATCAAGCCATACCAATATTCACACTATATTTTCATCAAGCCATACCAATATGGTATGGCTTGATGGAAAATATAGTGTGAATGGCCTGTAGTCGAGTGGTTAGAGCGCTCGTCTGCGGTGCGGAAGGTCGGTGGTTCGAATCCGCTAAAACGCTGGTTCGATTTTTCCGGCCTGAAAACTCCCTCTGTCCACCCAGCAGTGAATGGGTACCTGACTTCGGTCGGGGGAGGTTTAAAAAGGCGGCGAAAGGAGAGGGATGGGCTCCGCCTTTCATAATGCCGTGCCCTAGACACAGTGAATCTTTAACAGTTCACCGCCCCTATGGCCATATTGACCATGGGACCTTTAACCTTTTTAACCATACCAATATTCACACTATATTTCCATCAAGCCATACCAATATTCACACTATTTTCTATCAAACCATACCAACATTCACACTATATTTTCCATCAGGTCATACCAATATTCACACTATATTTTCCATCAAGTCATACCAATATTCACACTATATTTCCATCAAGCCATACCAATATTCACACTATATTTTCCATCAAGCCATACCAACATTCACACTATATTTTCCATCAAGCCATACCAACATTCACACTATATTTACCATCAAGCCATATCAATATACATGCTATATTCACCATCAAGCCATACCAACATTCACACTATATTTTCCATCAAGCCATATCAATATACATGCTATATTTACCATCAAGCCATACCAACATTCACACTATATTTACCATCAAGCCATACCAACATTCACACTATATTTTCCATCAAGCCATACCAACATTCACACTATATTTTCCATCAAGCCATACCAACATTCACACTATATTTTCCATCAAGCCATACCAACATTCACACTATATTTTCCATCAAGCCATACCAACATTCACACTATATTTTCCATCAAGCCAGACCAACATTCACACTATATTTTCCATCAAGCCAGACCAACATTCATACTGTATTTCTTATTCAGTTGGAATCATTCTTTCCCAAAGGTTTATAGTTCCAGTGGGGAAGGTCAGCATGGAAACATTCCATCCGTAGTAATAATAATAATTACAATATTTATATAGCCAGAGCCTGGAATTCGTCGCGGAAACGAGGATTTCCGCGGAAATCAAAATCGAAAATCGTGCAAAAAAATATTTTTCGCGTTAAAAAAAAATCGACTATACTTAAAAAAAAAAAAGAAAAAAACAGCTGATCAAGCACAGACAGAAACCAAACGAAAAAAAAAAGCAAACATCTCTGGCAAGATTCTTTCGTCGTTCTGACTTGGATAAGCCTTCTAGCTAGTTTTGATGAATATGTCTGTGTATGAACACACTGAAACGATCTGCTGTGTATGATGGATCCTGATCTTGTGCCCAATGTTTATTAAATACTCTTTTGACTGATTCATTGTGATTTTCAGTGTGTTAGATGCCTTTAAATTTGTCTCCAGAATGCCTCAGAATGCACAGATTTTAGTCTTGATTTTAAAAATTTTCTGGGGGAGCATGCCCCCCGGACCCCCCTAGAAGTTTCCTCTTTTTTTGTTCTTAGCAATTCCAGGCTCTGATAGCGCAAAATCTTGATAAAATCAAATCTAAGTGCTGAAGCAGACACACACGCACCCACACATGCATGGCTATAAATGGGGAGAAAGAATAAAAGCAAGAATAAAAGCAATGGAAAATTATAGAGAGCATAGCATATACAATTATATATTATAACCATGTGATTCCCTCCGAGCGGAGACAGGCTGCAGAGAGGGGGGGGGGGGGGGGGTTGAGTGAGGTTAGGATTTTATGCGGAGGAGAAAAGGTGAGTTTTGAGAGCGGACTTGAAGGAGACAAAAGTAGGTTGCTGACGGACTGAGAGAGGAAGTTTGTTCCAGGAGAGTGGACCAGAAACAGAGAAGGCTCGTGGACCATAGGTATTGAGCTTAGTGCGTGGAAAGCGAAAAGTCAGAGGATCGGAGGCAGAGCGGAGGGTACGTGAGGGAACATAGATCTCAAGTAGGCTTGACAGGTAATCGGGGGCTGCGTTATTGAGGCTTTTGTAGCACATGGTGTCTAGTTTGTACTGTATGCGCTTTGATACAGGGAGCCAGTGAAGTTGTGCCAGGAGAGGAGATATGTGGTCAGCTTTTTTCTTTTTGAGTACAAGGCGTACAGCATTGTTTTGAATGCGCTGTAGGATGTGAATGGTGGAGGCAGGAAGACCAGACAGGAGTGAATTGCAATAGTCAATGCGAGACATTATGAAGGAGAGAACGAGTTTTGCAGTTGTTTCGACAGAGAGATACTTCCTGATCAGCCTTATACGATGGAGATGATAGTAGCAAGATCTGGCAGTTTGAGAAACAAAGTTGTTCATGGAGAGGGTAGAGTCAATGCAGACACCAAGGTTTTTAGCTGAATCAGAAATTGGGACTGATGTGTTACATAATGGGAGAGAAAGAGGAGGCAGCTGAGAAAGTTTCCGACGGGTGCCAATGAGGATAGCTTCTGTCTTGTCATCATTAAGCTGAAGTTTGTAGTAGTAGTAGTAAGAAACTCTGGGGAGAGCTGGACAGCAAAAGGTTTAGGAGAAACCCCCGTCAAGCAAGTGTTCCACACTCCTGACACTCTAAGGGGGCCGGGCCGCATCCAGGTCATGACTCCTGGATGCCCCCTCTGCTGCTGCCATTTTTTTTAATAGCATGTGTAAACAACTCGTCCAACAACAAAATATGAAGCACACAATTCTACTTTTGTTTTCAACACAAACTTTTATTTCATGTTCTCTTTAGTAATAACTAGTTTTTGTAACAATACAATACAGTGTATTTACAGTTTCCTGGTTATTCTCCCTCAAAAAATAAACAGACTTGCACAAGATGAAGCTGCATTTAAATGTGTGAAGTGTGAGGATTTTTCAAATATTTGTTGATAGATTGTTTCCAAATTAAGGATTAAGACAGCTGAGGAGATTTGAAAGCTGATTTTTGCAGGCAGGGAGTCCAAGAGGCCCATGAAGTGAAATGGATCACTAGCATATAAGTGGTTTGCGAACAGACTGAACAACATTTGGGTGATAACAAAAAAATCCAGATGTTCAACACAATAGGCTGTAGTGTTCCTCAATGTTTGCCATTTTTCTACAAGATTTGTTTTTAAATTCAAAAAGTATCTACTGCAAATAGAGGTCAGTTTCACCCAATACAATCTAGCTTTTAAAATGAATGAGAAAATGAAAGCCTGTGCAGTCCATTTTTAAAGTTGATCAAGCAATTATCAAACACAAAAATACAAACACACACACACACACACACACACACACACACACACACACACACAAAGAAAAAAGACAGTGTGGGAAATCAATGATGGGAAAAAAATTGTAGCAATTCACAGTGAACTATGAATACATGAAACACTATCAAACACACTTCCACATACAAGATGCAAAAAGAAGACAGAAATTGGAGAAACAGACCATGAAATAAATGAAGAGAAGAACAGGAGGGAAAGAAAAAAGGACGCTCAAAGTTCAACAACAATCACAGTGAACATGACAGACAACAGCAGATGAGCAAATACAACCACTACAGAACCAAACAGAACACAGTAAGTTTGACTTCTTTTATCGCTTTTGTTATGATTTGATTGGAAAACAAAAATATTTAATGAGATTCCATCACCATCCCATCCTCCCAAAAATCAACACCAAAACAAAAACATAAGTCCAACAATAGAAAAATACACCCCTCCCCCATCCCCAGATTTTATTTTCACTGAGGATATTTCGTACATATATATGTGGATTCTGATCAGACTTGGATTGTAAATCCCCTGAAATGGAACCTGTGATGGTTAATATAATATTATGGCATTTTTTGAAAGGCACTGTGATATACCAGAAACTGTACATATACTTAATACAAAGTCCAAAGAGGTATAAGTAATACATATTTGTTCATGAAAATATGGACCTGTCACGTCAAGTCAGTTTTTTTCTTAGCAAGTCAAAACAGGCTTCAAGTCCCAGAAGACAGAAAATCAGTGGTGCAAGTGATGTTTTAACTTAATTACCATTAGCAAATATGATTGAAAAGTTTGTATACCTCCCTCCCACTCTTTTCATAGTCCTGAAACATTTTCTTGATCGGATACTACTTGTGTATTTAGACAATATATACATATATACACAGATTCAGGTATCTTGTCTGTCATCACTTATTTCTCAAAGAATGCTTCCATCTCTGCACGAACGGCATGGCTCTGTTCTTCCACCTCCTTTGCTTTGGCATCAAGCAGCTTTTTCTGAAATGTAGGAAACATGATTAATAGCTTTAGAACAAGATTGGTAACTGCAGTCACAAGCAGCTTTTTCTGAAATGTAGGAAACATGATTAATAGCTTTAGAACAAGATTGGTAACTGCAGTCACAAGCAGTTTTTCTGAAATGTAGGAAACATGATTAATAGCTTTAGAACAAGATTGGTAACTGCAGTCACAAGCAGTTTTTTCTGAAATGTAGGAAACATGATTAATAGCTTTAGAACAAGATTGGTAACTGCAGTCACAAGCAGTTTTTTCTGAAATGTAGGAAACATGATTAATAGCTTTAGAACAAGATTGGTAACTGCAGTCACAAGCAGTTTTTTCTGAAATGTAGGAAACATGATTAATAGCTTTAGAACAAGATTGGTAACTGCAGTCACAAGCAGTTTTTTCTGAAATGTAGGAAACATGATTAATAGCTTTAGAACAAGATTGGTAACTGCAGTCACAAGCAGCTTTTTCTGAAATGTAGGAAACATGATTAATAGCTTTAGAACAAGATTGGTAACTGCAGTCACAAGCAGCTTTTTCTGAAATGTAGGAAACATATGATTAATAGCTTTAGAACAAGATCGGTAACTGCAGTCATAGGTATTATGACAGGTGTGGTAGTTAAGTGGGTAAACACTGGGACTTCCAGTTGGAAGGTCTTGAATCTGATCCATCCAGACAACTCCACCTGGTGCATTAAGGGTGGAGATTTTTCCAATCTCCCGCATTGGCATGTGCGCAGACCTGTTAAAGCCTAAACCCCCTTCCCGTATATATTCATGCAGAGTATCAAACACACAACTAAAGATCCTGCAAGTCAAGTCAGTGGATGGTTTAATTAAAGGAAAAATCCACCATGCCCACCCCCACTGAAGATGGAGTATGCACACTGTGCAGCAACATACTGCCTGCACAGTCATGGCAAAAACAACATGCAAGCATCCGACAAAAATCACAATGCTTAAGAAAGAAAGAAACAAACAAACATAATGGTGTGGATTTAAGAACCTGTTAAGGCATGTTTCATAGTAATAATGGTAAAGTCAAAGATATGCCTGTGCACTGACTGAACTTTCACAAAATAGTGTAACAATAAGATCAATAACTTCACCAAAAAATAGAAAGCTAAGTCATCATGCCTCTCAAGATATTTTCCATGCGTACAGTAATAGTTTGGTTTCACCAGGCTGAGGATGTTCAGCCTCCTTTCTCACACAGACTAACTATAATTAGGATTGAGTCTAACCACCACACACAACGTAAATCATAAAATATATAGGCCTAATTGTTAGAATTAACAGACTGATCACACAGTCACAAGTTTGTACACAAGGCTGACACCACCAGCACAGAGAGAGAAGAAGACAAGGAACAGGAAATTCAGAATAAGATGCAAACATGGTGAGTGCAAGTAATCTGGTGGATAGGGTGGAGGGGGGAGTCAAAGGGTTAAATGAAGAGAAAAACATACTTCGATTTTTTTAAAGGCACCCCAAAACCATGGCACAGCAATAAATATACAAAAATGACACATCTGCCATGGCAGACTCTAGCTTCCGAAAAACCCTATGCACTGGCAATATCTTGAAATGGGGAGGGTGGAGTGGGGAAAAGGACCTATGAAACACTAAGCCAACACCACCAGAATTATGAAAACATTACGATGGGCAGTGAACAGGCCAGTTTTTAATGTTGCAGGCTGGGATTAAACTAGAGACATCAGATTTTGAATCACAGCTCAAAAGAACAAACTAGGCCACATAAAAACATGTGAAAGAAGCCCCTAAGTCCAATGGTTACCTGGAACAGATCTTTTATCTTCCTCTTGCTAACTACACCTGGTGCAGAGTGAAAATTGTCCACAATTCATAACTAGAGTGTAAGCTGTTGCACAACCTGGCAATACACATCTCCATAGGGGCACCCTGAGACAAAACAACTGAAAAAGAAAAGGTGCTTCCAATACAACCTGGAGGTTCTTGGTAGTTGAAATAGCTCACTAGTCCTTGGGTTCAGCCCCCAGGCAGACCCAAGATATGTGCAGGTTGGCTGGCTCTGTTGACAGAACGACTCAAGATCCTATGTCCTGAGGTCAGCCCCAGCCCGAAACATTAAAACTGGCCCATTCGTTGCCAGAATAAATACTCACAGTTTGGTGGTGTCAGCTTGACGTTTCATAGGTCCTGTCTTCTCCCTCCCCCTTTTCTCCATTTCAAAACCTTGCCAGTGCATCAGATTCTGCATATGCTCATGGAGTATGTCAGATAATTACAGGCAAGTATGTGTGTAGAGAGTATGTGGCAATTGTCCGAATGTGATGAATCCCCTTGAACCAACTCCAAACTCTAAACATCACGTAAAAGGGGCTATCACTCAACAGAGATGAGGGGTACAAATCATTTTCCATCTACTAGTAAGTACACATCAACAAAGGTCCCAGAACAGGACTGAACACAGAAGAAACTGAGTAAGCTATGGTTATGCTAACTCTTTTGTTCTTTTTCTTATGTTCTAATTTACACTATGTCAAATTAGGAATCCATCCACCTTCTTAAAACCAATGAAATTATCCAGTTTGGCAAACTCAACTCTGTGAACATGTAGAACTAGAAGCAATACTGATGATGCTGAAAGTCTGCGAGAGAACTGTGGTCAACTTGAACATGAATGTTGTCAGCCAATGCTTCTTCACCACAGAGCTCATCAGACAACGCCACTGTCATGTGTATCATATCTATTGGATATGGGCATGGTGCTTAACCCTTTGACTCCTGCACCCTGTCCACCAGCATCCTGCATTGTCAACTATGCTACCAAAGCAAAAACTTAACCCTCTGATTCCCTCACCCTATCCACCTGCTTCCTGCAGGAAGCTGGTGGGCAGGTTGAGGGAGTCAAAGGGCTTAAGTTTTTGTAGTTGGTGGATAGGGTGGGTGGTCAAAGGTTTAAATGGGTAAACATCAAACTAGCAATCAAAAGGTCTGGGATTTGATCTTGCCTGGGTACGTCTCACCTGGTGGGTAAACAGTGGAGATTTTTCTGATTTCCTAGGTCAACATTTCCAATTTCCCAGGTCAGCATGTATGCAGACCTGTTAGTGCTTAAATCCCCTTCATGTATACTATATCAGTATATGCATGCAGAATATAAAATTTGCACTTTAAGATCCTGCAAGTAATGTCAATGATCGGTAGATTATGGAAACGTGAAAACACCGAGTAGGCATGACCACCAAAGACGGAGTATGGAGACTGTGCAGCAACGCATCACCTGCACAGTGTGGACAAAACACCTGCTGTGCAGCAACGCATCACCTGCACAGTGTGGACAAAACAACCTGCTGTGCAGCAACACATCACCTGCACAGTGTGGACAAAACAACCTGCTGTGCAGCAACACATCACCTGCACAGTGTGGACAAAACAACCTGCTGTGCAGCAACACATCACCTGCACAGTGTGGACAAAAAAACCTGCTGTGCAGCAACGCATCACCTGCACAGTGTGGACAAAACAACCTGCTGTGCAGCAACGCATCACCTGCACATGTGGACAAAACAACCTGCTGTGCAGCAACGCATCACCTGCACAGTGTGGACAAAACAACCTGCTGTGCAGCAACGCATCACCTGCACAGTGTGGACAAAACAACCTGCTGTGCAGCAACACATCACCTGCACAGTGTGGACAAAACAACCTGCTGTGCAGCAAGCATCACCTGCACAGTGTGGACAAAACAACCTGCTGTGCAGCAACGCATCACCTGCACAGTGTGGACAAAACAACCTGCTGTGCAGCAACGCATCACCTGCACAGTGTGGACAAAACAACTGCATACATACAATCTGACAACACTGGAATAGTATTAAAAAAAAAGATTAAATAAGCCACTGAAAAAAATTACCATTCCTGCACTGCCCGTTTTTTACTACTCCCATACCAATCATTAAGAAAAACAAAACTAGCATTATAACTCACTGAAATGTGGAAAAGAAAAAAAGTGGTTCTTACCATTCTACAGACTTGTCGTTTGATCTCCAGTTTCATCAACTCCTGTATGGTTAGCTCTTCCACCGCACAACCCATCTTCAGAAAGGCGCAGGTTGGGGAGTGTTTTTTGTGCTCCGACCTAAAACATACAACAGTACTGCTCAAACTGAAAGCATGCTGCACCATGAAAATTCTACTTCCCTCAGAAAGATCAATGCAGAGATATATGTTTACTGTCCATTATATTATTGACAAGTAGACAGCAATGATGATGACCCATGACTCTGGAAGCCCAATACACACAATAGTGTCGGTTTCTTGTGTTGCTGTTTACCTAACTAAAACTGGTTTTTATTTTCTTGGTTTGGGGAGGGGGGGGGGGATAGGTCATTAGCCCTGTACTCAGATCCAAACCTTGAGGACCAGGGATCACTCCTATGGTTTAAAGCTTAGTTACTGCATAGAGCCAAATCAGTTATCACCATTTCAAAATATACCTCATTAAGTTTAAAAAAAAGTAAAAAAAAGTACGCATATCAACGCATTCGTGCACTTAATTGAAGGATAAGTCCCTGTCACTGCTATTCTGCCCAATCTATCACCCAGAGCCTGGAATTGCTAAGAAAAAAAAAGAGGAAACTTCTAGGGGGGTCCGGGGGCATGCTCCCCCGGAAAAATTTTTAAAATCAAGACTAAAATCTGTGCATTCTGAGGCATTCTGGAGACAAATTTAAAGGCATCTAACACACTGAAAATCACAATGAATATCAGTCAAAAGAGTATTTAATAAACATTGGGCACAAGATCAGGATCCATCATACACAGCAGATCGTTTCAGTGTGTTCATACACAGACATATTCATCAAAACTAGCTAGAAGGGTTATCCAAGTCAGAACGATGAAAGAATCTTGCCAGAGATGTTTGCATTTTTTTTCGTTTGGTTTCTGTCTGTGCTTGATCAGGTATGCTCTCTGTGGTGTATTCATCCTCTGTGATGTCCTTTCGATTTTTTTTTAACGCGAAAAATATATTTTTGCGCGATTTTCGATTTTGATTTCCGCGGAAATCCTCGTTTCCGCGACGAATTCCAGGCTCTGATCACCAGAGGGGTTAAAAAAAACTAAAACTGAATACAAATGTAAACATAACTAAGGACGCTAAAAGTAAAACATAAAAATGGGCCTAAATTATCTACATTTGCTCCCATGCATCACATTTCCTTATAAGTTAGAGCCAAATAAGCACATGTTAATACATGCACCAAACTATCAATTCTAAGAAAATGTATGTAAGCTTTACAGAATACACACATGTGAATGGACCAGCACCGCAAAAAATGATAAGATATGACAGAAAGCAAGGCAGTTCTAAACAAAGAGAGTGACAGAAAGGAGGGAATTTCTAGCACAGAATTTCCACAAGGAGGGAATACTATTTATACTGAAAGAGTCCCCAGCATCCCCACAAGGGAGATCAGGGATCACGCTTGTCAGGTCTCTATCCTTTGTCCTAGCTGGTTAGGGTGGCCCTACCAGTAGCCATAGCTCTCACCAGCATAGCTCTAGTGCACAGGGCCCCCTCAGGCACACAAGCCCCCCCCCCCCTCCCCAACCATGACAGGGTGGTGATCTTTTTTGTTTCTGTCTGACACAGGTGGTCTAAGATATTGAAGAGATACATGCATGTAGAAAGTAAAATGATCGAATAGCTCAGTGTTTTGACATTACTTAACTCAACAAACAACACATAAATCTCTGACAATTCAAGAAGTTTTCATTTCTAAACAAACTGTCCCACAGGTAATACTGATAGGGCATGAACTTTGTAGAAAATGCTACACCAGAATACATCATCACAAGAGCAACTGCTGTTGTTCTTGGTTGGTTGGTTATCTGGTTGTTGATTGATTGGTTGGTTGGTTGGTTGGTCGGTTGGTTATCTGGTTGTTGATTGATTGGTTGGTTGGTTGGCTGGTTGATACAGGTTGTTGTCTTTCTTCTTTCCCTTTATCATTCTACCAAAGTGCAAACAATACAATAAAGCTGAAGTAGTCGGAGCATAAATAAATGAAATCTTAAGACCATTTTCAACTATAATACACAGACTGACTGCAATTTTCATATTTTAACTGTAAGCTGTTTACTGAAAACTAATAATACTGTAATGTGTGATTAATACCCAATAAACACCAAACTGTAATTAAGTATGTTACCTCAATTTACAGATTACCTGTAGAATCTGTAAGTTAAATTTCCATAAAAGCATATGGTATACCAGCATTATCATTTAATTTTGCTGCACTTGCCTGTTAGTTACATTGAATTTTACTGGTAAATCAGATAAAATACTTGAAGATAAATTATATTTCATAATTATGTTTTTAATGAACCTCAGTTCCCCATCATTCTACCCTTTTTGGAAGGGTGTTGTGCATGTCCTTTCTTGACAGTCCTTTTTCTATTATTATTTTCTTTTTTGTTTCTATTATTCGTATAATGCGAACAGTCAAAATCATGCTCACTGCATACTCATGCAAGTAAAAATCAAGAATTTTACTGTATTATGTAATTATTACAGAACAGACGATTGAATAATGTCTTTTAGTTTACAGAATAGAAAGAAAATCACCTGTGATTGGTACTGACCACTTAGCTGCACTGTTGATGTAAAATTTACATCATGATTTCACATTGCCAACGCACTGGTGACATGTTGAATGTCAGATGAAACAGTGATTGTGTCATTCAGCACTGCATTACATAAAATTTGACCACTAAGTTAGAGCTTTCTTTTCTCTTTTTCTTTCAAGCTCAGTGGTGTGGTGTGTCATTGTGTATGTGTGGGCAACGTGGTGGTGGGATTGTGTGTGTGCATGGAGGTGAATAAATGTGGGAAGGTGTGTTCTGGCCCAGTTTTTTCTTTCTATGTCTGCATGCATGCGTGTGTGTAAGTGCATGCGTGAGAGAGAGAGAGAGAGAGGAGAGAGAGAGAGAGAGAGAGGAGAGAGAGAGAGAGAAGAGAGAGAGAGAGTGTGTGTGTGTATGTATGTGCGTGTGCGCATGCATAAGAGAGAGAGAGTGAGAGACAGAGAGAGAGAGAATGTGAATAAAAAGAAAAGAGCAAGGCATTTCAGGAAAAGTGAGTGATTATCTGGTTCAATATTTGCAAAGTATATTCTAACAAAAATAATCTTTGTTCATTTTATAATCATTTTACACTTTTATGACTCTGGGAATGTGAGTGAACAAAAATCATAGGTATCATTTTTCAGTTTTTTTGTACAGAAAATTTCTTAACATACACTGTTGACAGAAGTATCATGAGCAAAGGGGTTAACTGGTACACTATTGTTTGTACTTTATCATGTTGAAATGGTTCTGTGTGAGCACACTGCACAAATGATGATGCGAGTTCACTCGTCTCACTGCATCAACTGACCATGGGTCGTCCTCAGGCTCCCATCCATCCAGCTCCTTGTAGCAAGCAAAGCAGCGTGTGGCATCAGGGGACTGGTCACTTGGGATGTGGTAAAACCCTGCCTCTGCCAGCTAACACACACACACACACACACACACACACACACACACACACACAAACACACACACAGAGGATCACCTAACAGAGACAGGCCTAATCAAATGAATATAACTACTACTTTTTTTTTTCTTTTTTTTTTAGATACACACATTTAAGTTATAACCAATCATGATGTATGAGACATGATGAGACAATTTTACAAATTATCTTCAAAGCACAACTGGGCACTTGCTGCAATTTTTTTGTGACATGGCAGGTGGATGTTGCCTCAAACCATTTTGATCAAACTGAAGATGTGGGATTTAGATGAATTTGTTACTCAGAATGTCATGAACGCTTGGATCACTTCAATGATGTTAAAGTTTCATCTAAATATTGGCCCCTCTCCCTTTCTTTTCTGCACTTATCCTGCTTGTGCATATCCTCCATGGGGATGCCAGGGACCCTTTCACTGTTCAGTATGAATATAAATAGTATCACCACCTTCTGGAAATTCTGTGCCAGAGATTTCCTCTTTTCTGTCACTTTCTTTGTTTCTGTCTCGCTCCTTTGCTTTCTGTAATTTCTTCCCATCATTTTCTGCCTTGCTGGTCCATCTACCTGTATGTGTTCAATAAAGTCTTACATACTTTCTCTTAGGATTGGTAACTGGGCATATGTAATGATTATGTATTGAGTGCTTTTTTGGCTTTAAGGAGATGTCATGTGCTTCTAAGCAATTTCAGGTAATTCAGGCCCGCTTTTATCTGAATGTTTAGTGTATTATTTATGCTTACATTTGTATTCAGATATGTGTTTTTATCTTTTATTTTTTTGCACATCCTCACACAAATGCATTGATATTATGTGTACTTTTCCAGTTTTTTTTTTCTCCTCTACTGAGGTATGGACAACTTTATGAGACAGTTATAGCCCTGATATGGCTCTGTGCAGTCGGCTGGGCTTTAAGCAACAATAACAATAACAATGCCCAGTCCTGCAAGGTACATATCACATGACACATGAAACTTAGTTGTCAGGTACACTCTGACCAGTGACACATGGATTCATATGCATATTTAACTTAATTACAGTTGCACACATATGTACATGCACAAGGACATTTCATGTGTGTTCATGTCAATGCTTACACAGCATATGTGTGACATGCGCATGCACATATGACATAGTTATGTATACAAAAATACACAAACACACACACACACTGTGAACACACTGACTAATCATAGACTAGGCCAATGACTTACAATTAAGACATGGTATCTTTGGAACACAGACTTTATTGATAACGACTAGCCTGAGCTCTTGTGTATTCTCACAGAATGTAATTTAACACAGTGTCACACACACACACACACACAGTGACACACACACACACAAGCTAACAGTCTCAAACATGACGATGTGACAATGTCTCACTCTGAGTCAGTGAATATGGAACGGCGACACACACACATCAAGCAGATTTAGATTACTCATGACATCCCCAAGTCATTAATTAATGAATAGGCCCAAATGATGCCGACGTGAAATAGACTATGTCACTATAGTATACTATTCAGTATTATGAGTATATGGTTACATGGATTTATGGTACAAAACCAAACTGATTTACTCGATCTCGGAATCTACCATTGAAAATAACTCTAAATTTTACAAGTTAAAAAAGGTTGAGGCCTGAACACTGATCCGAGTCACTCGGATCAGTGTTCAGGCCTCAATTCTGGCACTGCCACTGGTCTGTGATTCTGACGACTGAGGGTCTCACCTTTTCAGCACAGCATTTGCCGTCTTCAAATGGCCAGTTTTTGAACGATTTCAGACGCTGGTTTTTGAAATGCATAAAATAATCGGAAACATCAGCAAGATCGGTCATAGTGAATCTTCTGATAACAAGTAAATGATCAAAATAAATCTGTCAAGATTTTGAACTTCAAACGAAGCGCCGTAATAGGCCTAGCGGAAATTCAACCACTCTCTTGGGCAGAACATGAGAATGATCTCCCTTGGATGTAAGATGCGGGACATGGAGCGTGGAAATACTGTAGGCCTACAGTGTGTGTGTGTGTGTGTGTGTGTGTGTGTGTGGTTTGCTTGTTTGTTTTTACTTTGAATGTTTTGTCTGAAAAGGATTTTGGTAATGGTTAAGTGGTAATCGCTAATATAAATAGTAGCAGTAGTAGTAGTAGTAGTAGCTGAGGGCTGGCACGTACGTGACGTAGCCTAGGCCTTTTGGCCTTTTAACGCCCTATCTTTTTTGTTTTACGCTTTCTTCTTCGGTGTCTGAAAAGCATGCCTTAATATTCATACTTGAGCAAATCTGCTTCAGTCTATTTTTTTAAATAAAATTTTGAATTCTGAATTTCTGTACATCATTTCCAATTTTCATGAAATACTCTCGTCTAATATTCTTCTTACCAACATGCATTACATGGCATTTTGAAACATTAAAATATAAATTCCAAGTATCTGACCAGTTTTGTAGTATTAGCAAGTCCTGTTGAATTAAATTAACATTGGCAATCTTGTCATATAGTTTTGTATTGTCAGCAAAAATTTTGCAAGTACAGTGCAGTGAATCAGGTAAGTCATTTATAATACTATACTGTAAACAAGATTGGACCCAGTACACTGCCCTGAGGGATCCCGCTTTTTACTTTTGTTTCTTCTGATTCAGCATTTCCTACCTTTACCCTCTGCTTTCGATCATACAAAAAATTTTGGATCCATTTGAGTGTATTTCCTGTAATACCATAAGATGCTAATTTTATGAGCAGTCTTTCGTGAGGTACAGAATCAAAAGCTTTTCTAAAATCAAGATACACGATATCAAAGGGGTCCCCATTGTCCATCATATTGGTGAAATGAAATAGTTTGGAAAAAAAAGCCTACTACGTGGAATGACCAATCCAGAGACTACCAAGTTGCAGTCATCTAGGACTATTCCCTCGCCAGTTCGAATGTCTCCTCTCTCCCTGTGGACAAAAACCTATTTAAATCGTTTCAGCTGTAACTTTTTCCACTGAATAAATAAATAAGATGTAAAGATTTTAGAGTTTATTCAAGAGGGATTCATCACATTTAGACAATTCCATACGCACTCCACCCTATCTGCCATCTGTTAGCAGGCATACTCTTTGAGCCTGCACAAAACCTTATGCGTTGGCTAAGTCTTGATATGGAAGGGAAAGGGGGTGGGGGCCTGATTTCATGAAACACTAAGCTGATACCACCAGAATGATTGATTCATTAAGACGGGCAGTGAACAGGTCAGTTTTCATGTTGTGGGCTGCGGTAGGGTTCCAGAGATCAAACCTCGAGTCCATGGTTCTATTAGAAAAGCCAGCACGCCCATAGTGGAGGTTCCACCGAGATAATAATAATAATAATAATAATTACAATATTTATATAGCGCAAAATCTTGATAAAATCAAATCTAAGCGCTGATGTAAGTAAATAAAGTGGTACTGGGAGTGACTTTATGAGAATGGAGTTATATAACCTGGGTTGAGTGTTGTGTGGTGTTGGTGGTATGTGATACAAACTTCATAGTATTTTTGTGTTTATTCGTTTACATTCATTTTGTACAGAGTAATGGGTGGATAGCTGTCTAAATTCTAAGGAATCACTATCATTACCTCCAGCAGATGAACTTTCTTCCTCCTTGTTTCGGGTGTAGTTGTTCTTTTTTTTTTAACAAAACTATAAATCTGTATAGTTTCCTTTGCTGTCCACTCTTTCATGTCCTTCGTTGGCAACAGAGTTCAAAACACTTTTTTTTACAATGTTAACATGGAGATGATAATCATGATGATAGGGAGTTTCATTCTGGACTGAGACTGCATGACAATGGTACTCTACCCTTCTTTTCAACTTTCAAGATATACCCTGGTGTTAGCCAGGCTGAGAGACTGATCAATACAGACTTCTGAGGCATTGGTTATAAATGTCATTTGAGCTACACCCTGTTGTCTATGTGGTCCCGTCTTCCCGATGCAGAGCCCATAGCTTGCTAAACTTTCGGTAGGATTCCGACAGGACTTGGAAGGTGTTGTTTGCCACTTGGACGTTATGATCCATGCTGCAGATCACCTCACACGCAATCTCCACGTTAGACTGGTCTTTTATCTCTTCGTGACAAGCTTGACAGGACACCCTGTCAACCTTGCCCACCTGACCCTTCCTTCTCTGGCACACCTCTTACTACTTTTACCCCAGTCTCACAAGAAGAAATTCTCAACACAATCAGATCCATGTCGTTCAAAACCTGTGAACTGGATCCTCTTCCAGGTTCTCTCTACTCCAACTGTCTCCCTACTCTCCTCCTATTCATCACTGACATCATCAACACTTCTCTTCAAACTGGAACTGTCCCGGATTCTTTCAAGTCTGCTAAGAACTGAAAAACTACCGGCCTATTTCTAATCTCTCTTTCTTGTCAAAACTCATTGAAAAAGTTGTCCTCAACCAGCTGAACTCTCACCTGTCTGCCAACAATCTCCTCAATCCTTTCCAGTCAGCCTACCGCCAGTGCCACAGCACTGAAACTGCCCTACTACACATTCTCAACAATCTCCTCCTTGCAACTGATACTGGCAAATTCCCTCTCATCACACTCCTTGATCTGTCTGCAGCCTTTGATACCACTGATCATGGTATTCTCCTCTCTAGACTCAATCATACTTTTGGCATTTCTGACACTGCTCTGTCTTGATTCACTTCATATCTATCAAACAGAAAACAAACTGTTCTCATCAATGGCACCTACTCTCAACCTGCATACCTGACCTGTGGTGTTCCACAAGGATCTGTCCTTGGCCCTGTTCTTTTTCACTCTTTACTCCTTCTCCCTGTCCACCATCATCAACTTCCACTCTATAAAACACCACTTCTATGCTGATGACACCCAACTTCAAGACAGTGACTCACCTGACAATGTACAGCGCCTCTTGACTCGCATCAGATTGTTACTTGGACATTAAGAACTGGATGACATACAATAAACTTCAGCTTAACGAAGACAAGACAGAAGCTATCCTCATTGGCACCCGTCAGAAACTTTCTCAGCTGCCTCTTTCTCTCCCATTATGTAACACATCAGTCCCAATTTCTGATTCAGCTAAAAACCTTGGTGTCTGCATTGACTCTACCCTCTCCATGAACAACTTTGTTTCTCAAACTGCCAGATCTTGCTACTATCATCTCCATCGTATAAGCCTGATCAGGAAGTATCTTTCTGTCGAAAAACTGCAAAACTCGTTCTCTCCTTCATAATGTCTCACATTGAATATTACAATTCACTCCTGTCTGGTCTTCCTGCCTCCACCTACAGCTTATTCAAATCAATGCTGCACGCCTTGTACTCAAAAAGAAAAAAAGCTGACCACATCTCACCTCTCCTGGCACAACTTCACTGGCTCCCTGTATCAAAGCGCATACAGTACAAACTAGACACCATCTGCTACAAAAGCTCAATAATGCAGCCACTGATTACCTGTCAAGCCTACTTGAGATCTATGTTCCCTCACGTACCCTCTGCTCTGCCTCTGATCCTCTGACTTTTCGCTTTCCACGCATTAAACTCAGTACCTATGGTCCACAAGCCTTTTCTGTTCCTGGTCCTCTCTCCTGGAACAAACTTCCTCTCTCAGTCCGTCAGCAACCTACTTTTGTCTCCTTCAAGTCCGCTCTCAAAACTCACTTTTCTCCTTTGCATAAAATCCTGACCTCACTCAACCCCCACTGCAGCCTGTCTTACTCGGTGTGGAATCACATTGTAATATATTTGTATATAATATATTTTCTATAATTTTCCACTGCTATTCTTCTTTTTCCCCATTTACAGCCATGTATATGTGTGTGTGTGTGCGTGTGTGAGTGCATGCGTGTGTATGTGCATGTTCAGCGCTTAGATTTGATTATTTTCAAGATTTTGCTCTATACAAATATTGCAATTATTTATTATTATTAAAACATACCACTAGTATAGGCTGAGGGGATTCGGACCTACTACTTTTCAGTCTTTTTTAAAGAAAATTTTTTATAGGATCATTGCATTCTGGTAGGTTACCTTTGTGCCCCCCCCCCCCCCCCCCCATCTTTTCTACGCCATCTCAATGGCCAAAGAAACTGGAACAGTTTTTACAATGCCATGATGATGACGTCGATGAGGATGATAATCATGATGCTGCGCAGCTCCATCTAGGATTGAGACTGCGTGACAGGGCTGTACTCTACGTTTATCATCATAACATATTCTGGCATCAACCAGGCCCGAGAGATACAGACACCTGCGGTGCTGGTCAGAACATTTGAACAACACCCTCAATGATGCATCCGTGAAGTGGATGAGACTCGGACAGTGTGGTCCTGTCTTCCCAATGAGCCCATAGCACGCCCAACTCTGGGTAGGAGTCGGTTAGAGCCGAAAAATCCCACAACGATTTTTGAAGGGATTGATGGGGAATCGAACCCACAACCTTCCAGTCTGTAGTCAGTTGCGTAAACCATTACACCACAGCGACTGGTTCGTTAAGTTGGAGTTTGTTCAAGAGGGATTCATTTCACTTGGTAATTCCATATGCATTCCACCATCTAGTTATTTGTTGGGATCTAGGAGGCCTCTGTAATATTCAATTCACCAGCAAAGTTCTGAAATAGGGAGTGGGGATCACAAAGGTTGAAATAAACTGAAACTGGATTAATTCTTCTCCAACTTCTGTAACCAGCGTAGTTGTTGGAAGCACTGATGGGGTAAATAGTAGACAGGATCCTCCGTCTCTCTCTGTGAGGTACAGCAGCAAGCAATTTAGGCATCCTCGGATAGGTCCGGTCTTTGGTACTAACAGCTCGAGTCTTCATCTATCAACATCAATGGCAGCTTCCTTCCAGGGCCCTCTGAAACATGGGTCTTAGTGTGTCACGGTGGGTAACATGACTAAACCAAGCAATCTAGTTTCATTTTACAGTTACCAGAAGCTTTTCATCTGAATCTACCAAGATGTTGGTCATGTGCCGTACGTTTTGGTTAATCCTATGTTCAAGGTAGGAAGCCACATCATAAAAACTGTGCCAGCTTCTGTGGCCATTAAGGTGGCGTAGAAAATGGGAAGAAAAAAAAAGGTGAACATTACGGTAACCTCCCTGTGTACAATGATCCTTAAAAAATAAAAAATAAAAAAATAAAAATCCAACTTAACGGGTCAGGCCATGATACGCTGTCCACAACTTTGTTCAATATTCAGTTACCTGGAATGAGTTTCATCCAGAATTGAAAAGTCCATATAGTGAAGAAATTTTAAACCTTTTGTCTCCCACACCCTATCTACCAATTGCAAAAACTTAACCTTTGACTCCCTCACCCTATCCACCAGCTTCCTGCAGGAAGCTGGTGGATGGGGTGAGGGAATCAAAAGGTTAAGTTTTTGCTTTGCTAAATGGTTGACAATTTAAAATGCTGGTGGACAGGGTGTGTGAGTCAAAGTTTTAATCAATGCTCATCCACCAGTATATACTTCCATCTCCATGCCATGTGGCATTGTGAAATTATACAAGGGCATGTTTACATGCATGTACATATCTATGGTTCGACTTGTATTGTGTGTACATGGGCGAATGTGTATTTTCTAATGTGTATGTGTGTGCATGTGGCATTGTGAAAGTATTCTTATAAGAGCACGCTTACAGCAATATCTACATGTACATTAATATATGGTTCAACATTGTACTGTGTGCACATGGTGAATGTGTATTTCCTAATGTGCGTGAGTACGCGATATATTGGTGCTTCTGTATGTATGCTGTCTTGTGAATGTGAAATGTGAATCAAGTCTAAAACAAATGTGGAAAATATTACGACTCTTTTGACTTGTTAATGTTACTGTTATTTTGATTTGTTAATGTTATTTTAACCAACGTGTTTTAATGGTAAATGGGTGCCACAGGTTGGCCTGGTAGCTCCAGGTTTCCTGTTAAAAAGGGATATTAAATAATACACAAACAAAATCCCACCATCACCATACATACATACAGGACTGGCCAACACACACACACACACACACACACCACACACACACACACACACACACACACACACAACACACACACCAACACTGCACTTTTCTTTCCTGAAAGTTTACTGAAACGTTTCAACTACAAATCTTTGTTGAAATACACACGTGACAAAGAAAAATGTTTTGGTAAAAACTCCCTCATGGTTCCACAGTGTACTGAAAATTCAAAATGAACCATTTGCAAAACTCAATAATATAAGATCCATTTTCTTTTTTAATAAAACCAAAGAACTTCTTCCTCAATAACAAAAACTTTTCTGAAAAACTGATGTAGGCCTACTGGCACAGTGAAAAGAAATTCAATTAACAACAAAATAAATCAATGAAATCACAAACACACAACCAAATAATTCTAACTCATAATGATTAATTTTTGTCCTATCTGGCATAAAAACAAAATATGATTCAACAAACCTTGAAGTTTCCTTTTTCAAAAGAAATATAACATCCATAACTCACCTGCCATACCATAAACATGACGATTCAACAATGAAGTCTTTTTTTTTTTAACCCTTTTGACCCCTGCACCCTATCCACCAACTGCAAAAATGTAACCTTTTGACCCCCTCACCCTCTCTACCAGCTTCCTGCAGGAAGCCAGTGGACAGGGTGACAGAGTCAAAGGGTTAAATTTTTGTTTTGCTAGCATGGCTGACAATATACGATGCTGGTGGACAGGGTGTGGTTACAAAAAAGGAGTATCCCTTTAGGTGGGAAACATTCATTTTGCTCTTTCTTGTGGCAACTTAAAGAGACAGCAGATGAAGCTTTTTGATTTAAAGGAAATAAAATACAGAACAATTACCACATAAAACAAGTTGGAGAGAAAAAGTGGGTTGATGGGAGAATACACACACCAGAATTAATCAGCACAGTATGAAAACTTATACTGCATGTTCACTGAAAGGAGGACAGAATGAAAAACAGCCCCGAGGAAAAAAAATCAACAATATCAGTTTTTCAAGATGGCACCTCTGCATTCAGAATAAATTCCATACTGATGCCACAGATGCCATATGATGATGAAGCATGTGGCATGACTGGGGACGAAACCCAAGACTTCTGTATTATCAGGATGTGCTGTAACCAACTGAGCCAACATGGCAACAAATATTGGAGTCTGTTCAAGAGGGATTCATCACCCTTAGTTCATTATGCTCAAAATCCTTTGTTCTGGCAAGGTCTTGAAATGGGGATGGGAATGGAAACAAAGAAATACTGACACCACCAGAATAAACAGAGCCTTAAGAGTATACATTGAACTGGGAACAAAGAAATACTGACACCACCAGAATTAACAGAGCCTTAAGAGTATACATTGAACTGGGAACAAAGAATTAATGACACCACCAGAATGAATGGAGCCTTAAATTAAGAGTATGCACTGAATTGTGAATACCGACACTACCAGAATAAACAGAGCCTTAAGAGTATATACATTGAACTGGGCATAAAGAAATAATGACACCACCAGAATGAATGGACTAAGAGTATACGCTGAATTGTGAACAAATATGACACCACCAGAATGAAAGGAGCCTTAAGAGTATGCACTGAACTGGAAACAAATACTGACATCACCAGAATGAAAGGAGCCTTAAGAATATGCAATGAAAAACTTTTATGTTACAACGTGAGATTGAACTCATGACATGGGATCTCAAGTTCATGGCTCTATCATAAACTAATAACCAACTATCAAAAGCAGCACTTGGTCCTGTCCTCAGGCCTTTCAAAAACATTAATTACTGCAAGGTTATAGATTTGTTAGCTACGACCTGAGACTTACACCTACCTCCTGGGACCCACAATTCCTTATCAACCAGCAGTTCTGTTAATTTTTGTTTTCTTTTATGAGCAGACAACACATGTAATTACTAACCGTGAGACAAATCTCTTTTCACTGCAATCAAGACTAATCTCTTTCACGGGCAACCAACATGCATTAAAAAGAAAGAAAGAAAAAAAAAACAAAAACCCCATGAGACATGAAGAAAGTTCTAATACAAAAATCAGAGGCAAAACAGACTAGAAGCTGAACAATGATACCAAGCTAAACAAATGTGTCCATAAAATTGACACTGATAATACATATCCATACAATTTATACGGTAATACAAGTAAATAATACCCGAACTGCAATGCCAGATATTGAGAAGATATACTGTGATAGGCATAAAAAAAAAAATTAAAAAAAAAGAACAGACTCAAGTATCTCTTAATCAATGAAAACAACACAAACAGTATACATAAACTGAGTATAAATAATGATGTTATACTGAATGAATACTGACCACTAAGTTGCTGTATAAATAATGTTATACTGAATGAATACCGACCACTGAGTTGCTGTTCACCCTATACTTCCATTCAATATCAGACCAGAGCAAAAAAGATTTCAGACCAAAATCTTTATACATCCTGGGCACTTTTTTCCTCTGAAACATCCAGTACTTTCCCCTTCAACAAATGCGCCAACATGCTGAACACTTTTTTTTTAAAATAAATCCATCTGGGCTGTGTTTACTTCTTTTAGTAGTATAAGGTAGAAACTGATGTTTGCTTTCAGTATAGTGTTTTGGCAGCAGTTCAGTTGCTCCATTTTCTACAATTCTATCTGCCAGATCTTGCTTTCTGTAGGACTGCCAGATTCTGACAAATTTCAAAGGGAAAATACATCAAAGGAGAACTGTGTTAAGAAAGGAGATTCTTTGACTGCTAAATCTTGATGTGCCTGCTGACATGCGAGTCTTTCACCCCACAAAAATGAAAATAACAGCAATACTAACAAAGAAAGTGTAGTAACTGCACCAGTGAGGAGCTTGCTGTGGTTTTAAATCAACAGAATGAATATAACAGGGATACTGGACACTGAAAACCATGCACTATTGCGCAATAAACTTATAAACAGCACAACTAAACTTGGCATCCTGTTTTTTTTTCCATTAATTAGAAAATTTAGTGGTGACTGGACTTCATTCAAGCCTGCTAAACAGGTCTGTTTACAACTAATGGTTTTCTCTAAGTTTCTTGGAGGCATGCTGAGGCTGGCTGAGAGACAAGACTGAGACAGTGCCAGTCACAATAGTGTTAACACTTTCTGTTTACACAATACATTCAGTCATTAATTCCAAGTATTAACAACTTTTCTTCTCTCAATTTTTTTTTTTTTTTTTGAAAGTGAAAAAGTTGTACAGTACGCTTGAATGTGGAAGAGTGGAGGTGAGTGGGAATGGGGAACAGAAGAAAAGGAGGATGGTATAAACTAAATGTCTTGGGGTTTTAACAAGACTTTAGTTCAATGCAATTCATTTAAACCACATATTCAAAAATCCTGTCACCAGGATTGTTTCAACATTATCAGTAATTCTTAAGACATGAACATTACAAGATCTTCCTCTTTTCATGTTTTTTAATAATAGAATTATACATTTAGGAATTTTAATGCTCAGTCTTGGATGATACATTAATCATTAGGAAAGATCGAAACAATTCAATAACAGGCTAACAATTCAATAACAGGCTGTCTTACTACAAAATCAACATCTACATTAATCATTAGGAAAGGAAATCTAAACAATTCAATAATAGTCTTACTACAAAATCAACATCTATTTCCACAAAAACAGCAATATGAAACAAACGTTCAAAAGCACAGACAGTGTTTACAAATATTATTTCAAACTTTGGGCATGAAGTTTGGAACTTTGTGCGAAAGCACTTTACAAAATCTGTAATTTAAAAACATAAAACATTTTCTACAAGCAGTGTTGATCTTAATGAATGTAAATTCAAACAGTACGATGTGTCTATGGCACAATAGATAAATCATGTCAAACACACTGTTATGTGTGTGCAACCTATTGTACTGAAAACAGTATCAAAATTCACTGGAATAATTTCTAATGATAATGAATAAAAATCACCGGAAGTCTCTCTTGAAGCATTTGTGTACAGTAAGGCATCTTAGTAGCATAAAACAACAACAACAAAATGTAGTGGTTTTGGGAATTTGAATAATTTAGTGCATTTGTATCACAAAATGTCCGAGAATGACAATGTAACATGTGTTCTTGTGAGTATAGTGGTTCTACATCAGTATCTCAGTGAACCCAATGCTCTGTGTTGTGAGTACATAGATATATAGTTTCATTCAAATGATTTTACTGATTAATCAAAACCATTCTGATCTGTTTTAACAATAAGTTTGGGTTTAAAATCAATTAAAGCAGCAAAATTTTGTGTCAGCTGGACTCACATTACCACAACAAAAGTATGGTCCATTTCTTGCTGTTGTTTCTAAGTCAAGAACAAAGGTATGATAATGTCAACAACAACAAAAAAATATATCTTTTGACGACTAGCTTCTGTCAAAGTACAGGATGAACCCGTAAGGTGGTTCCAACTGACAAACTCTTTCACTTCACTATTTTATTATTAACAGCATTCCTTCATCAAGTTTTTTTTTACAATAAGTACTACAGGAAAATGACTGATAATACATCCTCATATGTGCGTGTCAATAGTAATGATATCCGCATGGATTTTAAGTACAGAGTGAGAATTCACTCAAATTATACCAAACATTATCACGAGTTTGACGTTTATGGCAAGCCAAGGCATTCCAATCATATAGGCCCTACTTGGTAATATACAAAATCCACGTTTACATAGGGAACATTAAAACAATAGTTTTTTTCTTCTCATTTTTGAGGTGTTACCAGGTTCAAAATTATAATGCTGAATATTGTTGTCAATTCAAATTCTACAAGGTGCTCAGCTTTGATACGATTGTTTCATTTTTTATTATTCTGATGCCATACCTTATTATTTGGCATGACAGTTTCTCCCAGAAAATAACTTCTGTGCAGAGCTACATCAAATAGGAAAACCAAACACAAAATGGATGTCAAGTACACAACCCACGTCATATTGCGCAATTCACAATTTTTTGCTCTTTTTAAGTGCCTAATGTGAGAGAGTTAACATTAGGCACCGTCAAATAATACACTTATGTGTACTAATAATTATCAATTTTAGAGATTAAAATTCTCCACATGAACACACTAGAGTGGGGAAGATTTTGCTTTAGAGATCAACTAAAAGACAGAACGGAAATGTATACCAGTGCGGGAAATGATGCGAGCTCAATACTTTTTCTTCTTGCATGTTTAAATTCACTGGTTTTGCCAATGGATCAACACATTTCTGACCGCAACTAAGAAATTGCTGGTTGTGATAATCACTTTTGGTTCTGGCTGTTGCTGGGGACAACAGAAGGCAGCAGGACTTCATCATGCAAGCGTATCAATCTTTTGTTCATTCAAAATTAAGTTTTTGCACCACTAAATATTCATTGTGCTGACAAGAATCTGATAGTAATTTTGGAGATGATTCCAACAAAAACATTGTCAAAAGTAGGGCCACTGAAGTGTCGAATGGCAATGATGATGATGTTCATTTGCTGTTGGAGAAGGCCACATAAAACAACAATCAAACCAGTTGTGGTGTCAGTATGGGCCAGTATGTAAGCATGGTTCAATCGAAAATTTAAATATCATCTTGTTTTGTAATAGGCAATTGCATATACACAATTTCACAAAGTTTCAATAATTCTGTTACGCAATAAGCATGTAAGAGGATTTTAAGAGACATAACCTAGAGCACTGACTCTAAGTCAAAATAACTTGGTCCAGGGGAACAAACCCAGCAGATATTGCATGGTCAGAAATGTACCGATACATTTTAAAACTGTACACACAGCACGCTATAACACACATCTTCACTTCACCGACAAACTGCACAGTTATAAAACACATAGGCTACTATCTTCACTTCACTGACATACTGCACAAACAGCAATTGACAACTGTATGAAACACCAATACATCAAAAATTCGAGGCACTTCTACTTTATTCTACAATTACTTCAGCAAACAAAACCAAACCAACAGCAACATTAATTAAAGGCTGAGAGACAGACAGAGAGAATGAATAAATGAAAACCTATTTTCCGATCAAAAGACACAATATGACATCACTAAAGGCAGAGACAGACAGACACACAAAGAACAATCCCCAACCATTCAACCTCTTCACTGCACTGTTGATGAAGGATTGCCAGTGTGTTGTAATATTTACATCAGATAAAGCAGTCATTCTTTGTCATACATCACTGCATAAACATCGACCATGACAGTTTTTTCCTTTTCCGCATTATGCAAGCTCTCTGACAGGGTGTGTCCTGTGTGAGGGGTGGGGCAATTTTGGCCCTTTTTTTTTTTTGCATCCTGCCCTGTGTGTGTGTGTGTGTGTGTGTGTGTGTGTGTGTTGTGTGTGTGTGTGTTGTGTGTATGTGTTGTGTGTGTGTGTGTGTGTGTTGTGTGACACAGAGGGAGACTTCAGAGAGCCAGGTAACAGGTGAATGAAAGGAGCATGGCTTTTCAGAAAGATTTGCAAAAATCTGGCTCAATGATTGCACATTATACTGTTACAAGAAAAACTTTGTTCATTTCTGATTCATTTTACACATTTACAAACACGAGTTTAAAAAAACTGTCACTGTAATTCAAGTTTTTCTGTAAATTTTCTCAGCATATAGGCTACTGTAGTCAAAAACGGAACCAACAAAGGAGTTAATGACTGGTATGCATGTACAAAATGTGACAGGAAAAAAAATGTAGGGAAAAAATATATCTCTCCCGTTCCCATTGTTGGCTCCCTCTTTGTACACGAAAGAAAATCTGCGTAGAGTGACATGCGATGAACAACTTGTGAGCAACATCTTACTAAAACAATATGTTCATTTTTTCTCTCTCCAACTTCAACACCCACTCAAACCAAACGCTTCACAAAAGTCAGCTGTCTCAGTAAAATGCCATTCTCAGTTTTCAGCTGATGTTCGCTCACAAGAAGCTCTACTCGCTCAGTTATTAACACTTTCACTCGCCCACCAACTGTCTTCAATAGGGAGTGAAATGGTTAAACTGACAGGTTTGTGATGTCAACTCTGGTGCATTCTGCCATGACATCAGATCAAGACACATCCGTCCCAACATCAGTTCCACTGCTCCAACGTCAGTTTCCTTACTCATCAACAAGCCGTGAGATCTACACCGCCATATTGCGAGGACCACTGAACTGCATTGAGCTGTCCCATCCTTTCATGGCAGGTATGGCCACAACCACCGAGGTAAGAAGCATGAGCACGCCGGCCACTGCCTCAAGGGCAAAACTGTAGCCCAAGTGGGTGTTTTTCCCGACATTTTTTGCCAGGTCCTGGAGGCCAGAGTTCTCTCTGTCAAACTGGCTCATCTGCGTTTGCATCATTGTCTCAAACTCCGCCCCATACACCGCTGTCCCGATCAGAAGCAGCACACCTGTGATCCAAACCAACTAATCATTAATTCCTTTGAGAATAATGTTCTTCAATTTAATATCTGCCTATTTACATAGCTGACATTAGACTTGTTCTTCAATTTAATCCTGCTATGCAACTGACTAATATTACACAACGGGACAAAAAAAATCACAATATAAAAATTGAAGAACTACTCAAGTAGTCAGAATAGACCGAAGGGAGGGAAAAAATAGTTAAAGAAAAATGTTAAATAACAATTATACTCCAAAACTGAAAGGAATAGGATGCTGAAAACTTTTAGCTAATGTCCAACATCAACTTGTTTACCACTGCTGCAGGGCCTCTACCAGCATTTTCCAGGGAAAACAAGTATTACAGTACGAAAATAACTTATCAATCAAAAGATATTAATTATTACTATATATTAGTTACAATTTTAATTTTTATGGTTCTGCACCACTACAAGTTTCTCATTCCTGAGAGGCAAATTTGAACTTAGAACATAATAAAATTGTTATATAACAAGAGCATGAAAGTCATTTTGCTGACCGACAATTGAACAGCTAGTACATTTAACCCTTTGACTCCTGCACCCTGTCCATTAACTTCAAAAATTGAACTCTTTGACTACCTTACCCTATCCACCAGATTCCTGCAAGAAGTTGGCAAATAGGGTGAGGAAATCAAAGCGATAAGTTTTTGCTTTGCTAGCGTGAACTGACAATGCAGGATCGTGGTGGATAGGGTCGGGGAAACAAAGGGTTAAGAAATACTATTTCCAAATTACCTACCATATTTCAAGAGTATTAATCTTCAAAGTACAGCATGAATTCTCTAACCAAATTTTCACATTAACTAAAAAAATTGACAAATTTCTAGTAGTCATACAAAGACAGTTTCCTGACCTTTCCATTAAAAACAATGACCAATTCTTTCCGATCTTCAAGATCCATCAGTTGGCACCAACACTAACGCCAGCTCTACAGCTACAGTAACTTGAAGATATGGAAGGTTAAAGAATTCCTTCCGACTGAAAGCCACAAGTACTTACCTGCCGCCACACACATGCCAGCAATGATAAAAGGCATCAGTCGTGCACGGTCCCCCTTGCCATCACCAAAGCAACTGTAGAGAATAGCAGCCACTCCCACAACAGCTACAATCAATGACAGAACCCCTAGCCCTTGCACAGCTTTCATCCATCCTGCACAACAAACAAAATCTTCAATCACTGTTTCGTTCTCTTCCTGCACAACAAAAGAAATCTTCAATCAGTTTTGTTCTCTTCCAGCACAACAAAAGAAATCTTCAATCAGTTTTGTTCTCTTTCAGCACAACAAAAGAAATCTTCAGTTTTGTTCTCTTCCTGCACAACAAAAGAAATCTCACAGTTTTCTCTCCACACACAAAAGAAATCTTCAATCAGTTTGTTCTCTCCAGCACAACAAAAGAAATCTTCAATCAGTTTCGTTCTCTTCCAGCACAACAAAAGAAATCTTCAATCAGTTTTGTTCTCTTCCAGCACAACAAAAGAAATCTTCAATCAGTTTTGTTCTCTTCCTGCACAACAAAAGAAATCTTCAATCAGTTTTGTTCTCTTCCAGCACAACAAAAGAAATCTTCAATCAGTTTTGTTCTCTTCCTGCACAACAAAAGAAATCTTCAATCAGTTTTGTTCTCTTCCAGCACAACAAAAGAAATCTTCAGTTTTGTTCTCTTCCAGCACAACAAAAGAAATCTTCAATCAGTTTTGTTCTCTTCCAGCACAACAAAAGAAATCTTCAATCAGTTTTGTTCTCTTCCAGCACAACAAAAGAAATCTTCAATCAGTTTTGTTCTCTCCAGCACAACAAAAGAAATCTTCAATCAGTTTTGTTCTCTTCCAGCACAACAAAAGAAATCTTCAATCAGTTTTGTTCTCTTCCAGCACAACAAAAGAAATCTTCAATCACTGCTGACAGTTTTCAAGGGGGCTCAAGACATCTAGCACAGTACGCTAATCACTGTGCTGTACATGCAGTGTTAATCTACAATGCTGAGCAGCCGTACAGTCTTGAGTGCCTGTTTGTTGTAGGGCATAACTATACACATACTAAGCTTCGCCTTTGGGAAAACAACACATCAATCATAAAAGAAATTCACTGTGCGCAACAGTAAATTTTGTTCCTCTCCCTCTATAGGCCTATATACTTAGCTAGCTTGTTAGCCATTTCATTTAATTTCATATTGCTTATTCAGCTTATAGCCCAGCCGACCACTAGAGCCATATCAGGGTTAACACCACATCAAAAAGTAATATTTACTTTAAGATTTACTTCAGATTAATATGTTGATAGATTAGATCTAGTGGCGAAGCATCAGCTGTTTGTTTTTTTTTCCGTTGCTACCTGTTATTTACCGCCCCCTATCTTCCGGTCCTAATGACTTAAGAGTTACGTTTCTTGAGTTGTCTGCTACTAGATCTATCAGTATCAGTTTGAACATTACACTTATAGCCCAGCCGACCACTAGAGCCATATCAGGGTTAACACCACATCAAAAAGAAAAGAAGAACCTGTTAAGATAAAAGACAACAGTTAAAAACCATGCTCAGCGTCAACCTTGCAAATCTGAAATGCCATTAAAGAAAAACACGTAAAACCACATCAACTGAAATCTATTGATCTCTTGTAATAACTGAAAAATTGCATCAGGAGGGACATCTCGAAAGAGCTTCTTTAAGGAGTCCGCCGTGTAGTGCTTTTGTCTCACATCGTACAAGTCCTAGCAATCGAGGAGGAGGTGTCCGATGCTCAACAGCTCATCACAAGGTATACACCATGGTGCTTCTTCATTTTTTAGAAGTTAACCAGACAGACTGATAAGGTAGATAGATTATGGAAAACATTACAAAAGACCAAAGACAAAGTGGGCAAGGAAAATAAAACAAGAACATTACTGCTGGAAATTCGTTGTACACATGTTGGTTTATAAATATAATAATAATGGACTCCACTGTATGACTCAAATGTTTACATTGTTATCTCCATCAGACAAAAATGCGATCGCCTAATCAGTGTGAAGTAACGCTGGGTCCTGTGTCTACTACACAAGAGGCCCAACTGCAGTAACTGCTGGTCCTTCCTGTCCCATCTTGTGCTAGGGGAGGCCTCATGCGTGAGGAAAGCCAATGGCAATGGCAGCAACTCTTCAGTCTTCTCATTCTAAAGGAGTGACAAATGATAAAACTTGCAATTTAGTTCAGCAAAACTTTCTAAATTGGATTGGGGTTAGCATTTTGTCGAATTTGTTAACAACTGTGTGCTTGCGTGCGTTTTTTTTTTTTTTCTGCATCAGAAATGGTGCACGTGCATTAGCCTACTCACCAGGAGTATCCTTTGGTTCGGCTGCCCTACATATGGACATGGAAGTTCCACCAAAAAGATCTCCGACACTATTGCTATCTTCCTTCTTTTCACCTTCAGCAGGTCCAAATTTATTTTCTTGGTCCAAATCGCTACCAGCATTCTGCCAATCGGAATCCTGACCTTTGTCTTGTCCATCCATACCTTGGTCGGCTTGGCTCATTGCTGCTGCATTTTTTGCGAGCTGGCCCAGATTCGACTTCATGCAGTATTTCCACAGTCCTATGTTGATATCCATACCGACCTGGTTCAGTAAAGGCGACCCCATGTTATTGGCGCTCATCATATCGCTTATGCCGCTCATGTCGAGCTTCGCACTGACCCAGTAAGGTGTGGCAAAGCCCACGATGTGCACAGCGATAGCAACAACCAGCAGACCCAAAGCGATGGTTCGAGCTATACCTACCATTTTGACCGAGGGACCTTAGCCTACTAACCTAAACTCAATTTTTCCAAAAACGTTTCCTCGAAATTCAACGCTGGCAGACAAACACAACGCCAATATATGTTGAGTCCAATCTTCACAGTCTTTCACCGTTTAGATTATAATACCGGTATATAATAGACACATGTAACAGCGTAGTCAAACAGCTATCAACGTTGTTCTTGCAATGCCCGTGCGCAATGCTTTGACGCTTCGCAACTATCGCCCGCGGAGCTAGCGCGAGCTACTTCAATAACAAGAGCTGGAAGGTTGACCTGCTGGAGGGGTTCACACTCAACCAATAAAAAGACATCTAGACTCCGTGAAGCTTGGAAATCGGTGAAGACCGCGCGCTCTCTGTAATTCCGCGAAGCTTCGAATAATTGACAAAAACAAGTCTGCAAAGACTGGGCCCAGAAGGTGGGAGGGGGGGGGGAGAATCACACACACACACACACACAACACACACACACACACATACCACCCACGCATACACTCCTCACCTCCCCGCCGACTGCAAGATGCTCACTCCATGTCGTTTTCTCGCCCCCCCCCCCCCCCAACCCTCCGCACGCGCGCGTACTTGTATATTTTTGTTTGTGGAAATTTTGTGGCCAAAGTTTGCAATTTTCAGTTCATGAGGGATTCATCGCACTGACGCAATTGCATATGCGCTCCACCCATATTTGCCAGCAATTATTTGGCAGACTCCTTGAGCCTACACTGACTGACAAAACCCTATGCTCTGGCAAGTTTTTTTGTTTTTTTTGAAGTGGGGAGGGGTTGGAGTGGGGGGCAAGTACCTATGACACCAATGACACTGAAGCATCATCATAGTGGGCACCGCACTTCTTCGACACCACTTTCAATAATTGCAAGCTGGGATTGAACTCGAGACATGGGATCTTGAGTCTCATGGGTCTAACAGAAGAACATACCAGCCCGCAGAGTGGTTCAAACAGCTTTCAAAACGTAACTGCTGACATCATGAGCTCTTTCATTCGCAAACCTCGAAGGACTGAGCAACAGACGAGCGCGACAGTAACAATTAGGATCTGTCTTTCGATACAGGCTTTCATTGAGAAAGGCTAAGTTGGAACCTGCTCGGGTGCTGTCTGCGTGGAAGGACATCCCGTATCGCTTTTCCCGTTTAATTTAACCCTTTCCCAGTTCGCTATATCCCGTTTTGCCTTATTCCATTTCCCCTTATCCCGTTTCACTTGTTGATACAACACTCTTTTAACTAAGTAGGCCAATCGACTGCATAGAGCCATATCAGGGCTATAAGCTGTTTGTAAACATACGCAATATTTCAACTGGAAAAGGGAGAAGAAAAAAAAAAGAAAAAAAAAAAAAAAGAGAGAGAGAGAATTAAGTACACATATCAATGCATTCGTGCACATAATCTAAGATGCCCCTGGCGTTGAACATTCTGTCCAATGTATCACACAGGGGATTAAAAAAGGAAAAAAAAAACTAATACAAATGTAAACATAACTAAGGACACTAAAACATATGTAAATACGAGCCTAAACTGTCTAAAATTCGTTTAGCATATCTCATTTCCCTAGAGCCAAAAATGCATTTAACACATGTACGCAATTATCAATCCTAGGGAAAAGTACGTAAGACTTTATCGAACACATAGAGGTGAATGGACCAGCAAGGCAGAAACTGATAAAAAGAAATGACAGAAAACAAAGGAGGAAGAAAGAAACAAAGAGAGTGACAGAAAAGAGGAAATTTCTAGTACAGAATTTCCTGCAGGAGGGGGTACTATTTATACTGAAAAGCCCCCGGCATCCCCACGGGGGAACGAAGACACCTACATACATCAAACACAAAATGAAAATAATGACAAAAAAAACGGTTTCTTTTCTTTTAAGTTAGTTCACTACTTGTAATCATACGCCACAACGAAAGCCATCATTCCCATTTCCTTTTCCAGGCTTTTTCCTTTTTCTTTTTGTGAGCGTACAGGCAGACAGCTAAAGGCAGACAGCTAAAGGCAGACAGCTAAAGGCAGACAGCTAAAGGCAGACAGCTAAAGGCAGACAGCTAAAGGCAGACAGCTAAAGGCAGACACAAATAGAAGGCAGACAGCTAAAGGCAGACACAAATAGAAGCAGACACAAGTAGATCACTCATAAGGAAGATAGGAAAGACAAGCAACATTTATAGGCCATTATGAGGAAAGGGATTTGGAGCACCTGGTCACAACGGGAAAGCTGGAGGGAAAGAGAGCACCAGTTAGACTCAGGGAGAGAATGCTGGACGGACTTGCAGAGTGGCTGGGGATGAGGAGGGTGGGGGAGATGCTGGGGGCAACGAGAGATAGAGATGGTTGGAAGTCCATGGTCGCCAACGCCATGCGGCAGGGCACCTGATGATGATGATGAGCGTACAGATGGGACGTAGGCTAAATTGGCGAACCGGCTGAAGTGCATACGCCAAAAGGGTACCTTCACTCAGTATGAAATGCACAGACCAAAATAAAGCACATGAACTGAAAAGGGGAATTAAAGGCAAAATGCGGTATTACCCTATACGGTGGATAATGGATGGAGATTTTTCTGACCTGTCAACATTCTTTATTATGTGCAGACAGCAAGTGCGTAAATCCACTTTGAGTCGGTGTAGGCCTAGATAACAAACATGACCACCACCATCAATACCACCACAACACAATTATAACCACATCCACCACAACCAATGTTGTAATATTATTATTATTCAGACTTCAATGTGTTTAGTCATATTTACAACTGTGAAAAGAACGGAATAAAATCAAATTTAAAAAAAGAATGAGGGATCGAATCATTGGAAAAAGGTAGATGTTGACAATATGGCAGTGAATTGGGAAGTTGTGACAGAAACCACTGAAAGTGTTTAAAAGAAGTATTATGTATATATATATATATATATACACACACACATATATGTGTGTGCGTGTGTGTGTGTGTGTGTGGTGCGTGCGTGCGTGCGTGTGTACGTGCGTGCGTGCGCGCGCGCGCGCGCGCGTGCGCGCGTGTGTGTGTGTTGCAATGATAAAAACATGGAACAAATTCTTAGAACATGGAGGATGCAAATTTTGACACGAATAATAAAAGGTAATTTGTGAGCACTTATCTAAAATTAGATGCAATCATGGAAACCATTTTTGCTTTTTTTGTTTTTATGCTTTTATAGAAAGTAGATTTCTTAAATTTTTGACAGTATTTGTTTCAGACAGTGTAATCATGAAGATACAGATGATCTAGAATATCAGTCACTGTGAAATGGAAGCTTCATATGTAACAAAATTAACTAGAAGTTAACAAAAAACACCCGACCGTGCTGGACGGGACCCAGAGCATCAATGCCTCACTACTCTCCGGACAATCACCTCCCTAGCTCCCGACGCCACACGACAGGGGGGGGGGGGGGGGCTGTCCATGCGCTGCGTGACCCATTCGGACCCAGTCATCAGTTACCTTGTTTACAAACTGAATGGCAAGGTGGGGAGATGAAAACCCCCTGGGGCATAACCACACAACGCGCACCAACCAGGTCCAGCCCAGTCACCGGACCAAGAGAGAATAGAAGAGCCCCTCTCGCCCTACTCTGGGTCTTCATCTCTCTTTCGGCAGCCCGCCCTGCCACCAGCTTGCATAGCTGCCAGCTCTTTTCCCCTTACTATAAGAACCAGAAGAACAAGAAAATCGAATCAGAACGCGTATTCAATACAACAAGACAAGACAGGCGCAAATTTTCGGTCAACTGGCCTTTGTCAAAACGAATGCACGATCACAAACACCAAACATAAAATCATGAGGAAAAAGACCAAAACTTCCCTGCCGCCTCGTCCAGTGGGTAAAAAAGACGATCACAAACAAACACCAAATAAACATGAGAAAAGCCCAAATTCCTGCCGCTCGTCAGTGGTAAAAAAGATCACAACAAACACAATAATCAGAGAAAGATAAACTTTCTCATGATTTTATGTTTGGTGTTTCTTTGTGATCGTGCATTCGCGCTTGACAAAGGCCAGTTGGCCGAAAATTTGCGCCTGTCTTGTCTTGTTGTATTGAATACGCGTTCTGATTCGATTTTCTTGTTTTTCTGGTTCCTGTTTGCTTGGACGCGGGCAGTCACACTTGTTTTGGATTCCCCTTACTATTATCTCGACAATGCTTGGTACGAAATAAATCTTGACGTGCATTGAGGACAATGGTAGACTGTCACAACTGCAAAAAATATTTTCTATATTATCAAAAGTTCCAGAGAAAGTGCTGTTCACACAGAGTCTCCCTAAAATGCTGATTTTTAGGAACTTTTTTAATCCGTATGACCTTGACCTTGGCGCCTTACCTGACTAAATTTATTCTTTCGCAGCTCCTTTATAGTCCAAACCTTTGACTAAAAGTAAAGAGCTGAGAAAATAACGTCCACACATTTTTGTCGCAGACAGACATAGACGAACAGACATAATTATTCCCTTCTCAGGTCTGTATGAAATAATCTCCACCATTTGTTTTTCAGTGAAAATTATCGAAGGAGAAGAAGAAGGAGAAGAAGAAGGAGAAGAAGAAGAAGTAGAAGAAGGAGAAGAAGAAGGAGAAGAAAAAGAAGGAGAAGAAGAAGGAGAAGAAGAAGGAAAAGGAGAAGAAGAAGAAGAAGAAGAGGAGGAAGAAGAAGAAGGAGAAGAAGAAGAAGAAGTAGAAGAAGGAGAAGAAGAAGGAGAAGAAAAAGAAGGAGAAAAGAAGGAGAAGAAGAAGGAGAAGGAGAAAAAGAAGAAGAGGAGGAAGAAGAAGAAGGAGAAGAAGAAGAAGAAGGAGAAGAAGAAGAAG